>OY796849.1:6190127-6867675 GCA_963680765.1 Agrochola lychnidis | reverse complement strand
CCATGTTACGTAAAGTAGGTATCTGGTACATAGTTTTCTATATTTACACTTTTTTCCTCTTCCCAGGGTTCGATTACCATGCACCGGTACCAGGAGCGCAGAAATCCTAGTGACTATGCAACTCAACATATCCGCACCTGATCGCGCACATAAAGACGTGCGGTTGCTGTTCAAAAGGAATAAGATTTGCTTGAAAGGTAACAGTATAAATTATGTTTTTTATTACTTTGATAAGATGACATGTAAATGAACTAGATTGTAAGGTTGTCTAATAACATTTATCTAGGTACATCAAATAAAAACCGGCCAAGTGCGTGTCGGACCACGCACAATGAAGGGTTGCGTAGTTGGGATGAATTTATCCCAAATATAAACTTAACTTTGTAGTTGATAAACATGTTCTCCCATATGGAATGTATGGGAAAACATGTTTTTGCAACTACAAAGTTAAGTTGGTCGATTATTACTCGTTAACTTGTAAAGCCTTTATAGCCATTTCGTTATATAACTGCTGTGATTTTTTCACACATCCAAAAATTAACCATTTAGCTGGCAGGGGGGAGGGGGGGGACACTTGACTCTAACAAAAATTAGCACTTTAAAGCTTAATATTTCGCAAACGAATCCCTGAATCCAAAAATGGTTTTCACAAAATCAAATGTTTTTGAAAAACCTTTCCAATGATACTCCACACAATGGGAAAAAAAATTAAAAAAAACATCACCACTTTACGTCTATGGGAGGTACTCTAAAATAATTTTGTTTTACCACTTTGTCGGCGTAATTAATATGTATACCTATGCCAAATTATAGCTTTCTAGTACTAAGGGTCTCGGAGCTAGACCGCGGACAGACAGACAGACAAACGGACATGACGAAACTATTAGGGTTCCTTGTTTACTACGGAACCCTAAAAAAGTAAAATGAAAATAATAGATAGAATGTTCTTTATTCTTGGACGAATGGTGAAGTAAAATATCGTAAGGAAACATGAACTTACGATGGTCAGAAATTTCCATCACGAAGTTAGCAAGCTTGGTGACCAACGCCAATTTTATTCCTGTTTGAGGCCTTAAACCTGCAGTAGGACAATAATATGCCAGTGTCAGAATTTTAATTTACACGTGTCAACGTATTTTGCAACGTCGATATTCCTCGCTTTCACAGAGAGCGGTAACAGTTTATTCAAGTCAACGGCAAAATGACGGCAGCTCTAGTGCGGTACGATTAAAACTGTGACTTCTCAAAACGTCAATGATAGATTGCTATATCATTTTACTCTATCAAATTATTGGTTGATACAAAGCTTTGTTAAAAGCCTTTTCATAATTTTAAAGTTTTTACAGATAAACTTTACTTCAGCTAACCGGTTTTTGGAAACCAGTTAAATATTAGCCGAATGTTGAGCTAAGCAAACAAAATGATGAATTTGAAGGCACTACAGAATTCTTGATAAGAAATCACAGTTCCAAGTTTAGAAAGACAAAAGAACATCGTCCTCTAGCTGACTATGTTGAGCCTGCAGAAAAGCTCCCAGCTGGTCACCAACTATCATGGCATACCTTGGAAATCCCTTGACCAACTAAAAATCTACTCCGATGAGCCACAATGCGACTGTGGAGCCACATCACAGACGATGGCTCACCTTTTGTCAAACTCTGTGTGAAATAACACCTGCACCATGGAAGACCTTTTGCGAGGCTTATTTAAAATATAGGTATAAATGGAATC
Organism: Agrochola lychnidis; assembly: GCA_963680765.1. Classification (NCBI taxonomy): domain Eukaryota; kingdom Metazoa; phylum Arthropoda; class Insecta; order Lepidoptera; family Noctuidae; genus Agrochola; species Agrochola lychnidis. Next base: position 6,865,944 of record OY796849.1, on the reverse strand, counting down.
GTTGATACAACGAAAGAATACAATAAATAGAGAAAAAAAAAACAGTTGCACTCCGGGAGTACCGACAGAAGTAAAAACTTGAACAATTTTAAACAAATACTTCCAAAACCTTTAAGTAAAAATACTTGCATAGAACATTGAACCGTAACGTTATATATATAAAGAGCACAAACTCGTTTAAAAAAATGAGGTGTTGGTAACGGTGTCGCGAGTTCAATTGTTTTTCGCCATCTCAAAAATGCCCAACGCGCCTAAAGAAGTTTTCAGTACAAAAACATGTAGTAGCAATGTGTTTAGAGTTTAGTTCCAAAAGAAAATGTCTCCAATAACTTTTGAAACTAAGAAAAGATATGTGACCTAGTACAGAGTAAGTTTAGTTTTCACGTACAACGCTATCATACTTTTGTCTCTCGTGTCTAAAGTTATACGGATAAAACTATGTCCGTAGTGAGTACTTTCTACTTACCCTGGACAAAGTTCCGTCGTTATAAATGTTAGTCCGTTGGGAATTGATTACTGAATTCCGTACTAAGGAATTATGCTGGGGACTTCTTGCATGCATTAATTTATCTATTATACTTAATTGATTCAGGCGTGACCTTGTGGAAATCCATTATAAAATACAATAGACGTGGATATATTTAGTAACCTGTTCCGCTTAGCTAGCAGAGAGTTCTTTGCGTTCAGCGCTCCGTGTGGCAACATGCCGTGTTCGGGTTCGCGACAAATCAGTCGTCATCCTGAGGATGCCTCGTTGAGAGGTGAAACACGTGTCGATTTCTTTCAGAGTTTTTTATGGCTCTTTAGAAATAGCTAAGCGGAACAGGTTACCTAATATGTACACGTCTATTGTAATTTATCTATTAGTTACTTATAATATTCATTACCCGGAGTAGAGTACGTCGAAATTGACTCATGTCGGACTAGCATTGTTGTGGAAGTCGCATCGTTTCCCAGTAAAGTCATGATGAAGAAACGCTTTGTCAGAGTAGTGCCGGACTTAAGGTATTTTGAACTAAAGTATTGTCGAAATGAAAACGTGTCGCTGTTCCATATTGTCGAAATAAAATCTTGTCGTATTACGGTTTGTTGGAATTCAGGTTTTAAGTCACGTTTGTAAATGCCATGCTACCACCTCAGTATAGCATAATTATAACGTTCACTACTGAGACACAGGCCTCCTGTCTGTGAGAGGAACTTGGCCATTAGCAACCACGTAGGCTCAGTGCGGGTGGGTAGATGTCTTATGTTTTCGAATTTATGGGTCTTAGGACATGCCGGTTTCCTTATGCTGTTTATTTCCTTCACCGTTTTGGGAGCACTGGAGTAGTGCTACTACCTTGCTGAGTAATATTTTTGCACGGTGGAAGACATTATATACACTACACAACTCAGTCCGAGCAAAATGGAACTATTGTTAGACTTCATTGCTGGTGATTGAAATAAAATTGGTGAATCGTGTTCATCCGGCCATGTTGACGTCATTTACGACCATCGTTGATAGTCATTGTGTTCGTAACTATAACCACAGTAAAAATAAGTAACAGTATTATATCTTCATAGAAAACAGCTGAAACGACGCACTTCAAAATTTCAGTGTATATCAGTACGCAACAGTACCGAGTGTGCGGAAGTTACGCATGGACGCAAAAGGTTTATCTACCGAGCGGACGTAAGTAATTGTTGTTGCTCTGTAGAGTTGTAGGTCGTGAGTTCAAAGTAGAACCAAAAAATTCGAAGATATGGGACATCCACCAACCCGCACTGGGCCCGCGTGGTGGATTATGGCCCACTCCTTCTCACAGAGGAGGCCTGTGCTCCAGCAGTTGGAAAATTTTAGGCTGATTATGTGTACGTGTATGTCGTTAGCGTCACTAGAAATGTAAAAAAATTACGCAATAAATGATAAATGATAAATGATAAATGATAAATGATAAATGATAAATGATTTTATTTCTGTAAGTAGGTTTGTACAAACACTTTTACACGTCAATCATATTTTAAAAACTTGATGAGGTCGGCGTTTCCTATCTGACTACTCTGAGAAGAAAGGCCGAAACAAACTCAGAGGTCACAGTCTCTTTTAAAGTCCAGACATAATCTTGGTCAGATCATGTGAAGGCCATGTGGATTGGTGTCTGAAGTGGTCTTTAGAGGAAAGCATCACACAGATTGAGAGGGTCTGTCCAGTCAGTGCACGCATTTGTCATTTATCGTGTAGCTCAACTCAGAATTTAAGGAGCTCAACGATTCGACGAACAATACCAAAAAAAGGACATTTGTGTAGGCCACATAAATTACTCAAACTGTCAGACCATGATTAAAACTAACTGAGAAAAAATTTAAAACAAAACAAAAAGGAATGACCCATATAGTCTTCACATTCACAATAATTAAAATAATATAATACTTTAAAAGTAAATATTCATGTCATTGTATATATAAAAATCATTAATGTCAATGTGTATATAATAAAATTAAAAAAACCCAGAAATAATCTTGGTCAGAGCATTTCATATGAGGACCATGTAGATTTATGTCTGAAATGATCTTTTGAGGAAAGAACCATACAGATTTGAGTGGACCTGTCCAGTCAGTGCACGCATTTGTCAGTAATTGTGCAGCTCAACTCAGAACTTAAAAGGAGCTCAACGATTCGACGAACAATACCAAAGAAAGGACATTTGGGTAGGCCGCATAAAGTACTCAAAACTGCCAGATTATCATTAGTAGTAACTGAGAAAATTAAATAAATATATATACATGAGCTACATAGTCCTCACATTCACATCAATTAAAATAATAATAATGTTATACTTAACAAAGTAAATATTCATGTCATTGTGTATATAATTTTGAAGTTTGCAAAATAAACAAAGTTCCAAAAGTAAAAAATAAAAATAATAATTGGAGCAGCTTAATCCCAAGCCTTTTTGTCCTCAATGTAATCTTTAACGGTATAAAAAGCTTTCTGGCACAACTTACGTTTAATGAATGATTTAAATTTATTAAGGCTTAGATCTTGTACGTGGCTTGGAAGTTTATTATAAAAGCGTATACATTGACATCTGAACGAGCAACCTATTTTCTTGAGCCTTGTTGTGGGTACAACAAATTTGTGTTTGTTTCTAGTATTTATGTTATGGATATCACTGTATTTTTTAAACAATTTTATATTTTTATAGGCATATAAAAGATTATCAAAAATATACTGAGAAGGCACAGTCATTACATTAATCTCCTTAAATTTATCTCTGAGAGACTGTCTCGGACTTAATTTATAAATTGATCGAACAGCTCTTTTCTGCAAAACAAAGATAGTCTGAATGTCAGCGGCATTTCCCCACAACAGAATACCGTACGACATTACACTATGAAAATAGCTAAAGTACACTAAACGGGCTGTCTCTATGTCAGCCGCCATCATAAAAATTAAACCGGCTTTATGAACTTCTCCTTTGTTTTTGAATTTCTCGACTTTATTTACAACATTCTTTGATACCACTTAACCTTCCACAAAATTCAGTCGAGTGGAAACATTATTCACCAAACTTAGTCTTAAAGCTGGACTTCATTATTCAAGACTTTAAACTTGAAGCAAAAACCATTACTGTGGAGGAAGCCTTTAGTTTAATTTACTTGTTAAGTAGTTTTTCAGTTATTTCTTACTCTAGTCACGTTTACTGAGCCAAGAAGAATAAACTCTTCTTTACTTTGTTTGAAATATTTAAGCGTCTCATGTTGGAATATTTGTTGACTTCTCACTTTATTGTTCTTTGACTGGATGTGTAGGAATTTTAACGGTAGTGTCGTGAATGTTAGGAATCGACCTGTATATATATCAGATAACTACTACTTTCGGTAACAGAACTCTGGTTTCGTTGGCTTAAAACAAAATGTTCTGCAAGTTAAATAAAAGTTTTTATGCAGAATACAACTAAGAAATGAAATAAAATTGTTTATTCTGTAAATAGGATATCGGAATCACTTTTACACGTCATAAGCTAGATGAGTTCGGCGTCTGACTACTCTGAGAAGAAAGACCGAAACAAACTCAGAGGTCGCAGTCTCTTTTAAAGTCCAGACATAATCTTGGCTTGGTCAAGCCATATGAGGACCATGTAGATTAGTGTCTGAAAATGGTGGATAATACAGTTAGTTACTTGTTTTGTACATTATTTAAAAATCAAATCTTAAACCAGCTTCCAAGTTAGGACGTTACTGCGAGTTTCTGCATAGAAATACGCAGAGCTTGCTACGCCGATAACTTAACATAACGATATAAATCGTTCTGATAAAGAAGAAGAAAACTGCAATTTCCATTTCAAATACCGCCATAAAGCTATTAAAAAACTGACAAACTTTTGTTCCCCCTCGAACAAATCACTTTATAACTACAATTGCCACTAAAACGTACTACGGCGGGTGCAAAGTTTGACGTTATTCACCGCAATAATAATAACAATAAATTATTGAATACACTTTGAAAGAGGGTTATAATAATGCACTAATAAATGTGTAAAAACTTTAGGAAATAATTTACTGGAGTTTATTTTGAAGTTCCTTTGTTACTAAAATTAGACAGCGTTAGTGGTTTGTAGACTATATACAGCTAATATTCACAAAGGTGTGAATTAAGTCAAAGTTATTAAGCTGGTATATAAGAAGAATAAACCTCTAGGAAAACTTGCATATCTTGCTCAAAGCTTTCTATCTAAGACATGTATGTCTTAGATAGAAAGCTTTGAGCAAGATATGCAAGTTTCTCTGCGTATTCTGTAGAATATAGTAGGTATTATAGGTGGTTGTAGGTGATGAACTGGGCTTAGCATTATAAATTTTAAGTATTTTAATAAAACAATAGTAGATAGTTTTGAGTTAACATTCCACATGAATAATGGTCAGGCAATCGTCTGAACTGGGGGCACATTTCTTAGTGAACAAATGAAAAGTCGTTTTAACAGTCCAAAGTATTTTAGACAAACAAAATAATCCTTTCAACTCAATCCAAATCCTATTTCGTACACTCAAACTCGATGCCAAAGTTACATCCAAACTCCATTGTATCCAGTAGATAGACAGACAGAATATGCTATATGCCAGTAATCAGAAGAAATAACAATGACATTATATCATTGGAAAATCAAGAGTTTTGCCTTACAAATCACTCCTCGCTCTCTTTCTTAGCATGTAAAAAGTGTGTCTATACCCCCTTGTGTTTATACCTGCTCATCTTGTAAAAGCATCTGTCCTACCGCCGACGAAGAAGCAACTAGCTATAGACAATTTTCTAGCTCAAGAAACGTACAAAATATAGTAGGTCCCGCGTCAGTGAAAGAGATACTTATATTAATAGTTGATCTCTGACTGTTAATTGATTCAGGCGTGACCTTGCGGAAATCCATTGTAAAATACAATAGACGTTGATATATTTAGTAACCTGTTCCGCTAAACTATTCCTAAAGAGTTATAAAAAACACTGTAAGAAACGGCATGTTGCTAAACCGAGCGCTGGACGCAGAGATAAGTCCAGCGCTCGGTGTGCAACACGTCGTGTTCGGGTTCGCGAAAAGTCAATCGTCATCCTGAGGATGCCTCGTTTAGAGGTGAATCAACACGTGTCGATTTCTTACACGGCGTTTTATAGCTCTTTTAGAATAGTTAAGCGGAACAGGTTACTAAATATATCAATGTCTATTGTATTTTATTTTTTCACTGACTGTTCACACCTCTGGCGAGAACTGTGTCAAACAAACAACTCGTTTTTTGTTGCTAGCTCCACTCATTTCTCGCTATGGAAAATTAGATAAGTTTTAAAACGCCAGGCAATTTTCGTCTACGCGTCTCGCATAGACATTTTTGCCTTTCAACGGTTCAAAAACTCTTCTCATGTAAATGAGGCTTAACTCCCAAACAATAAATAAATCCACATCATATCACAAAGTTACATATAAACTCCTTCTCAACCAGTAATCAGAAACAATAACGTCGGCAGTGTATCCTTATCAGTGCTAAGTCAGAGTTGCGTCCCACAAATCACTCCCCCACTCTTTATTACTATGTGTCAAACAAAAAATTTGCTTTTTGACTAATTTCAAATGTTCAAGATTAATAGGTGGTGTGGTTGAGCTGTGGTGGCCCAGTGGTAACAGCCGCGACTTACGAGTTGTGTAGGTCGTAGGTTCGAACCCAAACAGGCGCTTTACTTTGTGTAAATTATTTCATCACCACTGCTCTCAAAACGGTGAAGGAAAACATTGTGAGGAAACCGGCATGTCCTAGAACTGAAAATTCGAAGACGTGTGACATCTACCAACCCGCACTGGGCCCGCGTGGTGGATTACAGCCCACTCCCTCTCACAGAGAGGAGGCCTGTGTCCCAGCAGTGGGAACATTATAGGCTGATGATAATGAAGATTAATAGGTCATAAACATTTGTTAATCTCAAACTCATGACAAATCGTTCCAAAACATATTTCAAATAAGGTAGGTAAATAAAAATCTCATTTACATAAGGACAGTTTCCCGAGCGAAGAAAATCGAGAATGTCTATGATGCAAGTCTACTATGTGAGAATCGCTAGACGATGAATGGGGCCTGTGTTTATAGATACCCATCTTGTAAGCGATGCTAAAATATATAAGTGATAAAATACCCAGCAATTCTCACTTACTAGTCACATTTCAGACATTATCGCCTTCAAAGTTTAATTTACTCCTTTCATGTAAGCAAGGCTTAACTCCCAAACAATAAATAAATCCACATCATATCACAAAGTTACATACAAACTCCTTCGTAACCAATAATCAGAAACAATAACGTCGGCAGTGTATCCTTATCGGTGCTAAGTCAGAGTTGCGTCCCACAAATCACTCCGCGCACTCTTTATTAGCATGTAGACGGGAGGCGCAACAGGATATTCTTCGAGGGATGGAGATGTATCGAGAGGGCGATGTTAGGGTTGTCGCAGGGAGTAATTGTGGGATATTACATGGGTAGTAAAAATGGTGTTAATACTTTATGTGATTTTGATGGTAGATTTTGCACGTAAGTAGCATTGGAAGGCCCCCCACAAAGTGAACCGATGGCCTTGTGAAGGTGGGTGGACTCCACTGGATGGAGTGCTTGAGGGAGACTCATGTCCAGTAGTGGACGTTTACGTATTATGAACTTTTTAATAAGATTACAAGATAAGTTTGTTGAAGTATTTTTAATGAATAAGTTAGTTAGGTATCAAATAAAGTATTTAGCTAATTTTTTTCACCAAGATACAGGCTGTGCTTAGTTTGGGTGCCGCTGTTAAATCTTCTGTTAAGTTTTCTGTTAGTGAGCATTTCATACCATGCTTCTTGTATATTTAAGAACTTTGTGTGAGCTAAATAAATGAATTTGGTACGAAAAAAATAATGCCTATCGGTCTCTCCAGTTAATTTCTATGAAAATTAATAAAACAAAAACATCAAAGATCAATTTTCAACAGGCATATAGCAAAAACCCTACCAAAAATTTCCCCAAAATCCTCAGTAATCCATGCGTTACAATAATCTCATGGAAATCCCTTGCCAGCCCTACGTGCCCCTCTTTTAATGTGTTTACAAGACAGTATCGATTGTTCCATTGTACGTTTTATTTGACTTGGAAATGTTCTTGTTCCTTTTACACGCGTTAGCGTTTTTTATGTTTATTTTTTCGCCATTTTTTTTTTTTTTTACAAAAGCAAGGAGGTTTATTTCAAGCCACATCAAAAGATTCATAATTTTCGTGTTCAGTATGGTAATTTTTATCGTCTTTAGAATCTTTCTAATTGATATTCAGTTGGGGTACATACGTTTTAGGTTGTGATTATACAGCGTGTATACGAAAGGTGTGGTCATATTTGTTTTATAGCGAAAGTTGTTTAATATGATAGCTAAAATCACCCCCATGACAGATGCAGGTCGACACCGTGTACTAAAAATAGGCACTACATCTTTCTCATAAACAACAATCAATCTGCCTAGCCTTTTCCCAACTGGTCCAATCTAACCGGATGCAGCTGAATACCAGTATTTTACATGAAGCGACTGCCTATCTGACCTCCACAACCCAGTAACTGGGTAATAAAACCCCTTGGTAAGACTGGTTGTCAGACTTTCCGGCTTCTGACGACCCGTAACGACTGCCAAAGATCCACGAATGACAGCCGGGACCAACGGCTTAACGTGCTTTCCGAGGCACGGAGGAGTCTCGGTATTTAAAGATGGTCACTTTCTCCATATGACCAAATTCGTAATCGCGAAAAAATTATCAGCCGTCCCATACACTTGGATCGAGTGGGTATTGTTTAGATGGTCTGTATCTATGCTGTATATATTATATAGGTATTTGATTTCAATTACAATTTTCAGGGCTCATGTTGTAGGTAGGTAAGGGGAACTGAAATGGTTTTGATTGTTTGTTCAACTTTCATTGATTAAACTTTCTTCCCCTATAGACCAATATTATTCCAAGGTTCAGTGCTTTTTACTTACTGTTCATTATGTAGTCAGCCAATGTTAAAAATAAACATAAGTAAACAGTACTCTTGAAGCCAACATATTTTGAACTCACAATAAGTTCAAAAAGTCTTGAACTTGCGTAATTATGTAATGACATTCACGATGTTTTAAATTAATCCATATAACACCTACATACAAAAAAGGAAAACATTCGAGGAAACTTGGACTTAATGGTCTAATGATTTCGTCAATACACAAGCGTATTGGTTAACGACCTTTCTTAATTAATGACCCGCGTAGTAAGACAAATAGGAACTAATGACATTCAATTGCAAAGATAACTAAAGTCGGTTAGTACAATAAGTTTTTACCTATTTATCCATAGTAAAATAACATTACTACAAATAATCTATAATGTTTCCACTGCTGAGATATATGGCCTTCCTCTCTGTCAGAGGGAGCGGGCCGTAATCCACCACGCGGCCCCTGCGGGTTCGTAGGTGTCACAGATCCTTGAATTTGAATTTTCGTCTTAAAGATATGCCGATTTCCTCACGTCGTTCTCATTCAACCAAAATTACTGTATTATCTAGTGTAGATACCATATCCTGGCAAACAAATTGTTTTGATTTGATCTGACTATCGTTTTAAGGAATCATCATTCATCATCATTTCAGCCAAAAGACGTTCACTGCTGGACACAGGCCTCCCCAAGCACCGCCACTTCGACCGATTCTGTGCTTCCCGCATCTCACAAATTCCTGCGGCCTTCACAAGGTCATCGGTCCATCTCGTAGGAGGCCTTCCAACGCTACGTCTTCCGGTACGCGGTCGCCACTCCAGAACCTTTCGGTCCCATCGGCCATCTTTTCTGCGAGCAATCTGCCCTGCCCATTGCCATTTAAGTTTGGAAATTCTTCGGGCTATGTCGGTTACCTTGGTTCTCCTGCGGATCTCTTCATTTCTGATTCGATCACGTAGGGAAACTCTAAGTATAGCCCTCTCCATTGCCCTTTGGGTGACGTATTAAGGAATACGAAGTCTAAAATATAATTTTCCACCTGAATAAAAAAATCCAATCTCTAAGCAGTCATCGTTCACCCTCACTAAACTTGAGAACTTCCTAATGGTAAAAGTCTTATTCCTTGGAGCCCTTGCGTCCTTAATCGGTTGAGTAGCTTCGGAAATTACCTGTAGATGGCTGGAAGTTCGTAACAACGTTTGTAAAGGTTTACCTATGTTGTTAGGACTAAATACTTGTTAGCCACGGTTCAATGGTAGAGCTGATTATACAAGCTTAGTTTTTGTTTACCTACCCGAAAATTCGTAAAGGTGCGTCTATGCTAGACGAGCCGAGCACAAGCGGAGCACGAACTGATCACAAATTCGTGTAGTGTGGACCGATTTACATGCTTCGAACGAGCGCGCTTCGAGCATTTGGTTCGTGCTCGACTATGCTCTGCTAATTTTCGTTTTTGACGAACAAAAAGGGATTTGCATCGCGCTCGAGGGCAGTGATCGTTGTAGGTTCATTGCTTACAACGAACCTACAACGATCATTGTCCTCGAGCGCGAGCGTCAAGTGTGGACTTATCCACACTTGACGCTGCGAAGGACGACGCCCAGAACGGCTCCGCTCGTACTCGGCTCGTCTAGCGTAGACGCACCTTTAGGGGTCATTGTACTCATCATCATGAATAACTTTAACCGTGGCACCATCCCTGAAATCGCGAAGAACATCTGAGTTTCATTTTTGATCACATCAATCGAAAAAATGTATGGAACAACATTTTTATTTCGCGTTGTCAGGTTTGGTCCCATATAAAAAATGTTCATACTGGTGATTAGGTACAATGATCCCTACGAAGCAGGTATGGATCACTAGTGATTACTAAAGTACATTTTACAATATTAAAATCGTCCGAAGCGTCCATAATTGGCGCAAACACCTTTCAAAACCGTATCGTTTCAACACTTAGCGTAAATTGACACTTAACAGGCAATATCCCCACTTTTTCTAGCTCATCCACCTGTAAATCGTTCACGGCTTTAATATTAGGGGACGACGTAATAAAGGCAGAATATCCAAGCTCATTACGTCACCATTATACACCCTCCTTTATTTCCAAGTTTTTTATTACACTTGGTATTCAATTTAGTGGGCATAAGCGGTGGGTGTGTTTTGTTTTATGGGATAGCGTTAAAATTGTCGTAGTTTTTATTTGTGTATTGTCTATGAGTGATTTGATAGTTGATGGATTCAGGGGTGACTACGAAAATTCATTATAAAATACAATAGACGTAGATATATTTAATAACCTATTCCTAAAAAGTCATAAAAACCCTATAAGAAATCGACATAGTGTTGCCACGCCGTGTTCGGGTTCGCGACAAGTCAATGATCAATGGTCATCCTGAGGATGCCTCGTTAGAGGTGAAACACGTGTCGATCATGTCGTGTCGTGTCGTAATTGGAACATTTTCCCTCGATTCATTTTTTATTCGAAAATCATGTCTTTTTTAAAGATTATTTGAAACAAAAACAAGATTACTCGGCTTTTATGTCTAAAATAATTATTTACAATAAGAAAATATAGTTCATTATCCAGGTATAAAATATTTTTTCTCTAGATCAATTATATTTAAGATAAAAACGAAATAAGAATTGAGACTTACAACATTTAGTTCCGTGCTCAAACACGACCAAAGAGCGCACGCGATATTCATCTTTATTACTGATGTGTTAGCGTTTAGCACATAGTGGAGTGGTGGGGTGCATGGGGGTGGAGTTTGCGTAGAAATTTTCTTTGGAGTGCCTGGTCTTAAGTCCCATGTAAAGGCTCATTCAAACAGGCGCGACACGCGACGCGACACAAAGGTACCGCTCGTCGCGCGACAAGCGATGTCTTTGTGTCGCGTCGCGTGTCGCGCTGGTCTGCACGAACTTTAATAGGGGGTGAGCCGTATGCCGTCACCTGGGCACAAATCCAGACTCCGGGCTGAATTACTGAGAAATTGCAGATGGAAGAACTCAATATCACTTTGTCCGACCCGGGAATCGAACTCAGGACCTCATGTTTAGCAGTATTGCTTGTAATTACTAGACCAACGAGATCGTTCGCCAACACTTTGGGAAAAACAAGCGAATTGTTATGTCATTTTCAATAGCTAATTAAACTTTTACTAATAACATGGTGGCGTCTGTGTTGGATCAATGAGTTCGCTTCAAAATGGTTGAGCTGAATGGTGCTGATCCATGCGTCATGTTTGTGAACGGGCGTTATCAGTAGGGACTGGTCATCACTTAGCTGCCACGGTTTATTTTAATTTATTTAAATTATTTTTGTTTCTACATTTTTACTACGGACGCTTTTAACGTGCACGTCTTTCTACATTGTTCTCACATGTATAATTTCAACATGAATGATGTAACCAATATTTCGAAACAATAATTTGATTTGAAAGAGTGTCCGTGGAGTTTCTTGCCCGTTCTTCTCCATAGGAACCTACTATGCTTTGGAATGGGTAACTAGCTTCATCTTTCCCCTTGACAATTCAAAAGTACCCGTAATTGGTTTATTTGAAATAAATGCTTTGGGTTTGAGTTTGAACATTCTTTTTTCCAACAGGTCTATCAACAGTAGTAACACACAACGAGACAGCTCGCCTTGCAGGCGACGCGTCTCAAAACTCAGGGGGTGTGTTATTTGCTGCGGGGGGATGCGCGGCTGCTGCGCTGGCGCTGCTAACTGCAGCCGCTGCAGCGGGCACCCTGTATAGGAGAGGCAGCAAGGCGAGACATCATGATTCTATACAGTAAGTGATTTGTTATACAGTGGGACTCTTTATAATGTGCACAATGTGCATATATCGAAATGAGAGAATCTATGCTTAATTTATCGACGGTAAACATATTCAAAAACAATATGGAATTTTTAAACAATGATCTATCGCGATGAAATAGACTCCAAAATGATTGTAAGTAATTAGGCGTCCTCATAAAATGAAAATTGTGGAAAAAACTACCCTCAATAGAAAATAAAAATATTTTTTTAGCAAAAATCTATTTTACAATAATCGTAAAATTTCTCAATAAGATGCTAAAAAGAACAAAAAAAAGACATCGATAAAATTAAGCATAGATTTCGATATGTGCACATTAAAAAGACACTGTATTTTCGATAGGAAAAGGTGTCACGTAGATAGTTTTTTTTTCAAAACACCCTTTTTATAAAACGTGGTTCAAAGTAGTCTTGGCTTCTTGTTCTTGGCTAAAGACAGGGGTCTTTAGAGCCAGTGTTTTGTTGGAGATAGTTTTATTTCAATCCATTGTTTAAAAAAGTTCAATAAAAGAGTAATGCCCGTATTCACCGACAACTAAGTGACACTTAAATGAATCCCTAAATAAAAGTGCACTGTTGGATTTTCAACTCTCTGCACTAAGCCTAACGTTGAAAATCGAAAAGTTCACTATTATTTAGGGGTTCATTAAGTTTCACTTAGTGAAGGTGAAAACGGGCATAAGAGTCTTCGAGAGGCTTAGAGTCAAAGTTTTTACCTTTCCTGCCTGATGACTTGCATGAATCAGTCGTCATGTGGCTAAACCCTATTTTAGGGAGCTACACGCCCTGAGGCTCAACGCCACACCATCACCAGCAGGATATATGCGCAAGCATATTGCAGTTAAACAGCCAGACAGGTATGACGTAGTTTTAATTAAATAATAAATTAATGTTAACATGCTTATAGACCATACCCTTTTATATATCTTTTTAATATCATCACGCACCCATTCAAAATCAATGCCAATGTGAATCTTGCTTTAACAAACCTATTTGTTAAACCAAGCAACATCAATTTGCATAAAAAATGTAAAGACTGCAAACAGCTTCAGCTTTTAAATTCAAATTCAAAAGTCATTTATTCAAACTGGTCTGAGAATCAGCATTTTTCGAACGTTAACATTACATAAGACAGTCCCCCAAAACGCCTGCCCTTCACCACTTCCTAGTGCCTTTCGCTGGGAAGAAGAAGTGGCGCAACAAACTCCCCAGCAAATCTTATAATCTTCAAATTCCAAAATCAATTAAAGAGATAAATTCAAATAAATTTAAAAAGAAACTGAAAGAATTGCTACATAATAAATGTTATTATAATTTAAACGACTATTTGAATTATATTTTGACATCTTAATTGAATTGTTTAACCTTTCATACTTTGACATCTTACTCTCTGATACTCTGACATTAAAATTATACTTTGACATCCTAAATAAATTGTGTGTGCTTATGATGTTATCATTAACTGACATACCTAAAATTTAAATTTAAATTCGTAATTATGCAATCAATAATGTTAATACTAACCTAATAATATCTATGCTGTAATAAATGTATGTACCTAATATTTACACGCCACACTTGGCAGAATGTAACGATACCATTGACTAATCTTAAGATCATATAATGTACTATATTCTGACAAATAAATGATTATGATTATGAAGCTTCTAACAATTTTCTAGAAAAGGATACCTATTCAATGAAATTTTGGTCTCATCGTCATTTCAGCCGAAAGACGTCTACTGCTGGACATAGGCCTCCCCCAAACACCTCCACTTCGACCGATTCTGTGCTTTCCGCATCCAGCGGACTCCTGTGGCCTTCACAAGGTCATCGGTCCACCTTGTGGGAGGCCTTCCAACGCTACGTCTTCCGGTACGCGGTCGCCACTCCAGAACCTTTCGGCCCCATTGGCCATCCGTTCTGCGAGCAATGTGCCCTGCTGAAATCTTGGTCTATTTAACAATTTTCGCTGCTAGTCAAGTTCATTTACCAAATCAGCAAAATAATTAAAACGTGGAGAAACAACAATAAATCACTAACAAAACAAAGTAATTTACTTCGTTAATATTTATACGCATCAACAACATTTAGCCTCCGATTTGTATTTAGCAAAATATACGGCTTCAAAGTTTGACGCAAATTATCTCACTCGGCAACTTTGTTCAAGTTAATTCCCAAAGTTATGAAATAAAGTTGTTGTAATTTATTTAGCTTTACTTAACAACGATAGCAACGAAATAACAAATGAGTTGATGTAATTTTAAAGAGAATAAAAACAGTTTTATGATTGATATTATTCAAAACACAAAGTCAATAGAATGAATAAATCTGAATTAAATGATTATTTATTTAATGTTTATTTAATAGGCCTGTGTCCAGAAATATTTTTTTGTCCGGCAGGTAGTTTAATAAAAAATATTGAACACGTATTTTTCTTTTTGACGTAATCAAAAGATTACGGCGATACATCGAGTTAAAATCTGACATGATACCTTGCTAGATTTTATATTGAATTATGACGTAATGACCCCCACTCACAAACTTTAATGCGTGTTTTCGAAGTTATTTTTTATAAATATGATTAAGCAAAAAAATTAGTGTCTAATATTTTTTTTATTATCTGAAAGTCGGACTAAATAGTTTTTTTTTTTTTTACCTAGGCATCATCCCTGTTATTCAAACTAGGTTGAGAATCAGCAATTTTTTAACGTCAATATAACAAGATAGTCCCCCAAAACGCCCGCCCTTCACCACTTCCTAGTGTTTAGCTGGGAAGAAGAAGTGGAGCAACAAACTCCTCAGCAGTATTGAAAGTAATCAATTAGTGTTAGTATGAGTAATAGTAATCTTTTGGCCTGCGTCTTACCTGATGGTAAGTGATGATCAGGGCGAAGGTAGAAGTGAGTTTCACCCGGAATCCTCAACTACAGCGGAACTGGCTATCTTACCCAGCCCCGGACTTAGACCCAGGGCCCCTAGGCACATCGTTTTGAGGCCCCCCATTCCTTGGCGGGCGGAGCGTAGGCCTTGCTCCAGCCCGGTGATCGGCCGGCTTGCCAGCCGTCGCACATATCACACAGTGCGGCGTGGCGTTACACAAGTCGGCCTTGTGACCGGGCTGACCACAGCGGAAGCAGAGGTTGCTGCGATCCACCTCCAAGGTGCATTTTACTCCCACGTGGTGGCTCACCTGGTAGCGGAAGCACCTCAGAGATCTGGGCTCCAGCAGTTTGACCTGCGCGGAAACCCAGCCCACCAAGAACCTTCGGCCCTCCCGGCTATCTTTTTGGCCGCCGACACGGGGCAGCTCACCCTAATGGCTCGCATCCCCGTGAAGTCAGGATGGATTATGCCCGCCCTAACCTGCTCGGCAGAGCACCCTTCAGCCTTAGCAACGGCGGCCCAAAAAAAATAATGAAATGCACTAGTACAGGAAATATTAAACAATTATTTTTTTCTACTGATTTTTATCTATCTGTACTATAAGTAAACATCAAAAATAATGCAGTCTATGCTAAGTATGTCACTATAATCAAGCTACCTGGTCGGGGTGGCAGGGTGGCTGACTGGCTGAGCCCCTAGGCCGGTGCTTTGTGTGCCTAGGCATAAATCCAGGGCTGATCTTATCTCTAACTACCGAAATATAACAATGCTGCTAACATTGTTGTTGTGGCGACAGACTTAGATAAAATGGTGGTAGCTAGCCAGGCGGACTTAGAACAGGCCGTATCACCAACCAAACCGAACAGAAAATTTTGCCCTCACTGGGAATTGAACACGGGACCTATGAACCTGAGCCAGTTCTAACCACAGAGGCGGTAAATTTTCAACTACATTACTTTCCAGATGCTTCATCTTTTCATTCCTCGACTATTTATTTATTTAACCATTTATGTACACACAAATAATACACAGACAAGACAAAAGGAACAGAAAAATACGTACAAAGGTGATGCTTATTTCTAATGAAATCTCTTCCAGCATACCTGCGATAGGACAGAGGATAAAAAGAAATGTAGACACCGTGAGTAAGAGTAAAGAGTATATCTTTTGTAAAGTTCAAAAAGTAGTCCATGTAGCCTAAGAAGCCTTACTTTGCCTTAATAAAATTCGATGTAGGTATTTCTTATCAGTACGTAGAACCGAATCTCGTTTTCCCAAGTTGCTAGGCAAAATCTCGAGTTACAGCGATGTATTAGATTTCGTACAATTCAGATTTCTGCGTATAAAAGTAGAACAACAGAAATAAATCGGCCAAGCGTGTGTCGGGCCACGCACAATGAAGGGTTCCGTAGTTGCGATGAATTTGTTTATCCCAATAAGAAACTTTACTTTGTAGTTGAAAAAATATTCTCTCGAAGATCAATATACGTCACGAACAATTTCTCCATCTGCAAATGTAAGTTTTTAATCGAAAAAATATATTTTTGAAGTGAAAACTTCTTTAGGCGCATTGGGCATTTTTGAGATGGGACTAAACCATTGATTTCGCGACACTGTAACGCAATTTATCGACACCGTGTAGTAAAAGACATCAACGCGTTGATTATCGCGATGCCGATTTTGTTTTTCAAGTTTTCACTTCTGTCGGCACTCCCGGAGTGCCATTGTTTTTTTTAAACTGAAAATTAAATAGATATTATCGGACATTTCTCTTTAGTTGTGTAAGATTCTAGGTCAACGGGAAATACCCTAATCACGCTTTTAAAGCTTGATTTTTAGAGTTTTAAGGAAACGTATTTGATTTTAATGTCAACTTGATACCTCCACGCTTTGCTGAGAAATAGGGTCTTGACAGACAGACGCGCGAAGTGATCCTTTATGGGTCCTGTTTTTTCTTTTTGAGGTATGGAACCCAAAAATATCTCGTATCTGCCTCATAATTTAGGTAAATACGAAACTGATGAGGCCATATAAAGTACCCAGTAATTGCTCTCGAAGAAGCAAAGAAATCTAATCACATTTAAGTTAAGAGGGAAATATTTTTAGAAGTTTCAAGTTTCGCTACTCGAAGTAAATTCAATAGCCGGCTCGTTGAACAAAGTCGTTTAACTAGAAAAACAAACATTACGTTTGACTTAGAAGTTTAAGATTGGGTCTTGGCATCTATGAAAATAAATAAGAACAGGAAATTGGTTTTTTAAATTTTATTTTTTTGACATCAAATACGATAGAGTCGAAAAATTCAATTTTAAAACCAATCTATTAACAAAAATATTTTTTCCACAAAAATAAAATTGAAATATGCCAAATAAAAAGTCGTAGCACTGAGCGCTACGTTCGTAGCTCGGGACAGTGATGTAGTACGGTTCAGCGACGCGTAGCACAGACCGCGCTACGTAGCATAACTCTGTGTAGCGTGGCGTAGCACAGATGTATTGATACCTAGCTGTAAATTGCATCGGCTGATCACTATGTAAACAATCCGTTGGACATCGAATAAAATTCTGAACAAAAATATTGGCAAAAAATTATAGACAAATGTCATTGTTTTTCAGATCAAATAAAGTTTGCCAGGCTTGTTTTACAAATACATTCATAAAATGAGTAACTGAGTGCGCCTATTATTATTTATTTATTTATTTAATACTTCAAGCACACGAATGTACAGAGGCGGACTTAATGCCAAAGGCATTTTCTACCAGTCAACCTTTGGGTGACGCAGAGACAAACACACAGTGGTAGGTGCAATAAGATAAGATAAGATATTTATTTTGCAAATATGGGTAAGTACAAAACTCGGTGACATAAAAAATATAATTAGCAACAGCCATATTTAACCAAACGGCATGCAAAAGTACAAAAAAATACACTAGAGATGTTATCTCAGTCATATAAATAATGATAAACTATGTCAATATGAAAATTGATTAACTAATTACAATTTAATTATGAATCAATAGTAATTTATACTATACACAATTCTTCTGCAGTCAACTTACTTCGTATTTGAATTAAATAAAAATTAAATTGAACACCTTAATGTTAAATTAAATTAAATGTCATATTTTTCCAAATTACAAACATTATAAAAGTAATCAAGAAATTCCTTTCTCCGTTAAAAATTCCGTCACACTATAATACGCTTTGTCTACTAAAAAATTTCTAATTTTTTTTTAAAATAACGTCAAGTTTAATTCTTTTCAGCTCCTCGGTAATTTATTATAAATGACTGATGCCATGTAGCAGACACTCTTGCGCATTAAAGCAAGAAAACAAATAGCAAGAATTGAGGAATCATTTTTTATTGAAATATAAAAATATACATAAATTACATTTACATTACATAACACATTTTTGCTTCATTTAACCTTACATAAATTTTATCATATGACTTCACAAAATTGATTTTCCGATTCAAAATTACAAATACATCATTGAAAGCAACTAGCTTATTTTACTCATTCTTACTCGATAGACAAATTTTCCTCTTACGAAGTAAAGAATTAGGGTCAAAATTTGCTTACTACAATGGAGAGACTCAGCACAAAGCATACAATAGCGATACATTATGCATGGCATATAAACTGCCCGTAAATTAAGGAGAAACTAAATTCTTAGAAAATATTCTTGTATGGGGGACCCAACCCTCGATGCCCTTCGGGGCTTTATAAATTTTTCAATAATATACCAATTTCAACACAATATCAGGTTGAAGTTGACCTTAAACATGCTGATTGGCGCAATTGAAAAGGTAAAGCGAATTACATACATTTAATTTTATACAAAAGAAAAGTCATAAATACTTATTTATTTGTTTTTTTTTTGCACGTCATCAAATCAATATCCTATCAGTTCAACTACTAGAAACCTTAACAAAGTGACTATATAATTTTAAAATGTGGCATCAACGTAAGTATTAGTATTAAAACACAAAATACAATAATGCAATCTCACTTACAAATAATATAATCGTTAATAATCGATAATAATTATATATCTAATCGATAATAATTCTCAACTCATTATGAAATACGAGTTTCAAAAAAAGATATACGCAAATAACATAAAATAAAAGCTAAATTAATCGCGATAGAGAAATGAGCGTGTGTTATGTTATGTTATCTGTTCCAATTATGTTAATAAAGCGTTAAATTGATTATAATACATATTTTTTTTTTAACAATTTATAAATTCTCTGTCACCTTCAATATCGCTTCTGCTTAAAACTTTCACCAAGTCCCAAAAACATATAGGGGGCAGCGACCCCCCGACATATGTGATGGATGATGTGGTACGGAAGGTTCTATGATAGACAGGCAAAATGTTTTTATAGTTACTCGATATCCCACGACTTTATCACGGGAAATTTTATGGCACAATACGAGTTTATGTTTCAACAAAATCGTTTATGGCGTGCGCTATCGCAACATGGTTCTATAAACCTGTAGGTGTGGGAAAGGGATTTAAAATGTCCTCGTGTGGCTTTCGACGTCACTTTTTGTGTTTGAGAATACTTCTCAAACAAAATCAAACTGGTTGCTGATTTAATTGTAAACATTATCATTGATTTTACATTCTGTGATTACTTCCTCACACACTGACTTATTAATTATATTTTTTTTTTTTTGGAAAATCGTCTACTTTTACAATGTTTGTAAATATGTGAACACCATGTATCTACCACATAATTAAATTATCTGTCGTTGCTTCATTTTAAATTGTTTTACCTATTGTGGTATTGAGAGAGCAGTGGTGGCCCAGTGGTAACGGCCGCGACTTACGAGTTGTACGTCGTAGGTTCGAACACAGACAGGCGCTTTACTTTGTGTAAATTATTTCATCACCACTGCTCTCAAAACGGTGAAGGAAAACATCGTGAGGAAACCGGCATGTCCTAGAACCGAAAATTCGAAGACATGTGATATCTACCAACCCGTACTGGGCCCGCGTGGTGGATTACGGCCCACTCCCTCTCACTGAGAGGAGGCCTGTGTCCCAGCAGTGGGAACATTATAGGCTGATGATGATGATGATGATTGTGGTATTGTAATTTTATTCTAGGTGCATCGTCTACACATATCGACACTAGAAATTTCAATTGTCGTAAAGGACATTGTATTCCCTGTCCTTTACGACAATTGAAATTTCTAGTATCGATATAATTATTTAACTAATGTAGGTACCTATACAAACTATTGTAAAACATTTAAAAGAGTAACGGTGGAGTTTCTTGCCCATTCTTCTCCATACGAAAACTACCTTTTGGAAGGGGCGACTAGAATCAATTCTATTATTTTGTACATTTTGACGTTCAAAAGGGCCATACATGGGCCTATTTGAAATAAATGATTTGACTTTGACTTTCTTTACCTCCGTTCATAAGGCCTATTTAGCGATTTATAAGCGGGTAAGTTTAAGTATCCTTTATATCTGTGAACATCTCCATAGGATCATTGTAAATGTAGGTACCAACACTTGTGAAACAAATAGGTTAATCTATTTTCAAATAATTTCCATTCCCCATTATGTGCAAACAGAATTTATTTGAAAAGTTCCCGTCATCATAAGTGTGGATGTTCTGTAATGAATACTTTTAAATAATGTTAATAAATATAGGGTGGCGATTAAGTCACCTTCATCCGTCAAGGGGTGATTCTTCCCGCCATACTAATTAACTTTCGTTGTGACACTCATATCAAATTCGAGAAAAAAAAAATACAATTTCTATTCAACGTAGACAGACTATTTCAATGTACGTTTGAAAAGTTTTTTATTTACATATCGCGAGTTTCGTAGCGAAAGTTGTTTAGTTTGACGGATAAAATCACCCCCTGAACGGATGCAGGTGACTAAATCGCCACTCTGGATTTTTTATTTAAAATGTGTAACTACATATTAATATTAGATTGTTTTTGCTTCACTGAATATTTTTACGTAGGTTGTAGTAACAGGAGTAAGGTTTTGAGCAAAACATTTCCGGGTTGCACACCCGGGGATTTTTTTTTTATTTTGCCTTGTCGTGGCCTTGTGCCTTTTCGTAAAATGTTCATCACAAAATGTTATCTATGTCTTACTGTTTCTCATTATCTATAGAATTGACTTGTTAATTTTCTCAGTAGTTTATAAATTTTTCTTATGTCAAATATCTAAACCATAATCTGGTTCTACTGCAGCTTAACCACAACCACATCTATACACTAACGTAAATACACATTTAGTTCAAGCAGTATATATCCTAGGCTACAGATGGCCTATATAACTTCATCAGTTACCAACAGTCGACCGTCCACACCACAATATGTTATAATGTCACCACAGCTGGTACCTAGATAACTATGTTTATCCAGTCCATACTTCGAAAGCGAAAGGGCTTCTGTCTGTCTGTTTGTAATGTTGTTACGGCTAAATCGTTGAACCGATTTTGATAAAAAGTGTAAATAAGTACTTAAAATATCGGAAAGTCAATCCCTAAAGGGGTGAAATTGGAGTGCTAAAAGTACGAAAAATTCCAAAATCACACGTAGTCACCGGCAAAGAGCTAGTCACCTCTTGAGTCTATCAGTCTATACATCTATACAAATAAAATTGAAGTACTTGTTTGTAACGTCAAAATAACCACCTTTAACTAGGTAAATGCATATGAAAGTATATACGGTACATATAACAAAAAAAACTTTTTTTTTGTCTGTCTGTTAGGCTAATCTCCGAAACGGCTGGACCGATATTGACGGGACTTTCATTGGCAGATAGCTGATGTTATAAATTACGCTACTTTTATTTTAGAAAAATAATAAGGGTCTCTTTATTTAGATAAGGTTGCGGACCAATGTTGTAAACAAGTATTTTTCTTCCACCAAGGCGATCTTGTTCAAGATTTCACTTCTGTCGGCACTCCCGGAGTGCCACTGTTTTGTTGTTGTTTTTTTTTTGTAAGAAGTAATCTTTGAAAGTACTGATTCGATTTCAAAAATTCTTTCACTGATAGAAAGCTACACTATTTCCGAGTGCCATAGAATATATATTATGGTATAGTTGACTTCCACGCAGACCAACTCGCGGGCAGAAAGCTAGTATGTTATACAAGAAATAGCTGCTAGGTACACTACATCCTACATATCCAGCTAGTAGAATCAATATTAAGCTCACATGCACGACCAACGTGCTGGCTATAAATAATAAATAATGTTTACTGGCTACTCTAACCTACTTTCCTAGTTTAGTGATCGTAATAGACATCATAATTTATTTTATCTCCTGAGTGTAGGGGAGGAATTTGCAGTTGCAGTTGCAGTCTGCAGTACCTATCTATCTGCATTATATTCTCCATGGATATTAGAACTAATCTGCATTAAGTAGATATTCAGCCTTATTTTTAAAGCAACGAGGGTAACCAATTTTCAGGCGAGTTATGAGAGTGGTATGTTTGGCAATGGGAGTTTATAGGGATGATGCCTGGGTCAAATAAAAAGAAATTCTGTTTAGTCCGTCAGTCAGATAATAAAAAATATTAGACACGTAATTTTTGCTTTATTGTGTTATTTTGTTTATTTTTGTCGTCGTGCGTTTAGTGGCACCCAATCGGTGGTTCTCTTAGCCCATTTGTCATCTGACGTGTGGCAAATATGTCCGGTGTAAATTACGTGAAATAAATTCATTTATTATTATTATATTAACATCTGTGGGTCCCAGACTTTGGAAAGACGTACGAGGAGCTGAAGTCAACTCGCAGAGGCCTGTTAAACGTTTTTAATGAAATTACCTGCATATTATTTAGAAAAACCTTTTTTCAACACCGACCTAATTAATTATGTGAGTTATTTAGACAGAGAAAGTGGTGAGTAGCAGATTCATTAAGTCCATGAGCAGATTACTCTCAGTTGACATAATTGTTCTGATCTGACATTTTATTGATGTCAGATAGGACAATAATGTCGCCGCCTCTGTCTAAACAATGCATTTTGAAGTCAACTATTCTGTCGCACACTAAGTTTTTAAGAACCTAGCACTTATTTTCTTCTTAATTTCGCCGCTTTTCCAACATATGATTTAATGAAAATCCCACGCATCCACATAATATTTTATATGCTGTCTCTAAACAAAGCCAAGGAAAATTTTGCATATATTAAAATCAAAACGCCAAAATATTAACACTACCTTTCTTTTCAGCACTTC
The DNA here is from genome assembly GCA_963680765.1 of Agrochola lychnidis. Taxonomy (NCBI): domain Eukaryota; kingdom Metazoa; phylum Arthropoda; class Insecta; order Lepidoptera; family Noctuidae; genus Agrochola; species Agrochola lychnidis. The sequence continues at coordinate 6,842,507 of OY796849.1, read as the reverse complement.
CTACACGACAGCGGCGTACGGCAGTCATCAGAATGTTCATCTAAGGCTCGATACCCTTGGGAGACCTCCAAGTTCTACGGGATCCTATGCCACTATTGCTAGTTTACACAAGTTTCCTTTTGGTAAGTAATAACTAGTAATTCTGAAGATAAAAGATCAAAGAATTCTTGAAATCATTTTTACGTTTTTCCTTGATAATTTGTTGTTGAATTTCATCGCCTCTAGCAATGTGATAGTTAAAACTTAAAGAAAATGTTTTTGGAAAGTTTATCCAAACTCCGTCCATTAGACGACACACTGACCGAGGTTCTATGTTCATCTGTATGGTTTATTTTTATTTTTTATTTATATCCATCGACATTTTCGTCAATTGTGGACCGATTTTAAAAATTCTTTTTTTATTTGGTAGAGGAAGTTTGCGCGGTGGTTCCAGTGTTTTTGAGTTAGCTTCAATAATACGTATTTTTCCTATTAAACTGTCACTGTTATTTACATAGCAGGTAGTGGTATTCGAATTTGTGTGGGTAGGTACTACAACTAAAAAGTGAAAAATAAAAACTTTTCACAAAAAAAAAAACACTACAAAGTGAAAAATAACTATAATTTCGAAAGTCGGTGTCTTTAGTTATGCTTTTTCGTTTTTGCTACCGACTTCCGAAAATAATATTTTCACTTTGTTTTTTTTTTGGAAGTCGGTTGTTTTTTTTTCTCTATTAGTCGCCATCTTAGTAGTCACCCCCTTTCTAGCCATAAATGTATCATCTTTCAAACAGTTCATCCATCGTTTCTAAAAAGCTAATCTCATCTAAACACTTAGGTACCTACCTAATAATAATTTACTATAGTAATATAACTTTTATTATTATGATAAAAATATACTACAAGACCATTCGGAGTACCAAGAAAATATTTCTCAACAAAAAGGAATTTATAGCAAATGAGAAAATGTAACATACGGAATGTCACATAAAATTTCACTTTAGTATTTTTATATTATTCGCTTGGAAAATTCCTTACGAAAATTCTGGAACAAATATTACAGTGACATTCGTTCGTAAATGACCTAATTATATTTATGTTTCCTGTAAAAACAATTAGGGCAGTGTACAGCATTTTATATCAACTTGTCCAGTACACAGGGAGCTTTTGTCTGATTACTGTAAGCAGCCTACCCAAACGTCCTTTCTTTGGTATTGTTGAGTTGAGCTCCACGATTATTGACAAATGCTTGCACTGCATGGGCAGGTCCACTCAAGTCTGTGTCGTTCTTTCCTCAAAAGAACATTTCAGACACTAAATAATATACATAATCTTCGTCAGATCATGTAAGTGTATACACTTACATGATCTGATGAAGATTATCATATATAGTCTGGACTTTGATCCTTAAGTTAGTTTCGCCATTTCTTCTCCGGAAAAGTCAGATATAAAATGTCGACTCTAATATTTTTTTTTTTTCTTTAAATAAAATCGTTTCATTTAATTTTTGTTCAAAAAACCTATCCTCCTGTGGTTTAAAAATTAGTAAAATAACAGGTATATTCCATCAGCTGAGCAACATAAAATTCTCCGAACAACTTTTGTTTCTAGATTTATGGCAAAAGTATTTCGTCCAAGACTGTTCACTGATGAAATCCATTAAATTCCTACTTGATTTATATTTTACATTCACACCGCACATTCTCCGAGATTTTCTTTAAAATAAGGAAAACGTTTTCAAAGAACGAGGTCTCAGGATATTACTTGTTATGGTTGATTTAGTTCTAATGAAAATTATACTTTGAGCGTGGAAGCGAGATTGTCTTTTCTCAAAAAAAAAAAAATCTGTAAGAAAATTCTTGGTAAAAATCTGTTTGTAAGACAGAATACTTAACCTTCCTATACCCGCGCCAAAATTTGTAACACATATACCCGCGTACGGTGTCACAGACCAAAAGTTTGGGGCGTTATTGTAAAAAATATTTTCTAGAAGACCTATGATAATTTTATGTATTCTTAAACTAGAGAATATAATAAATAAAACAAGCTTAAAATCTTAGTAATATTTATTATAATTACTGACTAAAAGTCTTTTATTTCAGTCTCTATAAATTGAGATGTTTTTCCTAGAAGCTACGAAAAAGTTAACAAAAATAATTATTTTCTTCTATGAACTAAAAACAAACTTTAAAATCTTAAAGATAACATGTTGAGGAACTATAAATTTATAACTAGTCTTAGGCAGAAGTCTCACCATGGCAGTCAGAGCATACCATAATAATAGCATGTTCCATGCAGAAGTAAGTTTTGCACTTAGCGCAGTTGTACCGCGTCTTACGGTTTTTTTTATGTGCAATATGCACAACGGCCAATTTTGTTATTATTTTGTGTTGCTGCAGATTCTGGACCATCTAATTTACATATTTCAGCAAGCCTTAGCTTTATCATTTTTGGCAAAGACGTATTCACAGCCTGTCTCCGCAGATGCGGATTTAGAAGATAACGCTTCCAGGAAGGTTCTACGGTTTACCTTCTTATTAGGATTGTTCAGCAGATATAGGTATAACGTATGTATTAATACCCGTCACATTCATCAGACTGTAGAAAACTACCATGGGCCATCTGCTTGTGCCTCGTCCAAATTATATGTCTCGCACATTTTGTCGACAGTATCCACTCTGCCTTTTGTTCAGCTTACCAGTGCAGACAGTATCCACTCCACCTTTTGTTCAGTTCGCCTCATGTTCAGAATCATCTTCTTGCTCAGTATCATGTCTATCTTCTTGTGTTTCAACTAAATCCTGCATATCGCTGTCGCTTTCATCACCATAATCTGAATCTGAGTTTTCGTCGTTCAATAATAATCTTATCTGATTGTCGTCCATGATAAAATTGAACCAAAAAAATTAAAAAAATGGTTATTTTATGTGATAATTGAAGGAAAAATATACAAAACAATTCAAAAATATAAGAAAAACAAAAGTTTTAACTCACCAAAAAAATTGCACCTATACTCGCGTCGGTTCCAGAGACCAATTGGCGCCAAAAACGCGCACACGCACTACTCGCACGAACGCGTTTAGCACACTGAAGTGAAGCTAGCGACGAATCATGCAGCTACCAGAAAGTGCAGATTGCTAGGAATTACGAGTAAATAAAAAAATACGAAAATATATTTTGTCGGTGTCACAGACCAACGCGCGGGTATAGGAAGGTTAACCGAAATTGAAATTGAAATTTAAAGAGACAATTTGTAAGTGTAACAGATGATTATATTTTCATTTCATTTTTAAAGCATAGAAAGAATGAAGAAAAAAAAAAACGTGTGGCACTCGAGGACTGCCGCGGTAAAGCTATTGCATAGCATTTGTAACCTCCATGACAACATCACGTTTCCCATGACAACATCGCATTGTCATGGGAAACGTCATTACATGGTAGGCGGAGTGGGGGGTGTTAGGTATTATTTTCGTTACGTTACGGAATTTCTTGATTCGGTCGCCGCGCTCAAAGCCCGCGATAAAAGCTATGCAATAGCTTAAAAATACTTCTGAAAATGTGTACAGACATCAACATTACTTTCGTGTATCACCGTTTTTATTATCTATTCCGTGGTTTTTACTCTGCGACGCTAACGACACCTACATATCGTCAGCTCGGACGACAACGATATCGGCCGACAATATCGGGACGATATCGGTTTGTGACAAGATCTAACCAACACCTTATTGTCATGCGGTATGCCACACCAGCGTCGAATAGTCGCATTGTGCCAGCAAAAGCTCACATCGCCGTGCGATTATATTCAAAATGACATGGTTACTTTGTAAAGTATTATATTATTTTAATTATCGTGAATGTGAGGACTATGTGGATATTATTATTATTTTTATTTCTCAGCTAGTTTTAATGATGGTCTGGCAGTTTGAGTAGTTTATGCGGCCTACTCAAATGTCCTTTCTTTGTTATTGTTCGTCGAGTTAAGCTACTTATGTTCTGAGTTGAGCTCTACGATTACTGACAAACGCTTGCACTAACTGAACAGGTCCACTCAAATCTATGTGGTTCTTTCCTCAAAAGACCTTTTCAGACACTAATCTACATGGTCCTCATATGGTCTGACCAAGATTATGTCTGGACTTTAAAAGAGAGTGCGAGCTCTTAGTTTGTTTCGGTCTTTCTTCTCAGAGTAGTCAGATAGGAAACGCCGAACTCATCTAGCTTATTTTTAATATGACATGTAAAAGTGATTCCGATATCCTATTTACCTACAGAATAAACAATTTCATTTCATTTCATTCCAAAAATCCAATAGTGTATTCGAGGTAATAATGGCAGCAGTGAACAAAACTGTGTCGTCCGCCGATATCGGCACGACGATACCGTTGACTACACCGACACAATGTGAAAACGTTGAGTAGTTCGACGATACTCGTATCGTGTCGTTATCCGACGATATCGTTAGTACTAGAGATGGGCCGACAATGATGGCAGACTAGTCGATTGCAAAAAGACCAATTAATCGGCCTCGCCTATCATTGCTTTTTTTAGAGTTCGTGTGGTTCCAAGAAGGTTCAAGGTTGATTTTGATTGTTAACTACAAAGGAAGAATTTCTACTCATGAATTTTTAATAAATAACAACATAACATAACGCCTTTTTTCCCCGAAGGGTTGGGCAGAGGTGTCCCTGTAGCAGGTACACCCACATTTCGCCAGTTATGTTTAAGTCCCATGTAATAGGGGGCGAGCCTATTGCCATCAACCGGGCACAAATCCAGACTGAGAAATTTCAGATAGAAAAACCCAATAATACTTTGCTCGACCCGAGAATCAAACCCAAGATCTCATGTTCAGCAGTAGCGCTTGCGACCACTAGACCAACGAGGCAGTAAAAAAAAATGTATTTACAAATAATAATCAGAATATTATTATACCGGATGATTTTTATTTACCGTCTCGAAATTTTTACAGGGTGGTTCTACCCATGAATACATTTTGGTCAAGTAGGTATTGAACTTTTATATAAACAGCAAATTTTTTTTCCGTGATTTCAGAGTTGCTCCCATAGTGAAAGTTGTTTATATTCATGGGTAGAACAGCCTGTAAAAATTTCGAGACGGTAAAAAAAGTCACACGGTATATGTTGCAAAATTGAAACTGTGATTCTAAAATCAATCTGCTTAGCCTTTTCCCAACTATGATGGGGTCGGCTTCTAGTCTAACCAGATGTAGCTGAATATCAGTATTTTACATGGAGTGACTGCCTATCTGACCACCACAAACTAGTAACTGGGTAATACCCTTTGGTGAGACTGGTTGTCATACTTTCGGGCTTCTGACGACCCGTAACGACTGTCAAAGATCCACGAATGACAGCCGGGACCAACGGCTTAACGTGCTTTCCGAGGCGTGGAGGAGTCTCAGTATGTAAAGATGGTTAGTTCACGGACCAACCCCGGCAAGCGTAGCTTAACCTGATGGATCAACCCATGCGGCTGTTACTCAGTCATGAGCTCCTCCGTTACGGTTACGTACGTTCTTTATTTTAAGTTGTAGAAGCTACCTAAACATTCTTGCTTCTTGAAACAATCACCTAACCCTCCAACCACGACCATTATTAATAGCAACTATAATCAATTAAAACCTTTGTCAACAGGAAGTCGTCGGTCACCTTCTCCGTATGCAACCACGCACATAGGAGAGCACGTGTATGCTAAGCCGGAGTCTAGAGTATCGTATTACGCTGCATCGAATCTTACGCATGTGTCACAAGTAAGTGTGAGTATACAAACTACTTATTACTAATATTATGATAATAGATGATCCGTATAAGCACCATAAAAAATCTTCAAAAAATCTAAAAAAAAAGTACAGGCACTCCGGGAGTGCCAACAAAAATCGGCACCCCGGTAATCAATGCGTTGATGTCTTTTACTCCACGGTGTCAGTAACAGGTCGCGAAATCAATGGTTTAGTCCCATCTCAAAAATGCCCAACGCGCCTAAAGAAGTATTTCACTTCAAAAATTGGCACTTCTAAGAGCCATCACAAGTTACAATGCTCACGCAAGTAATGACGGTCTGAAATGCCCGTAGTGCTATTTTTATGATGGGTTGCACGTTAGACCCGAACTCCATCCGTCCGAAGTTAGAATAGTTTGTGACGTTTTGTTCGGACTGTTATTTCTCGAATTCAGATGCAGGGCTTAGGCATAGGACTTGTTAGGTAATTAGGCAGAAGTCAGCTAACAGCGGTCACTAATTCATAATTCTAATGCATGTAGTTTGCACTTGCTAGTGTCTGTGTCAGTCTGGCGCCAGCGATGAGATGCCGTCACTCGGTCATTGCACTGGTTAGCTTCTAGCTTAGTGTATGCTATAAAATGTATTTTATACGTAGAATATACTTCAAATCAAAGTTTTGACTGCCTATGGGTAACCATCCAACAATAGGTAACTCTTGTTGTGGCAGAATTAAAAAAAAACTTGTGGCACTCGGGGACTGCCGCGGTAAAGTTATTGCATAGCGTTTGTAACCTCCATACTTCCTATTTGTCAACGCTACACTTGGGATGATGACGTGATGACATAAAACAAAAATTACGTTCCCATGACAACGATTAAAAATATCAGCCTGTCATAAAAGAACAATAAGATACCGTTACTACAAACATTCCACTGACGAAAACAAAAAAGCCTACACAAAATATGATAAATTACTTAAAAAATGTATATCTAACTCTAAAAAACAAAACAATACTACATATTTTAAAAATGCAAAAAGTAAATGTAAAGCCACTTTGGATATCATAAAAAATAAAACAGATGATACAAAAACATTTGAAACAATAAAATCAATAGATTGTAATAAAAAAATCGTTGAATGCCCAATGAAAATTGCGACTGCCTTCAACGATTTCTTCATATGTATAACAAATAAGGAGAACAACTCTCGTCCAAATTATAAGTTATTAGATTCATCAAATTCGACTATTTATCTGAGACCCACCTCTTGTGAAGAAGTTTCAAGAACCATAAATTCACTTAATAACACACGAGCTGTTGGATAAGATTGCATCTCTACAGCCGTATTAAAAAACTGCAATAAAGAGTTAGCAGACATTTTAAGTTACCTTATAAATCTATCGTTTACGCAAGGAACCTTTCCAGAAAATCATCAATAGTAAAACCATTTCACAAAAAAAAACTGCAAACAAGATATGAACAACTATAGGCCCATCACGTTAATCCCGATTTTATCTAAAATTTTTGAAAAAATAGTACACTCACGAATAATGAATTTCTTAAATAAATTTAATTTAATAGTAAATAACCAAAATGGTTTTCAAAAAGATAAATCTACAACACTTGCTGCCTTCTCACTAATACAAAAAATAACAGAAAACATTGATAAACGTAATAGAGTTGCTGCCATTTTCTTTGACATGAGCAAAGCACTCGATTTTGTAGATCACAAAATCTTACTCAATAAATGCGAGCTATATGGAATCCGAGGCAAAGCACGATTGGATTAAAAGCTACTTAAGCAACAGAAAACAATGTGTCGAAATAAACAAATTAAATGATCAACTTGTGTCTACCCCATTCAGATCTACATTTAAAACAAATAAGTTCGGTGTTCCCCAAGGAAGTGTACTAGGCCATCTCCTCTTCCTTATTTACATAAATGATATTCCTCAAGTAACATCACATCAGTGCATTCTATTTGCGGACGATATTTCAGTTATAGTACCAGAAAACTCTGAAAGCAATTACGAAAATTCATTAAACAACACTATAGAATCAATAATGAGCTGGTTAAAGGACAATAATCTAACAGCAAATATTTCTAAAACTAAAATTTTACAATTCTCTAATTATAACACTTCTCAAATAAAACCCTTAGACTTATATTATAAAACACTAAAATTGAAGAAGTATTTGATACAAATTTTTTAGGTATTATCTTAGATAGACATTGCAATTGGAAAGCACACACAACTCGAATATGCTCTAATCTAAACAAATTTGTCTTTGCTCTAAAAAAGCTAAAAAAGATAGCAAGTCAAAAAACGGCTATGGCTGCGTACCATGGCTACGTCGGGTCAGTACTTAGATATGGTCTTCTTATATGGCGTAATTCTTCTCAGGCTAAAAATGTATTTATTACACAAAAAAAAAATGTGTCAGAGCAATCTGTGGGGTTGGACCATTTCAATCTTGTAGACCTTTATTTAAGAAATTAGGATTACTAACTCTACCTAGTCTGTATATATTAGAAGTAGGATTATTTGTTAAAAAGGACTCTGAGCGATATACTAAAGCCATAGAAAATAAAAAAAAATCATTTCAAGAGATCCAACCCGACTGGCTGTCACAAGATGTAGAAGCACACTATTTCAGAACAATTGTTACAATATGTCTGTCAAAATCTACAACCAAATACCCAAACAGATCAGAGAGCTACCATTAAACTACTTTAAAAAAAAACTTAAGAAATGGCTCTATAATAATATGTTCTATACAATAAGTGAGTTCTTAAATTATAAGCAAAGTTAAATATGATCTCACTAGTAATGTAATTAAATAACATAATTTTAAGGATTTTTAGTTTTTACGTCATCAAATAGTATATAAGATATTTTTTGCATGCTGAAAATGCAAGTAAGCAAAATATGTGGAACTTCTTATATTTAAGACCTTTTTTGTACCATATTTTATGCAAAATAAAGAAATTCAATTCAACGTGATGACCGGGGTTCCAAGTAAACTGACTACCTAATGAAAGAAGAACATACTAGGTGGCACAAACAATTTAATTTTAAAATCTAAATACAAACTAACAGCTTAACAACTACAAATCTTCATCGGAAACGAAAAACTAACAAAATTTTTAACGGAAAATTAACCATAACATGCAATAAAATATCTTTGAACAAATACAAAAAGAAATCCCTGTGGCCGGGATCAAACCCGAGGACAAGAAATGTCGATCCACCGTTTTGCCTCGAGACCGATCGGTTTCTTATTGACCGTGGCGAATATGTTGAACCGTCATTACATGGTAGGCGGAGTGGGGGGTGTTAGGTTTTTATTTTCGTTACGTTACGGAATTTCTTGACGCGGTCACCGCGCTCGAAGCCCGCGATTAAAGCTATGCAATAGCTTAATAACATGTCAATAGCCTGATAATATGTTGGTAACTTGATGCAAACAATCTGCCTAGCCTTTTCCCAACTATGTTGGGGTTGGCTTTCAGTCTAACCGGATGCAGCTGAATACCGTATTTTTACATGGAGCGACTGCCTATCTGACCTCTAAAACCTAGTAACTGGGTAATACTGGTTATTAGACTTTTGAGCTTCTGACGACCCGTAACGACTGGCAAAGATCCACGAATGACAGCTGGGACTAACGGTCTAACGTGCTTTCCGAGGCACGGAGGAGTCTCGGTAAGTTAAGATGATCGCCCATCCACAGACCAACCCCGGCAAACGTAGTTTAACCTGATGAATCGAACCATGCGACTGTTATTACTTAGCCACAAGCTCCTCCAAATATGAATCTAAACTTGGTTGGTAACTAGATGCATACAGTTGTTACACAGATTTTATATTATTTGATTTACTTTATGGTGTTTGAGTGGCTTAAAACTAACAATATAATAAGTAACAACAAAGTAAATAAAGACAATCCACTTACAAAATTATCTCTTCTAGATTCTTACTTTGAATAGTCTCCAAAGGAGAGATAATTTTGTAAAAGTCTTGGAGTCTTTAGATTCATATTTTTGTTTACCCAAGTTACAACTTAAACAACTGCTGTCATCTTTAGAAGATGGCTTTCAGCTGACAACATTGTGATTAATTCTAACTACGAATTTAACAGCGGTGCATTTTTTTGTTCAGTAAAGATTAATTGTAACTCTCAGACCAAATAAAAAAACGGCCAAGTGCGAGTCGTACTCGCCCATGAAGGGTTCCGTAGCAGCAAGTAACATTGAATGAAAGGTAAATTGCGGTTTACAATTTATGACGTATTAAAAAAAAAACTACTTGCTAGATCTCGTTCAAACCAATTTTCGGTGGAAGTTTACATGGTAATGTATATCATATATTTTTTTTAGTTTTATCATTCTCTTATTTTAGAAGTTACATGGGGGGGGGGACACACATTTTACCACTTTGGAAGTGTCTCTCGCGCAAACTATTCAGTTTAGAAAAAAATGATATTAGAAACCTCAATATCATTTTTGAAGACCTATCCATAGATACCCCACAAGTATGGGATTGATGAAAAATTTTTTTTTGAATTTCAGTTCTAAGTATGGGGAACTCCAAAATTATTTGTTTTTTTTCTATTTTTGTGTGAAAATCTTAATGCGGTTCACAGAATACATCTACTTACAAAGTTTCAACAGCATAGCTCGTATAGTTTCGGAAAAAAGTGGCTGTGACATACGGACGGACAGACAGACAGACATGACGAATCTATAAGGGTTCCGTTTTTTGCCATTTGGCAACGGAACCCTAAAAATCAAGACATAGCGCTGCAAACATTACAGTGATGTATGCCAAAATTACACCTCCGCTCTGTGCATACACACTCACGCGCACACATTTTTACAATCAAACTACACCTCACTAAGTGCACATATGTTTACGAAATCGGCCTCATGTCACTTTTGACAACGTTATGTCTTGGTTTTTGACGTGATAACGTCTTTTAATCGATGAACGCTGGCTGCATGCACGAAAAAGTGTCACGTTTCACCTAAGCCAAGCGTGCAAGCAAGAGCGCGGAACAAGCGATAGAGAGGTACCTACGATTAGGGTCGTCAACCATACTGTTAAAAACAGTATTATACTGTTTTTCACTCTAAACTACTGTTTACTGTTCAACAAAAATAAAGTATGTGAATATACTGTTTTCACTGATATCCAGAACTACATATACCTAAATAAATGCATATACGCTCCGGCATCGGTCGCGAACGGTTGTGTGCTTGCGCTCTCCCGCTCTTGACTCATTGCTCTGAGTCATATATTCGTTGCATTACGTAACGATTTTCGTAGTCGCTCGACTACACCCGATCTCCGATCGTTTATCGATCGGGCATAGATCCACAAAAAGGCCTTTTTCAAGGCTATCTTATTTCTTTAACAAGAGATTCTCGTCTGTAAATTCACCAGGCCCCTTCCGGGCAAAACCACAGTTTCGTGGTCACTCGGTGGATACCATACGGTGCCAACGAAGCCGAGTGGGGTGTTGACCCAACACACCCGCCGATCCCCTTCAGGGTAAGGCAGTGAATTGGCCGGGTCCCAGTGTTTGGCCTTGGGGGATCTCCTAGTCAACACGTGGTGACAGTTTTGCTTCCACAGCAACTCACCTAGCGTGGTCGGGTATCTTCATACCCTTCACACTAGACTGGTCAGGACCCCGTTGCACATTAAGATAGGCAACGGGCCAAATCAAGCTTAGGGCTCACCAATAGGCACTCATCCTCCCTGTCTTACCCGACAGGGAAGGATTGTACACATCCCCGGCATTCCCACCGGGGAGACAGGCTTAGTTAGGCCATTCCCTCCCCCCCCCCGCCATTATGGCCACCAAAAAGGTAGATCTCGAGCTTCTCTCGAAGAAATTAACCCTATTTCTCGAGTATATACTCGAATCGGAGCCTTCCCTCAGAGGGAAGTATAAGGATCAGCTCTCTAGCCTCTTGAGCATCTCAAGGGGCGAAAACCCCGACCAAGATGTCAGCGTCGCTACGTTCAGCGACGCTCTTGACACCCCTCCGACTGCAGAGTCGCCCAGACCCCCCTCCCCCTCCCCCTCGTCGGAGTCAATGGACACCGACGCCCCCGCTGCTTCTTCAAAGCAACCCTCCTACCCTTCTGGCTCGGAGGAGGAAGACGAGCCAAAGTCCGCTGCGTCCTCTACCTCTTCCTCCCCCTCCGACGACGGCTTCATAGCCGTCCAAGGAAAGGGAAGAAAGAGGAAGAACAGGAAGCAGACCTCTGCGCAGGCCAGTAAGGTCGCCGCAATAGAGGACTCGGACTCCTCTTCTTCCACCGTCACCATCAAACCAGCTGTGGTTAAACAGCGTGCTACCGTCGCGACTTGCGCTACCGTAGCTTCCCCCTCCCCCTCCACCGCCCCACCGATCTCGTTTACGTCCTCCGCGAAGGCCCCCCCCCGCGCCTCTCGCCCCCCGAACCGCGTCATCCTCCGCAAAGGATGCCCCCGCGCCCTCTGCCTCCTCGTCCGCATCATCCACCGCGATGGATTGCTCCGCGCCCATTAGTTCCGGCCCTAAGAAGGTCGCGCCTCCACCTCCTGTCTTCATACAAGACAAGGAGAAGTGGACGGCTGTATCCAAATGGTGTATGGAGATGAAAATCTCCTACACCAATGCCCGATCTACCCAACAGGGTATCAAGGTTCTAGTCCCTACGTCGAAAGACTACAGGGACCTTACCAGAGTTCTGAGAGAGAGAGGTGTGTCATTCCACACCTACTCCCTCCCAGAAGATAGGCAGATCCGTGTGGTGATCAAAAAGATCCCCAAGGAAATCTCTCCCGCCGAAATTTTAGCCGACCTTCAGTCGCAAAATATCCCCGTAGATGAGGTGCACCGCATGCATCGTTCGCGCGGCAGGGAAGCATACGACATGGTACTAGTCGTGTGCTCCCCCACCGAGGGGCATCACCCCATATTCAACATAAAGACGTTATGTAACCTCATGGGCTTCTTGATCGAGAAGCCCTGGAAGAACAGCGCGATCGGACAGTGTCACCGCTGTCAATTGTATGGCCATTCTCAAAAGAATTGCCATGCAAAACCCAGGTGCGTAAAGTGCCTGGGTGACCACGGCACCGCTGACTGCTCGCGTCCAAAAGACCGTAGCCAGTGCAACAGCCCGCCTAGTTGCGTGTTGTGCGGCCTCGAGGGCCACACAGCCAACTACCGCGGCTGCTCTAAAGCCCCTAAGGCTACATCTAACAAGCTGACCAAACGTCTAGACGTGAGGCAGCAAAAACAGAGGGACTTCCATCCCCTCCCCTCCTCCCAGATTCCTGAGCGGCTAAGCCCTCAGAGGCCTAGTCCATGGACTATGCTCAATCACCAGCAGGCTTTCCCAGCCCTGGGTATTCCGCGCCCCCCCCCCCTCATACCCCTCTCTATACAATGATGGACCCGCGAGTCCATCACCTCCCCCCTCCCCCCGGCTTCCGCGGCCCCTCTTTCGCGCCTTCTGCGCCCCCCGCGAAACCCGCCACCGCTCTAAAACCCCCGCGCCCCGCTCCCACTCCCGTGGCCCCAATTAAACCCGTTGACGATCGTTTCGACGTAATCAGTACCGCGTTCGAACTTTTCTGTTCCCCCAGGGCTACGCAGATGGCCCTGGACATCTCTACAGCCCAGAAATCGGGTAGCCTAGCGGCAATCCGTAACGTCTTCAATGCGTATCCCGAGATCACGCAAGCCCTCACCTCTTTCTCTACCCCCCATCATGTCTAACACCACTCAGGCTAGGTTTAAACCCCGATCCCTCAAGCTTGGCACCTTCAATGCCAATGGCTTAAATCAACAAAAAGATGAAATCGCGGACTTCCTCCGCGTTCATCAACTAGATATCCTCCTCATCCAGGAAACTTTTTTAAAGCCCCACAGAGGCAATCCCTCCTTAGCTAACTATCGTATCGTTCGGAACGATAGAACGCGTTGTCATGGGGGCGGCACCCTCATTTATTACAAAAAGGATCTGTACTGCATCCCAATGGATCCTCCCCCCCTCTCACGATTAGAAGTATCAGCATGCCATCTGGGCATGACCGGTCACGCACCGATCACTCTAGTGTCGGTCTATATCCCTCCCATTACTATCAACGCTTCGGAAAATTTCCAAAATCTCTCGGACGATATCCAACTGTTGTTAAACATGAGTGACTCCGTCATCTTGGCGGGGGATCTCAATGCGAAACATCCCTCTTGGAATAGCTCCACCACCAACACCAGAGGTCGGCACTTGTTCGACCTCTCCTCCTCCCTAAACTTCGACATCATCGCTCCGATGAGTCCCACTCACTATCCCCATACCATCAGTCATACCCCTGACGTACTAGACGTAACGCTCCTTAAGAACGTTAATCTAAGACTAGATTCAATAGAAACGGTGCACGAGCTTACCTCTGACCACCGACCGGTAATTGTTAAACTAACCTCCCGCATAGGTCCCTCCGACCCTGACCAACCCCTCCCCACAAAAAAGGTGACGGACTGGAGGAAAGTAAGCACTCAGCTGAAATCCAACACATCCCCCTTACTAGACTCGATCCCCGACAACTTCGACTCAGTCGCTGACACGACTGCCGCGATCGACTCACTCACGGAGCACGTACAGACCGTCCTGAGCGAATGCTCCAGGGAGGTTCCAGCAACAGAACCCTGTTACTTGAATCTCCCCGACGATGTGCGTGCCCTGATGACTGAGAAGAACGCGGCTACTCGAGCCTACAGCGTCTTCCCCTGTGCCGCCAACAAAGCCCATATGCGCTACTATCAGAGATCTGTTAGGACACGTATAGCGGAGCTGCGTGAAGCGGGATGGGATAAGATGCTGAGCGATCTAGAGCCCTCTCATCTAGCCTTCTGGGAACTCCAGAGGAAACTCAGGTCCCCCCAGTCGGCCCCCGTACCCCCGTTAGTCCGCCCCGATAAAACCATTGCCTTCGACGACATCGACAAAGCCGAGTGCCTAGCCGACAGTCTAGAAGCTCAATGCTCTCCCAGCACCCTACCAGTAGACAAAGCTCACCTCGATGAGGTCGACGCCGAAGTCGAACGTAGAGCCTCCCTTCCTCCCGTTGAAGACCCTGATTTTCCCCTGCCCCCCATCGAACCAGATGAGGTGCACGAGATAATCAAAGGTCTGCATACGCGCAAAGCCCCCGGTTCAGACGGACTCACCAATAGGGTGGTCCAGCTCTTCCCAGCCCACTTGATCATGCTACTGACCACCATCTTCAATGGTGCTCTAAGCAATAACATCTTTCCCCAGACGTGGAAAGAGGCCACGGTCATAGGTATCCCAAAGCCCGGCAAGCCTAAAAACGAGCCCTCTAGTTACCGCCCAATCAGTCTGCTCAAAGTTCTCGGAAAAATCTACGAGAGGCTTATTTATAAGCGTCTCAGAGACTACGCCGAGACTAAGGGCCTCATACCCGACGAGCAGTTCGGCTTCAGAACTCAGCACTCTAGCGTGCATCAGGTCCACCGCATAGTCGAGCTGGTCAAAGGTGGTCTCACCCGCGGCTATCCGTCATGCGCAGTCTTCTTCGACATAGCGAAAGCTTTCGACAAAGTCTGGCACAACGGCTTAGTATACAAGCTATACAAACTCGGAGTGCCGGATCGTCTCGTACTCATCATACGAGACTACTTGTCGAATCGCACCTTCCGCTACCGTATCGAAGGTGCCCTATCCTCCCCTCGCCCCATAAGGGCAGGAGTCCCTCAGGGCTCAGTGATAGCCCCCCTCGCGTTCACGCTGTTCACCAGCGACATCCCCAGACACAGAGGGACGCAGCTCGCTCTGTTCGCAGACGACACTGCGATCATCTGTAAAGGCAAAGCCCCTTCGTCTCTCCTAAATCTACAACGGGCCGTCAGTAACCTTGGCGCCTGGTTTAGACGGTGGAGGATCGAAGTTAATCCCGACAAAAGTCAAGCGGTTTCATTCTCGAAACCGAGATCTAGACCCCCCCCTCCCCCCCGAACGATCACCCTGTTCGGCAAGCCGATCCCTTGGGAGAAGCGAGCCAAGTACCTAGGTGTGATCTTAGACCAGCGTCTCTCCTTTTCAGAGCACATAAAGACGGTTCGTTCGCGAGCCGCTTTCGCTCTAGGTAGGCTTCACTGTATCCTAAATTCACGCAGCAAATTGTCACTAAAGTGCAAATTGCGTATCTACACAGCGTGTGTCCGTCCCATAATGACCTATGCGGGAGCAGTCTTCGCCCACGCCAAACCCCGTCATATCCATAGGATGCAGACCCTCCAAAACAGATTCCTTCACAAGGCCACGGGAGCCCCGTGGTACGTCAGAAACGAGACCCTCCATCTCGACTGTAAGATCCCTACGATCCACCAGTTCCTCAAACGCATGGCAAAGCGCCACTTTGAGTCCGCTCCTCGACATCGGAACCCTCTGATAGTCGAGGCAGCCAATTATGTCCCGTCCCAAATCAGTCAGATCCGCCGTCCGAGGCATGTACTCTCCGACCCAGATGACCCCATTACACTCCTCCAGGAGCAGAATAGGGCCACCAGTACAGTGCACAAACACAGACGCCTCCCGTCATTCCGACCTCGCCGCCGAGGTCCTTTACGTACGCGATCTACTCCCCGAGTAAACGAATCCCCCCCCCGACCCTTGCTCGATAACGAGGTGCCAGCAGTTGTTGCAGCTGAGCACGTAGCTTTAAATACCCCGAATAATAATCATGATATAAATATAAATTTGATCCAGCCTGTCCCCTCTTGCTGTCCTCCCGTCAGCGATGCCCTAAGCCGAGGTCCGTACCCCACAGGGGGTGCCCTTAGCGAGCATTCGCTTAATTTTAATTTAGAATAGTTGAAAAAGCTCCTGGCTGGAGGCTCTAAGTGTAGAAGCTTATGGCACCCACAGGAAAGTCCGGTTAAGCAGCCACGACCTTAGTGGTCAAAACTGCGAGAAGCCATTCAAAAAAAAAAAAAAAAAAAAACCTAAATAAATAAAAAGGAAGTCGGTGGTTAAGCCTTTTGCATAAGGCGCGACGCGACACCGGTAATTGTTCTACCGTGAAGTTTTCTTAGAAATTTTTGACTAGTCTTCACGAGGCTCTACCTGTTGTGTTGTAAATGTTTTTTTTTTTCAAGATACTGTTTATTTTTCCGAAATTAAATACTGTTCATTTTCCCACTTTGACCATAATATACTTTATTTCTTGTACAAAAAGTTGGCAACCCTACCTACGATCGGCCTAAGCGTTCGGCTTGTGACTTTTTTATTTGGTCTGAGTTCTAACTACGTATTTACCAGTAGTGCATTACATTGTTGTTCAGTAAATATTCATCCTAATTCACCTGATTTACTCTATGTACACAAATGATATTCGGGAGTAAAGTCTGTGGATTAACAATTAACTAATTATGTAGTTAAGCTTATTAATTAAATTAGGTACAATTATGCTAATTCACCTTTAGCTGTGCAAACAACACAGTCGTTACACAATTAGTATCTACTAACTATCGTAATAGCACCATTTTGTCGATAATGTGGCCAATTTTGTACCATACTGTGGTTGGTTACCAGCCAAAATTACGAACAGCTATTATTTGAAGATTATTACGTGGTTTTTAGCGTCGGTTTACTAAACTACGCAGTTAGGTACACATTCACACAAATACAGATTCAGACGCCTAAATTTTTCAATGTTGTTTAAAATGGACAGGGGTTTTATTATTATCTGTCAAGACCAGTTACACTAGGTACACTTAGTAAAGGTGAAAACGTCAGGGTAGCCCACGAAATTCAAATTTTTTCACGTCTTTTGCATTTTGCAGGTCAGTGTCAGGTTTTATGTTGATCGAAATATGATTCGTGGCCGTAACAAATATGGTTTTACTCAATTATAATCATTACAATCAGCAATACGACCCCATAAGTTAGCAAAAGTGTCAAATGTCATGATTTCATGAAATCATGACATTTGACTTTAGATCAACATAAAACCTAACATTGACCTGAAGCTTACAGAAATGAGGTGTCGGTAACGGTGTCGCGAGTTCAATTGTTTTTTCCCATCTCAAAAATGCCCAACGCGCCTAAAGAAGTTTTCACTGCAAAAAACACTTTCAAACAAAACGCGCATTGTTTTGAACATAATTATTTTTTAATACAATATGGGAAGTTTGAAACAATAAATGTATACGTGATATTAGTATTATTACAAACGTGACCTAATAAAGACATTAAGCACCGTTGGTAAATGTTCCTCTGAATTCACCGGATAATAAATTAGTTTTGTGCTGGTGTAAATTTTAGTTTACTGCCGGTCTCGAAGACTTTTAAGGCCGGAGTCTGGGGAAAAGGCGATAGCGATTTAAAATCCTAATAACTATTTTCCATACGAAAATGAGTTTGTTTGTTTGTTCCGCTTTCACGCTTAAACGGCTGAACGGATTTGGATGAAATTTGGTACATGGGTACATCATGACCTGAATTAGGACATAGGATACTTGTTATCCCAATGTTCCTACGGGATCGAGACTTAAGCGGGTGAAACCGCGGGGCGCAGCTAGTAGTATTAAAGGACGGTGATCTTTTTCTTTTCGTTTTATGTGTTATCATGTAATTATTTTGATCAAGATTCTCTGCCGATACACAAAAACTCCAAGCATAGCCCTCTCCATTGCCCTTTGGGTGACTTTTAGCCTTCTGATAAGGCCCATTATGAGCGACCACGTTTCAGTACCATAGGTCATCACTGGCAACACGCACTGGTCAAAGACTTTCGTCTTGAGACACTGTGGACTACGTGATCGAATCAGAAATGAAGAGATCCGCAGGAGAACCAAGGTAACCGACATAGCCCGAAGAATTGCCAAACTTAAGTGGCAATGGGCAGGGCACATTGCTCGCAGAACGGATGGCCGATGGGGTCGAAAGGTTCTGGAGTGGCGACCACGTACCGGAAGACGTAGCGTTGGAAGGCCTCCCACAAGATGGACCGATGACCTTGTGAAGGCCGCAGGAATCCGCTGGATGCGGAAAGTACAGAATCGGTCGAAGTGGCGGTGCTTGGGGGAGGCCTATGTCCAGCAGTGGACGTCTTTCGGCTGAAATGATGACACAAAAACTGTATATTTCGAGTATTTTAATATGCCAGGAGTTAATAAGAAATTAAGCCATTAAAATATGTTGTCATATACTTTTATTTTGCAACGTTTTTGTGCAATATCGCTTTCGCCTTAAAACTCCGGCATGGACTATTTCATTGGCAAATCCACTATTATAAGAAAATAACTACCAAACAGTATTTTCCACCAGTAAAAAACTGTTGTCTTCATCTTCTATTACCTACAGTATTTCTATTTTCTTAATGTCCCTCGGGAATCATTGCATTTCCGAATACAAACGAATGCTAATTTCCATGTCCATCAATTATTAGATTAATCGTTTATAATAATTTGAATTCAGAACTAAGTACTGTATTGTTGTTTTGTTTTGATTTCCATGTGAACTTTATAGAACTGTAAAACTATTTTCTTATCTGTCGTGCCGACTAGTGCCTGCAATTCCATTTTTAAAATAAATTACATTAAGTTAAAAGAGTATTAACAACTCCATATACTTCCAAGTCGAATGAGAGCGTCCGGTCTGCACCAAGTGCAAAGGGCAACGGGTGCAAAGG
This sequence comes from Agrochola lychnidis, assembly GCA_963680765.1. NCBI lineage: Eukaryota > Metazoa > Arthropoda > Insecta > Lepidoptera > Noctuidae > Agrochola > Agrochola lychnidis. Next base: position 6,823,064 of record OY796849.1, on the reverse strand, counting down.
GCAAGGGGTAAATTTTTTGTCATTGCTTCATTTTTCATTATTTTTACCTATTGTGGTATAGTAATCTTATTCCAGGTGCATCGTCCTAATTATATAATGAATGTATACAAAATATTGTAAAACATTTTAAAAGAGTAACGGTGGAGTTCCTTGTTCATTCTTCTCCATACGAAAATTACCTTTTGGAAGGGGCGACTAGAATCAATAATTTAAAAAAAATATTGATTCTAGTCGCCCCTAAAATTTTGATGTTCAAAAGTGCCTTTTATGTGTCTAATTGAAATAAATTATTTGACTTTGAATTTGACTTTGACAACTGATAGAAATCCGACGACTGACGAAACACGAAGTTTGCCGAGGGACATTAAGAAAATGGAAATACTGTACTTCTTAGTACACAACATTAACAAAGAGACAAACACGGCCACACCTTAACAACCACGTACCACTCTATGTACACCCATAAGTCACCATATTTAATTCCTTTCCTTAAACTCCGCATCACATTCCCACTTCCCAGTTCCCCACTAAATTCAGCCACTCTCTCAGATAAATTAACCCACATTACGGGGTTACTCTTGATCTCTGCCTGAACAATCCGCAAACACTTTAATGGCACCATACGTCGTACGAAGGTAACCGAGTACGGAATTAATTGTGGTGGAATCCTCAAGTATTTTTCTGAGGAGGTAAACATGGACGGAATTTAGTAATTTATTTTTGAGGTTAGGTGGGAAATTGGTGTTGGATTGTTTGTTTGATTTGTATAAAGTTCTTGTTAATTATTAAGGCACACTTAATTGTTAAGGCACTAGGAAGTGGTGAAAGGTGGGCGTTTTTGGGGGACTGTCTTATGTAATTTTGACGTTCGAAAAGTGCTGATTCCCAGCTTAGTTTGAATAAATTACTTTTTAATAAATAAAAACACCTTACCGAAGGTTTTTGATCTTTCTTTGCAGAAATTAATTAGATACACTCCCAAAAAAAAAAACAGTTTTTGGTTCTAAGTAAGATTTTATAACTTTTTTAATACCTAACCTGCCCTGTTAAACTTTTCCAATGGATGAAGTCTCCAAACTACGTTTTATCGAATGTTCTTGGTTAACGGGCATAACATAAGCATAGCATAATCAGACTATAATGTTCCCACTGCTGGGACACAAGCCTCCTCTCTGTGAGAGGGAGTGGGCCGTAATCCACCACGCGGGCCCGGTGCGGGTTGGTAGATGTCACATGTCTTCGAATTTTTGATTCTAGGACATGCCGGTTTCCTCACGATGTTTTACTTTTAGAGAGCAGTGGTGATGGAAAAATTTACACAAAGTAAAGCGCCTGTCAGGATGCAAACCCACGACCTACAACTCGTAAGTCGCGGCCGTTGCCACTGCTCTTAACGGCAATGATTTATCACATCTAATTCCTCTATCATAAGTAATTCTTCTCAACACTTAAATATATTTTCCCGCAATAAACCAAAAAGAACGTGTCCGTATGAATTGAGGAGCCATGTCTCATATTTAAACGCGGGTACTACCAATATTTAGTAGTAAATTAAGCGATTTTGTAGGCCCGATCCTGGAATTTGTAGTAAAACACTTTAAAAGATACACGACTTTTAAGGTGGCTCCTCAATTCAGACGTCTGAATTGAGGTGCCACCTTACAACTCTAAAACTAGCCGACGGATATTTTTGAAAATTTGGTAGGATTTAGTAGTACTTATGCGTAATCTCTACAAAAAAAATGGGTTTTGTACGGCTGAATTTGAGATAGCTACAATGTTTTGATTTTTCATAAAAATCCATAAATTTCACCGCGCTGTTTCTCGGAAAGTACTCAACCAATTACAACATATTTTTAGTATAATTTAGTAGTAAATACGTTCTAATTTGTAGTATAAAAATAAAATGAAAAATCTACATAATTTTGCTAATACAACATATTTTATGTGGCTCCTCAATCCTGACGGTCTACAGAAAATAATATGTACGTAGCTACTAAAGTAGTTGATCAAATAGGATAACAATAGCACCAATATTTAGTAGAAATTTCTACTAAATATTGGCGTAATCCAACATTCTGTACATTCAGTATTTCAAAAGATATTAACAAAATAAACATTCCTTAAAAATCTAGTGTGGTACGAGAGCCCACGACCAAAACCATATCACATCGTTTTACGGTCAAAACCGTATAAAATCATTAGTTTAGATGATTCCTGAACCCAACTCGGTGGGAAGTACCGGTCAGAAACATCCCAGTTTTACGGAAGCCTATTTCTGCTATGTCAAAAAAAATAAGCAGACAGTTTCATCACAATATGCCTGGGGGCCTACCACCAACTCATAAAGCAGTATTATTTTAATATTACTTCAGTGTGGGAAAGAGATGAAGCTCTACAGAACGTATAGCTCCATCTCTTTCTCCCACTGAAGTAATATTAAAATAATACTGTTTATGAGCTAGTGGTAGGCCCCCTGATATTAAAAATGAGTTTTCGTAATTTTACTACAAAAAAGTTTGTTTTCAGACATTTTGCGTGTCACATGTGGACTGAGCGCATTTTCAAAAAATGACAAAAAATTTAACCTATCTATTTCATAGCAACCTGATTCAATTTTTTTAAATCTTTTCTATAGTTACTGAAAACCTGTTTTCAGAAATTTTTAATATCATATTATATAACTCCAGAAACAGAAAGAACGTTTCGGAATCGCCCGGCTAACGCGCGGTGCTTGTTACGCTTGCGACACCGATGATAAGTCCGACAGTAAAAAAAAATAATATTAATTTTATTTCAATAAACAGTTATTTTCAAACATTATCCACGTTTCCTTTTGTCCAATTTATTTAAAAAACCTTTCTATTTCAGTTTGATGGTTTCGGGTAAGCTCTTTATTAATCGTACGTAAAAACGATTTATTTTGAAAAATGATTTTTGGCATCAACTGACCAATGTTCACGTAAATACAAGATTTTCAGACGGGTTGCTATGGTTTTTATTTTTTGCCTTATTTTTAATTTTCTCAAATGGTCTTCTGGGTGTGACGCCACTACATTTACTGGTTTCAGAAAATTGTTTTTTCGGAATTTAAAATCTTTCGTTCAACTACATTCTGAAAATCAGACAGATTGCTATGAAACAGTTCGGTATTTTTTTACATAGGTATTTCAAATGCGCTTAGGTTAGACGTGACGCGGAAAATGTGTGAAATTTTTGGATTCAGAATCATCTGCAGTTGTAGCCACCGACATTCAAATTTTCTTACGTTTTTTGCAGTTTGTAGGTTGAATCATTAATACATCTCCCTAAGATAGATTTGTTCCATTAGAACATATTATCTCTTATGGAAAAGTTATTTTTGATCAAGATACAACCTGATACCGACCTGCTGTAATCTTTTGATTACGTAAAAGAAGAAAAAAATACGTTACTAATCAGACAACTTTTCAATTGAACCAGGTTGCTATGAGACAGATAGGTTAAATTTTTTGACATTTTTGAAAATGCGCTCAGTCCACATTTGACACACAAAAATGTCTGAAAACAAACTTTTTCGTAATAAAATTACGAAACCTATGTACATTTTAAATATCAGACATATTGTGATGAAACCGACTGCTTGCTTATTTTTTTAAAGCAGAAATGGGCTCGCGTAAAACTGGGATATTTCTGACCGGTACTTCCCATCGAATCGGTTCAGAATCATCTAAACTAACGATTTTGTACGGTTTTGACCGTTGAACGATGTGACATGGTTTTGGTCGTGGGCTCTTGTACCACACTAAATTGTTAAGGAATGTTTATTTTGTTAATATCTTTTGAAATACTGAATGTACAGAATGTTGGATTACGCCAATATTTAGTAGAAATTTCTACTAAATATTGGTGCTATTGTTATCCGATTTGATCAACTACTTTAGTAGCTATGCACATTTATTTTCTACAGACCGTCAGGATTGAGGAGCCACATAAAATATGTTGTACTAGCAAAATTATGTAGATTTTTCATTTTATTTTTATACTACAAATTAGAACGTAAATACGTTCTAATTAGTTCGTTCGTTCTGTTCGTTCTATTTAGTAGTAAATACTACTAAATTATACTAAAAATATGTTGAAATTGGTTGAGTACTTTCCGAGAAACAGCGCGGTGAAATTTATGGATTTTTATGAAAAATCAAAACATTGTAGCTATCTCAAATTCAGCCGTACAAAACCCATTTTTTTTGTAGAGATTACGCATAAGTACTACTAAATCCTACCAAATTTTCAAAAATATCCGTCGGCTAGTTTTAGTGTTGTAAGGTGGCACCTCAATTCAGACGTCTGAATTGAGGAGCCACCTTAAGAGTCGTGTATCTTTTAAAGTGTTTTACTACAAATTCCAGGATCGGGCCTACAAAATCGCTTAATTTACTACTAAATATTGGTAGTACCCGCGTTTAAATATGAGACATGGCTCCTCAATTCATACGGACACAAAAGAACCCTCTTCCACAATGCATATTCGTCACACCAACACCTTGTTCATTTACAAGTCTTCTGCATTACAAGGGCGAAGGAATGGTGCATAAAACGAGCCCTCTACCTCATTAAGAATCCAATTTAAGACGAGTTACCCGGAGTTACCCGCCTCCCCTGTAGGTGATACAAACGTAATGCAATTAGCGCTCTTCTTAGGCAAGTATTGAAAACAGACTTAGATATTATCGCTAGATGCGACTAGTTTTCTTAGAAGTTTAAAATTATTTGTAAAGTAAATTACCGAATTAGTGTTTTGTTTATGAATGTTTTATTTTTTTGTATTTAGTACATAAAAAAATAATAGATGCAGTAAAAAAAAAGTTACAACGTTTGAGAGCAAAAAAAAAAAGGAATATTGAATGCACAATTATGCATACGAGTTCTATATGAAAATGCTTATGACATTTTTTTTTATTTCATTTATAAAATATCTTCTGAAACTTATCTACTTTTTTTCTGACGGTAGATTTCATTTAAATTTTTTAATTGTTTAGATTTTTCTTTAATTATTACAAGAAAATTGCGAAAAATATACCAAAATGTTCAAAAAGATTTGCTCCGCCGCGACAGTGTAATCACTGCCGTGACCAGGATTCGAACCTGGGTTACTACGGCCACAACGTAGGGTCCTAACCACTAGACGATCACGGCTACCGGAGCTGGTGACTGGTACTGCGAATTATTGCAATGCATTCAGAAACTGGAGCACTTTCACTATTGTAATTTGTCACGGTAAGCGCAAGAGAGCAGCAATAAACACGTTTACGCAATAACGGTACCCATAAAACGAAATAATTAAACAGTTTCCTAATATCTATAGTTTACATAATACAATTTTGCATTATGACAATTTGGTACTTATTATACAAATTCCTTGAAAATGGTTTCCCATCTTTTTGAAAATAATAAGGTAGTATAGAATTACATAATAACTATGAATTTCGCTTACTTATTTGTATGCGGAATTCAGTTGAAGATATTTAAATAATACTTACGATACTTAATTACCTACTAAACAATAAATAATGATAGAAATATTTAAATGTTTCCGACATCTTTACCATCATTCTTCCAAAAAACACAAGTATCTAGGTAAAAGTAGAACTATCAAAGTAAGAAAAAAAACATCAAGCCCAACAACCACGACCCAACTATCCACTATTCCGCGCTCTAGTCTCTTCCATCAATATTAGTCGTTTCATTATTGGTCTTGGCAAGGAACCGAGTTTTTAATTTGCAATCCCCTTTGTCCGTGAATTTATCGCACCGTTGAAAGTCTTTAGCAGGAAATATGAATTAGCGTCCTCGGTTCCTCACTGAGGAGGGATCGCTAATGAACGGAGGTGTAAATAAGAAGTTTCTTATTAAACGCGACGGTTTTGGATACAAAGCCGAGGAAATTTTATTTGAAGGATTTCTGATGCCAATTTTATTTCGTTGAATAATTGAGACTTTTGTGGGAGGAATGGAAGAGGAACGGTTGTAAATGATTGATGTTTTATTTTGAACAGCAATAATATATTTTTTGTTGAAAAAAATATTTTCTTAAATAGAATTCAGTCATCCTACATTATTATTTTACCCCCACTCAGTTGCTCAAACCTTACTTCACTCAAAAAGCTTTTAAACAATAACACTACCAAGCCACGTTGACATACTCTCTTCATTAAAGCATTATTTATCTACCGTCTCCTCGACTATCAAAGCACTCTGACAAAATCGCTTCACTGCAACACCCACTGCAAAGCTAGCTACCATCTCGCAAACTAGATTAAGGATATCGTTGGACGCCGTCCGGCTCAATGCAATTATGTGAGCGCACCTGTCTCTAACTAAAGACTGGTTCAGTTCACGTCTGCACTAACTGGATATGCAGTTCGGTGGCACTTTTAAGAGTAGCTTTGTTACAGACTTGCTGATTTGAAGGAGTTTTTAGTGTATTGTTGAAGAGAAGTTGGGAAGTTTATCAAGCTCTAGGTTTTAATGAATGTGATGCTATTAAATTACTATGAATGGCAATAGAAAGTAACATTTAAGTTGACATGTAAAATGTGAACTGAATAAGTTAAATTTCCAGCATCCTCATTTATAGCTGTTGCTCTAAGATCCGCAGAGGAAAGACCTTCCTTCACCCATCTGTTTAATGAATGAAAAGTATTTTTTATCAAATTTAGTATGTTAGAAAATATATCGCGAGCGGGTTGGCTGAAAAATTCCTGGCCGGACTATGATTACTAAAAAATTCAAAAATTACTTTTCTTCAAAAATTACAGTCAGTCGTACAGTAACAAATGTTTCTCTTAAAAAGCACTATCCATTTAAGAACGTTCCTAAACTTAGGTGGCCAAGTAGTCACCTATTTCGGTCATTAACTCTGGATTGACTAACAATTGGAAAAAGTCGAGTAAGTAGCAAAGGTTCTCCTTAAAAAGCTCTTTCAATTGGTATATATCTTGCAAAAGGTGATATACAAAAAACTAGAAAGCGATAACAACTCAATGCAATTATGTGAGCGCACCTGTGTCTAACTAAAGACTGGTCTAGTTCACGTCTGCACTAACTGGATATGTAGTTTAGTGGCACTTTTTAGAGTGGCTTTGTTACAGACTTGCTAATTGGGAGTAGTATTTTGTGCAGTTTTGTTGTTGCTAAGAGTTGCGTCAATAAAGCAGTTGTGCTCTTAAGTTTGATGGAGTGTGATGGTATTAATGGAAGAAGAATGTTAAACTTTGCTAATTTGCATGAACCGTGAAAGTGAAGAAAGAGCAGTGGTGGCCCAGAGGCAACGGCCGCGACTTACGGGTTTTAGGTCATGGGTTTAAACCTGGACAGGCGCTTTACTTTGTTTAAATTATTTCATCACCACTGCTCTGAAAACGGTGAAGGAAAACATCATGAAGAAACTTAAAAATAAAATATCTTATATAGAAGCACATCTACCAACCCGCACTTGGCCTGCGTGGTGGTTTACGGCCCACCCCCTCTCACAGAGAGGAGGTCTGTGTCCCAGCAGTGGGAACTTCTTTTTCCGACCTATCCAAACAAATTTTATCATATTGAAGTTCTAAATTAACACAGAAGAAGAAATTACTAATATAGTAATACTAATAGCCATATTCTTTTCAGCAAACCATAACAAAGGACAGGATCACGGACCCGGCGGAACAGCTCCGTCTGCTGACCACTCCTCGGTCCAACATCCGCTTAGAGATCCTGGTCCATGAAGGAACCTTCGGCAGAGTTTACAAAGGGGTCTTCAAGAAAGGAGACACCTATGAGGAGGTGGTTGTGAAGACTGTTACAGGTCAGTTTACAGTAAAAATACATTTGGATAGAATAGGATACAAATGTATTATGATAATGTATGTTATGATAATATTATCTGGTCTTTCTTTCTTTTCTTTTTTTAAAAAACGTTGCCCTACACTAGGAATTTCTCCTGTATCGTGGGTGCGTTTACAAACATTTAAACTCACATACACAAACAGCCAGACCCGGAACAACTACTTGTAGGTCATACAAATATTTGTTCCGTGCGGGAATCGAACCCGCGACACGCAGCGCAGCAGTCAATCGCTTAACCACTGCGCCAACCGTGCCGTCAACAGGACACAGGATACAGGACAGGTGACAGGATTCTCATGAAAATATTTAATGAAGTAATTTTTTTGTTGTTTTTTAGTTTTTAATAACGATACCAGGCAATGTACGAGTACTTGTAACTGTTTATTCGATATGTAGATATTATTGTGTAAATGTTAAGTACCTAACAGTTCAATATCTATTTATATGAAATTCTCGGGTCACAATGTTAGTTACCATACTCCTCCAAAACGGCTTGATCGATTTTTATGAAATTTTTTATGTATATTTGGTAGGTCTGAGAATCGGTCGTAATCTATTTTTCATACCCCTAAGTGATAAGGATGGTCCACCCCAAACATTTATATGGCAAAACAACGTTTGCCGGGTCAGCTAGTAATATAAAGAAATATGAAATAACCAATACAAAGACACAACTTACCACAAAGGACATTCTACAATATTCAATATTCCTCCTGAACTCTACAATAGCAAACCATTTGGGTTCACTGTGCTGAATATTGACTATTTGGATACATATTGTGCAGCTCAAAGGGTTACATTCAAACGGTTTTTGAGGCGGGGGTTTACAATCCGGCTTTACAGTAGTACGTTTTTTATGGTCCCTCTTGTGGCTAGAAATCACTCTGCGATCTGAAAGGAACCGTTAGTTGGCTATTGAAATACTTTTGCCTTGTTCTCGCTCTAGCATTGAGTTTTTGTTTTTTTACTCAATTTCAAATTGAACTCCTGATAGTAAACATAATGCTTTAGTTAACTTCATTTTTATTATTAAGAGCGTTTATTCTAAAAGTTAGCAAATGTCGCAAATAGATTATGAAATGTAATAATTACATCGTTAAACCGAATATTTAGTCTTGTATGTAAAAAAAGTATTTGGAAACTTTCCAAATGCATTTTTTACATCTAAAACGGTTACAACATCAAATTCAGTGTTATAATTCCAATACATTATTAATATTCTAGTTCGCTAGTTTGCCACATTTTATATTTCCATACAGTAATATTGCCAAATTAATCAAAACAGCGAAATATTTGACATCTATTTGCGACGTTGCCCACTTTCAGAATAAACGCTCTTAACTAGCTTCTTCCCACGAGTTCCTTCACAAGAAGTCGCGGATTCTATTGCCAAGTGCCATAAAACATATCCTATGGCATTTGGCAATGGCTTAGCCTAGCTGCGTGATTTTCTATCAGTGACAAAATAATTACAATCAGATCAGTACTTCTAGAGAATACCTCTTACTGATATTACACATAACACGAAAAAACAAATGAAAACAGATTTTCTCAACTCATAATTCAAGCAACAAAACTACCAGCGGTCGTTCACCCTCGAACAAAAACATCATATATTTTAATTTTTTATCGTGTTTGGATATTGATACCCATCTCGTCTGGAGAGTTTCGCTAGGTAATATAATTGGACACTATATGATTATAATGATGTATATTATACTAGCTGCACCCTGCGGTTTCACCCGCATAAGTCTCGATCCCGTAGGAAAATTGGGATAAAAAGTAATGTCCTAACCGACGTCATGGTCTGTCTATGTTCCAAATTTCATTCAAATCCGTTTAGCCGTTTTAGCGTAATAAACAAACTCACTTTCTCATTTACCTATTTATTAGAATATTATTAAGTAATTTCGATAATAGAAAAGAAAGAAATAGAAAATAGTTTATTGTCTAGGTAATGTAGTAAGCAGGTTTACAGGTTAACACAAAGTTGAGACGACATGAGTAGCTTAAAATATTACCTACTAGTTGCGCCCCGCGGTTTCACCCGCATAAGTCTTGATCCCGTGGCAAAAAAAAAAGAGTATCCTATGTTCTTTTCCAGGGCATCATCTATATATGTGCCAAATTTCATCCAAATCTGTTCAGCCATTTTAGCGTGAAGGCGTAACAAACAAACTTACTTTCACATTTATAATATTACTAGCTGCGCCCCGCGGTTTCACCCGCATAAGTCACGATCCCGTGGGAAAAAAAGTATCCTATGTTCTTTTCCAGGGCATCATCTATATATGTGCCAAATTTCATCCAAATCCGTTCAGCCGTTTTAGCGTGAAGGCGTAACAAACAAACTTACTTTCGCATTTATAATATTAAGGAAGGATAGCTAGGTTACAAAATATTATTTACCAGTGAGTTGGTCTGTATCTTGCGGCTCGGGGTACGAATTCCAGAGTGGAGACCAAAGAGGTGATTTCAGGTGTTTTATGGTATATCTGGTGTGTTTGTGTACGTGTGATATGAGTGTGGTGTGGGTGTGTGTGAGTGTGCTGTGTGGTGTGAGTGTGTGTGTGAATGTGTGCGTATTTGTTTCCATTTTGTATCGTTTGATTCAGTGTCAGGTCAGGGTATCTAGATTAATTGTTCCGAGTCATGCAACATTTCCTTTGTTATTTGGAAGGATGACAGATCCCATCATCATAATCTTTGTTCATGTCCCATTTAAGAGTAATATCATTTCCATTAAATCTAGGACAGCTGAGCCTGTTGACACTTGACATTGCAAACACAACTTTAAAATATTAAGTAGCTAATAAAAAAACATACCCACTTGATTGCGTTTCGATTATCAGTATTCGCAAGAAACTTCAATCGATACCTGAATCAGCAGACCATAAAAATTGCAACTTATATTGGATGCAGGCTCTGCAGTAAATTGGCGTCTCTACTCGTATATGAGCATATTTTTATGCTAACAGGATTGCTTTTGATCTCATCTCGGCAGATAAGCAACAAGGTTATTTCAGGCGGAAAATATCAAGTAGATACTTAACTAATGCAATTTTCTAGATAGGCATCTGAAAACAAAAGAAAATCACGGGTTATTGATATTTATTTATTAAAACTTTATGCACAAGTAAAAAAATACTGTACAAAGGCGGACTTAATGCCTGAGGCATTTTCTACCAGTCAAACTTAGGGATGACATTGACAGAACATGGCAGGTGCAACATAATTGATAGATAACTCGAAAAAGAATAAATATTAATACATACATACTTATAAATAAAATAAACTTGAAATACAATAACTCAACGCGGCATCCTCGAGGAGGATGCCTCTTTGAGAGGTGAAACACGCGTCGATTTCTTTCATGAGTTTTTTACGGTTCTTTAGAAATAGCTAAAAAAAAGAAAAAAGAAAATTATACAAAATGGTTTCATCTTCTCAATACGTTTGAACATGTTGATATTTTGTCCTAGATGCGGCATCAGCAATGCAGGCAGCATTACTAGTAGCCGAAGGGTTACGACTCTTCGGTTTAGTTCACACGAATGTGCTCACACCGATGGCTGCGTGTGCCGAAGAGGCTCGGAAGCCACTTCTAGTTTATTGCTGTCCTTCTCATTCTTCAAATCTTAAGAGGTAAGGGTTTATTTATTGTTTTTCTTTTATTGTATTAACATTGAAATCAATCAAGTATTTTACCGATCATTATTCTTCAGTGGTACGAGGAACAGGGTGTAAAGTTCACTCTTCCACCATAGAAAAGGGAGGATCCTCCGACCAGACGGGTGTTGTGTCTGGCGGGCAACTGCCCGACGGTTGAAGTCGTAATCTTGTATATATGTCGATCGCGCGGTAAACTCTAATTGCGCGATGCAGGATTTGTGTGACGTCATGTCTTTTAATGTGTAGTTCGTATGTGGCGGTGTAACCGCTACAGTTTTTCCATGTTTATTGGGAACGACACTAAAGTCCAAGTATTTGAAAGCCGATTCGATTATTTTGTCATATTGGATACATTTGGTTTTGTTAGTTCAAGACTTTAGAGGACTTGCGTTATGAACTGAGTCGTTGGGCCATAAATGTCAGTAGCAATAAGAATGTGCAACGCCTTGTGTCTTATCGATACTACCGTTTGCTACCTGCTCCATAAGTGCGATCGAGATGGACTAATAACAATGATTTATGGCCTGATGACTCAGTTCTTCGAAACTGCTCTCAAAACGGTGAAGTAAAAAAAACATCGTAAGGAAACCGGTATGTCCTAAAATCAAAATTTCGAAGACATGTGACATCTATCAACCCGCACTGGGTCCGCGTGGTGGATTACGGTCCACCTCCTCTCACCGAGAGGAGGCCTGTGTCCCAGCAGTGGGAACATTATAGGCTGATGATTATGGACTCGGTTCTTAACGCGGCGACCTATAGTTATGCAGAAGATTTAAACTATCATGAATTAACTAACGAAAGTGAAATGATTTCGGTTGTGAGCGATTTTATTAAACCATACCAGTCAAACATAAACAAAATTCAAGTACTTCATCATCATCATTATCAGCCTATAAATGTTCCCACTGCTGGGACACAGGCCTCCTCTCTGTGAGAGGGAGTGGGTCGTAATCCACCACGCGGGCCCAGTGCGGGTTGGTAGATGTCACATGTCTTCGAATTTTCGGTTCTAGAACATGCCGGTTTCTTCAAAACAAAATTCAAGTACTTACTTAAAAATAAATCTTTTAAAACAGGTTCCTAACATCTTGCCGGCTAGGCCACCAAGCGGCCCCAGCGACGAGAGACTTAGTGGACTTAGGCGCACAGGTGGCCTGTGGTCTGGCGTACTTGCACGTGCAGAGGCTGGTACACGCAGACATTGCCGCCAGGAATTGTGTGTAAGTAGTATTACGTTTTATCAGTGTGCTGTTTCACAATCAAAGTTTTAAAAAATCTGCCTAGCATTTTCCCAACCATGTTGGGGTCGGCTTCCGGTCTAACCGGATGCACCAATCTGACCCCCACAACCCAGTAACAGGGTAATACGATACCTCTTGGTAAGACTGATTGAGACTTTCGGGCTTCTGACGACCCGTAACAACTGTCAAAAATCCACGAATGACAGCCGGGACCAACGGCTTAACGTGCTTTCCGAGGCACGGAGGAGTTTTGTTAAGATGGTCACCCATCCACAGACCAACCCCAGCAAGCGCATCTTAACCTGATGGATCGAACCGTTCGGCTGTTATTAGTTAGCCACGAGCTCCTCACAATCAAAGATTAAGTTCCTATTAAATTAAGTACTTGGTAGCTAATTTCATAAAAAACCGGTTAAATTTTTGAATTTAATCGGTATTCGGGTATTTTGAAATAGCCCAAGTGTAATATAACAGGTGTCAAAGACACATAATGAAGACAAAAGTCACTTGCCAGTCATTGCGACCATTTCTTTTTTTTTTTTTGGGTTGGAAATTATCAAATAACTTCTCCGGAGGGCGTGTCAGACTCTTACTGACTAAAACCCACCCGTGTTCCTTCGGTTGCCCTGTTGCCGGGAGCCACGATGTTCCTATCGGTTTTCTTCGAACCCCCGGCAGGCATTGGCCCTAGCGGACCCCGTCAATTCTGCTGACATCTCCTTAAAGCGCGTGTGGAACACAACGCGCCGTCGACCCGGGCTTGGTCCTTATCGGACGGCGAGCTACCCATTGCTCACCGTCCGCAAGCCCGCGCCTACGGTAGCCGGAAATTGAACCTTCTAGATACGGATGTATTGAAGGTCAAATTTTCAAATTGTCAATTTTATTTTCACGAAATCTTGTTACTTTAATTATTTTTATTCTTTTACCCCTATGGGGAAGCTCTTGGCTTGCATCTCACCTGATGGTAAGTGATGATCAGGCCGAAGGTGGAAGCGAGCTTCACCCGGAATCCTCAACCACAGTCGAACTGGCCATCTTACCCTAACTGCCGAAACACAACAATGCTGTTAAAATTGTTGTTATGGCGACAGATTAGATAAAAGATGGTGGTAGCTAGCTGCACGCGTAGCATGACCACCGTAGAAACGAGTTTTGTCGACGGAAGAATAGACAAAATGACAGATAAACAATCACAATCTGTCATTTTGTCTATTCTTCCGTCGACAAAACTCGTTTCTACGGTGGTCATGCTACGCGTGCTGGGTGGACTTAGAACAAGTCCTACCACTAACCAAGCCGAGCAGAAAATTTTACCCCCAATGGGGATTGAACCGACCTCTGGGTCTGAGACAGATGGTCAACCACTAGACCACAGAGGCGGTTATAACGGCGGTGTTATTACTTTTAAGACCCCCCTAAACGATCAGACCTGTGGAAGATACATCCATTTATCAACTAGAAAAGAGCTGATAATCTCCAAACGGCTGAACTGATTTTGAATAATTATGTCTAAGAACCATCGCTAGAAAACCAACTTTCAAATAAAAAAAAACGTATCCAAATCGGTTCACCCGTTTAAGAGCTACGGTGCCACAGACAGACAGACACACACATAACGGTCAAGCTTATAACACCCCTCTTTTTGCGTCGGGGGTTAAAAATGAGCTAATATATATACATGGATACAATAAAATAAGCTATTAAACTCCGAGCTTAGCTGTCGCAGGAAAAGATAGCGTAGCATTTTCTTTCGCAACTCAATAAAAAGATACCAATAAAGATTGAAAGGGAATATAATTTAATCCATCGTCGTTTTTTTCATACACTGAGTGCATTTTCTTCTACTTACTGTATTTTTTAACCGACTTCCAAAAAGGAGGAGGTTATATGTTCGTCGCGTATGTTTGTTTTTTTTTTTTTTTTTATGTATGTCCACCGATTTCTCCGTCAATTGTGGACCGATTTTGAAAATTCTTTTTTTGTTTGAAAGGGTGTGCTCTCGAATTGGTCCCATATAAATTTTATTAACTTTGATTGGATAGTTTTTGAGTTAGCTACAAAATACGTATTTTTTTCCCACTTAGTATGTAGATGATATGATAAGTTTCTGTCACTGGTAGCAGGTAGTGGTATTCGAATGTGTGTGGGGTAGGTACCACAACTAAAAAGTGAAAAATAAAAACTTTTTACAAAAAAAAACAACCGACCTCCAAAAAAAAAACACTACAAAGTGAAAAATAACTTTAATTTCGGAAGTCGGTGGCAAAAAACGAAAATACAAAACCCAAGACACCGACTTCCGAAATTAAAGTTATTTTTCACTTTGTAGTGTTTTTTTTTTGGAGGTCGGTTGTTTTTTTTTGTAAAAAGTTTTATTGTGTCAGTTCGAGTTCTTGAATGAAAATGTATTGAATTTTTGTTAATTTCGACTACTGTTTATGCTGAAGCATGAAGTTTTCAGCAACATTATAAATTAAACATTAGTCTAACTGCCCCTCAAACTCCGTATCTTCTAAACTCTAATTTTCCAGATACGAAGTTTAACTTGCCAACTTCAGAGTGCCGAATAATTATAATCATGGGTTTCTTTGTAAAAATAAATTATCTCCAACCCAGTTCAAACTGGGTCAAAGAAATTTGATATAGCTTTTGCGTTCACGACAATTTGTGTACTAGAGGCTCGCTGTTCAGAGAAAGCCCTGGGCAAATCTCTTTTTTAGGATTCCGTATCTCAAAAGTAAAAAACGAAACCCTTACAGGATCACTCGTGTCTGTCTGTCTGTCTGTCCGTCTGTCACAGCCAATTTGCTCCGAATCTAATGGACTGATTAAGTTGAAATTTGGTACACATATGTATTTCTGTGACCCAAACACAAATGTGTAACGTAAATAAATTAATTTGAGGCGATCACTTTTGGGAGGCAAACAACTCCTCCTCCGCTTTTCGAGAAGTTGACCACTACTCGTAATATTTACATACTTCTGCCGGGGCTGCGAAGAAATCCGAAAGGGAGATCATGGTCCCCGGCAACATGGCAACCGAAGGAACACGGGTGGGTTTTAGTCAGTAAGAGTCTGACACGCCCTCCCGCTCCACCCAGAGCGGGAGAAGTTATTTGATAATATCTCACCCAAAAAATAATAATATTAACATACTTATTCTTGAGTATCAAAGTCAAAGTCAGTCTGAGTGCCTTTGATTTTTTTCATGTTTCTCCTGATATTATTACATTTGAATACAAATTTAAAAATTGTTTATGTTTCTCTTAACATTGTTATTTTTGAATTTATATTCATATTTAATAATCATGAGAAACATATTATACAAAATTAGACGCATGCTCATACAGACATGCATTATAGTACAGGAGATAGTCAAATATGTTCATGTTTTTTACTCTTTGGTTTTTAAGTTACAATGACATTGAAAGATTATCATTTCTAACATAGGGTGGACGAGAAATTAAGGCTGAAGGTGACAGACAATGGTCTATCAAGGGACCTGTTTCCTGATGACTACCATTGTCTGGGTGACAATGAGAACCGGCCCGTCAAATGGATGGCTCCTGAGACGTTGCTCCAAAATCAGTACACTACAGCATCCGATGTGGTAAGATTTAGAAAAGTTACTTTTGATTATAGAGGAATACAAAATCGGAATAAAGAAGAATACGGTCTAATGGATAATGATTCTAAAAGACTTTATCATTTTCATTTTTTTAATAATATTATGGATTTAGAACAAAAAATCAGAAAGGAAATCGTTCGTTGATTGTAATTAATCGAAGAATTTATAATTTGGAGTCCTTCTAAAATTGTGGTCGGATCGAGTAACGCCCAACTTTTATAATATAAACATTTTCCTTGTTTATATTTTTTACAATTTTATTAAGGTTTCTGTTATTCTGTTTCTGTTCAGTGGTCATTAGGAATAACTCTATGGGAGCTAGCAACTCTTGGAGCGTCACCGTTGGCCGAGCTTGATGCGGCTGACGTCGGAGCATTCTTGAGTGGAGGATACAGACCGTCACAACCGCACAACTGTCCTGATGAACTGTGAGTAATGTTTTTTATAGTTGGATCTCATTTTGATAAAGATGTTCACTGCAATTGTGATTTTAATTTCTTTGAAGATTTATATAAAGTAGGCTTAACAAGTTACTTTGATTGAAACGAGAATAATCAAATATCTAACTAATGAATACATTGCTTAGAGAAGTAAAATTACAACGAAACTCTCTATTAATGATAATGATGCTATTTTCAAAAGCAAAAATTCACACATTCCTACTACAACAGATGCATCAATATATCTACTATTCAAATCCAACTATCAGACAATCCAAAAGAAAGTCGCATCAGTGTAAATGTTTGCACCGATTTAAAAGTTCAATCCAACTTAAAAGCGGCGTTGAAAAGTGTCAACTTCGAGTGTTCGGAGGCGAAAATGCAATTTACTAAAAGACTTTTCATTGCCAGAGAATGTTTTGGTATTGACATCGCCTTAGCTTTCAATTTCATTTTTGAAAAGAATTGTGAAAATTTCCTTCAGATTTTGAGCTTTACCATAATGTTGTGATGTTGCATCCTAAATATTTAAAGCTTTCTTTATATTAACTCCCTTCTTAATTTGATTAAGGAATCTTTTTGGTATGGTATACTACTTTTGATTTTCTTTTTTGCCTTTATTTTTAAATTCTTAACTTGTTTACAAAAAGCTTTGCAGGTTGGTTCACCTACATTTTACCAATCAGATATTTCGATGGAATCTTCAATGTTACTTGTTATGTTTACCAGGTACGGTTTAATGTCTTGGTGCTGGACTTTGGCTCCTCTGGCTAGACCAACAGCTCCTCAACTCCTAGCGGCCCTCCATGACTTCAGGCAAGCTCTCAGCACTTACATCTAGATAATTTACCATTTAATACAACCAAAATTTCAAGCTAGTCTTAACTTGTACTTGTCAATTTCTGAAAACTCTTGGCACTATACCTTCCGTTTTCTTCAATACCAAAGTGCCTGCCAAAGTATCAAAATTAGTCGCACTATAATTTAAGTTTTTTTTTTGTTTTTTTTTAAATAATTATAATAAAAGTTTAGTATGTTTTCAGTATAATTATGGGTTCATATATTTACATATTGTCCTAGCCAATCAAATCAGTAAAACATAAATATCTATTTGTGGTAAAAAATATATATTTTATGAACATCAAACCTGAGAATGAAATAAAAACTGTACATGCTAACGTTAGGAATTGAGGTGAAATGTATATTTTCAAATAAAATAAAAAGGTGATAATTATATTTAATAATTAAATCATAATTTCTTACGAATGACATTGAGACGCAAGGTGAACGTAATATTATTAAAGAAGGGAATACCAAAATATAAAATAAGCATTTATTATTAACTTAGCACAAACAATAATATTAACAAAATAATATAAATGTACAGATAATCCTGTATACCTAACCGGGGTAAGGATGAAAATTGATGATCTAATTTAATCTTTCTATAATTAAGAGTTCTACTCACATAAAGGTAAAATTAAGAAACTAATTTAATTTAAATGATTAGACTTAAATGCAATGCATTTATATGTCATCTGATAGACCATTTAATTATGTAAATGCTAATTGAGCGTGCTTAAGGTTGAATAGTTACCAATGTAAATATTTAAATGCACTTGCAACAAGTTTAGGGTAGGCACTGGTTTATATTTTACGTATTTAATAGTAAAGCCTGCTGCTGACAAATTTATAAATCAAAACCTTGTTGGCATCCTACTCGAAGTCGTCACAAGAATCCAAATCCTCGTCAAAATTATTTAGACTTGGCACAATATCACACAAAAAAAAACTATTTGTAAAAAATACTAGCAATATGTATTGCAAAATTTACATATAGTATGTAGAAAATTGAGAAAAAAAAACTGATCTTGACGAATCACAAGCGTATTTTACAAATCAGTACCTACCCAAAAATTTAACACAATAAGTTACCAATTCTGAAATTGTATAAATTGCAAAAGATAGTCGATTGTAGAACCAAATTAATTTTAAGTATGTACATATACGGATTCGATGCAAAAGGAATTTAATTTTTGATTAGACAAAGCTGACTGCTTTTTTATTGATAAAAACTATAATTAAGTTTTAGAATTATGAATAAAGTGTACCGTACATAAAAACTACTTGCACGACTATTAACTAAATACAATTTAATAGCGTTTAAAATGTAATTCATCATCATCAAGTAGGTTTGTGCAAACCAGCATATCCTAGAACCAAAAATTTTAAGACATGTAACATCTACCGACCCGCACCGGGCCCGCGTGGTAGATTATAGCTCACTCCTGCTCGAAGAGAGGTGGCCTGTGTCCCAGCAGTGGAAACATTATAGGCTGATTTTACTAAGTAGGTTTAATATTAAAGTTAACAAAAAACTGCAGTTTGATCTGAACAGCCTAGCTCCTTGACTAGATCGGAATTGATAAAGCTGTCCTAGCCAAATACGACTAATAAAATTGTATACTCTCAAATTAATGTGTTTAGATTGTGGTCGTGTAATAGGGTTTTAATTAATTATGTTTTAATGTTCATATTAATAACAGTAAAATATGGAATTCCTTAAATCAAATTTAATTTCGCAACCTGTACGCAGATGAGCCAAATTAGAAATAAATTTAAGTAACTTATCGTGTTCAACTGCCTCGTTGGTCTAGTGGTCGTAAGCGCTACTGCTGAGTATGAGGTCCTGAATTCGATTCTCAGGTTGTGTAAAGTGTTATTGGGATTTTTTCATCAGGAATTTCTCAATAGCAGCCCGGAGTCTGGATTTGTGCCCGGTTGATGGCAATAGGCTCGCCCCCTCTCACATGGGACTTAAACACACAACTGGCGAAATGTGGGTGTACTATGGTACACCTCTGCTTTATCCTTCGGGGATTACAGGCGTGATGTTATGTTATGTTATCATGTTCAGAAAAATATATCCTAACTTTCATAAAAAAACAAGTTTTATTCATAATATATGATTCTCAAAATAATATGTGATTTCTTGCTGGACGAATTGAGAAAAAATATAAATTCCCTTTTTTACCACAGATATACCAATCACTACTGTTAAAAAGGCTCATCTATTTAGATTGTTACTGTATTATGTTTCTTATTCCAAAGTAATTAAGTCAGTATTTAAGTGAAGAGCCAGAAGGCAAATAGGTATCTAGATATAAGTTAGTTTAAGAGTTCCTGAGGACTTTCAGTCCGTCCAGGCCAGCAAAAAGGATCAAACACCAAAACAGTAGTTAGTTCATGGCTTTGTTAACGAAGTGGCTTCAGCGAATTTAAACTTTGTGTCTTTGTGTTAGGATTTGAAATTGATTGATTTGTATTTATAGAACGACCAATTGGTTTTGGTCCTAGTGTATTGTGTGCAATATATCGATAGGTTTATTATTAGTTTTAAGTATGTTTATCAACTGATTATTTCATTTTCAAATTATAGTTACCTCATTTAATAAGTAGATGTTTATTTATAGCTTTCCCATTATTTATAAATTCCTTGAAGCCGAAATTCCGTACGACAAGCATGAAAAAGAAATATTCGTCTATTATACCACAATTATAAATAAAAACATAGATGTTATTCTGTATTCAAATGTATGTTACAGATAAAATGGAATCTGAGCAATGATAGCGAATTATATTGTAAATATTAGAAGATATTCGGTAACATAAATATTTTTTGTACTAAGAAAAGTGGAGACTTTTATTGGAGTAGATATCGGTAGAAATGTCTTAATAAAATAACTATCGGTAATAATTATTTTCTATCTTATCTTGAAGCGAAATTCGTCAATGTTAAATTACAATGTGAAATCTTAAAGTTAACATTTGCTGTAAAAATAAATCTTCGATACCAATTCTAGTGATAATCCTAACTTTTATCTTACAACTAAAGTATCAACTCTATTTTTAATAGTTTTACATTTTTACCTGTTTTGTTAAGTTTATCTTTTAACATCCACGTTTTAGAGCTGTTTCTTAGATGATACTCGCTACTTATTTTTTTTTTGTTTAACTCTTCACATCGAAACTTAGTTGTTTTAAAATACCTCAATGTACGCAGTTTTGTTGTAGCATTTTTGCTTTTGTTGAAGCATTTTTTGTATTTTTACGCCAAACTGCAAAATTTTATTGAACCAAAGACCCCTGTATTTTTTTTTTTATTGTGTAAGTATGTACATGCTAAATATATTACGTATACTGTATTGAAAACGCGTTATGGATAATACAGGGTGTAAAACTCTTAGGCATTATAATGCATTAGACGTGTTGATTGGAAAATATTGGGTTGCGCTTTCGAATTAGCTAGTAATTTTGTCATTTCTGCTATTGTGAAATCGATGTTGTGATATATAATCTTGACGTATTTTTTTTTCGATACTTTGTCTACTTTTTGTTTAAATATTCAAATGGATGTTCCATGTTGTCCACAGTTTTATTAATTCAATAGTATAATGAAATATTTTTTAAGAACATGCTGTATCTTAAAACTAGAATTAATAAAACTAATGTCATTTAGTATCTAATAGATGTCGCTAGATTACTAAATTGGAATTTTCAGATAGTGTTACTTAATAATAAATGTCATAAAAACCTCTACTTAGAAAAAATGTGGATATTTTTTTTAAGAAAATCTCCTTTTCTCTTTCCAATATTTTCTCTCAAAATTTCTTCTTAAATTGCTTAAAGAATATTTTTTTAACCATCACCGAAAAATTATAATTAAGAATAATAAATTATTAAGGTGTGGAGTAAAATTGTATGAAAAATGACGTCATAATGTATGACTCGAGTGCCAGATGAATGTGATTTTGTAAGTAAATGTTACGATGTGTTTAAATGTTAATTATAAGTGACGTAATTGTTTACTTAGTGTTAAGTGGATGTATGTAATATGTAATCGATATGGCTTCAATGATAATTATGATGAACGAAATAAAAATGTTATTTTATAATATTTTCACTTTTTTATTTAGAAAATTAACCCTGATATTACCTACATAAAGCACAAAATCCAAAAAAAAAATCTTGTTGACACTGAAAATTCAGAAAAATATCGAGATATTTGAACTACGAACATAATTTCTTCCATCGAAACCTTTTAACCTTGATGTTAGGCTATAAATCACCCAAAGAAACGGACGCTCCTTAATTTTTATTATCAGATAAACATCACGAAATTCTTAGCTTTGACTCACCGCAGTCATCACATAGTTTCGACCACAACTTTGTTTGCTGGCTCTGGAACTAACTAAAATAGTATTAGTGATTTTACTTGTCCTAAATTTGGGGTTTAAATATTAAGAAATATCTGCATATATACCTAAATATCTACATAGCTGCTAGGTTAAAGGGAAACATCATTTCAGCGGAAAGACGTCCACTATTGGACATAGGCCTCCCCCAAGCACCTCGACTTCGAGCGATTCTGTGCTTTTCGCATCCAGCGGATTCCTGCGGCCTTCACAAGGTCATCGGTCCATCTTGTGGGAGGCTTTCCAACGCTACGTCTTCCGGTACGCGGTCGCCACTCCAGAACCTTTATACAGGTAATATGCATAAAAGGATGGCTTACCGACGCCAACATTGTCGTTGGCGTTGGTTTGGCATTGGTTGGTTGGTCGGTCTGACCCGCCGCTATAGATGTTTCACATAAAAAAAAAAAACATGGCATGATATTATCAATCATCATCTGCCTAGCCTTTTTCGAGGGGCTTGTGGCTATGTAACAACAGCTGCACGGGTCGAACGATCAGGTTAAGCTACGCTTGCCGCGGTTGGTCTGTGGATGGGTGACCATCTTTACATACCAAGACCCCTCCGTGCCTCGGAAAGCACGATAAGCCGTTGGTCCCGGCTGTCATTTGTAGATCTTTGACAGTCGTTACGGGTAGTTAGAAGCCCAAAAAGTCTGACAACTAGTTTTACCAAGGGGTATCGTGTTACCTAGTAACTAGGTTGTGGAGGTCAGATAGGCAGTCGCTCCATGTAAAATACTGGTATTCAGCTGCATCCGGTTAGACTGGAAGCCGACCCCAACATAGTTGGGAAAAAGGCTAGGCAGATCATCATCTTAGCAAGCGTAGCTTAACCTGATCGATCGACCCGTGCAGCTGTTGTTACTTTACTTAGCTACAAGCCCCTCCATGCATGATATTATCAATAATACTCATAAATACATACACAGTAGAAAGTGTTTTGTAATGCTGTCCCAAACAGAAACGATGATAATTTTTTTTGCATCATAGTAATGATACATGGTTTTGGTCGTTGGCTCTCTAACTCTCTATCTACCACCCGCTTTTTCAAACTCGTAAACCGAATGGTATCTCTGAAATACCCGAGTACCCAAAAACCCACTAACCAATAATTAATCTATGCTGACCTGAATGTTGTTCAAGTCCAAACAAAAATAAGTTCTTGATGACAAAACCAGTATAAAGAAAGAAAAGAAAATAGAAAGAAAATAAATTTATTTGACTCAGGTTAAGGCACACAATATTCACACAAAAACAAAAAAAAACAGAAAAAAAACTTAAAATAGTATTGTGACTCATGGCTGCGCATAATAATAATAGGTCCAGTTCTCAGCATAAATGCCAGAAAACTAGTGTCTGACGCTGGTTTTCAACTGGACCTTACGTTAAGAGTACGTCTTACGGATGTAAACCAGTTTTATAGTGTGTGTAAATATTTGTATAAAAAATATATAGATATTTTATGTGTAGAAAATAATATTAAACTCGATTAGATATTTGTTTAGAGCAGTGGTGGCCCAGTGGTAACGGCCGCGACTTACGAGTTGTAAGGTCGTAGGTTTGAACCCAGACAGGCGCTTTACTTTGTGTAAATTATTTCATCACCACTGCTCTCATAACGGTGAAGGAAAACATCGTGAGGAAACCGGCATGTCCTAGAACCGAAAATTCGAAGACATGTGACATCTACCAACCCGCACTGGGCCCGCGTGGTGGATTACGGCCCACTCCCTCTCACAGAGAGTGCTTAATTACTTAATTACTGCCGCGTGGAGTCTCCTAACACAAGCAATTCCTTGCTTAAAAGGTGATCTCCAATATTATTGTGTCTAAATAAACACTTTTATTTTATTTATTTATTTAATTCTAATTAGTAAAGTGATATAAGAAAACAAATGGCTTATACTAGGTATTTGATCGCTCACAGAAAATAGTTCAGAATTAAAAGACTTACAAGCTATTTTATAAAAATGAAAAATATGAAAAAGACTTATAAGCTAATTAAGTAAAATAACTAACGATCTCCGAGTCACTCCGGGGCCGATTGCTGTCAATGGCGGTGCTCTCGAGGTTGTTGCAAACTCTGCAGTTTGGTAAGAACAATTTTGAGAGGGAGGCTAACAGAAGAATTCAGCTGGGCTGGGCAGCGTTTGGGAAACTTCGTCGAGTCTTCTCGTCGCGTATTCCACAAAGCCTAAAGACGAAGGTCTTCAATCAGTGCGTCCTGCCTGTTATGACCTACGGAGCCGAAACGTGGACACTCACGGTACGGTAAATTCAAGGTTGCTCAGCGAGCCATGGAGCGGGCTATGCTTGGAGTCTCTGAGGGATCGAATCTGGAACGAAGTGATCCAGCAGAGAACCAAAATTATCAACATAGCTCACAGAATAATCAAGCTGAAATGGCAGTGAGCCAGCCATATCAGCCGTAGAACCGATGAACGTTGGGGTATACGTGTTCTTGAGTGGAGATCGCGAATTGGTAAACGTAAAGTAGGACGCCCTCAGGTTAGGTGGAGCGATGATCTTCGCAGGATGGCTGGTAGCAGATGAATGAGAGTTGCCGAGAATCGAGCTGAATGGCGTGGAATTGGAGAGGCCTAAGTCTATCAGTGGACTGCTATAGGCTGATGATGATGATGATGAAATAACCAGAGCTGTTATTTACAACCACAAAACTTTTACTATATACCAACATTGAAAACGCGAAAAAAAAGCAGCTGTTCCATACAGTTTAGAACAGTAGGTATACTTTACTTTGGAACAGCAGATTTTTTAATCGCGATTTCAAAGTTGGTTCCGTAGTAAAAGTTATTCAGTGCGATAGGTACTCTAAAGCACCTCTTAAAGTTTCTAAAAAAATTTTTAACACCCTATATTAAGTAGGTACAGTTATTTATGTGTGATGTTCTTGAAAACGTAAAAGGTACCGCCTCCTGTCATCTCCAGCATAGATCGATGGATGTTACATGTGACTGACAACCGACTTATCATCCATTCTATCCTTGTCTGTTATTGACAATGTATAATGGTATTGCTTTTTCCTAAAATACATAGGTAACATTAATGCCTATTTTTCCCAACACCAGGCGACACCTATACGAAAGCCTGCCTAAATTAAACGCTCGGCTCAGCACCGAGAGTTGAAAATCCACCACCTCGCTTTTATTTAGAACTTCATATAAGTTAATTTATTTGTAGCCGAATACATTTCTGGAGTTATCGATTCACCTATAAATAAATTAACTTCGTGCGAATCGCCTCAAGAAAAAACAAATTATTATTTACAAGTGTCGATTCGCCCGTTTCGGGCGAGTAAATTCGTGCGAATCATTAGTCCTTCTAGGAATATAGATACTTATGTGTAATTTTAGTAAACAGAACGGCAAGTGTAATGACAAGTTAGAATTGCTACAGTATCCAGGTGTTTACTCAGGGGATCAATAGTTTATTCTGATCATTTGTTTTACTCCTTCACGTTTGAAAAGTAAATACCTAAAGCGCTTTTTAGGGTTCCGTATACAAAGAGTGCCAACAGGACCCTATTACTAAGCGCCGCTATTCGTTCGTTCGTCTGTCACAGGGCTATATCTTTTGAACAGCAATAGGTAGACGCTTTAAGGGCCTATATTGAAAATAAATAGTAGTTTGATGGGCGTGGCTTATTGCCCCCGCACGCGGGGAGTGGCGGTTCCATATTCGATGGTTGGCCGCCACATCGTCGCGCTGCCACAAACTTATCTGAACCAGTAGCAAAAAGTGGAACTAACGAAATAACTGACCGGAATTTGAAAACGTTAGTTACTTAGCATGGGCTTTGGCTAAGCATTATTCTTGTCACTGTCGCACAACTGTCATACTAAAAGTGCATGATAAAGACAGAAACATATCTAAGAAAAAAGCGCGTGCTAAGTAACAATAATTTATCTCGGTCTATGAAATTTTGCGAACTATGGAGTAGACAAATAATACCAAATATTTAATTATCAGCAAAAATATTTATTGTTTACAGAGTGACATTCCCACACACAAAACGTATGGGAAAAGTTTTTTGCGATTTTTGACTTGGTTCTGAGTTGGCCACTTAAGTTTTTTGTTCCATAAAAGAAACAGGTTCGATTAGCATCAAAAAAAGTTTTTGTGAAAACTGCCCATTTTCTTGCTGACTAATATTTTTTTCGAAATCTGTGAATGCAGATCAAAATGTCTTAAAAAGTTAAGGACAGTCTTCTAAGACCGTTTTCCTGTAGCAACAACGGTTATGGTAGTTGCCCTTATTGCCCCATCTCAAAAATCCAACCTGTATACAGGTTGTCTCAAACGTAATGATCCAAAGGCAAATGGGGTAAAGTGGAGGTGGCCACCTATTGTTTAAAAATTTAAAAGTTAGGATATTCTCAACAGTTCAGAAAATTAACCATTTTCAAGAAACTTTTTACTTTCATTTGGATTTTTCGACCCTGTGAACAAAATTTTTGACGTAGCGAGTTTAATGCGTATTTGCTGTGTCTTTCCGAAGCTGCATATCTAGGTGGGACAATGGGTGGGTATGAGTCGATGGTGTTGCAAGGATTACCAATTTTATTCCATATAAGTATTGGTTACAATTTAAATTTGTTTACTAAGGCAATACAAACACCTATTGTAATACTTACCATTACGATCAGGAGGTTTGGAAGGTGGTTTGGTTTAGCATTTCTTTATGTCGGTGGATCTTGCTCCTTCCATCGATTTACATCGAGCTCCTTCGCACATCGAAGAATCGGCGACCCATTCGGTCCACTAAAATAATAAAAATGAATATCTATTAAGTAATAACATTTATTCAACTAAGAATAAAGCATGGTTGTCACTCGCCAACGCCATGCTTTTTGCAAATGGCCGCCATGCCATCGCAATTCCCATGGTGCATGCAATTATAAATAATTACTTATTTACCTACTAAAATATTAGATTTAGGAAGACACCACAATAACTTAGTATTTTGTTTTTATTTTTATTGTAATTATTATAACTCTCAGTTTGTTGCAGTATCTTTATTTATTTTTTATAAGTTACGCTTAGTTAATTATACATAAGTACTTATATATATTTTTTTTATTGTTATTTTTATGTACATATTGTGTTCAGTTATATTCACACTCATTTCCTTAGTAAATTTTGCTTACCTGATTTAATTATGGTCACACAGGGGGACGTCATTACGTCATTCGCGAGGTTTTTGCTGAAAATCAGCGCCATAACCGTAGGTTCGTCCGAAGTTGTGGCATTTCGCTGAGCAATGACCTATTCTTGCACAGATGCGACGCACAGATTAATTGTTCTTGTTAATGTGGTTTGCTTGTTACAATTTTTATTTTTATTTTTTATTATTTCACTCAGCTATCGGCATTTTGTTTGTTTTGATTGTTTGTTGTTTTCATTTGCTAATAATGCAAACAAAACTGTAAATTGTCTTTGGTATCTGGCCTTGACATAAGCAATAGACAAAATTTGTCGAACTTTTTATTAGTTTTCGAAAATTGGATACGAGGCTTTTTGCTATTGGTGAATGTGTATTTTATGTTATATTTTTTTGTGTAATGTGCGTTTATTTTGTGCAGAATAAACAATTTTTCTTTCTTTCTTTCTTTCTTAATGGCTGGAAGATGTCTTGATAGTGTAGATACAACCCCATGCCCAATGCCTATAGGCAGATTATGGGCTATGATGGCTTTTGATAATAACAACACAAGTTGTGAAGGCCTACGAAGGTCAACAGCGAAAGTAAAAAAAAGAATTAATAATTAAACACATGTACCGAAGGAACACGAACACGTTAAAATATGTTAAATTTTAATACTAAACGCTTTTCTGAGATGTTTCGGTAAAATTTGAGCATAAAGTTTTGCGGGTAGTTCGACCATGTTATGAAACCCATTTTTTTTAAAGGTTTTCATTAAGCTATCTTTGTCAAATTTTCCCAGTCTAACTATTAATAATTAAGGTACTTTTAAAGCTATGTGCTATGTGCACTTTTTAAATCTGGGCTTAGAAAGTTTCGATAAAGTTTAATGAAAAATTAGAAAAGATAAGTAAAAATAAAATCTGAAGCGCTGCAGAGCCACACTAAACGTAAATAGGAACGTAATCTTCCAGCCTACACTATCAAGGCATCTTTAAGCCAGATTTATTTATTTATTTAAGGAAAAACAAACAGTAGCACAATAAAAAATAATCACAATATCTTAAATATAACATTTTAAACAATTTTCCCACTATGTTTTCGTACTTACGATTTAAACTCGCTACGTCGAAAATGTTGTCCACAGGGCCGAAAAATCCAAATGAAAATGTAAAGTTTCTTGAAAATGGTTAAATTAGTGAAATCTTCTGAACTATTGAGAATATCGAAACTTTAATTTTTTTTAAATGATGGGTGGCCACCTCTACTTTACCCCATTTGCCTTTGGACCACTACGTTTGAGACATCCTGTATAATACTTGCTGTATGCCGCGATTTCACCCGCGTAAGTCTCGATCCATTGGGAATATCGGGATAAAAAGTATCTTATGTAGGACATACCCAGGTCATGGTCTACCCATGTGCGAAATTTTATCCAAATCCGCTCAGCCGTTTTTGCATGAAAGCGTAACAAACAAACATACAAAAAAAACTGGCCACGTGCGTGTCAGACCACGCACAATGAAGGGT
The DNA here is from genome assembly GCA_963680765.1 of Agrochola lychnidis. Classification (NCBI taxonomy): domain Eukaryota; kingdom Metazoa; phylum Arthropoda; class Insecta; order Lepidoptera; family Noctuidae; genus Agrochola; species Agrochola lychnidis. The sequence continues at coordinate 6,794,253 of OY796849.1, read as the reverse complement.
TCCGTAGTTGGGATGAATTTATCCCAAAAAAACTTAACTTAGTAGTTGAGAAACATGTTCACCCATACATCGATAGGTACGTCATGGTCAATTCTCCAATTTCAAATGCAAGTTTGTAATGGCAAAAAAAAAAAATTATGTGATAAATCTACAAATTATTATCAATGATCGGACTTTTTCCTTTACCTGTGCTGTGAGACCTTGCTTCCTGCCAAAATTTCATAATTCTAGGTCAACTGGAAGTACCCTGTAGTTTTTGATTTACTTGCGATTATCAAAATATGCCACATAAAGGGCCGTATTTTTTTATTGCGTTGACTTAGAAGCTTGATTTTTTTAGAGTTCTGAGGGAATAATATTTGAAATTTGGCAAAGGGTAGATCATGACCTGGTTAAGTCATAATCATAAGTAATTTATTTCATAACAAAACACATTGTGTTGAAAATATTACAGTGATGATAAATTGATTTAGACTTTAGGACATAGGATACTTTTTATCCCGATATTCCACGGGATTGGGACTTATGCGGGTGAAATCGTGGAGTGCAGCTAGTCCTAATAATAAAGCTGAAGAGTTTGTTTTCTTGTTTGTTTGAACGCGTTAATCTCTGGAACTACTAGTCTGACTTGAATTTTATTTTGCATTTGATGGCCTGTTACATACATACATACATGTTAAAATCATAACCCTCCTTTGATTTTGCCGTAGTCGGGTAAAAACTCTCCTTTTTTACAATTCAAATGCGACTCCATTTCTTTTTTGTGATCTATGATTCGTAGTGACAGTACTTGACATACTGATGTACTGTTGACGTATTTCAAAACCTAAAAACGAATTTTATTTAGCCTATTTCTTTAGATAAAAGATTATTAAAAGTTGTAGGTATAAAAATAGATGTTCTTAGAAAATAAAATGCTTACATAATAATACATTAAAAAGCGGGAATAGATTGTGTTGGTTGTGCTTTAGTGAAGGTGGAGAATTCGACTCACTATTATCATCATCTTATTGCTATTGAATTCCTGTAAAATGAGTTCATTGATAGCCCTGTGCACTCCAAACGTTGCAGGTACTGTTCAGTTTTGATTTTATATTTCTTTCTATATTTATAAATAATTTAAATGCCACCACAAAATCATAATAGAAAAATAATGTTATATGGTTCGCAGGACTCACAAGAATACACACACACACAGTCTGAATACCTATTCAACACTAATTGCATTCAATAATTACTTTAACTTGCTGAAGTACTAACTTTTTTTGTAAACAAAATTCTTTAAATCACGTAAATTTGATCGCACCGATTTGTAAAAAAGTGACATAGATTCTTCGTCGATGAGCCCCATCGGGCGACTGATCTATGAATGAACGAGAGTGATGACAATACTTTTGATAGGCGAAAGAAGAGATGACGATAATGTGTGTCCGCTCGGAATAAAACAACGTATGTGCCAAAACAAAATGCCGTCTTTTGTAAATGAAAAGTATTATTTAAAAAAAAAACTGCTTTTCTTAAAACTCGAAACGCTTACTCTCTATGTTTTAAAGTAAATTCCAATGAATAACTCATAAGCGTTGCGCCATGATACTCAAAAAAAGATAAAAATAGATAGACCTTTGCAAATTTTTTGTATCGAGAAAATTTCATTGTATCGTGTATTCCTTTTTCCGGATACTAGATCATATAGTCAAAAATCATACACCAAAATTTGAAATCCCTATTCCAAATACTTTGAAAGTTACACGATAAAGAAAAAGCCCATTTTTTTCAATATATCACCTTAAATGTTCTTCACAGAGTGTGTACAGTATTTATATTTTCTTAATGTCCCTAGGTAAACTTCGTGTTTCATCTGTCGTCGGATTTCCATCAGTTGTCCTTTGCATTTGATGCAGACTGGACGCTCTCAATCTACTTGAAAGTATATAGAGATGTTAATACTCTTTTAACTTATTGTAATTTATTTTATAAATAGGAAGAAAGCCGCTAAAGTCGCAGTCACAACACATAAGAAAATAGTTTTACAGCTCTATATAGTTCACATGGAAATCAAAACAAAACAACATTAAAGAACTTAGTTCGGAATTCAAATTATTATACACGATAAATCTAAGAATTGATGGACATGGAAATTAGCATACGTTTGTATTCGGAAAAGCGATGATTCCCGAGAGACACTAAGAAAATAAAAATACTGTAGAGTTATATTCATCCCGACCGGGTCAAGTACTGAAATAATAATACCTAATTGTCGTCACTTGTATCTTACAAGATGCAATAACCATTTTGCTCCTAATATAACTCCTCGTCACTGCAACTACAGAAAACCAGAATCTTCAGAACATGTGAGTCTTAAAGAAATTGCTTAGAATTAACTCGGAATCAACTTAACAAAAATAATAGCTAGAGTATAAACCAATCAATCCGACAGGTGTAAGAAACTTATATCATGTGCCAACAAAATTATTGATGCATAATCAGCCTATAATGTTCCCACTGCTGGGATCCAGGCCTCCTCTTTATGAGAGGGAATGGGCCGTAATCCACCACGCGGGCCCAGTGCGGGTTGGTAGATGTCACATGTCTTCGAAGTTTTTGGTTCTCTGACATGCCAGTTTCCTCAGGATGTTTTGCTTCACCGTTTTGAGAGCAGGGGTGATAAAATAATTTACACAAAATAAAGCGTTTATCAGGGTTCGAACCTACGACCTACAACTCGTAAGTCACGGCCGTTACCACAGGGCCACCACTGGTCTCAATTATTCAAAATTCATTGACTTTTTAATACATGATTAATAAACTTGAACATAACTGGCGAAATGTGGGTGCGCTATAGCACACCTCTGCCTAATAGTGAGCGTGATTTTATGTTATGTAACGTTACTAAACGCAATTCAACATCATCTATACTAATATCAATATACTAATACTACTATACTACACTAATACTAATATACTAATACTACTATACTAATATACTACTACACTAATACTAATATACTCATACTACTATACTAATATACTACTACACTAATACTAATATACTCATACTACTATACTAATATACTACTACACTAATACTAATATACTCATACTACTATACTAATATACTACTACACTAATACTACTATACTAATAATATTAAAAAGAGGTAAAATTTGTTTGTTTGTTTGTAAGTTAAGGTAGTCGGATTTGAAAAATGCTTTTTGCATTGGATAGTCCATTCTTGAGGAAGGTTAAAAAGGCTATGTAACATCTACGACCCAGAAAACGAGCAAAGTCAGAAAGAACGCTAAGTAATAGTGCGGTCGGGCGATGGGGTGCGATGCGGTGGGTTGGGGGCCGAAATTTCACGTGGACGCGCAGAAGTCGCGAGCAGAAGCTGGTTTTAATATACATCGATAAAATTACTAGACTGCATTGATGAGCACCGTGACTGTAGTCACGGTGCTCATCAATGCAGTCTCTGAAATAAGGAAAAAAATCCATCGCCTGAAGTAGTTAATTGATTCAGACCTGACCTTGCGGAAATTCATTATAAAATACAATAGACTGCCTCGTTGGTCTAGTGGTCGGAAGCGCTACTGTTGAGATGAGGTCCTGGGTTCGATTCCCGGGTCATGCATAGTGTTATCGGGTTTTTTTATCTGGATTTCTCAGTAACAGCTCGGAGTCTGGATTTGTGCCCGGTTGATGGCAATAGGCTCGGCCCCTATTACATGGGACTTAAACATAACTGGTGAAATGTGGGTGTACCTACTACAGGTACACCTCTGCCCAACCCTTCGGGGAAACATGGCGTGATTTTATGTTATATTTAGTAATCTGTTCGGCTTAGCTATTTCTAAAAAGCCATAAAAAACCCTGAAAGAAATCGACACGTGTTTTACCTCTTACCGAGCGCTGAACGCAGAGTTCTGCGTTCAGCGGTCGGTGTGGCAACACACCGTGTTCGGGTTGGCGACAAATCAATCGTCATCATGAGGATGCCTTGTTGAGAGGTGAAACACGTTTCGATTTCTTTCAGGGATTTTTATGGTTATTTAGAAATAGCTAAGCGGAACAGGCTACTAAATATATCCACGTCTATTATATTTTATCGCCTGAAGTCATTAAAAAATCTCTGCTACTGGACAAAACCTTACCTACAAACACACATCGTGAGCTATAGCCGACTTTAATTATTTCGGCCTTTCAAAGCCAGTTTCTAGCTTTATAAAACTTTAAAATATCCAATATTTTCCTTCGACGGCAACGGAAAATATTGCAATTTCTCTTTTGTATATAAACAGCCCGCGGGAGTCGACGACAAAGTGACAATATACTATCTCGACGGGGCTTCTCAAACAAGGGTAGGAGAGAGGGACGGGGGATATTTAAAATTAAACAAGTATGAAAGGGATAGAGTGAAGTTATTAATTGGAGAGAATTGACGGAAGTGCACCGGAGCGGTGTTTTTGACAAATTCTGCTTTGATTCGACGATTACTTTCACCTCAACGCTTAGGGGTCGACTCTTAAATGTGACTCTCCTTAGATGAGCTGTTAAAAATGTAAACGTTTATTTAAAGGACGGTTGTATCATATTTTTTCGAGGTATAAAAATAAAGACTTGTAATTTGTTTTTATTACGCTTGGTTTAGCAAAAGAAGCTGAGCGTAAATCAGTATTTTATTTTCCTTAGATCTTCCCCTGCACATAATCATCCATGGCATAGCATACATCTCAGGTAAAATAAATTTTACTGTTTTTCCTTCACAACTTGGACATTCAGATTTAGACTCAGCCTTGCCGACTGGCAAAGATCGACCCAGTCTAATTTTATTTCCTTTCGTGATCTCTCTGATGACTAGAAGAAAGAAAGAAGAAAAGAAACACAAAAACAAAACAAATGAAGATCATTGAAGAATCTATGATCACCTTATATTTATGTTAATTCGACCGAGATCTATGTTTTTTTTTGGATTATTTCACGAATTACGAATGCAGGCGACGCGAAGCATTTAGAAATGTGATCCCAAGATTTCATGGAAACTTCAAAATCTTCTTTTTAACCGACTTCAAAAAAAGGAAGGTACTCAATTCAACCGTATTTTTTTTATGTGTGTTCGCAGATTATTTCGTCGTTTATGAACCAATTTTGATGATTCTTTTTTTGTTGGAAAGGAAATATCCCAAGGGTTGTACCATGATAAGGAAACCAGGATCTGATGATGGCATCCCAGAGAAATCGAGGGAAATCTTCAAATATTATAGGCAAACCTATAGCGATTTGGGTATTTTTTATAGTACTTCGTGCAGTTGCTCTTGGAAAGCACCATTTAGTTAAGTGGAACTGATGATGAAGACCACAAATAGCCACCGGAACTACTCATTAATAAGTATTTCACGAGTTGCGATTCAATTACTGTAATATGGTTGCAATGCAGTTTAGGCTCGTCACAAGGCATATGGAGAAGTGGAGCTCATGGTGAAGTACCAGGAGAACTCCTTGTTGTATATTTAATAATTAAGTTAAATAAGAGCCAAAGTAGTAAACGTCATGTTTTTTATTTTGTGACAATCAAAAGAACACAATGTCAATACGAAATTAGATTATTAAGAATAATAAATACAAACAAGTATTTAATGCATACTTTGAGTATTTACTACATACCCCCACTTAATCGAAATAATCTAAGATCTATAAGCGAGACATTAAGATTTAAAGAAGCCTATAATTAACTAAATCCCATACCCTTAACACATCTTAAATGTGATACACGTCCTAGGGCTTTTGTCAAAATGTCAGCGCTCATATCATGCGTCTGAATGTACCGTAAGTCCACAATATTCTTAGATACAATCTCTCTAATATAATGATGTTTTGTATCTATGTGCTTAGTCCTATTATGGTGAATAGGGTTTGACGCCAGCTTTTGCGCCCCTTGACAGTCGTTATAAATAATAACTTGTCCTACCTTGCCACTAATTTCTTGCAAGAGTCTGCGCAAAAAGACAACTTCTCTGGTTACGGCACTCAGTGACATATACTCAGCCTCGGTTGAAGATAATGCAACCGTTGGCTGTTTCTTTGACTCCCAAGAAATTGGTCCTCCAGCCAATTTCACAAAATAGCCTGTATACGAACGGCGGTCAATTGTGCAGTTAGCCCAATCGGCATCAGCGTATGCAGAGATATATTCACCAGTCTTCCTGTAGACAATGGAATAATCTATAGTACCCTTAAGATACTGAAGTACACGCTTCGCTGCTGTCCAGTGCGTTTTGTCATAAGTCGTATTAAACTGACTCAAATAACTGGTAGCAAACGCTATATCTGGCCTAGTATTAACAGCGAGGTACATCAAGCAGCCAATCAAGTTCTGATAAGGATAATCAGGTTTCTCACCAATTCCAGGTTCCAACTTACTGCTCGCTAAAGGTGTATCAAACGTTTTACACTGTTGCATTTTAAAACGTTTTAATAAATCGAGTATAAAAGTTTTTTGGTTTATTTCAATTATCCCATTATCGTATTTTACATTTAGAGATAGGAAATAATTTAGATTTCCCAGATCTTTTATACCGAAAAATTGTCTCAAGTCATGTTTGACTTTGTCATACGTCAAGTCATCTTTGTGCAACAAGACAATGTCATCGACATAGACAGCTAGTATAACTAGTTCAGACGAACCAAAAAGTTTCGTATATACACATGACTCTGAGGAGGTCCTACTGAAACCCAAACTTTTAAGAGTTTCGTCGAGCTTTTTATTCCAAGCTCGCGAAGCTTGCTTCAACCCATAGATGGATTTCTTCAGAAGACAAACTTTTCCATCTTCTTGTGTAAATCCAGGAGGCTGTAGCATGAACACTTCTTCCTCTAGATTGCCATTAAGAAATGCTGTGTCCACGTCCAAATGCTTTAGCTTATATTCGTTCTCAACGGCAAAAGCTAACAGCATACGTAAGGATGAATTCCTCACCACAGGAGAGAATGTTTCATAATAATCCACTCCTGCCTCCTGACTGTAACCTTTAGCTACAAGTCTTGCTTTATACTTTACAGAATTTCCTAAAGCATCTCGTTTCAATTTGTAGACCCATTTACAAGGAATAACTTTCTTATTTTCAGGTCTATTGACTAAAATCCAAGTTTTTCTTTCTATTAAGGAATCATACTCGTCTTGCATCGCAGCAATCCAACTATCTTTATCTTCTGCGTGCATGGCTTCTGAGTAGCTAGATGGATCTTCATTTATTACCTCTTCCGTACAGGTCTTGTATAACAAGAAATCTGGTTTCTTCCGTTCTCTCATTGGATAGCGACGTTCTTCCACTGACTCACCGATAACACTGTTGCTTTGTTCTACTTCTACATCTGAAGCATCATGAAAACGATCAGGGGAAACGTCCGGAACATCCATGGAAGTGCTTGCTGTAGGAACATCCAAATTAACTATCTGTTCAACAGCATTGCAAGGATCAGTGCTCAATCGTAGTGGAACTACTGTTTCTTCTTGGCTTCTAGAAGAATCTGAATTTTCTTTTAAACTTGTAAAAGAATTTTCGAAAAATACTGCGTCCCTCGCTTTAACTAAGCGACGTGGGCATTCAGAACTACGAAAGAAGTAACTGTGGATATCATCAGCATATCCTACAAAAATGTGCTCCGTAGATTTGACATCAAGCTTCTTTCTTTGACAATTGGGGACATGAACCATCGCTCGACAGCCAAAAACTCTTAAATGTGAGAGGTTTGGTTTATTCCCATACCACATTTCAAAAGGAGTTTTACTGTCGAGTGCACGATGAGGAGACCTGTTTTTCAAATAAGCAGCAGTTTGAACTGCATCTTGCCAATATACTTTGGAAAGTTTACCTTCAGTAAGCATACAGCGCGCCTTTTCAACCAGTGTGCGATTTACACGTTCAGCTACGCCATTAGATTGAGGGCTATAAGGAGCTGTCGTTTCATGCTTAATTCCTTTTGAAGTCAAATAGTCTCTCATACCTTGGTTCACAAACTCAGTCCCGTTATCTGTTCTGAAAATTTTAATTTTTGCTTCCTTCTGCCTTTCAACTGCATTCTGAAATTCACAGAATTTATCTTTTACTTGAGTTTTCGACGAGATAAAGAAAGGAAAAATCGCTCTCGAAAAATCATCAATAAAAACCAAAAGATATTTGTTTCCCTGAAAAGAATCGTGTGACATCGGACCACACAGGTCCGCATGAATTAGTTCCAACAAAGCTGTTCCTCTTTTAAATGGAATTGCTTTGAATGGTTTTCTTGACTGCTTGCCTTCCAAGCAATGTATACATGGTTCATTGTCCACCTTATCATAAGACACACCTATAGCCTCACCTTTTCTAAGTTTATCCAGACCTATTCGGCAAAGGTGTCCTAAACGCCTATGCCAAAGTCTGCAATCTGACGTATCAAGGAGCGCATTAGAGGCAATTCTCTTAGGAACATTTACAGTACAATTTAAAGTGTACAGCCCACTACTTACAGAACCACGTAAAAGAGCCTTTCCAGTACAAGAAAAATTTTCATAAAAAATACAACCATTTTTATCAAAAACTACATGTAAACCGTTTTCACAAGCTTTCCTAACAGAGAGTAAATTACAATTCAGGTCAGGCACGGCAACAACACCAGTCATTGTTCCTTCACAATCTTTAGTAGAAAAAGAAATATTACCTATACCTCTGCAACTTATCTTCTCTCCATTTGCAACCGTTACAGTATCATTACTACCTGCTTCATTATTCAACCTTACGTTCTCTAGGTAATCAATATTATGGCACATGTGATTGGTCGCTCCAGTATCAATGAAAAAAGTGGTACTCTCTCCTTCTACACCATTGAGTGCTGTCTTCAGAGTAACATTTTTTACGTGCTTGTCCTTCTCGTCCTTCCTTATAGGACAATCGGGCCTTTTATGACCTGGTTCACCGCATCCATAGCATTTGATAATTCTTTTCTTCTTACTATTATTGGAAGAAATTTTACCTTGAGAAGATTTCAGAGCGGAAGTCGTCGGTTTGTTCTCCGGAGCTTGAACGTCTACGATTTTCGAGAACTCATTCAATAGCTTACTTTTCACCAATTCACTTGTGATTTTTAAGTTGGAGTTTTCCAGAGCCATAACTAAGGGATCGTAGCGAGGTCCTAAACCTCCGAGCATAATCGCTGCCAAACTTTCATCATCAATCTTCTTCCCGATGTCTGCTAAATCTTGCGAAGTAGCTACGATTGCGCCAATATAACGCTCAACATCATTATCGAAGTCTGACAAGTTATATCTATACAGCCTGCGCTCCAGGGCCAATTTTCTGCCCATTCCCTTATCTTCAAAAGCATCTTTAAGAGCATCCCATGCTTGCCTGGCAGTCTCAGCGCTCCGAACATGTGCGATTGCGCCTCCGTCGATTGTCAAACAAATCTTGGTTAAAGCTCTCTGATCCCTTTTATTTGCATCAGAGGGCTTCTCACCTGAGTAACCTTCTATGGTTTCCCATAAATCCTCATGCATCAAATACATACGCATTTTGAATTTCCAGATGCCATAGCCGGCTCTTTCGCACAACGGTTTTATCGATATACCAGCAGGTCCACACGACATTTTTCTACTTTTTTACCTCGTGCTGATAACGAATGTTGTATATTTAATAATTAAGTTAAATAAGAGCCAAAGTAGTAAACGTCATGTTTTTTATTTTGTGACAATCAAAAGAACACAATGTCAATACGAAATTAGATTATTAAGAATAATAAATACAAACAAGTATTTAATGCATACTTTGAGTATTTACTACACTCCTCAACGATGAACGTCCCTGCACCGGGAAAAGCAATATTTTGTAAACGGTGATGAGCAATTGGCATTAGGCTAATGTAACTTAAATAAATTACAAATTGACTCACTAAAAAACCTTTTTACAAAAAAACAACCGACTTCCAAAAAACTACTACAAAGTGAAAATTAACTAAGTCGGTGGCAAATAACGAAAATACAAAACCAAAGACACTTTATTTTAGATTATTTCACGAATTACGAATGCAGGCGACGCGAAGCATTTAGAAATACGACCCCAAGATTTCATAGAAACTTCGAAATATTCTTTTAAGAAGTCATTATGACTGTGATGAACATCAAGACTTACCCTTGAAGTTAGGTGAGGTATTTAGACCAAAAACTTCCTTCAACGTAATATTCAAGTTAATTACCGTTCGAGCCTTTTAGTATCTATACATATAATAAAATCGTAGCGATGTCAAAACTGTACATTGAATATTTTTGAAAAAAAGTAATTGCTACGAGGTCGGGGATCGATTCTAATGCCGAAAATATTTTTTTTAGAATTTTTGTCTGTTTGTCTGTTTGTCTGTATGTATGTTCCAGCATGGCGCAAATTCTACCGGACAGATTCTGATAAAATTTTACATAGATATTCCCTGTGTGTCTGGTCAAACTATAGGGTATAAACTATCACGCTATTTACTATGGGGGACGAGCAATATTACATTATGTGGTATTTGTATGTTCCAGCATGACGCAAATTCTACCGGATAGATTCTGTTAAAATTTTACATAGGTATTCCTTATAAGTCTGGTCAAACTATAGGGTATAAACTATCACGCTTTTTACTATGGGGGACGAGCAATATTATATTATGTTCGTATTTTTGGAAAAAAACGCGCCGAAATATTAGGATATTGCAGATGATTATCGATTTAACTTTTTTAATTATTATCATCACGCTATACCTTTATGGAACTAAGCAGTCAATCGTGAAATATATAGGAATGGCTATTTTAGGGAAGTTTCAACGAAGCAATTAACTCAGCGGTTGGATGGTTGCTTTGCAAACATGGGGTTGTAAGTTCGATTCCCAACTGCGGTTTTTTGTTTTTCTTTTTTTTTTCACATTTTGTACTACTATTTTTTTTTTTGATTATGTATCCATACATATAATAAAATCGTAACGAAGTTAAAATTGTACATTGAATATTTTGAAAGAAAGTTATTGCTCGAGGTCTGGGATCGATTCTTATGCAGAAAATTTAGTTTTCAAAATGTTTGTCTATTTCAACTGTAGGGTATAGACTATCACGCTATTTTCTATGGGGATGAGCAATATTACATTATATCGTATTTGTATGTTCTAACGTGACGCAAATTCTACCGGATAGATTATGTTAAAATTTTGAATAGGTATTCCCTATAAGTCTGGTCAAATTGTAGGGTATAAACGATCACCCTATTTACTATAGGGGACGAGCAATATTATATTATGTTCGTATTTTTGGAAAAAAACGCGCCAAAAGATTAGGATACTGTAGATGGTTTTTGATTTAACTTTTTAAATGATTATCATCACACTATACCTTTATGGAACTAAGCAGTCAATCATGAAATATATATGAACGGCTATTTTAGGTAAATTTCAACGAAGCAATTAACTCAGCGGTTGGACGATTGCTTTGTAAACATGGAGTTTTAAGATCGATTCCCAACTACGGTTTATATTTGTTTTTCTTTTTTTTACATTTTGTAATACGAGTCGATTGTTTTTTTTTTGTAAAAAGTTTTTATTTCTCGCTTTTTAGTGGGTTAATTTGTAATTTGTCTAAGTTACATTAGCTTAATGCCAACTGCTCATCACTTTTTACAAAATATTGCTTTTCCCGATGCAGGGACGTTCATCATTGAAAGTTCTCCTGGTACTTCACCATCAACTCCACTTCTCCATATGCATTGTGACGAGCATAAATTGCATTGCAACCTATTAAAGTAATCGAATCGCAACCCGTGAAATACTTATTATTTAGTAGTTCCGGTGGCTATTTGTGGTCATCATCATCAGTTCCACTTAACCAAATAGTGCTTTCCAAGAGCAACTGCACGAGTTACTATAAAAAATACCCAAATTGCTATAGTTTTGCCTATAATATTTGAAGAGTTCCCTCTATTTCTCTGGGATGCCATCATCAGATCCTGGTTTCCTTATCATGGTACCACTTTTGAAATATTTCTTTTCCAACAAAAAAAGAATCATCAAAATCAGTCCATAAACGACGAATTTATCCGCGAACACACATTAAAAAAAAATATATATACGGTCGAATCGAGAAAACTCCTTTTTTGAAGTTGGTTAAAAAGAAAAACTTCGTAAGCTATGGGAAACTGCTACGTTACAAGTACTTTACAGTCACAAAACATTCAAGGTTGTGTTCTGATCATTTTAGAGCTGAAGACTATAGGAATAAAAGGAATTTTACAGATTTTGACAGCAGATTTGTCCTAGCGATTTTAAAATCTGTGTGTGGATCTTCTGGAATCGTTGCCCCACTGCTTTCTGGTGACAAAACAGCGCTCGCCATGTTTAAGATTCCCATCAATTTAAAGAGCAACGAAACGCCTGTTTGTGGGGTGTCACGCAACAGTAACAAGGGATGTGTGCTTAGGGATTGCGCTTCATCGTATGGGATGAATGCATTATGGCAAAAAGGAAAGCAGTGGAAGCTGTAAACAGAACCCTGCAGGACATCCGCAGGAACCAAGATATGATGGGTGGTGTTACAGTCCTGACTGACAAAGTGAATACTTCGTTGAAAAGGTCGACTCTACGGTCGAGAGTTCATAGACTGCGCTTGACCATCATCATACGAGCTCGGCTTGGCGGGAATTCAAATGCTCAAGAATTCTCCGATGTTCTTCTAAAAGTTGTTCGAGGCTCTCTACCAGAGACTCTTGGTAAAGTAGATCCCACTTAAGAAGATCTTATTCGTCTGGTATACGGGGACAACAGTCAAATACCGTACCAAGAGAATTCTTGGGCGTGTTTCCATTTTAACTCCGAAAATGATCAAGCTGCAGCGATCAACCACAGTATTCTCTCACAAATTGAGTGAAGTGATATACACCTCCATTAATACTGATGTGGATGAAGATGATGCCGCACATTGCCCCGTAGAATTTCTCAATTCGCAAATGGCAAGTGGACTTCCGGTTGTACATCTGTGTAACGGAACCCGGCTCAAAGTCACGTCTTTGCAGAGAAACGTCATCGAGGTGGAAATTCTAACAGGTTATGGCGATGGTAAGACAGTGTTTATAGCGCGTATACCACTAATTCCCCAAAATTATCAGTTCAAGCGCATGCAGTTCTCTGGGAACGTATGCTTTGCGATCAACAAGTCACAGGATCAGACACCGAAGGCTGAAAGCTGCGGGTGTCAACCTCAGGACAAGCTGCTTCTCACACGGATAACTGTACGTCGCTTGCTCCCGAGTCACCATTCCTGACTCTGCATATTTTGACTGCTGAGAATAAAACTACAAATGTAGTAGTTATACAGGGATGTTTTATAAAAATGTGGCTGTTATTGTAGTATATTGTGGTATCTTACGACTTCCACGTGAACGAAGTCGCGGGCAGAAGCTAGTTCTCATTAAAGTTATAATAGGGCCTGAAATTAGAGCCTGTTATGTACGTGTGTTTGGCCTTTTTTCGCTTCGCTTGTTATGTTATAAATTATGTTTGTTGAAGTTTCCTCTTAAATAGGGTAAATCATAACCTTTGGAGTATAATTATGGCTTAATTAGGTCAAAGAACACCGTGTCTTGTGTATAATGGCTGTGTTAAATTAAACATAATTGTTATGTTTTAATTTAACATAATTATTATTACAAAATTAAAGTCGCTTTTCGTGTTTGTCTGCTACTGAGAAATTCCTAATGGAAAAACTCATGTAACTAGAAGACATTTATCCGTTTAGCTCGGATGTTAAGGATCTTGGTCTGCATGTCGACACTTGTCTTGACTGGCAAAAGCAGGTCACGACTGTTAGTAAAAAAGTCACCGGAACGATACGGTCGCTCTATCGGTTGAAAAACCTTCTCCCATCACACGTAAAGGCAGTGCTTGTACAGTCCCATTCGTCAGCGCAGAGAATTGAGGACTCTGTCTATGTTGTTTTCTATACTCGACAAACCCACTTCTCCTTTTTACCTGACTTCCCATGTTCAATACTTATTCTCTGCCCATAGTAAAAATCTTCGTTCCACCAAAAATCGTCTTCTACGATGTCCTTCTCACCGCTCTGGTTTTATTCAATCTTCTTTCTTCGTCCGGGCTGTCTTTCTTTGGAATGCGCTCCCTCTGAACATCAGGATGGCAACCAGTCGGTTATCTTTTAAAGCGAAGGCACGTGAATATATTCATAAGAAGTAGGCAGAATCATCCCAGCGCTGATTTGCTGGATTCGTTTTCTTCTCTGGCTGTCGTTATTTCTCCAGACTAAGTTTATTTTGTTTATATGTATGTATGTATCTATGTTTTGGTATTTATTCTTATTCGAGTTATCTGTCAATTATGTTGCACCTGCCATGTTTTGTCTCTGCATCACCCTAAGTTTGACTGGTAGAAAATGCCTCAGGCATTAAGTCCGCCTTTGTACAGTATTTTTTTTACTTGTACATAAAGTTTTAATAAATAAATAATCTATACTAATATTATAAAGAGGTAAATTTATTTTTTTGTTTGTTTGTAAGTTTGTATGTAGAGGGTAATCTTCAGAACTATCAGTCGGATTTGAAAAAATATTTTTGCATTGGATATCCCAATTCTTGAGGAAGATTATAGGCTCGCAGACAAAGATGCGGGCAGAAGCTAGTATTAAAAGAAATCTACTGGTGTATCATGTTAAGGAAAACATGGCTTAATTTTAGGAATATGAAGTTGCCCATGTTTAGAGACACATATAATAGTGTAGAGCAGTGGTGGCCCAGAGGTAACGGCCGCGACTTACGAGTTGTAGGTCGTAGGTTCGAACCCAGATAGGCACTTTACTTTGTGTAAATTATTTCATCGCCACTGCTCTCAAAACGGTGAAGGAAAACATCTTGAGGAAACCGGCATGTCCTAGAACCGAAAATTCGAAGACATGTGACATCTACCAACCCGCACTGGGCCCGCGTGGTAGATTACGGCCCACTCCCTCTTACAGAGAGGAGGCCTGTGTCCCAGCAGTGGGAACATTTATAGGCTGATGATGATGATGATGATAATAGTGTAGGTAGTTCAGCAATAACAAGAATATGAATGTCAAAAAAACTAAACAAAAGACAGTTCTCTTTTATTCTCTACAATAGCGTTTCGTGCTCGTCGTTACCCGGATGAATTTCATGTATCCAGTGGGGTTTGAATGTGTGAATTTTCCAATTTTCTTTCATACAAAAGGTTTGTCCTGATAATTACAAAAACAACAAAAAAAAATAAAAGTGGCACTCTGGGTGTGCCGACAGAAGTGAAAACTTGAACAATTTTACTGTGCAAGAAATACTTTTAATGAGGTGTCGGTAACGGCAACGGTAACAGTGTCACGAGTTCAATTGTTTTTCCCATCTCAAAAATACCCAACGCGCCTAAAGAAGTTTTCACTTCAAAAAATTGCCAAATTGGTCGAGCCATCCTCAAGTGATGGTCGTTCATGCATGCGGCAATTGATTTTACTTATAAAGATGGATTAATAAATTCTTAAAATCTACGTACAATCACGATCCCGTCACAATACGCATTCGAACTCCAAATTAAAATCAAGCGACGCATGAAAAACGGATTAAAACAAAAAATAAAAACTGTGTTGTAAAAATTCTCAACTAAATAAAATTCATCCGTCACGCTTCCCAATTCAATTTGGATTCAATTTAATTGAATTACTATAGACAAAGCTATTTTTCAATTGTGACATTGTTCGACGTTTCGTTTAATCGGATTAAAGCGATTGTATCAGAAAATTGTACTTTATTAAATTGTAATAGGCTATATATTTTTGATCGTTTTCCCAATTAATTGAATTTTCGGAATGCAGTTATGATGAACCGATGTGTGAATATTTTCAGTTTATATTACGCTAGTGAATTGCCCTGGACCTTTTTGATAAAAAAGATAATATCGTTAGAATTGGTTTAAATGAAAAGTATATACAGTAGGTACACACCATACAGAGAGGACCATTTATATTTGTTTGTTATACAGAGGGGCAGGAACATCGACGCGAAAACGGTTACCATGGATTCAGTACATGATTCTGAACCCCCATACACTGAAATATTTCGTCGGTTATAAAAAAAAAAACGTGTGGCTCTCGGGGACTGCCGCGGTAAAGCTATTGCATAGCATTTGTAACCTCCATGACAACATCACGTCATTACATGGTAGGCGGAGTGGGGGGTGTTAGGCTTAATTTTCGTTACCTTACGGAATTTCTTGATTCGGTCGCCGCGCTCAAAGCCCGCGATAAAAGCTATGCAATAGCTTAAAACAATCTGTTGTTTCATTAAAAAAATACGATACTTACGAGGTCAAAATGTATGGAACAGCAGATTTTAATTACCGACGAAAAATTTCAACGCAGGGGTGTTCAGAATTATGTACTGAATCCATGGTAACAGTTTTTGCGTCGATGTCTCCCTGCCAACCTATATGAACGTTCCTCTCAGATTCTTATGTGACTTGCTAGTCCGAAAATTGGTTAATTAAAAGCTTTAGATGACGATGGATGACGAATGATTTCTCCAAGTAAATATTGTTTCCAAGGAGAAGACTTAAGTTAGGTACCAACATATCCGTGGGTATCAAAAAAGAGCAGAGAATAAGTCATCTGTTTCTCAGACGGCATTTTTTTTTTTTTTTTTTTTTTTTTTTTTCTGTTGGGCATCTCACAGCTGGTTCCGAAAACCGTGGCTGTTTAACCGGTCAATCCTGTGGTTGCCTTAAGCTACTACACTCAAAGCCTCCAGCCAGGGCACAAATAACTAAGCTAAAAATTTAAGGATGAACGCTCACTAAGGGCACCCCCTGCGGGGTTCGAGCCTCGGCTTAGGGCGTTATCCGGAGGGAGGATATCAAAAAATGGGACGGGCTGGATCAAAAGGTTTTGATCATTATTATTAGTCGGGGAATTTAAAGCTACGTGCACAGCTGCAACAACTGCTGGCACCTCGTTTTCGAGCAAGGGTCGGGGGGGAGTATTATTTACTCGGGGGCGCGGCGGTCGAGATCGCAAAGGACCTCGGCGGCGAGGTCGGTATGACGGGAGGCGTCTGTGTTTGTACACTGTATTTGTTTCCCTATTGCTCTCCTGGAGGAGGGTTATGGGGTCATCGGGATCTACGAGGATATGCCTTGGACGGCGAACATGACTGATTTTACTCGGGACATAACTGGCGGCCTCGACAACCAGAGGGTTGCGATGTTTGGCCGCGGACTCAAAGAAACGCTTGGAAAGGCGTTTTAGAAACTGATGGATTGTGGGAATCTTTAGGTCGAGGTGGAGTGCCTCGTTCCTGACGAACCAGGGGGAACCTGTGGCCCTACGGAGGAATTTATTTTGCACTGTTTGCATCCTATGGATATGACGGGGTTTCGCATGAGCGAAGACGGCACCCGCATAGGTCATGATCGGTCGAATGCACGCCGTGTAAACGCGCAATTTGCACCTAAGTGACAATTTGCTACGTGCATTCACCAAGTAAAAGAGTCTACCGAGAGCGAAAGAGGCTCGCGAACGAACCATCTTTATGTGCTCTGTGAAAGTCAAATGATGGTCTAGAACGACACCGAGATATTTAGCTCGCTTCTCCCAAGGGATCGGCTTGCCGAACATGGTGATTGGTCGGGGGAGGGGGTTTTTGAGCCTTGAACGCGGCTTCGTAAAGAGAACCGCTTGGCTTTTATCGGGGTTGACTTCTATCCGCCATTTTGTAAACCAAGCTGCCAGTCTATTGACTGCGCGTTGGAGATTTAGGCGAATGATGTCGGGGACTGACGGCTTATGTCTAGCAGTGAATTTATAGCGGTTACACCGCCACATACGAACTACGCATCATAGACATGACATCACACCAATCCTGCATCGCGCAGTTAGAGTTTACCGAGCGATCGACAAATATACATGATTTCGACTTCAAACCGTCGGGCAGTTACCCACCAGACACAACACCCGTCTGGTCGGAGGATCCTCCCTTTTCTATGGTGCATGAATGAACTTTACACCCTGTTCCTCATACTCCTAAAAATTCAATGGCTATAGATGTACCTATAATTCCCGAGCTCCAAAAAAATCTAGATCATTTTTTCGATTTCGGAAATTATTCTGTTAGTGTTAGTAGTTATAGTAATCGTGGGTCCTTTACCCATATAAGCATCAATGTTCAAACACTTCAAACATATACTAGAGTTCATCATTTATAAACAATTTAAAAACATCATTCTTTTACCAACGTGCACCACTGTGTACACAACCCATAAAACCAACCAACACAATACACAAACATACATAGTTGATCGCTGTCCAAGCCTGCACACTTCGTAAAGCCACAAACAATTCCTGAGATCACTAAAGTTGCCATAAAAGTGAACAAAATGAAGTAATTCCGTTCCTCTCGCGACAGTGCCGGTAGTGTCGTAAAAATGGTGTTTATATGAAAACAGTATACCGTTTATAGCATAAAGCTATAGGAAATGTATTAGAAATTGTTGTATTCTTTAGATGGGGGTTTTATTGATTGTTATGGGAGGTTATGAAGGTAATAAACAGACACTATTTCATATTTTTGTGGTAAGGAATGCGATGGTTTGGGTGAAGCATGGTTTTGATTTTAAGAAGCTGGAATCTTACCAAATTGTAGTAGCATGAAAGGTCAACTTTTCCACTTATAGGTAGTTGTCTATAAGTTTTATAATCTTAGTAAAGATAATGAGAAGATTGATAACAAAAATCTACCTATCTGCTATAACAACATACCTAGGTCCTGCCGACTCACCTACCAAGCCCAAAGATTTGATAATCACTGTTAGTAGCAGTAAATACTAGAATTAATAAGTACTTTTGATAGTTCTGGGCAAGAAAAAAAAAACCAGCCAAGACCGTGTCAGACCACGTACAATGAAGGGTTCCGTATTTGGGATGAATTTATCCCAAAAACAAACAACTTTGGAGTTGACCAAAAAAAAAAAAACGATTTTCGGACTTTTTCCTTTACTTGTGCTGTGAGACCTTGCTTCGTGCCAAATTTCATGATTCTAAGTCAACGGGCAGTAAGTACCCTGTAGGTTTTGATTCATTTGCGAGTATCAAAATATGTCACTTAAATGGCCGTATTTTGTATTGCGTTGACTTAGAAACTTGTTTTTTTAGATCTCTAAGGGACCACAGACCTACGTATTTGATATTAATTTCAACTTGATACCTCCACGCGTTCCTGAGAAAAAGAGTCTTAACAGACTGACAGACGGACAACGAAGTGATCCTATAAGGGTTCCGTTTTTTCCTTTTAAGGTACGGAACCCTAAAAAAGCATTCGAACCAAAAGTGGTTGCAATGCATTTTTTATCTAAACAAACCAGTAGGTTTGGATAGCTACAAGATCTAGAGGAGATTAAGTATTGTAACATTTAAAATCTGTTTCCTCCGCGTTACTATTTTCCACGAAATTTCCTGCCAAACCCAATTTCGCCTGAACAAATCAATGAAAGACTCGTAACAAATGGAAATCAAGACAAACTCACTTTAGTGCAACTTTGCCCCCACGATCATCAGTTACGTTACAGACAGATGATTGCACGCCATACGTCACTTGCAGCCGATGTTTCTTCGCGCTAGTGATGTTTATGATTCGGTTCAATCGAGTGATTCGATTTTTAGGAGTATCCGATTAGTATCTTCATCTCGACCTTGTTTTCCTGTATTTAGCCAAAAGGATATTGTATTGTACACACAACATTTTTCCATTAGTATAATTGAATATTAGCTTTATATAAGTACGTATATTTATTTTATTATAAAACTAAACAAATTAATCCGTCAAAGTATGTGATTTGCGGGCTAGTCACTTATTTTCCTAAATAAATTGACTACATCAAGAATTTTCCTCAATTAAAAACCAATTGTACAATTTTGTTTTTTTTTTTTTAACAAGACATTTATGTTTATTAAGAGTAGTTCATAAAATAAATATGTATTGTAAAGTAACGAGTTGGTTTATTTATGCGACAGCAATATATGAAAAAGTGCAATACTTTTAAAAATAAAGCTCGGTATTTTTGCTTGATATTCATTTCATTTCGTTTTATAAATAAAAATAATCTGCATAATTATTGCGTTGAGTAGATACCACTTCATTAAGCAAATTCTCCGTAACATGTCATACAATATTTCCAAAAAAAATCTTTCAGTTCAATTGTTTTCACGGCAGTTAAAACGAAATACAAGAAGATTTGATTTTTAAACGATATTTCTGTTTCGCAAGCATCAAACCACTTTACTCGATTGTTCTTATAACCTCTCGATTCAACACTCGATTAAAGCAAAGTCGCAACACTAGCAACGATTTATTGTCCTTCATTACAGTCCAACGACCACTTGAGAGCCATACCCAATCTTCGCACTTATCTCGAGAACAATCTTAACATTCTCACCTTTGCAACATGTGTCCTTAATGTTGTCTGTCCATTTTGTTACGGAACAGCACTAATACTTGTTTTCGCCAAACAACTTTTGACCTTAACTTTATCCGGCTAAGGGTCAATTTTCAATTTTTTCAGAGTTGATATTAGGCCAGTTTTAGAATGGAGTTTTTAGTTTTTGTGTTTTAGTCAAGTCATCCATTTTAGGAGTGGGGCCGTTGACCAACGGTGACCTACTGTTATCATTGCTTTTGTTGGGACAAACTGTAAAACTGTTATGGCACACTTTATCTTTCCTTTTGTTACGACTGTGAGATTTTCTTTTTGTTACTTTTGAAAGGTTGATACTTAAGTACATGCGTTAAGTTTGTGGACTATGAAGTTAAGATGTGTTTATTTTTTAAGCTCATCTTAGCCAAGAAATCTTAATGTAGTTTTATCTACATCCATACTATAAATCCTCTATAAAAATTTCTGAAACAGCTTATTGCCAATATTAAAATAACCAGTGTTCTATTAAGTATAATATCATCCAAACGAGTGTTATAATGTTGTACCAAATTTCATTATGCAACTCCTTTGCTTTTTCGATCCCTTCCTTACTCATCAAACAGCCACATTCTCACTACTCAATACGTAGTATCATAATGAATTCCAAAAAAATAACATTTTCATGCACGCACGTTTCACTACCACAGCACCGGAATTATAAATTAAAAACTATTATTACCTATACATAATTGGTTTGTATTAGATACTCAGCAATTATTAAACTTTCCATTAATTTACATAGAGTTCTTACAACACTGTACAAAACTCTATGGTTTCAGAAACTTTTATAGAGGATTCATAATAAAATCATGGGTATAGGTGAAGTCTTGTATGCAACTGTACATATTAGGTATTAAAACACTCATGTGATACTATAATCACACTTGTGTTTTAATACCCCTTATTATACATAAAACAACAACAAGAGCAGTGGTGGCCCAGCAAGAGCAGTTGTGGCCCAGTTAAGAGCAGTGGTGGCCCAGTGGTAACAGCCGCGACTTACGAGTTGTAAGTCGTAAGTTCGAACCCAGACAGGCGCTTTACTTTGTGTAAATTATTTCATCACCACTGCTCTCAAAACGGTGAAGGAAAACATCGTGAGGAAACCAGCATGTCCTAGAACCAAAAATTCGAAGACATGTGACATCTACCAACCTGCACTGGGCCCGCGTGGTGGATCACGGCCCACTCCCTCTCACAGAGAGGAGGCCTGTGTCCCAGCAGTGGGAACATTCATAGGCTGATGATGATACATACAACAGTTGCATTAATAACTATTAAATAATGATTGACTTTTGAGGATCTCTACTTTGATAGGACGATATCGATCATTAAAAAGTTTGTATCACTCAATTAGTAATCTTATTAATTATTTAAGCTTTTCTAAGTTATTTTTTTACGTAAGTGTAAACATTTTCAGCTGCAGACACTAAATTATTTGACAAAGAAGAATTCGTTACAAAGCTTCCAAATAATTCGCTACACCATTACCAATTGTTACTAAAACTCAACTTCCCTTCGGAGTTACAATTAAAACTTCGGAGTTGTTTGTGTACATACTTTTGCAGTTGACTTAACTCGAAACGGACAGAGATATCCGATGGAATTATTGTTTACTTTGTTACTCCGACATTTTTAATTAAGTCTCCAGTTGATAATTTACGTCTTTGTCTAGACTTGCTTAGCTTGTTTAAGAGTAATAAGGAGTGAAGTTTATTATTTACGTCTCTCTACCTATTATAAAAAACTGGAATGGAGAGAGGGGCTCATGAGCGTAATCCTGTACAATTTTTGTCACTGAAAATGATTCGAGAAAACTTTGTTCGATTCCCTATGATGCTACGCCTTATTTTGCGAGTAAAGTGAAAACTGCCAAAACTGTATTTTTTGTTTTATTTAAGGTCGGTTTTTCAATAAGGAATAATTAAGGCGGTTTGACATATTGTCTATAAAAAAGCTATCAAACCGCAATTTTTATTATTCCTCAGTGAAGTTATCTGCAGACTCAAAAATTGGTGCTTACGGGGTCTGCTAGGGTCGATGCCTACCGGGGTTGCGGGGAAGTCCAAAAGGGATACCGTGGCCCCTGGCAACATGGCAACTGAAGGAACACGGGTGAGATTTTGTCAGTAAGAGTCTGACGCGCCCTTCCACTCCGCCCAGAGCGGGAGAAGTTATTTGATAATTTCCCACCCAAAAAAAGGGGGGCATCCCCCCTTTTTTAGGTCCCTCTACCTTAGGGTAGGCCACGAAATTAAACTTTTCTTCGGTTTTGCAATTTAGAAGTCAAGTTGTATTGAATTTTAATCTGATACTATAATTTGGATTATAATCATACGATTCAGCAATAGAACTCCTTAAATTGGAATTGGCCTCAAATGTCATAATTTCATGAAATAGTCATTCAATTGGGTAGAGAGTTGGATTGATGCAATTAATAATAATTCTTTAAATCCATTCAACATACAACCTAACACTGACTTGCAAAATTTCAGAAAAACGTAAGTAAATTTGAATTTCGGGTAATTTCTTTAACTCAGGGTTACGCTCATCAGCAACTTTCCAGTTTTTTTTTAATAGGACTGAGAGGTCTAAATAATAAACTTCACTCATTATTATTATATTTTCGTCTGCCTCCATTTTTTACCACATAGTCTTAGGCGTGGCGTGTTCTTTCAATGTGCTTGAAAACTTCCCACAACAATTGTTTCACAGACACTGACAGTACCTTGCAAGTGTAAGCTCCATAGCAAGGTATGTTTATGTTTGCAATCTACTATGAGAGAGGCCGGTGGACATTTTTCGTTGTAGTTTAGTAGTAAGAGAAAATGTGGTTTTAGTATAAGGAAAATATGAGGTCTTCTAAATTCTACTATTTTAATAGTATTGTTGAGACTATCAACACAAAAGTTTTTGCGATTTGTGAGTTTTCTAGTGCCCTATGTTCACTCAAAAAGTCTTAATCCAGACAGTGTGATTCTTCATAATGTGCACATATCGAAATGAGGGAATCTATGCTTAATTTTAAAGACAGAAAAATATTTTAAAAAAAACTAAACATATTTTATACGTTTCAAGGAATAAAACTAAAAACCGGCCAAGTGCGTGTCGGACTACGCACAATGAAGGGTTCCGTAGTTGAGATGAATTTATTTATCCCAAGAACATACTTAACATTGTAGTTGAAAAACATGTTCTCCCATACATTCCAACTACAAATCGTCGCTCGGCATCTAATACCGCGAATGTGACATTTTTTTACGTTTTTTTTTTAATTGCAAGATCACTTATTTGATTGTGGAGAATGAAATAAAACAAAAATCTGATGTTCGTTAAAAATTTCACATTCGCGGTATTAATATAATAATAATATAAATCTAACACCTTTAAACGAGCAATTCTTGTATATATAAATATATATATAATCTGAATCTCGGAAACGACTCAAAGAATTTTTATGAACTTTAGTACCCAGGGCGTTTCGGGAGCGATAAATCGATCTTGCTAGGTTTAATTTTTAGAAAACGTCGTTGAAAAAGAAAAATGGTCACGATATTTTTCTTTATTCAAGTAACAAGGACTCATTGTGTTAGTAAACTTATGAACTATGTTAGCTTATTTTACCAGGTCACTCAGAAAGTTTTGCGACTAACAGTTTTTGTCTATTGGATACTGGCTGCTTTTGATATCGATAAAAAATATGACTATTTATTACAAAAAAAAACATAACAATCTAAATTCCCTCCACATTTTTTTACGAGCAAAATCAAAATACTCTGTCTTACTGAAAAGTGGATTTACAACGAGAACATTTTCGCGCGATGATTTTGTACGATTTCAAATGTCGACTTAAACCAGAAGAATTGTTTGAAAGACTTCAAATGGTGTTCATAGAAAAAAGCCCTTCTAAAGCGACTGTTTTCCGCTGGTTCAACGAATTTATGCGTGGTCGAGTAATTTTGGCGGACGAAGAAAGAAGTGGCTGCCCTATGACGGCTGTTACATAACAAAACGTGCTGGCTGTGAACATTTAATTCAAGAGAATATGCGAATTACATATGAAATGGTTCACCATATACTGCATATTTGACCGGGAAGTGTACATGAAATTCTACATGGACATCTTCGGGTAAGGATGATAGTTTCACGCTGGTAACGCAAAATCCAACGCAGGCTCAGAAGGAGGTTCGGATAGAATGGTGCCGAGACATGATAAAAAATTTGAAGCAGGCTCGTCTCGGCACGTTTAAGATATCATTACGGCTGACGAATCTTGGTTTTATCAGAATGATCCAGAAATGAAGCGTCAGTCGACCATGTGGCTGTTTCAAAATGAACCAACGCCTACCTAAGTGAAGCGAGCCAGTATGCAACCAAGTGCAAGCAAAATTTTGATCGCAATTTTTTTTAGCATCAATACTAAATGGTATGTTACCAAATGTTTGCCAGAAGTTTTTACTGCTGCAAGCAGCAAGCGACCGAACACTGGCCTCCGTGGGCTATTGCTTCACCATGACAACGCGCTGACTCACTCGGCGCTCAAAACAAGGGAATTTTTGGACAGCACACCGGTCAAATTTATAGGTCATCCTCCTTACAGTCCCGATTTGGCTCCGTGCGACTATTTCTTGTTCCCCAAAATAAAAAACCAACTCAAAGGAAAACAGTTTTCATCACCGGAAGCTGCACTGGCTGCATTTGAGACGGAGATTGAAGAGGTGTTTGATGTGGACTGGAAAATGTGTTATGAAAATTGGTTTAGACGTATGAAACTGTGTATTAAAGATATAATAAAAAAATATATAACCTGTAGTTTATTTTTTTCTAGTAGGTATCGCAAAACTTTCCGAGTGCCCCACGTAATCTAGTTTAAATTTATTTCACCCCATGGGAGATGGCACTGCAGTGATTGATGTACATGCAATCCAGCCTGCTAGTGATCATTTTTAGGATATTGTTGGAGCTGGCCCGCACTCTGCGCAACAGGGATGCACACCTCATTCGCATCGTTGCGTAAAAGCAATTAATATGTGCGTCTGCGAACATTCCCGATGCGCAACAAAAACGGGGCAGCCCCACCAATAGGTACCCTGAAAGCGTTGTTGTATTGGACACGAAGGGTGTTGCACGACCTTTCGGTATATCTAGCCCATAGGCTGCACGTGTAAAACGTTGTACAATAAGCTCAAAACAGAGTAATTTTGACTTTTTAAGTGAGCAGCGTGCAAACCTGCGAGCCACCATGTTCGCCCTTACCGACAACACCCTTCGTTCCCGCCAATATCGAGTCCGTCATTGAGGTCAGGGGTCAATATATGACCAAGATATTTAAACGTAAATACTATTTGTAGTGGAGTCTCATTGAGTAATACAGGTGGTACATAACCTGGTCTACCCCAAGCCTCAAAGACCATGATCTCCGACTTATTGGAGTTATACATCAAACCATGTATTTTGGCATACTGCTCACATTTGGCGACCAACTTTCTGAGACCACAGATTGACGCGCTCAGAAGCACCATATCGTCTGCATAGCTAATATTATTTACACAAATACCATCTATATAGTTACCTACTCAGGTGCTGTTGAGCTCGCCAATCAGCTCGCTCGGAAAGCGAGGGTGAGCTCAACCCTCCCTGCCTCACCCCGCATTCCAAACTGTATGGCCTGGAAAAAGTTCCAGCCCATCATACACTATTGATCTTGTTACCATACCAATATTTAAAGATGTTTATAAGCTCCGTTGGCAATCTATCCTTCTCCATCTTTCTCCGCAATACGTCATGAACAACCAGATCGAAAGCCTTGAATAAGTCGAGGAAGCTAACATAAATCTGCGTCCCACGCTGTGTATAGTATGTGACAGTATGCTTAAGACACATCACTGCACTTTCTGTTGACAAACCACGCCGAAACCCGAATTGGTTGTCATGAACATTTACAGTTTTATTTTTTAGTTGTGTATTAAGTAGACTGTCAAACACTTTTGATATTTTGTTGTTGATATTATAATAGCTAGAGAGATGGGCCTATTGGATGCCGAGCGACGAAACGTAAGTTTGCGCTCACAATATTGAGAGATTTACCATGTTATTTTAAGACCATGGACTTCTTATAGGTTTTCCTGTTATCTATGAGTAAAGAGCCATACTATGTATTTTTTTCAAAATTTTTGGTCCAGTAGTTTCGGAGATAAGGGGGGGGAATGGTCAATTTTCATTGAATTTCTTAAATATCTTTAAAAGTGTTTATTTTAAAATGATATCAAAAATATGTTTAAGATCCTCATAACAAATCCTTTAATTTAATATATCACACGGTACTGTTGGTAAAACTTTTTTATTTTATTTTCTTGTTTGCCCCCTAAAAGTGACCCCTATATTCAAAATTCATTTATTTACGTTACACATTCGTGTTTGGGTTACAGAAATATATATGTGTACCAAATTTCAACTAAATCGGTCCATTAGATTCGGAGTAAATTGGCTGTGACAGACGGACAGACAGACAGACAGACAGACAACCAGACAGACAGACAGACAGACACACGAGTGATCCTATAAGGGTTCCTTTTTTTCCTTTTGAGGTACGGAACCCTAAAAATTGTAACAAAACTGTGTAACTCTTAAACTGAATCATCTATCGTAATGAAACAAACTCCATAATAATCCATTCCATCCAAACCATCCCATCTATTTTCATTTTATGTGGATGATTAATTACTTCCGATTGGAAGTAATTAATCATCCACATAAAATGAAAATGGAGACAAAAAAACTACCCTCAATTGAAAAAAAAAACATGTTTTTTTAGCAAAAATCTGTATTTTTGTCATCAATTTTTACAATAATTGTAAAATTGATAAATGAGATGCCAAAGAGAAGAAAAAAAAAATGTAAATTTTTCTTTACAAAAAAAATGACTAAAAACATATTGAAAAAAAAAACTTTCCTTCTATAAAATTAAGCATAAATTCCCTCATTTCGATATGTGCACATTTTGAAGAATCATACTGTATACTAATCTGAATAATTTTTGTCATCATAAAAATAAAACTTTGACGTTTTTAGTTTACTGTAACATTTTTCCAAAATCTGTGAAGGCAGTTAGCAATTGCCCAAAAAATTAAAGACAGTCCCCTAAGAACGTTTTCTTGTCGTTACAAAAAAGTTACTTGCCTTTACTGCCCCGTCTCAAAAATCCACCCTGCACAGGATGTAAAAAACCCAACACTAATCTAACATCTACCTACACATTCGGATCAACAACTAAGTATCCAAGTACCAAGTACCAAGTATCTAAGTAGTGTCCTTACAGAAATGTAAAAAAAAAAACGTGTGGCACTCGGGGACTGCCGCGGTAATAGCATTTGTAACCTCCATACTTCCTATTTGTCAACGCTACACTTGGGATGATGACGTGATGACATAAACAAAAATTACGTTCCCATGACAACATCACGTTTCCCATGACAACATCACGTTGTCATGGGAACCGTCATTACATGGTAGGTGGAGTGGGGGTGTTAGCTTTTATTTTCGTTACGTAACGGAGTTTCTTGATTCTGTCGCCGCGCTCAAAGCCCGCGATAAAAGCTATGCAATAGCTTAATAATTGTAACACTAAAATTCAATAGCACAATTTCTATTCATTGAATAAAAAGCCGGCCAAGTGAGTATCGGATCACCCACAATGAAGGGTTCTGTAGTTGGGATTAATTTATCCCAAAAACAAACTTTTTGTAGTTGAAAAACATGTTCTCCCATACATCCATATAGGTACGTCACGGTCAATTCTCCAACATTTTTTTTTTTAGTTTAAACAAAAAAAAAAAATGTTATAAGACTACAATTTTACGACTTTCGGACTTTTTCCTTTACTCCTCCCAAATTTCACGATTCTAGATCAACGGGACCTGTAGGTTTTGATTTATTTACGAGTATCGAAATATGTCGCTTAAATGGTATTTATTTGGTCCGTATTTATTTATTGTGTTGACTTAGCAGCTTGTTTTTTTTTTTAGAGGTCCAAGGGACTGTAGACCTACGTATTTGATTTTAATTTTAACTTAGTACTTTAACGCGTTCCTGAGAAAAAGGGTCTTGACAGACTGACGGACGGACAACGAAGTGATCCTATAAGGGATCCGTTTTTTCCTTTTGAGGTACGGAACCCTAAAAATCACTTCGCTATTTCCACAAGATACCTACGTAAACAATGTCATACGTGTAAATAAACATAAATACCCAAGTTAATGCCTGAATTTAGGTAAACCGGTAAAGTGAAACGCACCACGCCACATTTTAACTGCAAGCATAAATTCAGTGACCAAAAAGTACTAAACACAGTACTGGCGCGCAGTTAAACCAAAAACTGTAGTTCCGAAATAACGGACAAACTAATTTAGGGATGAACTGTAACGTTTTGTTGGGAAAGTCAGAAAAAAGCACGTGCGGTTACTGTCTAGTTTAATTTAGGTTTTAAAAGACACTGATTTATTTAGTTTTGGTGCTTGAGATTTTTAGTTTAGTACTGTAAGAACAGGAATGATTAAATTTCAAGCCGTGTGCCCGTTAGGATTTCCCATCGACAACTTCTCGGGACCCTTCTTCTTAAAGTCATGCCGTTTAAAAAAAAAAAAAAACGATGATACAACTAAGTTTTACTTACAAACAGAACTTTAAGTACTTCCACGTTTCTGATAAAAAAAAATCGAACTTCCAAACAAAATTTAATCCCCTATCCCTTGAACCCTTTAGGGGATGAATTTTCAAAAATCATTCCTTAGTGCTCACCTTCGTTATACAAGGTGGTCCGTGAAACGAGATCCAAAGCAAAGTTTTAGGAATCTCTCTCCAAGGGTTTCCCGAAACACCCAGTAAACACCCAGTATGTTCAGCGATCATTTAAAGTTTAGGAGCTAAACAGCTTTTATTTTATTTTTTGCGAAATTCTTTCTTGACTTCAAACTTAATTATTTTTCTCTTTCTGTATCGCATTTATTGAAAAAAAATTATTATAAATCCTTTAATAATGGTTTACGACAGATAAAAATAATATCTATCTAAACATCACCCAAAGTGACTAAAACTTAACTAAACTTTGGAAAGCTGAGGGTCCGTGGAAGTTTTTAAAACTACTTCGGGGTCATTGCCACCCGTTTTTTTTTTCATTTTTTGTTCACTGATAATAAGGTAATTTTCGAAAAGTCCTGGGAGAGAGACTTCTTAATTTTTTTGTTGGACCTCGTATCGTGGCCCATCCTGTATAAGGAACGTTTGTGCAAAATGTCATGATTCTTGACCCTAGGTCAATTATATCCGTTGTCTGTCATTGAATTAATTATTTTTTAACCATGAAAGCAAAGAAAATAGACTTCAAGAAACAACTCATTAAATTGTTACTCAATGGGAACTCAACGTTTAACTGTCTAACTAATATTTTTGGCACGACATACGACATCATCTACATTACATTTTTCATACACGATAAGGTTCAAATTTTATTGCACCAAAATTTTTGTTTTTTAGAACCTTTTTGTCACAAACCGTTTTAACTTCAAAACCAACTTAGAATTACTAATGCTGTAATAGACAATAGAAGTAATGGGATGAAGTATGATTAATTATCTGAGATTACGAATTCAAATACCTAATTATCAAATCATTTAAATTCTCTATTTCTAGTTATGTACTACATATTAAATACATTTTTAAATATTCTTATAAAAATCATTAAAAACATTTAAAATATAAAAATTGTGGCCCATCGGCATCAGGAACAGGTCCAAGCTGCTGGTGGTCAGGGCTCTAGAGAGAGGAACCTCCTCACTATGCGTGCCGTGTCTAGGAGTACTGCTTTCTGAATCAAGCCCTTGACCCAACCGCGCAATGAGAGCCTCCTGAGGTGTTGGTCGAGGCTCTTCGCTATCAGGCCATTAACCGTAACGATTATCGGTACAATGATTGCAGAGTCCACATCCCACATGTCGACAAACAATTTTTTTTTTTGGGTAGGAAATTATCAAATAACTTCTCCCGCTCTGGGCGGAGCGGGAGGGCGTGTCAGACTTTTACTGACTAAAACCCACCCGTGTTCCTTCAGTTGCCTGTATTGCCAGGGGCTACGGTAACCCTTTCGGACAAAACTACAACTCCGGCAGGCATCGGCCCTATCGGACCCCGTCAGTTCTACTGACGTCTCTTTCTTACAACCTCGTGTGCTAAGTCAAGATACTTGATTTTTTTATCTTTCTCAGCTTTCACGAGATTCTCGTCATGAGGGACAGCGATATCAACAATCATTGCACGGCACTCTCGTCGATCTATCACCACAATATCAGGCTTATTGTGCCTTTATTGTTAAAATTCTGTTAATAACAGGCTTTGTATGTTGTACACATAGATGTAGAAAAGGGAGGTCTTCTGGCCTAAAAAAAACCTCTACAACTTATGTTTTAAAACCTGTTGATTATTAAATAAACTTACTATTATTATATCCTTTATTTCATTTAAATACTTATAAATTACATTTTTAAATATTAGTATTTTTTTTTACATTACAAAATATTAAAATAGTAGCCCACTGGTATCGGGAATAGGATCCAAGTTCCGGTCAGGGCTCCAGAGAGTGGATCCTTCTGACAATGCAAGCCGTGTCGAGGAGTACCGCTCTCTGAATCAAGCCCTTGATCCAGCTGCCCAACGAGAGCCTCCTTAGGTCGAGGCTCTTGGCAATCAAGCCATTATTATATTAATATTACTTTTGTTTTTTAAATTACTTATATACCGATACGAGAAAATAATAACGAGAGAAAACCTTATAGTTTTTAGGTTTTAGGTTGTAGGTTTGTTCTAGATTGTAGGAAGAAAGATAAAATCTTTTCCCTACATCCAATCCCATACCACAACCGATTGGACGAAGAGCAGTTTCAGGGCACAAAAAGCGCTTTCACAAAAAATGTGATCAAAAATATTAAGCGTATTATTTCGGCGCTGAAAGCCGCCGGGTATGAGAGAGCACGGCTTTAGAGCTCACAACTTCCGGTCGCCCAGCTAGTGCCTCTCAAAAGGCAACACGTGCAGATCCTAGTTTCTTTGTGCCTTTTTTAAATTTCAAATGGTGCCTTTTTTTGGTCCAGTTCTCTGTATTGTAGTCTGCTTTTAATTTTTAAAATTGGCCAAAAGGATTTTTTATGGAACGCTTCTATGAATATTTTTTTCGCTGGCAATTGTTTTTTATTTTTGTTCAATTAAGTTAGTTGGTTCTTTGTTACGAATAGAGCAGCAATTGTTTGATGGTCAAAGTGAGCTCAGAAAAATTTGTTTCAGTAATTCAATGATGTGTACAATATTATGTGATGTCATTTTCTGCTATATAATGTTCCTGTTCAGTTTTTAACTTCAAGAATTTTTGTATAAATTCTGTAATAATCCACTTTCATCCATCTTATTTTTCATTTCTCTGAATGTCTTCCGCCAGCATCCATTTCTCATGGTAGCTACTCACAAAGTAAATTATCTGAGATCCGACCTAGAGACGACCTTCACCCATCTGCGAGTGGGTTGGCTAAAAAATTCCTGGCCAGATCATGATTTATTATAAATTTTAAAGTGAAACTTTTATTACATCGTCTCAAACTTTTTCGTCTGTGTGTTGCATGTCGCGTGACGGTCGGCCGCGGAGTAGGGATAAATTGAAAGGCGCTCGTCAGAGCAGCCAAGGCCAATACGGCGGTGCCTATAGAAGTTTAATTTTTAGCGTGGTTTCATAAAACCACACAATTTTTTTATTTTTATTGCACTCATTCGTTTACCGATTAATTGGTTTTAGTAACAAATGTTTGTCTTAAAAATAAATAATAAATAAATAAATAAATTCTTTATTGCCATACAAATATTACAGAAAAATTTGAGACCCTGGTTCCAGAGCTAAGTTAGAGTACCTGTATTTCAGGAGCCAGTGACATCTTCCATTTGTGTTACTGTTTGCAAGTATATGCAGCAAAAGATGATTATCTTACTTAAAATTAAGGTTAAAAAAATAATAATTAGAAAAATTAATTAGAATTAATAAAGCAAATAAAATGCTTTCATTAAATTAAAATTAAATTAGAATAAATAAATTTGAATGGAAAAATATTAATGGAATAAAATTAAAACAAATTACATATTATTTAAGTTAGGATTAAACAAAATTAAATAAACATGGGGAACTGGTAAGCGTGTGTGTGAGTGCGTGTATGTATGCGTGTGTATTGGAGTGTGTGTATGTATGTGCGAATACCGATGATTTGTGTTCTAATATATTTAGAAAAAGCACTATCCATTGATATATCACTTATGGCTATTGGTCGCCAAGAACATTTCTAAACTTAAGTGGCCAAGTAGTCACCTTTGTAGGTTCGTTTGTAAGTAACTCCGAATTGACTAATAATTGACAAAAATCGAGTTAGTAGCAAAGGTTTTCCTTAAAAAGCAATTGCTGTTTATCTTACAATATTTAAAAAAGTCATTTTTGGATTTTTTGTAAATCACGGTCTAGCCAGGAATTTTTTAGCCAACCCACTCGCTATATAATTTTCTAACATACTAAATTTGATTTAAAATACTTTTTATCCATTAAACAGATGAGTGAAGGTCGTCTCTAGGTCGGATCCTCTACTAATAGAGGTGAAAAGGCGATTAACAAAATGTATTTACAAGGCTGATGTGAAGGGAAAGGCCGGGTCTCCGCCCGTCCTTTCCCTTCACATTAGCCCTAGGAGGACATATACTGACCTTATTGGTGATGTTCTTCAGAAAAGCCAGGTGCGTAGTACTCGCAACCGGCGTGCGTGTATGACCAGATGTATGAACGTAAATGAAGCAAAAAGAGTATGTAAGAATCGTAGCTTCTGCCTACCCCCATGGGAAGAAGGCGTGAGTTTATGTATGTATGTATGTATGTAATATTCCTACAGTTGAAGTTTTTAATTATTTCCTTCTAAGTTCTGAAGGTTAGAACTAATTTCGTTACTAATAAAGTTTTGAATAAATTCAGTTTCCTGTCACGATTTCTTAGACAGCCTTTCGTAGACAAAGCTGTAATAAACTTTGAATGTAATTGCCAACCAATTTGTACCAATAAAATAGTAATTAGAAAGGACTGTAAGAAACTTAGTTACGCACTAAATTAGAGAATGCTACGTTTTAGTTTATTTCGACTAGGTTTAATAGATTCTGATCAGGTAGAATAGTATTAATTAAGTTAATTTATTAGTTAGTTAGTAAGTTAATTGGTGTTAGAATACCTTTTCTTTAATTACGTTTAACTAACTGTCTCGTTGGTCTAGTGGTCGCTACCGCTACTGCTAAGCATGAGGTCCTGGGTTCGATTCCCGGGTCGGGCAAAGTGTTATTGGGTTTTTCTATCTGGAATTTCTCAGTAGCAGCCCGGAGTCTGGTTTTGTGCCCGGTTGATGGCAATAGGCTCGCCCCCTATTACATGGGACTTAAACATAACTGGTGAAATGTGGGTGTACCTGCTACAGGTACACCTTTGTCCAACCCTTCAGGGAAACAAGGCGTGATGTTATGTGTTATGTTATGTTAATTACGTTTAAAATTCCTCAGGTTATGCTAGGTTCAAAGAAACTTATAGAAACTTGTACCTACATAGTTGATATACATGTATAATTTTTGAAGAGTCTTCGATAACTTTCCGAAAAGACCAATACGGTAGTTGCCTACGTAAAAAAAATTAAATTCTATTTAGTCCGTCTTTCAGATAATAAAAAAAAATATTAGACACGTACTTTTTGCTTTATCATATTAATCAAAAATAACTTAGAAACGCTCGCTACGTCACAACGTGGTATTAAATCTAGAAAGGCGTGACGTCATGTATCGCCGTAGTCTTTTGATTACGTCAAAAAAGAAAAATACGTTTTCAATATTCTTTAATCTACAAGACGGACAAAAAAAAAATTTGGAACCAAGCCTACTGCCCCACGTGCCGATATCGTGTAAGCGTATCCCAAAAGTGACCGCGATAGTTCCGCTAATTCGCGCAAAATGGCCGCGACATTTGAGGGGGGGGTCAATAATATCAGCCTAATAATGTTCCACTGCAAAGCAAAGGTCACTCTCATACAGAAAAGGTACGAGTATTGATCACTACGCTTGCTCCAAGATAAGTAGGTGATTTCAGACTTTGTAGCTGTGTCCCACGGTTTCACCCCCATAAGTCTCGATCCCGTGGGAATTTCGGGTTTAAAAGTACCCTATGTCCTAACCTAGGTCATGTACTCATGTGCCAAATTTCATCAAAAGTGTAACAAGCAAACTCACTTTCGCATTTATAATATTAGTTAAGATAAATCCAGGTTTCCTTACGAGGTTTTTCTTTCACCGATGTAATTTTCACTTCATACGAATTGACAAATTCACATTGGTACTTGCATGATGGCCATCACGACTCAATAGTATGTTAACTTAGCGATATTTATCTAGTATAAAATCAAAACTTTGAATTGTTAAGTGACTGTGGTTTACTTGAACGATAACCCTTTGTTGATACATAAGACAAATATAATACTTTATTGACAATCAATCTGTGTAGCCTTTTCCCAACTTTATTGGGGTCGGCTTTCAGTCTAACCGGATGCAGCTGTTTATCAGTATTTTACATGGAGCGACAGCCTATCTGACCTCCACAACGCAGTACCTGGGTATTACGATACCCCTTGGCAACACTGGTTGTCAGACTTTCGGACTTCTGACAACCCGTAACGACTGTCAAAGAGCCACGAATGACAGCCGGTTATACCAACGGCTTAACGTGCTTTCCGAGGCACGGAGGAGTCTCGGCATGTAAAATAAAAGCCTAGGTTACTCCTTATAATATCAGCTATCTGCCAGTGATCCGTCAAAATCGGTCCAGCCGTTTCGGAGATTAGCCGGAACAAACAGGCAAACATTTTTTTATAGCATTTAGTAAAAAGCTGTTAGTTTGACATTACAAATAGATACTGTAACAAACCTTTTAAACCACCAACACGAATAGTTAAGTGACTACAAAATACCAATAGTCGATATTAGATGGCGTTGTTGCAATACGTCATCTTTCTGAATCGCGGTGTCAAGATTGTCCATTATCTAAATGACCTCCGCCAAAATGTTAGTTTTTTGCGATACTGAACCAGTGGTGCATTGGTTGGCTACGTCCTAATTGGAATAGTTTCACGAGACGCCACTGCTCAGTTAAGAGCTATATTCGACTTTTGTCATTTTTTGGTCTAGAGGACCCCTGTTCCCTCCTTCGTCCCTTCTGGGAAAAGGAGACGAGAGCTTGTCCTGTATTAATATTGTACCGTGTACATTAAAGTTATTAAAATCCTTGTCAAAATCAACTGGACTTCTTTGTGCCGGCAACGGTGACGACGACATCCTCTACAATACTTCAATTTTATTTATGTGTATGTATAGACTAATGCAATGTTCCTAGCTCCTCACCAAAGTACTGATCTGGCTGTCCCTAAGATGCCTTGAACTTTCCATCCGTGACACCGTCCCGATCAATACCTCAAAGAGGGCACGTACATCTTCCATAGTAAAATTTATGAGTGGTTCCCCGGTCAGGGGCTATCAATCGTGGTTAGGCTGTAATAGCGGACGCATAGGACATTTGTCACCGAGGTACTGTTATTAGCCAGTCTCTGAAGATGTATGGAATTGGAGGGAGACAAAAACGGTAGAAGTTAACGGCAAGTCCGGATTTTGCAGGAAAATCAAGGGAAAAAATTTTATATAAGTTTTAAAATATTTTGTTTCGCACCAATTTTCTACGTGCGATCTGTAAAATAATACTGTTCACAAGTTAATTAATGCTCAGTACTCAACATCTTTATTGCTTTATCATAATGTGTACTTAGGTGGTTATAAGCTTAGGCGTAGGGCTTGTGGCTAAGTAATAACAGCTGCACGGGTCGAGCTACGCTTGCCGCGGTTGGTCCGTGGATGGGTGACCATCATTACATACCAAGTCCCCTCCGTGCCTCGGAAAGCACGTTAAGCCGTTGGTCCCGGCTGTCATTTGTAGATCTTTGACAATCGTTACGGGTAGTTAGCAGCCCAAAAAGTCTGACAACCAGTCTTACCAAGGGGTATCGTGTTACCTAGTCACTAGGGTGTGGAGGTCAGATAGGCAGTCGCTCCATGTAAAATACTGGTATTCAGCTGCATCCGGTTAGACTGGAAGCCGACCCCAACATAGTTGGGAAAAGGCTGGGCAGATGATGATGAGGTGGTAATTATATCATTTATTTAATACCTTTAAACGAGCAATTCTTGTGTAAATCTTTATATATATAATTCTTCTGTGAGTGTGTATGTCACTGAACTTCTCTCAAACGACTGGACCGATTTTGATGAAATTTTTTGTGTGTGTTCAAGGGGATCTGGGAATGGTTTAGATTCACAATCGGACCCGATAGGTGGCGGTATTCGGTCAGGACAACGTCTGTCAGGTCCGCTAGTGTATATATATAATCTCTGAATCTCGGAAATGGCTCCAACGATTTTCATGAAATTTAGTATGCAGGGGGTTTCGGGGGCGATAAATCGATCTAGCTAGGTTTCATTTTTAGAAAACTACCAAAATAAAAATAAACCGAGCAAAGATCATCCAGATATTTTAGATTATTATGGACGCTGTAGGGCACAGCAAAAAGGGTAGGAGATGCTTTAGATATATTATTGTCTATTCCCAAGTTATCAATAACGCTTTTAATTCGGTCCAAATTAAAAGAAAACAAAATGTTTGCGATCACCTATTTTGTAAAGAACTCTCGAACTCTTCTGGATCGTCAATTCGTGCAACATTCAAACTCATGAAACGAAACTGACACATAAGACAGAATACAGCATGTTGTTTGTACATTCTCAGATCATGCAACCATAAATCTTTTATATACACGATACCCGTTACCCGCACAGTCATATGGAACCCAACCGGCCATGTACAGAAGCAATAGTCGTTACACCATCAAAAATCTAAAGCGCTTTTTAGGGTTCCGTACCCAAAGAGTGCCAACAGGACCCTATTACTAAGCTCCGCTGTTCGTTCATCCGTCTGTCACAGGGCTGTGTCTTTTGAACACCAATAGGTAGACGCTTTAAATGTTCTTCACAGAGTGTGTACAGTATTTATATTTTCTTAATGTCCCTCGGCAAACTTCGTGTTTCGTCAGTCGTCGGATTTCCATCAGTTGCCCTTTGCACTTGATGCAGACCGGACGCTCTCAATCGACTTGGAAGTATATAGAGTTGTTAATACTCTTTTAACTAAATGTGATTTATTTAAAAATAGTTGGACAGATATGCTAAAGTCGCAGGTACGACCGATAGGAAAATAGTTTTACAGCTCTATATAGTTCACACGCAAATCAATCAAAACAACAATAAAGTACTTAGTTCTGAATTTAAATTATTATGCACGATAAATCTAATAATTGATGGGCATGGAAATTAGCATTCGTTTGTATTCGGAAATGCGATGATTCCTGAGAGATATTAAGAAAATAGAAATACTGTATGTACTACTGTGGCGACTATAACAACAAGTAATAAAATAACATAAAGTTAAAATTAACAGGGGTCGAGTTACAAGAAACGTGGTTTAAGTGGAATATTTATAAAAAAATGTGTATAAGTGTTATTGTGTATATTGTACTGTGGTACGGATGGTCGTGTACGCGTACGACTCGCACTTGGCCGCTTTTTTCACCATGTATAGTACAGACCTAAACTGGTTTTGTTACCTATCCACTGCGCCTCTAGTACGGTCGCAGTAAATTTAAAAGCAAACAAAACGTGGAATGTGCACTTTACGGCCGGGAGTGTCGGCCCATAGAGTCGATAGTAAAATTTACGATACGACGCCTGTGTATACGCAGACTGACTGTTGGTTCGCGGTCGATAAACTTAATTTGTAAATAGGGGAGTAGAAAAAAGTGTACCGAACAGTTTGAGAAATACCAAAGAGTAGGTAACTCAAAGAAATTGTAGAGGTAGGTTAGGGAAATACAAATTGACTGCTTGAGACTTCTTTATCAAAGAAATTCTATACTCCCCGTTTCACTTCTGTGGACTTAGGTATATCAAATTTTTTTTTTTTTGGGTGGCAAATTATCAAATAACTTCTCCCGCTCCGCGCAGAGCGGGAGAGCGTGTCCAACTAAAACCCACCCATGTTCCTTCAGTTGCCATGTTGCCGAGGGCCACAATATCCCTTTCGGACTTCTTCACAACCCCGGCAGGCATCGGCCCTAGCGGACCCTGTCAGTTTTGCTTACATCTCTTTGAGGCGCGCGTGAAACAAAACACGCCGTCGACCCGGACCTGGTCCTTATCGAACGGTAGGTATATCCACACTAAGGCCGAGATCTATATATGTTATTGAGTGCTTATACACATGAGCGGCACGCATTAACAGCACACTGTGGATCGAAAAAAGGCTCAAAGACATTGGAGCTTAAATTTTAAAGTGTCGATTTATTGCTGGAAATGGCTTCTAATAGCCAATATCATCCTTAAATAGGTATATCATCTGGTAGACAAATTGGCAACTAAGCAATTTTGTTTTTTTGCAAAAACAGAAGTATGGAGCTGTAACGGTTACATCGCCACATACGAACTACGCATCATAGACATCATATAAAAAGAATTATCAAAATCGGTTCACCCAATAGAAAGTTCTGAGGTAACAAACGTTAAAAAAAAAACATACAGTCGAATTGAGAACCTCCTCCTTTTTTTGAAGTCGGTTAAAAATACATTTATTTGCGGTAAATAACGCAAAGAACGAGCACAAAACAGAAAAGACCAAGTTGAGGGAAAATTGCGTCACATCCACACAAAACGGCCATCGCTCAGCATAATGCTGCGACCTTAGGTAGTACGGGCTGGTATCCGCAACTCCACGTCAAAGCGCGTATTTTGCATACGGGTGGGAAAATCGGTTATTCGATCCACCCCAGCTCCTCAAAGAAGGCCAGCAACGCCTTGGTGTCACTGATAATCTCACGTAGGGTACCTGGGTTACCGAAGTACTTTGCCCTGTATGTGGCGACCACCGGGCAGTTTAACAGCACATGAGCTGCGGTCTCGTCGTCCTCCATGCAGGCTCTGCACAGCGGACTGTCTGCCAATGCTGCGACCTTATGCGAGACAGAGCCCCAGCACTGGTTCTCAGTGACAGCTACATTTCAAGACACATTCATGGCTTTGATATTCAATCACAGCAAAGTAAACTTCTGTTAATGTAAAAACAGTACATTAGCAGTTTCTTAATACCTAACTATAAAATGAATCTCTCCATAATTTTCAGGTTGTTTTGGAAGAACAACCCAAAAATTTGCAAAACAATAATTTTATACAAGATCTTTTACGCAATATGGTAACGGAAGACTTCTAAACAATACCAATCGGGTACGCAGCTAAGGAAGCCGGACACAGCTTAGAAATATGATATTTTGGTTCTGAAACCCTCGTTATGAAACCTTGTCAGTCCTTTAATGAAATGTAAATATACAACAGACTGCCCTTTATAGTGGAAAAGGCGTTAATCATGACTTTTAAAGGTAAAGTCCTGGATTTGTTATCCAAATAGGCCAGACATATAGTTAGCGATTTTCGTAGCAATTTTTAAGTAGGATATAATATCGAATGTGATCGTGGTTTATTTGTTTAAAATAGTTAAGCCAACAGCTTATATCATTGTACATTAATAAATAAAAAAGTTAACAGGTATCCTATACTATTATTTGAGCAATATTTGTGTATATATATGTCGGATCCGGTCATTAGTACGGACACGAAACGAATCGCAAGCGCGCCACTGGCGACATGAAGAGTGAGCTACCTACACCAAAAAAGGCGCGCTTCTACAGAGTCGTGATGTTTTAAGGCCACGGCGAGGAGGGCATTCAGCCTCTGGTCGCATTGGAGTCAAGACGTCGCGGAACAGACTGTTCTCGATTCGTGGTGCTCAGTTATTGTGTTAGTTGTGATTTGTGATCATTTTGTTAACTGGTGATTTTTATAAACGCCGTCGCACCCAGTGTGTGTATAATTTAGCTAGTGTGATTCATTTGATAGTAAATTATAATGTAATCTGAACTGCAAACTGTTTTTCTATTGCGCACTAACCAACACTACCCACACTACGCCCACAGTAGTTAAAATATGCCTGAAAATAACGAGAGTCACACACCCGTCTCCGACTTATATAAATACTAGCTGACCCCGGCAAACGTTGTTTTGCCAATTATTTGTTTGGGCTGGACAACCCTTATCACTTAGGGGTATGAAAAATAGATAGTAGCCGATTCTCAGACCTATTGAATATGCATATAAAATTTGGTAAAAATCAGTAAAGCCGTTTCGGAGGAGTAAGGTAACTAACATTGTGACATGAGAATTTTATATACAGTATGTAACAAAAACCCTGTTGTTCCTTTTAGGAACGTATACGTTTACCTACAAGCACAACATTGATGAAATTATAATTTAAAAAAATTAACATTGGCTAGTAGAGAGATCAAAATCAAATAAACTATTAAAATTGACACGTTCAAAAAAATGTTTAGAGTATCTGATTTTACAAGTACATCTTTATTTCGCTTTCGCGAGCTCGGCGGCTTTCTTTGATGCGACAGAAGATGCCGCCAAAAACTACCGCGGCCGCGTCGTCGGTACCACGTGCCTACCTAAGTACCTACCCTTTTACCCCGCCACCCGCCGCCGTGCGAATCACTTCCTTAGTCTCCCGCGCAACTTACTTTCGAACGGATGTTATTGTTGACCTACGTAGTGAGTGATTTGTGTTTTATTTACGTAAACATTGACCATGTCTTATTCTAACGTAGAATATTTTAACATGTTGATGTGTCTTGGGAAATGTGACTACAATTATGCAGAAGCACGCAGACTCTACCAAGAACGTTTTGCGAGTCTACCATTACCGTCGGCGATGGCATTCCAACGTTTGCACATACGTACGTACAATACTGGCAGTGTGCACGGACGAGACCATCGAGCTGACGCAGGCAGACCGAGGACTCGAGACAGGTTCCAACATGACGGCGCGCCCCCACACTTCTCCCGCCTTGTGAGAAGCTATTTAGACGCTGAATACGGAGAGAGATGAATTGGTCGTGGTGGACCCATCAATTGGCCCGCAAGATTTCTTCCTCTGGGGCACTGTTAAGCAACAGGTGTTCAAAAAATTGTGTGATACGGAGGTCGAAATTCATTCACGCATAGTAGCAGCATTTGACCACATCAAGTCCAATACCTCCGTTCTGCGAAGCGTACGTGAGAATATTATTATACTCATGCTTAGTCCTCGATACTCATCCTGATTTACTATGTAGTCCCACTATATTCCATCGTGTACACGCGAATATTCAGAGAATAAAATCCTGCAAAAAGAAACTTTTATGCTGGCAACTATATTCAGCTTATGTCATTCACTATTTTCGCGCCGTGTAACGCACGTCAGTTTAAGAAAATTATTGAATTTTCATCTAAAAACTTCATAATTTTATATATTATTGACGATTTAAAATGCCAGACTACAAATTATGGAAGAAGAAAAGAAACTGCGTAAGCGAGCTCGTCGTCGGCCAGCCTGATCAGCCTGTAAAACCGATTCCAAAGAGGAGTCTTTGGAATCGGTTTTACAGGCTGATCAAGAAAAGACATTTAATATTGTTAATGAGGGACAAAATACAGGTATGTATTATGTGTTAATATTGGATCATTTCAGCGGATGACGATGATTGATTTGGATTGCAAAGCAGCAGAGGTTTAATATTATCCGCCATGTTACTAGTGCTCGGTCCATGCTTCTCGAAAAATGTAACATGAAGTTCATGTTACGACAGGACCTCGAGAATTAATCTCGAAACCTCAAGTTGAGGACAAAAAGCACATAATATAATGCATTTCTAGAAGTTCTAGGATATGCACGTAATTTATTTTCTCTCGTGAGAAATTATTATTACAATTTTTAAATAATTAATTCCTCTCTACACATAATTATCATGTATCATCAGACTTAGTTAGTCTAATGATTAATGTGTATCTTGTAGATACTCAAGAATTAAAAGATGATGGTTTAATGGAGTTAGATGACACAGTGCTATCGGCTTTGGGAAACCCGTCCAGCTCTGAGAAGTCATATGCTGATGACATTCATCCAGAAATCATAAAACGTGTGGAAAACATCTCAACTAGTGGAGTTGCTAAAGACGCTAAAGAAGAATTATGTAAAAAATATTTAATTCCAAAAAATTTACAATTATTGGATGCTCCGAAGTTGAATTTGGAATTGGAGGGTCTGCTGAGCGACCCAATCAAGGAAAGGGACAAAAGGGTGGAAGACCGCCAACAGCAACTAGGCATTGCATTATCTGCAGTATTAACAGTTGTCAATAATTTAGTAACGACCAACCAAAACACTAAGAATATAGAAATTCTCACAGATGTTTCAAGATTATTAAGTGACTTACATTATAATGATACCTGTACTAGAAGGAAATTGGTTGCAGTTAATCTAGACAAAAACATTATTAAAACAACAGATACTGCGAAACGGGACAGTTTCCTGTTTGGTGAAAAATTTAATGAAAACGTCAAGTCAGCAAATGCAATCAAAAAGGCAGCCCCAATTATACTTAAGAAATCCAATTTCATACGTAAAACTGTGCAACCTAAGCAATCTGCTTATAATTATTACAAAAATAAGGAAAACTTCAATGCCCCCCCACACTCGAGTCGAGCCAAGCAGGGGAGGGGGGGCAGGTATCAACCACGGACCACGGGGAGACAGCAACAGCAGAGGAACTCATCAGGCAAGACGTACCGTCACAAACCTGTGCATCAAACATAGAGGTAAAGACATTTGCTTGTCGTCTTAAGTATTTTTACTCTTGTTGGCAAAAGATCACACAAGATAAAGTTATCTTGTCATGGTTAGATGGATATAAAATTCCATTTAAGGAAATTCCTACTCAACATATATCACCAAAAAATTGTACATTTTCAGAGTCTGAAAATATAATTATATCCAAAGAAATTAATAGGTTGTTGAAATTGAGTGTTATTAATAAGTGTACACCTGTCAGTGGACAGTTTCTATCTAAAATATTTACCGTACCCAAACAAAATGGAGGTACCAGACTTATATTAAATCTAAAGTGTCTGAATAAATTTATCCATACAGAACATTTTAAAATGGAAGACATAAGGACTTTATGTAAACTTATTTCTAAAAATGATTACATGTGCACAATTGATCTAAAAGATGCCTATTTTTTGATACCAGTGAACAATGAAGACAAAAAATATTTGAGATTTTATTTTAAAAACAATATTTACGAATTCAATTGTTTGTGCTTTGGTTTGTGTACTGCCCCGCTGACTTTTACTAAAATATTAAAACCAGTAATAGCATATCTACGTAGCAGGGGATTTAA
Source organism: Agrochola lychnidis (assembly GCA_963680765.1). Classification (NCBI taxonomy): domain Eukaryota; kingdom Metazoa; phylum Arthropoda; class Insecta; order Lepidoptera; family Noctuidae; genus Agrochola; species Agrochola lychnidis. The sequence continues at coordinate 6,750,208 of OY796849.1, read as the reverse complement.
ATCTGTGATTTATCTTGATGATATTATTTGTATTGGAGAATCTTACAAAGAATGTTTCGAAAACTGTAGTAATACAGTCACACTGTTAGAGTGCCTTGGTTTTTATATAAATAAGGATAAAAGTAATCTCCAACCTAAACAAGTTGCGGAGTACTTAGGATTTGTGATTAATACAAAGAATATGACCTTGTCTGTGACAGATAAAAAGAGATTTTCAATTCATTTATTACTTAAAAAGTATTTAAATAATAGTTGTTGTTCTATAAGAGACTTTGCACAACTCATTGGAACCTTAACAGCTTGTTGTCCAGCTGTGAGTTATGGTTTTCTATACACGAAAATTTTGGAGAAACAAAAATGTGCAGAGTTAGTTAAACACAATAATGATTTTGATTCAATTATGAGCATAAATAGGGAGTGTAAAAGAGATTTACAATGGTGGCATAAATGTATAAAAACTGCTAAAAATCCTATAAAAATTGTCAATTTGAAATTGAAATTTTATTCAGATGCATCTCGCTCTGGTTGGGGAATATTTTGTGATGGTCAGGTAGCAAATGGGTTTTGGACAGAAGAAGACAAGGAAAATCATATAAACTATTTGGAACTTTTAGCAGCTTTTCTTGGTCTACAATGTTTTGCCAAAGATTTAAATACATGCCAAATTTTATTACGTATAGATAATACTACAGCCATAGCTTACATTAATAGAATGGGTGGTATTCAATTTAATAACCTTAATTGCCTGGCTCGGGACTTATGGCAGTGGTGTGAAGCCCGAAAAATTTGGATATTTGCATCTTATGTAAAATCTAAAGATAACATAGAAGCTGATCTCGAGTCTAGAAATAAAAACATTGATTGTGAGTGGGAACTGGCTCCTGCAGCATTCCAGGAAATAGTGAGATCTTTTGGAAATCCTTCCATTGATCTGTTTGCTACTAGAGCTAATACTAAGTGTGTTAGATATCTGTCCTGGCATAGGGATTCACTTGCAGAAAACATAGATGCATTTACAGTAAATTGGAAAAATTACCCATTATTTTATGCATTTCCACCATTTGCATTAATTTCAAAAAGGATTCAGAAAATTAAAGATGATCAGGCGTTTGGCATCTTAGTTTTTCCTATGTGGCCATCACAACCTTGGTACCCATTTATTAGTTCCATGGTCATATCACAAATTAAAGTGTTCAAACCATCAAATCAATTATTGTTGTCACCTTCCAGAACACTGCATCCTCTGCACAGCAGCCTTTCCCTGGGGGCGTGCATATTATCAGGGAAGCCTTTAAGAAACAAATGATACCAGATGACACCATTAAGGTCATGATATCTTCTTTATCCGATAACACTGTCAAACAGTATTCAGTAGCACTACATAAGTGGTGGATTTTTTGTAATGGCAAAAATATTCATGATTTTTCAATCACTAAAATATTAGAGTTTCTTACACAGCAATTCAACAATGGCAGTTCATATACTTTACTCAACAGCAATAGATCGGCATTGTCATTGATCATTAATTCTGATGTAGGGAAGGATCCTCAAATTAAGCGGTTCTTTAAAGGTATATTCAAATTACGACCAAGTCGCCCTAAATATAATGAAACGTGGGATCCATCAATGGTACTGAATTTTATAGAAAGATGGTACCCATTACAAGAATTATCTCTTGATAAAGTAACCAAAAAGTTGGTAATTCTTTTAGCTCTTACTAGTGCCCAAAGAATACAAACCTTATCTGTAATTAGACTTAGTAATATTCAATTTATTGATTCAGGTGTTAACATAAAAATCACTGATTTGTTAAAAACATCTAAGCCAGGAAAACAGCAAACAAGTATTATGTTACCCTACTTTCATATGAAACCTGAAATTTGTCCGGTGATTACTTTACAATATTATATAAATTATACACACAAATTAAGAAAACCAGAGTTAGGTAATACAGAAAAATTATTGATTAGTTTTAAAAAGCCCCATAATTATGTTGGTAACCAAACAATTAGTCGCTGGATTAAACAAACAATGATGGAAAGTGGCATAGATATCTAAAAATTTACTCCTCACTCGACACGTCATGCTTCCACTTCAATGGCGAGTAGAGAAGGTGTGACAGTAGACACTATTTTTAAAACAGCTGGTTGGTCTATAGGATCTAAAGTTTTTGCAAATCACTATAATAGACCTTTAATTGGAGAAAATGATAAACATCTCTTTGCCAAGACTGTTTGTAATGTTGAGACTGATATGACTTTGTCATAAATTAATAATAAGCCAAAAGAATATATTGAATACTTAGTTGATAATTAAAATTAGATGAGAATTAAGAGTTAGTCTTAAAATGTTGAAAAGATTTTTCAGTTACAATAAAAGGTTGATTTTATGTTATTTGAATGTTTTATTGTTCAATAATGTCAAACATATTGTAATATCCAACTTCATCTCTAAACATCTACATAATAAATCAGGATAAGTATCGAGGACTAAGCATGAGTATAATTACTAAATTAAACGAACTTACCTAAGTGAAGTTCTATTGTAATTATACGAAGTACTTAGTCCTCGATACTATGTTCCCTCCCAAGCCCTAAACAATACCATGGTTTGTTTCTTTTAACCCTGGGATTGAAGTTGGGGAATTACCGTCTGTTAATTTTAATTCTCTCATTGCAGATTACTCTAAATAGAATGACATAAGCTGAATATAGTTGCCAGCATAAAAGTTTCTTTTTGCAGGATTTTATTCTCTGAATATTCGCGTGTACACGATGGAATATAGTGGGACTACATAGTAAATCAGGATAAGTATCGAGGACTAAGCACTTCGTATAATTACAATAGAACTTCACTTAGGTAAGTTCGTTTAATTTAGTAATTAGGCGTTGCAACAAATGTGTCGAGGTACAAGGTGGTCATATTGAACACCATCTCCGTGGCCGTCAAGTAGACATCATAATAAATTAATGCATTAAAATGTAAGTAGGTACATAAGGATTTATGTGACAGACGTGGCGACTTTGTTTTTTTTAAATGTAAAAGTGTTAAATGTAGTTTTAACAATTAATATCAATTGTGCATAAAGATACAGTGTAAACCAATATTTTCAAAGATTAATTCGTTAAAGTGATGTAATGAATGAACAGATGAACAACAGCTGACAAGGTCGCGAACTTGTGTAGAAAAATAGGTAGATATGCGGCGGGGGTGCACCGGCGCAGCGGCACCGATCAAAAAGAGTGGCGGGGAATGTTTTACCTATTTCTGGTTTCGCGTCATCGCTTCATGCAGAATTGCAGAGGTAACAAATCAGTTAAACATTACAAATATTAACAATTAAATATTTATTTTAATTATTTTTGTTGAACAGTTTATTATAAATGACTTGCTTTATTACGTATGTATACCGATTCTTAAAACGTAGGTAGAAGGAACAACAGGGTTTTTGTTACATATTGTATAAGATGTTTGTAATCACGTTCTCGAAAATGACTCTAACGATTTCGATGAAAGTTGCTATATGCGGGGACAAAAAATCGATCTCGCTAGGTCTCATATCTGGGAAAATTCGTTTTCTCCGTATTTTCACCCGAGCAGAGCTCGGTCGCCCAAAGTTTAGAACAAGATGGCTACTTTAAAATCATAGATTCTACACTTCTTAGAATAATGACATAGCAGCATGGAATTAGTATGAACTTTCCTATAATATTAAATGAACATTCTCTATTTTCACCAGAGCAGAGCTCGGTCGCCCAAGTAGTAAGTTCTTACGGACCTATATACCAATTACAGATATACACGACATTAACGTCCTGTATATCTGTAACTGTCAACTGACACTCGTGTGTGGACACTCATACGCACAGTACGCGCCACTCAAAAGAAATAGGTTGTCAACCTTTTTTACGTCTTAGTTTAATGCAAATTATAAAATTTTGAAAATGAAATTGTGCGCAGTTTGTAACGTGCAGTTTAACGATGGCGTCCAGTGCGGCAGTTGCAAGAAACATCTGGATTTTGGATGTGCAAACATCTCTGAGACCGGATGGAGAAAGCTGGGTGCCAATAGGATGGCACAATGGAAATGCCCCACTTGCAGAACCTCATCACCGGTTGTGCCTACCCCTGAACCTGCGTCGCTGGATACCATATTAAGCGAGATACGTGACATGAAGCGGCAGCTACTTAACTTGCCGACCTTGGTAGATGATATTCGCGTGATCAGGGGGGAGTTAGCTGAGCTTAAGTTGACATGTGAGGGCACTAGTGGGAGACTCGAGGATTTTGACACAAGACTCGTGGAAGTTGAAGCAAAAGTATCTGAATTTGGAAAGCTTCAGGATTCAGTGAAGTGTCTACAGACTGACTTGGCGAGCACGAAGTATTTACTCTCGACTTATGAACAGAGATCCAGGCTAAACAACGTTGAAATTAAGGGGTTTCCTACAAAGAAGGATGAGAATTTGTACTCAATTATCGATGCTATTGGCCGTAAAGTTAACTACAGCTGTCCCAAAACCCAGGTAAACTATATTTCAAGGGTCCCTATTTTTGGTTCCAATGAAAAGCTGATAATAGTGAGTTTTTTAAACCGGTATGTAAAGGAAGATTTCATTGCGGCGGCACGCGCCAGGAAGGACCTATCCACTTGTGACATCGGGTTTCAAGGTTCATCACAGCGTATATATGTTAACGATCATCTAAGCGTGGAGTACAAAAAGCTTTTATCCAAAGTTAAAATCATTGCCAAGGATAAACATTATGAGTACGTATGGGTTAAACATGGTAAAATTCATATACTTAAAAACACTCATTCGAAGGTTTTTATTATAAGGAAGGAATCAGATTTAAACAAAATTGTTTAATTTGCTTCTTAATTGTTACACTCACTTTCCTATTTTGCTATAATATTTTACTTCAATGGCTCAAAATGCTTAATACCATTTGGGTCACAATAACTTTTTGCAAAATGTTTAACACTTCTGCCGTACTAATGAGTTCGCCACCTCTCTTTTGTTTAGTTAATAATTGTATGCTTTGTGATCGTTATTGCGCTGTTTGCTTTAAAGCTTTACCGCACTATAATATGTTTTACTCTCTCGCACTTGCACGCACCACGCACTATTGCTTGCTTTTTCGCACGCCTGTTTACTACGTAACATCGTATGATTCTTGCGCTCGCGCTAATCTTATCGACTTTTACCTTCATTATACTTATTTTATTATATTATACCTTAATCTACAATGTTATTTAATTCAATGCTTCATTTTAATGGATTATATAGATTTATACACAATTATTAGGTTTGGCTTTTAATGGCTTCTAAGTTAAATATATTTTATCAAAACGTTCGCGGGCTTAGAACTAAAAGTGATACTTTCTATCGTCAAATGTTGCTTAACTCGTATGATATTATTGTTCTTACAGAGACATGGTTATTGGATGGAGTTTTAAATTCCGAATTCTTTGACGAACGGTACATTGTGTGGCGTCGTGATCGGGATTATGTTTTGACCGGGCAGTCGCGTGGTGGGGGTGTGCTTATTGCTACACGTAGGGAACTTTCAGTTATATGCCAACCTACCTTCAATTCTACAGCAGAGGATTTATGGCTCAGCATACGACTGAGAAATTCTAATACACGTAAATATATTACCTTACATATTTGTGTTGTTTATTTATGTCAGCAAAACTTAGGCCTTTCTTTTTCTTTGCAACTTCGCAATTACCTCACAAAATTAAACGAAATAGTTATAAGTAACTCTTCTGATAACTTTCTCATCATTGGTGATTTTAACATGAGCGGTATTAACTGGGTCCTATCTGACAATCTATCGCTCGTCCCAATGAACCAGAATAGTTTTGACGAAGTTTTACTTAGTGATGAATTATGTACCCTAGATTTTGATCAATACAATGGTGTTCTTAATAGGTACGGTAAAATTTTAGATTTGGTACTTTCTAACCAATTAGTTACTGTGGTTGAATGTTCAAGTCCGCTGGTTCCCATTGACGCCTACCATCCAGCACTGCTTATCAACATGGATTTCGTTGAAGCTCCGCTATTAGAGTGCGCGTCACGGACGCAATATCTGTTCGACAAAGGTGACTATGAATCTATCAACAAAGATATTTCCACGATTGACTGGGAATCCGAATTTGCGACACGAACAATTGATGAATCATTAGACTTTTTCAATCGAGTTATTCTCAATTTACACACAAAATACATTCCACAAAAATTAGATCGTAGCAAAACATATCCAACTTGGTACAATTCGGCATTAATTAAAACAATTAAAGAAAAATACAAATATTTTTAAAAATTTAGGACGTACGGCAATATAGCGGATGAGTCAACATTTAAGCTTCTTCGTGAAAGAGTGAAGGTATTAGAATCGCAATGTTATGAAAACTATTTGAATTTAACCGAAAAATCTATTAAAGAAAACCCTAAGAATTTTTGGACCTACGTTAAAAAAAGACACAACTCAAATGCAGTTCCGAGCACTTTAAACTATAAGAGCGAAGTATTGCACACCGGAGAATCAATATGCGAAGCGTTTTCTACGTACTTTCACTCTACATTTCTGGATACTAGCCCTAGTCATGGAATTTCTTCACCACTTTTTACAGAATCTTCTAGCCTATCTGATATATGTAGCATTGTAGTGAATGTTGAGGAAGTTTCTAACTTGCTTCGCAAGTTGGATACTTCTAAAGCGGCTGGCCCAGATAATATTTCATCCAAATTTCTTGTACGATGTTCGACTGCGATTGCCCAACCTGTCTCGATTCTCTTCAGGAAATCCTTGGATACTTGTGTTGTACCTGAACTTTGGAAATCGGCTTTCATAACGCCTATTCATAAAAAAGGTGTCAAAACTGAAATTGTTAACTATAGGCCGATATCCAAGCTCTGTATTGTGGCAAAAATCTTCGAAAGGATTATCTATAACCAGGTGTATAGCGCTCTTAAAAATTCGTTTAGTTCCTTTCAACATGATTTTTTGAAAGGAAGGTCTACCGTCACCAACTTAATTCTGCTCAATGATTTTATTACTGACGCCATGGATAACGGTAAGCAGGTTGATGTCGTTTATACTGATTACAGTAAAGCTTTTGATCGAATTGACCATGAGATCTTACTATCAAAATTATACGGTATGGGAATACGAGGTGATTTACTTAGATGGTTTAGTTCTTATCTGGAAAACAGGTCCCAAACAGTAGTATTAAGCAATTATATGTCTAGTTGGGTGCCTGTCCCCAGTGGAGTCCCCCAGGGTTCATTGCTCGGCCCATTACTTTTCATTATCTATATAAACGACATCAACTCTTGCTTGATTTCATCCAAACTGTTGTGTTTTGCTGACGATATGAAGATCTACGCCACAATATCATCACATGTGGACGTAATTGCACTTCAGGATGATTTACGTCGTCTGGAGGCTTATTGTCGTCGGAGTAAGCTTGATCTCAACCCTGCTAAATGTTCGGTTTTAACATATTCTCGAAAGCGCGCAATTATACCTTCATCGTATATCTTAGGTGATCAAGTTCTACCTAGAACGAATTGCATCAGAGATCTGGGGGTATATCACGATTCTAAGCTTACGTTTGAATTTCATGTAGATGCCATAGTCGCTAAAGCATCTAAAGCACTAGGTTTCATAATGCGGCTATCCAGGTGCTTCACTCAAGCCAAAACTTTGAAAATTCTTTACTGTACATTTGTTAGAAGCCACTTGGAATACGCGTCTGAAATCTGGAATCCATGTTATCACAAGTACATTGATCGTATAGAGAGCATCCAGAAAAGGTTCATCAAGTATTTGTGTTATCATCAGAAAGTGCACTACCGGTCAGAAGATTACCTCAACCTCTGTAAGAAGTATCATATATTACCCCTAATTAATCGGCGAGCAATCTCCGACTGTATTTCACTATTTAAAATTTTCAATAATTCTATAAATAACTCCGATATTCTATCCAAATTTTATTTTAGCGTTCCCGGAAGGTCGAAGCGATGGAATGCACCGTTGCGTGTTCCATTTACCTCTACGAATTACAGACAAAATTCTTTTATAGTACGTGCAAGTAGCAACTTTAATAGCATGTGCAAACGGCATGATTTTGATCCATTCATAACAAGTGTGTCCTCGGCCAGAAAGTGCCTGAGCCTTGACTTTTTTAATTAAGATTTTGTATGTTCAGGTTTTGTTGTACAAATTGAATATGTAATGTGAATTTAGTTTAAAATTGAATGTTATACTGTTTTTTTTTTCGCTCTTCTTTTTCTTTGGTAGCTGTGTTGTGTTGTTCACACTTTTTCTTTCCAATCTGTTTTTAGAAGTGAAGACTTTTAATTGGCTGTCAGTCTCGCATACAATTTTTTTATTCTGTTTGTTTTAGCTGTAAGTCATCCATATTTTATAAATAAATAAATAAATAAAATAAAAACATTACAAAACAAATATGGATTATGACTTTTTAATTATTTATTCCTACTATGTAGAAAATGTTCAGATAATTACATGACAGACAAGAAATCGACTGATTTTGTGAATATTCTGTTAAATTGAAAAAAACCTCACCATTTCCACGTAAGATTTAAGAGATGTTGTTGTTGTAAAACTCTGGACGTAGTAAACCGTACGACGGTAAACCCTTTTACCTACATCTCGTGCAAAACCCGTCATGTCATAAAGATAGAAAATGACACAATTTCTTCCAGGACCTACATCAGCAAAAACAAACAGAGTTATGACAGTGTTACGTCAACATATGGCGACAATTTGTCTCGGGAAAGTTGACGAAACTTGCGTAAGCGACGACGTGATCGATGCGTTACTATGCGGGAGGTGAAACAAGGGACAGTCATCAGTATTACTTTGGAGCCCCAGAATAAGCGATCGAAGGGTTTTTGACAGGGTAAAAAGTACAAAGTGCAGAAAGATACGACATTACAAAATTATTTTCTTATGCCAGCACAACTGACGGGGTCCGCTAGGGCCGATGCCTACCGGGATCGCGGAAAAGTCCGAAAGGATACCATGACTCCTGGTAACATACAGGCAACTGAAGGAACACGGCTGGGTTTTAATCAGTAAGAGTCTGACACGCCCTTACGCTCCGTCCAGAGCGGGAGAAGTTATTTGATAATTTCACACCCAAAAAATAAAGGTGCGAATATTTCGAAGTGTTGCATTTTTTCCGAAATTATTGCATATACTGTATTCCTCGAAGGATTTAAGCAGACGTGTACCTATAGGACACCCACATTTCGCCAGAACATAAATCATCATCATCATCTGCCTAGCCTTTTCCCAACTATGTTGGGGTCGGCTTCCAGTCTAACCGGATGCAGCTGAATACCAGTATTTTACATGGAGCGATTGCCTATCTGACCTCCACAACCCAGTTAGGTACTGGGTAACACGATACCCCTTGGTAAGACTGGTTGTCAGACTTTCGGGCTTCTGACGACCTGTAACAACTGTCAAAGATCTACAAATGACAGCCGGGACCAACGGCTTAACGTGCTTTCCGAGGCACGGAGGAGTCTCGGTATGTAAAGATGGTCACCCATCCACGGACCGACCCCGGCAAGCGTAGCTTAACCTGTTGGATCGACCCGTGCGGCTATTATTACTTAGCCACGAGCTAAACACCAGAACATAAATATTTTGGACAAAATAGGTCTACATAAATAAAGTCAATGCAAAATAGCGTCCTGCTTATATAGTAGAGCGCATGGGCATGCAGTGTTACGGTACTGATAAACTTGAGCATTCACTTGTAACAGAACATCGAGCATTCGCCGTTTTTAAATTTGTCGAACTGAACAACGAACAGAGCCAAGCAAAAAGCCAAACATCGCTACGAACATTTTCACGATCATTCTAGTGAATGGTCGTCAAAAAAGTGTTCTTCACGAAGATATCAGACTTGATGGTCGAGTCTGGATGGCTTGGCTCGGCAAAACGCTCAAAAAAAAATTACTGTCCTTTCACTAGAATGCTCGCTAGAACGCTCCCATTTATTAATGTTTACGTTTAAAATGAGAACTAATGTACACAGTTCATCATCATCATCATCAGCCTTTAGGGGCATGAGGAACAGGGTGTAAAGTTCACTCATCCACCATAGAAAAGGGAGGATCCTCCGACCAGACGGGTGTTGTGTCTGGCGGGCAACTGCCCATCGGTTTGAAGTTGAAATCTTGTATCTGTGTCGATCGCTCGGTAAACTCTAACTGCGCGATGCAGGATTTGTGTGACGTCATGTCTTTGATGCGTAGTTCGTATGTGGCGGAGAAACAAAAAAAAAAAAAAAAAATTACACGGGAAAAAAATACGTGAAAATTTACGTATTCAAGCAAAAAAGTAAATTATGACAGGGACTTGGTCTAAAAGTTGAACTATTTGGCAACTCTGCGAGAAAAATACCTACTTTCGCAGGCAGTGATCACATAGCCTCGCTGACTTCCTGCCCCCAGTAACAGTTAAGGGCATATATACGTAAGATCAAACGTTGCTATGTCTACAACCGTTTTACAATGGATATTAGATATCCAACATTCTCTTGTTTCGTCAATATTCACCCATTATTTTATTGGTAGATCTCGAGTCTTTTGTTCTTGGATTTATTGACTATTTTCACCGAATATTTTAACATGTATAGTATAGAACATTTCTGCGTATTTCTCCAGTTTTAAGATGTAAGAATATACATTCGTCAGACATTTGTTTGTCAGGGAATTTGTCAGGAAATGTTTAGGCTAGTGATCTAATTGGCGATGTTCTTCAGAAAGGTCAAGTGCGTTGTACTCGCAACCGGCATGCGTGTATAACTAGATGTATCCTATACTATTAAACGAGCAATATTTGTACATATATATTTGTAATCACATTCTCGAAAACGGCTCAAACGATTTCGATGAAAGTTGCAATATAGGGATTAATAGGGGCGAAAAATTGATCTCGCTAGGTCTCATATCTTGAAAAATTTGTTTTCTCCGCATTTTCACCCGATTAGAGGTCGGTCGCCCAAAGTTAATGACTCCTAAAGTAACCTTAGAATAATGACATGAAAGCATGGAATTAGTAAGTACCAACTATCATGGCAGCATGGAATTAGTGTGTACTATACATGGAATTAGTATGCACTATCCTATACTATTAAATGAGCACACTCTATTTTCACCAAAGCAGAGCTCGGTTGCCCAGGTACTGAACGTAAATGAAGCAAAAGGAGTATGTAAGGAGCGTAGCAGGTGGCGTTCTATAGTTTCTGCCTACTCCCATGGGAAGAAGGCGTGAGTTTATGTATGTATTTATAATCGCTAATATTATTTAACTAAAAGAAACACAAGTACGTATTTTAATCAAAATGACTACACACATTTCTGGCCGTTCTCTTGCCTTCGAGAAATGTAGTGTGGAATGTTATTTACTCATAAACTGCTCCAAAACCCATCACACAATAATGTCGTCACTATAATAGTTCCATCATAATAAACTCATTTGAACTTCGGTCCTATGATATCAAAACAATAGCATTTTGATAATTGACATTAATATCCACACCATTCAATAATAAATCTAATGGAACTCAAGATAGGGTACAAAATGCATTGGAGGGAAATTAATTGTGTTGTTTACTAGAAGTTGGTTAAAGTTTAATTGAATTGAGGGTAGGTCCCCCGTCTCGGTTGATGGCGAATCAACGATTTTGCTATAGAGATCAGTCTTGTTTACATGTCTCCCTGTTTTATTAAGAGGCCTGCGAAGACGGCTCGCAACTACAAATTCAAATCGTTTGAAAAATTCAATTCCAAGCACGTTGCGGTAGTGTGAGTGCCTGTCGGAGCTATTACACCAACAGTGAGCAATACTGCCACGCACACATTGACAATTATTGCTTGACGCGATAGCACTTGGATGTGTTCCGTAATACCAAATATTATGAATGAAAATTAATATTTTTCCTTTTTTTTTTTCGATAGATAATTTGTAACTTGATAATATAAGCTATACTTCTGCAGAAACAATATTATAAATATTGTTGTTTATAATACAGAAAAAACAATATGAAGACATGTCATTTACGCTGTCAAAATGTGTGAAATTAAATTCGTTTAAACTTCATTTTAGAAAAGTTTTTTAGAAAAAAAAGATATAGGAACCTAGATAAACACTGTCTTAATCCAAATAACAACATAATATGGTACAAATATGCCCAAATTGCAAATGATTTAGGTATTACGTTTGTATAGACAATTCATGCGTCGCCACGTTCTTAAGATTTCTTATTAATTTTTCAATTGATACAGTCCCTTTGAACTGTGTTTGTAATGAAGTGCTCTTGTGATTTTGTGTATGTAAGTGGTATATTGATTACTGTCTAGACTTTACTTTTGCGTACCGTGTAATATATTATTGGAATAATGAAGGTTTCAAGCTGATTTGAGTAAATATTCACTATGATACATTATATTATGCTCCGTTAAAAAAGCTGCGAAGAAGATAATGATACATTTATTTTTTTATTTATGCATACAGTCTTGATACAGGTTCATGTTTGTTTTGTACCATTAAACCAGAAATGGTTTGTATTGGTAGGCTTAAAAGGAGTCTGAAAGGTTTAGAAATAAACATTTGCGCACATTAAAAGGAAGTTTTTCTGATTAATTTTTTTTTAAGTTTAAACTATAATGCATTATTGCAGCGGCCTCCGCCTAGAGTGGCAGAGAAGTTATTTGATAATTTCCCACCCAAAAAAAAAGCCAAAACAGACATTAATAGACGTACGTGGGAATGTGGGCTGTGGCACACGTTTTCACGTGAGTCCAAGGTTGCGGCCAAGGGTTGTATAGTACTTTTCTCAAATAATGCGTGGAAATTCAAACCTCTGTAAAATATTTTATTTGAAAAATCAACAATTAATTAAAAACTCCAGAATCAATGACGAACAACAATTATTTTTCACGCGCCAATATAATTATGTTCATTTGTTTTTTTTTTTTTACTTTAAACAGCTCTATTTGCAAGCCAGTTCGAAATTTAAATATTTACATAATTCGAAACAAAAAGCTTGTTCCATTTTTAAATTACACGATAGATATGAGTTTTCATAGTTATTTATTCGACCGCTTTAAATGAAATATATCGATTTGCATACAAACTTTGCCGGCCACTCGTATGTATTTGACAAGTACAGCATTTTTGATTTAGCTCTAAAAAGGTTGTCGAAATCGTGGTCGAATTTCTAAGCATTTTTGAAAAAAGGATATAAACTATTGAAGACAATCCTGTTATCAACGTCTAGTATAGTTTCAAATCTTTACTTCTTTCAACTTTCATAGTCCAATAAATTTTTCAATCATTTTTCAAACATTTATTCCATACAAACTTTTATCCTACTTACGAAGCAAAAACAACGTGCAATATTAAAAGAAAATTCCATTTCTTTTGACAAAGGCCTCGCAGTTTAGAGGCAAGGATGAAACTTTGAAAAACTCTATTACGAAGGCAGATTAAAACTGTATAATGAAGTTTAGGTGTAAATTCTAAGGAAAAGTAAGGTCTTTATGCAACGAGTTTTCTTCTGCAAGGAATTTTATAGTTGGCGATGAGAGTTAGGTTGGGTTTATTGTTGTAATAATGTTGGGTAGAAGATTTTAATCATGAAAGAATATATCCTTAACGAATATAGCGAAAGTGAGTTGGTTTGTTTGTTACGCTTTCATGCTAAAACGACTGAACGGATTTGGATAAAATTTGGGACATGGGTAGACCATACCTGGGTTTGGAAATGTGATACTTTTTATACCGATATTCTCACGGGATCGAGACTTATGAGAGTGAAACCGCGGGGCGCAGAATAAATGATGACATTTCCGTAAATAGTGGTTTTTTTTTACATATTATTGATAGTAGATTTTGTGCTTGGACAATTCAGATAAACATTGAAAATAGAAGAAATAAAATAAGCAATGATAATAAATTATTATCATTGTTGTGTGAAAATCTTCTCTATGACAAAAAACGAGTGCAAACTGAATGTGATCACTTGGCTTCTATCACTAACCTATGAGGAAACTGAAAACCTTTTTAGCGTACTTGCATAATGTATTTATATTTTTAAAAGAAAATATTATAAATGCTCATTCCTAAGTTTTCCTTTGACTCACACACGTACCCCAACACACACATCCTCCCCCCACACACACATGCATACACCCCCACACATGCACGCACACCCCCCCCCCCACACACACACATAAACACTCACCAGCACAACACCGTTTATTCTGTTTTTATCTTTTTATTTGTTTCTTTTTTGTTAATTTTGTTAATTTTAATTCTAGTCTTGCACCTAATACAGTTCCTAATTCTTGTGCTTAGTATAAAATTATTTAAAACTTAACTTACCTTTTATAACTCATCTAGATCATATCAAATTTATTCCTGTAATTAAAAGAATTAATTTAAACCTTCACTTTTGTTCAGTTCATCACTATTTCGGGTGCTGCATTTGTTTTAAATTATTTCAGAAGGTAGGCACAATAGCATCGCCTATAATGATAACGAGGGTGGGCGCTGATACCTATATTTACAAGATATTAAGTTAGCTTAGGTACTGGCTGCAACTCGAACTTACAACCTTACTTACCTTAAGGCCTATTTTTACTGTAAACCATGTTTTATATTACTTGAAGGTGCAAATAAACTATTTTATTTTTATTTTTATTGTGAATTTACTTAAACTATCTACTTGAGTTTTTTTTTTCCTGCTACTATGTTTCCAAAAGCGATACACTGGAAAATTTAAAAAAAACCAGCCAAGTACGAGTCGGACACGCGCACGAAGGGTTCCGTACCATTAACTAAAAAACGGCAAAAAAATCATGTCTGCTGTATGGGAGCCCCATTAAATATTTATTTTATTCTGTTTTTTTAGTATTTGTTGTTATAGCGGCAACAGAAATACATCATCTGTGATAATTTCAACTGTCTAACTATCACGGTTCATTAGATACAGCCTGGTGACAGACGGACAGACGGACGGACAGCGGAGTCTTAGTAATAGGGTTCCGTTTTACCCTTTGGCTACGGAACCCTAAAAATGAAGAGTAATGAATGTACATTGTCATTTGTGTGTGTGTAAGTGGTACCACTTACACACACACTTTCAAGTTCACAAGCACACTTCATTACAAACCCAGTTCAAAGGGACTGAACCAATTGAAAAATTTATAGAAACCTTAACACTGAGGGTCAATAAAATTCAATTGTGTCTCGTTCAGTGTCCTTCTGCCGATTAAAGAAATTTAAAACCATTTGTATTATTCAGATAACATTGTGTGATGTACAAAAAAATACAAAACCAACTCTATGTCATTTTGCCTTTGCCACACAAAATTAGCGATATGACACATGTTTTTTTTTTACGTTAGCCTACACTGTCCCACTGCTGAGCAAAGGCTTCCCTCAAATCCTTCAATGCATCCTTTTCTAGGGCCACCTCCATCCAACCCTTGCGGTACGCGTCTAGGTCTTCTCGCCACCTCTTCCTGGGCTGACCTCGGCGCCGCCGTCCATCCTCAGGCACCCACCGTGTGGAGGCTATTGCCCAACGGTCACGTTGCATGCGGCTGACATTACCCGACACATTTACACATACATAAAATTACGCCTTCTTCGCTTCTTTTTCTTCATCTAGCAATATGAGCAGCTCGATATTGTAATCAATCACAAAACCACAATTCTGAAATGCAAATCCGTCACCATCAATTCCTCGTCTCAAAAATTTGTCCCGAAGACATTCTGCTTCATTAAACTCATGTATTCCCCAAAGTAACCTCCACAAGCGACATTATGCAAATAACGTCATTACAAAATTACTTGGCACACCCACTATTAGGGTATTAACACGGAATAACATGCAAATTGTGTCCCGATCGGGAATCAAGTCTCTCAATGATGTATAAAAGCGGTTTAAGCTGGATTAAACCAGATTAAACCGGATTACACCGCTTCGAGGCGGAGGCGTTCATTTATTATGTAAATACAAATTAAATCCAATGGGAATTTCGTTTGACAAACGGTTGGGCCCGTCGTAATATATTGCCGTGTTTACTAGTTTAAGGTTTAGTCGAAAAGTTGGATCGGTTTTAGTGGAATTTGGCTGTTGGAGACGAGACATTTAAATTATGTTGGGTGTGAGATATACGCTCTGCTCTTTCCATAGGTTCAGGTTGAGATTATCCCATTGTGACATCGTAAGTAAGTAAGTTGTCAGTTGGTAGGTACCGAGTTCCATTTCATAATAATATTAAGAAAAACTATCTATAAACTGGTAAAGATTAACCTAAAAAGTTAATTGAATTAAAACTTTTGTACAAAAAAAACAACCGACTCCCAAAAAAAACACCACAAAGTGAAAAATAACTTATATTTCGGAAGTCGGTGGCAAATAACGAATATACAAAACTAAAGAGACCTATTTTTCACTTTGTAGTGTTTTTTTAGAAGTTGGTTGTTTTTTAGTTGTGGTATTTACCCCACACAAATTCGAATACCACTACCTGCTGTGTAAATAACAGTGACAGAAACTTAACATAATATATAATCCACATACTAAGTGGGAAAAATACGTATTATTGAAGCTAACTCAAAAACTACTGAAGCAAAATTAAAAAAAATATATGGGACTACCTCTGAAGTATGACCTACCAAACAAAAAAAAAAAGAATCATTCAAATCAATTCATAATTGGCGGAGTAATCGCGTAACAAACATACAAAAAGAAAAACAATTTAATTGAGAACCTTCTCCTTTTGGAAGAAGGTTAAAAACCAATCCAAATTTGCCAGGGTTAACCCCCATTGGGTTAAAATAATAATAATAATAAATTATTGAAATGTTTATTTTCAAGTAACATGGACTCATATCGTTAGTAACAATTTACTTACAAACTATGTTAAGCCCCAGACCGTGGTTTCGAAACTCAACGTAATATCCAACAGAATGAAATTAGCAGAACGATCGATAGGTATAGTGTGAATGTTCTATCACATTTTAATTAAAGAAAACACTATCGAAAGCAACAGTAGATACTGCAGTGTGGAATGACCCTTTAAATTACTTAAATTAATCTTAATTAAGTAGATGTTCAGGTAGAAACTTCAACAGCTATGCCATAGATAGCCGAGAGCTAAACGATCCCTAAGGAGAGGTTCACTTCAGGACTTTAGGTAGTGCCTTTCTCTTTGTAATTTGAAGTGACATAAACAGGATTTATTTAAGTGGTCTCCATGCACAGTCAGGGAAATTAATTATTTTTAGGGTTCCGTAACCCGCACTGGGCCCGCGTGGTGGATTACGGCCAACTCTCTCTCACTGAGAGGAAGGCCTGTGTCCCAGCAGTGGGAACATTATAGGCTGATTATGCTATGCTTATACTAAATTGGTAGTTTACTTGCCAAACAACTACTTTCCTTGATTTTACTCATGTTAATTTCTGGTATGTTAAGATAGATGGACTTTGCGGCGGTGATCTCTCGCGTCCGGCCCTGGTTCAGGCCATGGTATGGAGCGAGAGGAAATGGGAGGCCGTCACCTGCTTCTGCGAAGCAGTAATGCTCGCGAAGGAGGAGGCGGAACGCGCGAAGAAGAGCCAAATTTCGCGTCCTCACGCCCCTAACCGCCGCAGGTGGAGACGCCCTGGGCGTCGGGAATCGCAGGCCAATTTCCGGCCACCGTAGGTGCGGGCTTGCAGACGGTGAGCAATGGGTAGCTCGCCGTCCGATAAGGACCAGGCCCGAGTCGATGGCACGTTGTGTTCCACGCGCGCCTCAAAGAGATGTCAGCAGAATTGATGGGGTCCGCTAGAACCGATGCCTGCCGAGGTTGTGAAGAAATCCGAAAGGGAGATCGTGGCCCCGGCAACATGACGACTGAAGGAACATGGGTGGGTTTTAGTCAGCCCAGAGCGGGTGAAGTTATTTGAAAATTTCCCAACCAAAAATTTGATGACCTAATTCTACCTGTGCAATTTGTGGATAGAGAAATATAATTCCGAGTCTTCACTACATGAGGATATCTTCGCCCCATTTGATTTCTTGAAGAGACAACTTCGCAATTGAATTAGTCGGACTGCAGCTCAGCTCGGTCTTGAGTTAAATGTGTGTCCATTCCCTTCTCAAAGGTTTGAAACTCTAATGTTTAGTGCCGAAAGTTGACAATCCAACAGCGCGCTTTTACTTAGGCATTACTTTAGGTGTGTGTGAGAATCTTCTGGTTATAGCATCTGGCTAGCAACTGATTAATTAAGTGTATCAGTAATGACCACATAATATTACAACTAAAGTAAAGACTGTTGATTATAATTTCGATCAGCAACTCGGCTTGGAAGTAGGTATCAATGACGTTTATGAAATTATATTGATACAACAAAATCGATACGACACTTGCATGATAACCAGTGATTGGAGTAGGTAGATTGATTTGGGCCAATGAACTGGCACGTATATATTAGTATGGATATGCCTCCGGGATTCCGGGATTTTGAAATTATTAAGATTTTTAAGGAATTTCAAATGTTGTAATGTGTAGAATAAATAATACATCAATATGAATAATAAATGTTTAACCCTTTTGCTGTCTTTTTAATAGTATATAGGTGATCGGACTCCAAGAAAAGGATAGGTTTACTATACAAATAATATAATATATTTTAAATGTTTATGTATCGCATTCTATAAATATCTAATGTAGTAGTTTAAAAATCCTTACTTTAACAATATTTGATTCAATCCCGTAAGTACCAAAATTAAATCCCGGAAAAAAGGCTAATCCATGTTATGATTTCTATGACTATGCTTGATGCGAGTACGTAAAATCAATCTACCTACTCCGATCACTGATGATAACCAACTATCTCTTAGTATAACATACACCATCCTGTACTTCTAACTTGGGCGGACTGGATTAATAGGATCCAACTCTAAGGAAATCAAGAAAATGTATCACCGCGACCCTCGATCGACCAAATTGACAAATACCATCAAATTCTTCCGTTCATTCCTTAAAACTGTCACTCCCACCGTTCCGTTTAATTTAGTTTCAGTTGTTCCATGTGCTCATCAACGCGGAACATCGCTTAATCGCCCCGTGACGCCGCTCGGCAAGTCCATTAAACTAAAGTTTAAAGTTTGTTGTTGACGCAGACATGATTAGACGCGCTTAGTTCAGACGCTGCTAGTGATGATTCTATTTCAAAAGATTTTGTTGTAAACATACTCTAAAAATAATGTCAATAATTAATAGATCTGCAATTCTGCATCCCAATTACTCTCTCGCAATAAAAATCCCCTTAGTGAAATAATAATACCAACAATAATATTCTGTTGCGTCCCGTTCAGTGTCGTTCAACCGATAAAAAGAATTTAAAACCATTTCGATTATTTAGAAAATTAACATTACAGAAGAAGCAGTCAAATAAGCAGTGTTCCACAAAGAAAAAGTGGTGGCACTCCGGGAGTGCCGACAGAAGTGAAAACTTGAACAAGATCGCCTCAGTGGAAGAAAAATACTTGTATAGAACATTGGTCCGTAACCTTATCTAAATAAAGATCACAATCACGTTTACAAAAATGAGGTGTCGGTAACAGTGTCGCGAGTTTAATTGTTTTTTCCCATCTCAAAAACGCCCAACGCGCATAAAGAAGTTTCCACTTCAATAATGTGTTGCTTTAAATTGCAACACTTGATCCGAGAAGCCATGGCAACCATTTTATTTACAGTGAAATTAACAAAAGTTGAGTTGGAGGAGCTTGTGGTTAAGTTAACAGCCGCACGGGTCGATCGATCTTGCCGTGGCTGGTCCGTGGATGGATGACCATCTTTACCCACCTATACCCCTCCGTGTCTCGGAAAGCACGTTAAGCCGTTGGTCCCAGCTGTCATTTGTAGAACTTTGTCACCCGTTACGGGTCGTCAGAAACCCGAAAGTCTAAAAACTAGTCTTACCAAGGGGTATCGCATTACCCAGTAACTGGGTTGTGGAGGTCAGATAGGCAGCTGCATCATGTAAAATACTGGTATTCAGCTGCATCCAGTTAGACTAGAAGCCGACCCCAATGATGATGAATTAACAAAAGTTGTTCAAAAATAATTTTCTGGTAGAAAGGATAAGACCAAATATGTTCAAAAATTAAAGTTGTAAATATAATTTGATTTGATTGCTGTATAAACACCAATTCAGCTAGACATACTAAAATATATTAAACCAAGTAAAACCTTTCGTTTCTAATAACAACTACCTAAATAATGAACTAACCCAAACAGTATTCTGTTATTCAACTATTTTACGGCCATAGAAATCGTAAAACTAAGTCCAAAATCCGTAAAGTTCTAGTTTCGTTAGTACTCAATTGGGAAATCATGGTGTGACCCAGTGACACGTTTTATTTATAACCTATTTTTATGTTCTCCTTTTGGGAATCAGAACGTGTGTTGTTCTCCTTTTGGGAATCAAAACGTGTGTTGTCATGCTTACTCTAATGTCTCGCTGACGGTGGCGTGTGTGTTGGATCATTTAGCTCCCTTCAAAATGATTGAGCTGAATGGTGCTAATCCATGCATCATGTTCGTGAACGGGTGCTGTCAGTGGGGACTGATCAACTCTTAGCGGCTTATTTTAATATTTTGTTTTATTTTTTTTATTTTTTAGTACAGACGCTGTTAACGTACTGCATCGTTCTCACATGTATAACTTCAACATGAATGATGTAACCAATATTTTGTAACCATATTTTCATTTAAAAGAGTGTCCGTGTCGTTCTCCATAGGTACCTACTAAGCTTTGGAATGGGCAACTAGCTTCATCTTTCTGACTGACCGACCCCTTGACAATTCAAAAGTTCCTGTAATTGGTTTATTTGAAATTAATGCTTTGAGTAAGAGTTGGTTAATTTTTCATCTCGTCATTCAATATTCCACTTTTGAATTAGAACTCTTGACCGAGCCGTCTAAAAATTACAAAGTGAAAATCAAGTAATTTCAAATAGGCACATAAAAAATAAAAAAACCTAACTGCAAAAACACATAACATAAATAAAAGTTACACCATTATTTCAGGTTATTGTTAAGGTTTGGTTGGGATACCAAAATTTTATTGATTATAATGCTTGTTTTTCACTTTTCTGTTATGTGTTTTTGCAGACAGGTTTTTTTTATCTAAACATTCATTTTGGCGCCGAAAATCCTCCATTTTCATTTTATTATGACACTCGCGCTATTAAGTTAACGACATACTATTATCATTCATCAAAATCGGTTCAGACGTTTAGTAGTTACGAGGGAACATAGACGTACACACATACATACAGGTCAAACACATAACCATCTTTTTTTTGGTTTCGACGCAATCGGATAAAAAGCACTTATGAACGTCAAAATTTACAAGAAAATAGAATTGATTCTAGTTGCCCCTTCTAAAAGGAAGTATCGTATGGAGAAAGAATGGGCAAGAAACTACACAAAGAACGCAACTTTGTACCTTTACCTTGTATTCATTCATCATTACCTCAGGCGATTCCTCAGAATCGATGACGTAGTGACTACTAACAAGGATTTTCGCAATGATAGCTCCTGCACTACCGCATTCAGCGTTTTTTGTTGTTTTGTATCTAACTGTATATTTTGTATGTAACTATAAATCACATTCTGTTGGTCTTCATAACCGCCTTCAAAATACTTACACCATGTTCTACAATGACAAACATTAATGCCCCATTACGTAATGGATCATTAACGCTATTGATTTAATTAATTTCATCAAAGAACCATTAAAACCGAATCTAAGGCCCAGACTACACCAAAGTAATTTGAAAACATTGTAGAAACAATTTATTTTGAAAAGAGTAACCATGGAGTTTCTTGCCGGCTCTTCTCCATAGGAAGCGACCAATTGGAACCATGCACCTAGCTTCTGACGTTTCATAAGTGCCCATGTAGGTTTATGTGAAATAAAATATTTTGATTTTGAAAGCGGAGATGAGACGAGAGGAGAGGAGATTTGTTTTAAACAATAGAATTTCATTATTCACACATTTCGTCGACTCAGCTTCAGTGGATACCATTGAGCAGAAATGTATCATATTTGTAGGGCACTATCGAAGTGGAGATGTGAGCTGTGTCTCGCAACTAGAGTTACCATCCGTCCGGATAAACCCGGACAGTGTTAGGCTTTTTGACCTCTTGTCTGGGCCAAATTGACTGCGTGCGACCCGTCCGGCTTTTATTAGGCTTTTATTCTCTTAAATAGGCCAGCAATGGACGAAATAAAGAAACAGGTTAAAATCGGAAACTATTGCAAAAATGTTAATTGTGGAATTTAATTTAAGAAATGTAAGAGCCCATGTACACGACGTTTATTTTACGCGCTATCGACGCACGTATATGCGTTGCAAACGCAAATATTGTTGATTTTTCAAGGCAGAAGTTGCATGGAACACGCGTATAAAAATGCCGTGTGCTTAGGCCATAACTTGCAAAATGTTTTATAATAAAACTAGCGGACCCGACAGACGGTGTCCTGTCAAAACATTGTCCAGCGGACAAAATTGTGAATCTAAACCATTCCCAGATCCCCTTGAACACACACAAAAAATTTCATCAAAATCGGTCCAGTCGTTTGAGAGAAGTTCAGTGACATACACACTCACAGAAGAATTATATATATAAAGATTATTAAGGAGGTTGAGCTTTTAAAGCACGTTTCTACCACAGAAAAATATGCAAATGAAAATGATAATACCGATTAAAACTTTCTTCTAAAAATATGTGTTTTATTGGAACTTTTAGTCAAAAATCCTCAAAAAAAAAAAACAAATTTCAAATATATTTGTCGTTCGTCCGGCCGTGGGACCCAAAAGTCCGGCTTTTTTGCGGGTAAGTCCGGTTTTCTGATTTTTAGAGATGGCAATGCTACTCGCAACTAAGATCCGCTCTAGTCAGCACACATCTCTGCTCTAACCAGCACACATCTTCGCTCTACCCAGCACACGCACTCAGTCTAGTCAGTACGCATCTCCGCACAGCTTCGGTGGATACACCCTAGCTGAAAAACATCTCTTCTCGTCTCCGCTACGGACATCTCCGCACATCTCCACTTTTGTGGAGTACGGGCCTTAATGTTGCTTTCTGCAACAAGTTAAAACAAGTTAATGGAGGTGGTGGTGGTTATTTAATGACAGCTTTAAAAGTTAAAGTTCGTTTCTGCAACTGGCTGTTTCTTAACATAATAATTACGCTCGTATTCACCAAAGGGTTAGATAGAAGTGTACCTATCTATACTCCATTTGAAATAAGATTAAACATTTAAACACACCTTATTTACAGTCCGTCCAACCGATTTTGACTTCTATGCCGTAGGTATAAGAACGGCAGAAAAATCGAAAAAAGTGGTTACAATACCAACTGTTTACTGCAGCTGCCATTTGTCATGCCACCATCGCAATAGAAGTCAAAATCGGTTGAATGAACTGTTAAAAAGATTTATTTAAATGTCTAATCTTATTTCAAATGGAGTATAGTGCACTCACATTTAGCCAGTTCTGTTTAAGTCCCATGTAATAGGGGGCAAGCCTATCGCCATCAACTGGGCACACATCCAGACTCCGGGTTTCTATTGACAAATACCTGATAAAAAAAACCCAATCAACAGACTTATCGCATCAAAATTTACCCTATCACAACTTAAAATGAATGCTGAAACACTCACACCAAAATTCCAACCAACTGAATAGTATTCGAAGTTATTGCATCAACTCAATTAGCCATTTCATCACGAAACTGATCGGCTATTTGCAATATTCGGACAACGCACAATGTTATCATGTACCAAGGCTACATATGCACTAGGTGCTTCAATGATACGTGTGTAGACTACTGCGCCTGCCAGGTCCTTCTATCCAATTAGGATTAAAGGTTGGGCGGCAGTTGCAGCGACAGAATAATTCATTTTTAACACCTGAAAAAAAAAAAACAATTGTTTTTGATGTCTGCCAGTAATAAGTTATGTACTTTGACAGTTCAAATAATAGAAACCAGCCAAGTGCGTGCCGGACCACGCACAATGAAGGGTTGCGTAGTTGAGTTGAATTCATCCCAAGAACAAACTTAATATTGTGTTGAAAAACGTGTTCTCTTATACATTTCAACTGCAAATGTAAGTTTGTACACACAGTATTGGGAGATTTACTATGTTATTTTAAGACCATATACTTCTTAGACGTTGTCCTGTAATATTGTATTGACCTATTATATATATTTTTCCAAAATTAAGGCTTAGTATTTTCGAAGATAAGGGATCTGGAATAGACAATTTTCATCTATTTTCTTAAGTAACTTTGAAGCTAAATTAAAATGATAAAAAAATATACTTGAGACCTTTACAGTAAGCATTTATTTGAAATGTCAAACGATACAATGTGCAAAACATTTTATATACTTTTCTTATTTGTCTCCCAAAAGTCCCATATTAAAGAATTTTGAAAAAAATAAACTTTTGTTTACGTAACACGTACATATTTGGGTCACAGAAATTGATATGTGTACCAAATTTCAACTTAATCTGTCTATTAGATTTGGAGCAAATTGGCTGTGACAGACGGACAGACAAGACAAACACACGAGTGATCCTATAAGGGTTCGGACATGCGGAACCCTAAAAAAAAATTTATGACTGGCTGTTTCCAATTTTTTTTATTTGTTAACACAAAAGAAAACTCGTTTTCTATGTCTCTAAATAATTGTAATGAAGTAAATAGCAGCGTGCAGTAGGCGTAATAATTAGAATAAATAAAAAGTATCTTTGCTACTTACAAAGACTGCCCACAAATATATAAATGAAAAGCCCACTCACAACATTTATTGAAATTATAATATCATTAATTATAATTACATTAACTTAAATTATAATATCATTAATTATAATTACAATATCATTAATTATAATTACAATATCATTAATTATAATTACATTAAGTTAAATTATAATATCATTAATTATAATTACATTCATTGAAATTATAATATCATTTTTGTAATGCCAAATTTTCTTAAAATATTTTTTAGTTTCATTATACTTTATTTGATACCAGCAAATACGTAGCAAAAAATAAATTTAACACTACAAAAAATACAATGGGTGGCCTCATCGCTTACTTTTATTCAGTTTGAATGTTAAAGAGAACTAATGGAATATACTCACATAAAAGATATTGTGTGGAGCTGTTTCGTGGAAACCCATTCAATTTTCTTCACATATTTCTCTAATATTCGACGTCGAATACCTAGTAAGTTACTTCTACGAAATTCAATTTTAAATTAAGAGAACGTTTTATATTTAGCTTATGTATCTTAACTCCAACTTCATACATATATATTCGCAGAAACCATTACAGATTTTTGCAGAAAATATCGTAGTTTTATTTTTCATAAACATTTTCTTAAATGAAATCTAAAATGGCTGCACTTTAAAGAGATTCTGTCGGCCATCCTTTGATTATCAAAATGATATACTATTGCTAGTTTTAATTTATCTGACGAACCAACTGTTATTAAAGACGGTGACACTGGAAAACGGTAACACGTAACGGACATGACGTCACGTCACGTTTCAAGGTCGTTACAATCCATTCATCTCGTAGAAAAAGGGTAAGGCATTAAACATGGGTCATTCATTTCACAAGTGAACAGTAGAGGTGGAACCATACAAGGGTCAATACACGATAACAAAAAGCTTCCTTTCCAAGTAAAACCTGCGTTTAAATCCAGACCCGCCTACACTCGAAACCCGACCCTAATGGGTACTGATCACAGGAACATCGTACCGTATTAGTGGCTGGCTTTTTGAAAGGTGTCCGTGATTGCTTTTTAATTATTTATCGGGACACGTATGTATCGTGTTACAGACGTATTACAGGTTTATAATTGCTGGTTTATTAATTATTTATTATGAAGCTTACGGTGATTTAATGATGGTCGGTTCTGCTATTTGTTGTGGCAATTTGGTCATTTTGAAATTAATTTAGCTTTTGATTATTCCGTTTTTCTGTATATTGATTTAGCTTTCAATACACATGAATTTACAAGTTGATTAATTATGTAGTTGGAAGTCTTTGAGACTAGATAAAAAAGTAGTCTGGTTATTTCCATTTGTAAGCTCGCCAAGAATAAAGTGCCTGCTACACAGCTGCCAACCGCGTCCCCGACAAAGGTGACCTTGGTTGGCGACAGGCAGAGCTGTCTGAAATTTGGTTGTAAACCACCATTGACACGTTTGTAAACCACCAAGGTCATTTCTGTCGGGAGGCGGTTGGCGACCGTGTAGCAGGCACTTTAGTGGCAGCAAAAACCTCTACACAAAAAAAAGGTTATCGAAAACGTTTTTCTATTCATTATTACTAAGAACTTTACAAAGTTTTTCATATAATAACATTATTAATTTAGAAGTCAAAGTAATTTTATTTTGCGTAGGAGATTAATAAAATGTTTCCCAGAATAGCTCACGCAATACGTGCAAATATATTTCCAAAAATAGTTTTCAGAAAAGGTTAAATCCTACGTTCTACATGAAAGGTTTATGTACTTACATTTGTTCGTTCATTCGCACGTGGGAAGAACTAAAGAACAAATCGTTTGGGTTGAAAGGTGGTACAGGTTGTCGATCAAATTGATATTTTTCTTTGTATCTATAGATGTAAAACAACCGATTTAAAACGTTTTAAATAAAATGTTGCCATTTTAAACCCCAAATAAATCGTTTTAAACGGTTGAAAACTCGCCTACGAAAATAAAAGTACATGCGTACCCGGCGCGGCGGCCACGCGCGTCTGTTTATGTAGGTACATGTGTATGTAGATTAGGCGAGCTGGCAACGTTGCGTCGAGTCACGAGTGACAACGTTAACGAGAGTGCGAGAGTGTGAGTTTGGTTTTAAACCGAATCAAATTGATTATTTATATCGTTTGAAAACAAAGAAAAAAATAGCAACACAGAATTTTTAGGTACTCCGTTATATCCGTACCTCGATAAAATCAAGAAAATGTAGTTATAATTAAGAAAAACATAGTCATCAACACCAACCGTTTTAAATCGAAAAAAAAATGGTTTATTTCGGTTTTAAACGCTTTTTTTTTTGTTTTAAATGGATTGGTTTAATTGGTTTTAAACCGGCCTTACATCTATAGTGGTATCTAACTATAATGTATTCTTGAAAACTGAGTGATGAAAATCTTGGTGGAAAAAATCTAATTTCAGAAAATTGTTTTTATAACTTAACATAACATCACGCCAGTAAAACCAGAAGGGTTAGGCAGAGTAAGCCTATAGTACCCCCACATTTCACTACCTATATTTTTTATCAATGGCAATAATAATTGTATTTAGGATAGAGAAATAACTGAAAATTGATAAGCTTTAAGACTTCCGCAGAAAGGCGCGACGCGACATCGGTAGAACAATTTCCGTGAAGTTTTTATAGACATAATTCCACCAAAGTCGCGCCGTGGCGTCGAGTAGCACCTGTCTGTTGGAGCCTTTAATCAACAGTTGAAAGGTTAAGTATCACTTTTCTTTCTTTATCAGTTCTTTTTTTATCTTGTAATATTTTCTTCTAGTGAAAAGTAAAAATATTAACAGTATGTCAAGATGCTCTCGGAGCTGACTGAAACTATGAATTTCCACGACGCAAAAGTCACTTTTGAAATACAATTCTTTGGAAATCGAATGGGCAAACAAACGATACCTAGGAACCGAGCCAGTCGAGTGTTCGATTCTCAGATAGTTTTATTCATTTCAGTAGATTTCACGGGCGAAAGGATCGCAAATTGCACCGCTCGCTCCCGGCGCGGCCCGTAATCGATTGTGCTGCCATCTGTTGGCAAAATAATGACTCCGTCTGGTATGCTCCTCCTTTATTTAGATGTGGTATACGGTGGGCGTGGAGATGCTTTCTTATTTAAATGTAAAAATCAGAGATTTTGTAAAATAAAAAT
The DNA here is from genome assembly GCA_963680765.1 of Agrochola lychnidis. Taxonomy (NCBI): domain Eukaryota; kingdom Metazoa; phylum Arthropoda; class Insecta; order Lepidoptera; family Noctuidae; genus Agrochola; species Agrochola lychnidis. The sequence continues at coordinate 6,722,129 of OY796849.1, read as the reverse complement.
AAAAGTTGTACATAGGTATAAAAAAATGTTTTATGTAACTTACTTCAAAAATTAATGAGGTTCTCAATTTTTCTGTTAGTTCCTGATTGAAATCTAACCTGCTACTAGATTCCGAAATAAAGCAATAAAGTAGGTAGGTATCTAACCTAAGTTTAAACAAGAACTTGAACATCCAGGCAAATTGGTGAAATAAATTGAATTTCATAGTAAAAATCTTTTCTGCCCTACCTGCTATCACAATGAGTTACTGGCCTTAAAAAAACGAATTGATACGGTGAATAGCCCAGACTTATTTGTACTATTAAATTATCAAAAATATTTGACTATAAATAAACACCAGTGATTGGTGGTATGATTTGACCAACTTTATTATAAATTACATTTATATTTAAAACAGCTGACGAAATAAAGAAAAAAAGAAAGAAAAATTGTTTATTCTGCACAAAATAAACGCACATTACAAAAAAAATATTACTTATAATACACATTCACCAAAAGCCTCAAACCTATTCAATATTCGAAAACTAATAATTAGTTCGACAAATTTTGTGTGAAATGGTGTGTGTCTATATGAGTGGGGGTGTGTGTGTGTGGGGGTGTGTATGTGTGTGTGTTGTGGTAGTGTATGGTGTGTGTAGTGGTGTGTAGTATGGTGTTACGCACACCTCTGCCTAACCCTTCGGGGAACACAGGCGTGATGTTAGGTTATGTGTTCATTTATAAAATTTGGCAAAAATAAACCATCCACAAACCTAACATATACTACACAAACGTCGTGGAAGACCAAAAGCCGGTCATAATGAAACTATTTATCTCTCGAACGCACTGATCGGCGCATTCTCGGGGAGCCGCGATACAATGTGGAGTAACTGCCGGTAATACCGACACCTCAGATACAACCCTTTTGTATACGGGGATTATAGACGAGGTTGAAAATTTTGCTGTGGAGTAAAATTCAAAATTTGATTGCAAATACCGATGATATTTTCTGGAGAGATTCAGAGAAAGTGTTACATTAATAAGGAATAAAAGAATATATTTAATGCAAAACATTTTATTTGTTTGATAATATAATTAATTGATTACAATAATATGCCAGCAGTGGTGGCCCAGTGGTAACGGGCGTGACTTACGAGTTGTACGTCGTAGGTTCGTACCCAGACAGGCGTTTTACTTTGTGTAAATTATTTCATCGCCACTGCTCTCAAAACGGTGAAGGAAAACATCGTGAGGAAACCGGCATGTCCTAGAACCGAAAATTCGAAGACATGTGACATCTATCAACCCGCACTGGGCCCGCGTGGTGGATTACGACCCACTCCCTCTCACAGAGAGGAGACTTGTGTCCCAGCAGTGGGAACATTATAGGCTGATGATGATGATTATTATGCCTATTAAAGCAGCGGTAATTTACGATTGATTGAAACTATTTATCTCTCGAACGCATAGATCGGCATTCTCGGAGAGCCGCGATACAATGTGAAGTAACTGCCGGTAATAACGACACTTCGGATACAACCCTTTTTTGTATACGGAGATTACAGAAGAGGTTGAAATGTTTAAATTCTCAATTTTGCGGTGGATTGAATAGAAGTCAAAGATTTCATTTTAAATTCCAAACAGAGAATATATCTTTCAGCTTTTGTGTAGTAGGTAAACGTTCGATGCTATTTTCTAGAAAGGTTTGTGCAAACAATTCTTGTTTTAAAGACGGATTATAAATTGTATTTAATTTAGTTAATTGATTCAGGCGTGACCTTGCGGAAATCCATTATAAAATATAGCGCTGAACGCAGATCACTCTCTGCGTTCAGCGCTCGGTGTGGCAACACGCCGTGTTCGGGTTCGCGACAAGTCAGTCGTCATCCTGAGGATGCCTTGTTGAGAGGTGAAACACGTGTCGATTTCTTTCAGGGTTTTTTATGGCTCTTTATAAATAGCTAAGTGGACCAGGTTACTAAATATATCCACGTCTATTGTATTTTATATATGTCGGAGACGGGTATGTGACTTTCGTTATTTTCAGCGATATTTTAACTACTGTGGGCGTAGTGTGGGTAGTGTTGGTTAATGCGCAATAGAAAAACAGTTTGCAGTTCAGATCACATTATAATTTACTATCAAATGAATCACACTAGCTAAATTATACACACACTGGGTGCGACGGCGTTTATTAAAATCACCAATTAACAAAATGATCACAAATTACAACGAACACAATAACTGAGCACCACGAATCGAGAACAGTTCCGCGACGCCCCGACTCCAATGCGACCAAAGGCTGAATGCCCTCCTCGCCTTGGCCATCAAACATCACGACTCTGTAGAAGCGCGCCTTCTTTGGTGTCGGTAAATCACTCTTGATGCCGCCAGAGGCGCGCTTGCGATTCGTTTCGTGTCCGTACTAATGACCGGATCCGACATATATTTTTTTATTTCGATGAATGAATTAGATGTTTTACAGCGAGGAAGTATAATTTGTCTAAGAGTTACCTAGGTACTTACGTTTGAGTTAGTTTATGAGGTACTAGCTTTTGCCAGTGGCTTTTCCCGTGTCTTTATAAATAACTAGCTGCGCCCCGCGGTTTCACCCGCATAAGTCTCAATCCCGTGGGAAAAAAAAAAAAGTATCCTATGTTCTTTTCCAACTTTTACTTTCGCATTTATAATATTAAGGATTATAGCCTATGTTACTCAGTGATAATATAGCATTGTACTGGTAAAAGAATTTTTTAAATCAATCCAAGTAAGTTTTGAGTTTATTTATTACAAACGAAAATACGAATCTTTTCTCCTTTTAATAGAAGTATAGTTATGAAGTAAAGATTCAATACTAAAATTCAATTACGACTATCCATAATTTTAGCTACCATATTGGCTTGTGTTAAGAATATCCTATGCAGCTTCTTGATCAAAATCTTTCATGATAAAAAGATAACCCTAATCCAGTTTCAGTGAATTCAGAACCAGACAGAATGGTATAAAAGCAAGCTCTGAAATATTGACTTCAATAAATAGAGGATCTATCAGAAATATTTGTATTGCAAGACAAATGTCGACTGAATATAATACAGTGCTTTGGAAGATGAAGTGTTTGGATTGAAAGTTAAGAAATACATTGAAACTTTTAGGCCGACAAGATTCTGTACGTATAATCCTAACTTAATTTATAAATGCAAATGTGAGTTTGTTTATTTGTTACGCTTTCACGCCAAAACAGCTAAATGGATTTTTAGTGGTATGAGAAACAGGGTGTAAAGTTCACTCATCCACCATAGAAAAGGGAGGATCCTCCGACCAGACGGGTGTTGTGTCTGGCGGGCAACTGCCCATCGGTTTGAAGTTGAAATCTTGTATATATGTCGATCACTCGGTAAACTTTAATTGCGCGATGCAGGATTTATGTGACGTCATGTCTATGATGCGTAGTTCGTATGTGGCGGTGTAACCCCTACAGATTTGGATAAAATTTGGCACATGACTGGACCATGACCTAAGTTAGGATATTATATACTTTTTGTCCTGATTTTTTTTACGGGATCGAGACTTATGCGGGTGAAATCGCGAGGCGCAGCTATTTAATTCTATTTTGGAATAAAATAGTGCTATCTTTACTGTGTGCACTGACATTTTTTAGTGCAGAAATCAGGATTTTAAATAAAGCTTGAAAGCCACATTGCACTGAAAACTTAAGTTTTATTTAAATAATTTGCGGCTAAACGGCACAAAAGTTCCCAACAAAGAAAAAATTATGAAGCAAATTTAAATGAGAGCTACACCTGTAAATATACTACCTCCGACTGTACGACTAAAATTAGCTTCCAACGCTAGCCCACTCACTGTACCATTAGATAAAAGCCTCTGTTTGTGGCACGACTTGTACGCAGAGATATGTTAATTTGCACCCAAATGTAGCACTGCTCCGTCGCATAACGTGGACACAGCCTACAGCACAACGTGTATACCCGTACGTCAGTAAGTGTATTACGCTTGCATACCATGACTGGAACTAAGGGTGAGTTCGAATTTGCAGATAAGCCGCATATTTTTTTTATTTTTCTTTTTCTTTTACTAATAAAAAAATTATTAAATTAAGAAATCATTAAATCATACTATTAAATGAGTAATATTTATATAAATACATATATATTATGTAATCACGTTCTCTAAAACGGCTCTAACGATTTCGATGAAAGTTGCAATATAGGGGTTTACGGGAGCGAAAATCGTTCTAGCTAGGTCTCATATCTGACAAAATTTGTTTCCTCCGTATTTTCACCCAAGCAGAAATCGGTCGCCCAAAGCTTAGAACAAGATGGCTACCTTAGAATAATAACACGGCAGCATGGAATTAGTAAGTACCTCCTATCATGGCATCATGGAATTAGTATGTACTATACATGGAATTAGTATGAACTATCCTATACTATTTTAAATGAGCATTCTCTATTTTCACCCGAGCAGAGCTCGGTCGACCAGGTACTACAATTATTATACAACTATTTACACTAGGTATTGAATTAAATGACTAACTATCTAACTATACAAATAAAAACAAAAGACGATTTAGGCGTCGAAGTACTCGTCTAAATCGCTGTCATCAGCAAACATGCCCAGAAGATTGACAGCATTGCCACGTTGAATGCTAATTCTTTGGAGAAGAAGAAACAAGCCAGTACCCTAATTGCGTAATACAACACAACCATAATCTGTTTCGATTTGAAACAGATTGCTAACCCATTGCTTCATAAATTGGAAAAAAAAATCTATTCAACAACGTAAATAACGCAATGAATGTTGTTGAACTGTCAAAATGAAACAAATTAGGCAAAATTGTTTACGAAAATAAGTTACGCAATTAGGGTACAGCTCTCTGGTCACGTTTCTTGAATTGGCATAATTATATAACAATGTTTAGGTTACATTAGTCTTCAGTTAAGTAGTTACATTAAAGTAACTGAAGCATCCTCGAATAATATTATTATATATATTCTCGTCAACGTCAAAAACAGTCTGTGTAGTTATGTTATGTTATAGGGTTTGGTTTCCGTACTTAGTCCGTAAAGTGGACCATTGTGCGTGGGCCATGGCGGCCGTTTGGTGGTTATTCCAACCAGCCCACCTCCCTCCAGAAGCTAATTAAATCTCCTAGTCTGTTCAGAACATCTGTGTAGGATCTGGGTGACCCGAGGGTTTCTGTTCTAATCTGGGTGACGCCTGTGCATTCAAAGAGCACATGCGCTACGGTTTCTTCAGCCTCCATGCACGCCCTGCACAGAGGACTGTCCGTTATGCCTATTGTGTGGAAGTGTCTATTTAGCGAGCAATGTCCCGTGATGGTCCCCGTCACCAGGCGCAGGCCGTTCCTATCTAGGCGTAATAAGCGCCTGGTTAGCCTGCTATCCAAGGATGGCAAAGCTTCCTTAGACTGCCTGCAGCCCGGTGTCGAGGTCCACCAGTTCCCCGCTTGTGTGTGGGTGAACTCCTTTAGCCATCTGTGTAGTTCTGGCCTTAGACAAAATGGATCCAGAACACACCACTGCATATGTTATGAATTCTGCATATTCAACAGATATAATTTTAGTAAAATAACTGTACGTCACTTTAAAATTAATTTCGCACCTATTTTCTTATTCAATAACACTGTATAACAATTAACTACTGTATTAAATTTCACATTTAAACACATTCACACACCCTCACTGTCACTCTCACTCACACACTCGCATGCCTACGTGCGTGCTGCATGTTTAGCTTTTATTCTCTTTTTTAAATATAATTTTTTCCTACATTTGTATAAGACAAGTAAATGATACTTATTCAAGTTATGGAAGAGCGGAGTCTCCTAACACAGGCTTATTTGCTTTAAAGGAGGCTCCAATCACTAGTTGGTAAGTTTTAATTGTTAAAATAATAAACTATTTTCATTTTTTCAAATGGTTTCGGTAAGCGCTGTGGATACCAAAATTGATAATAAATTTAAAAGAATTGAAAGGCTTTCAACATTTTAGAAGTTTTAAACCTACCATTGGTCGTTTTAACAGAATCGGTCAAGTTTGTTTCGAATTAACTAACGTAAAATAATATGGTTCGCGAACTTTTTAGCAGTTTAAAAAAGGCTGATTACCAAACAGACCCAAATCAAATAAAACGTACCTTTGATTAACTAGTTCCCCATAAACAACTGGCGCAAATGTCTAAAAGGGGAGGATGTCAAATTGATGTTTAATTAACTCATTGCCCGATTTGTCGAGAGATCAAAGCTCTTTGATGTACGGGCCATGGCTTCTCGTAGCTCGACGGAAACTGACTTGAGAAGATGATGAAGTATTTGGAGAAAAGATTTTGTTAAGGGTGATGCGATAAGGTAGCCCGCGAAATTCAAATTTTCTTACGTTTTTAACCGACTTCCAAAAGGAGGAGGTTCTCAATTCGACTGTATGTTGTTTTTTTTTTTTTGTATGTTTGTTACGCGATTACTCCGTCAATTATGAATTGATTTTGATGGTTCTTTTTTTGTTTGGTAGATCATACTTCAGAGGTGGTCCCATATAAATTTTATTAACTTTGCTTGGGTAGTTTTTGAGTTAGCTTCAATAATAGGTATTTTTTGCTCACTTAGTATGTGGATGATATTATGATAACTTCCTGTCACTGTTATTTACATAGCAGGTAGTGGTATTCGAATTTGTGTGGGGTAGGTATCACAACTAAAAAGTGAAAAATAAAAACTTTTTACAAAAAAAAACAACCGACTTCAAAAAAAAAACACTGCAAAGTGAAAAATAACTTTAATTTCGGAAGTCGGTGACAAAGAACGAAAATTAAAAACCAAAGAAACCAACTTCCGAAATTAAAGTTATTTTTTTTTTTACAATTTGCAGGTCTGTGTCAGGTTGAATCTTGATTAAAATACTGTGATTTGCGACCGTAACAAATACTTATGGCTTTACAGAATTATAATCATTAAAATCAATACAACTCAGTTAGAATAATATTTTAATAGTCATTTAATAGGATTATATGAACTTAGAGAGTTGTATTGATGATTTTTATGATTAAAATTCTATAAATATATTTATTATGCCGTCGCGAATCATATTTAGATCAACATACAACCTTATACTGACCTGTAAATTCCAAAAAACGTAAGAAAATTTTAATTTCGCAGGCTACCCTGACGCTTTCGCCTTAAGTGAGTAATTATGTTTTTGTGACACGTTAAAGAAGAGGAAGGGAGTTTTTTGAGGAAATATTAAACTTGCCATCTAAAAACTTATTGACCTGCTAATGATGAATCCTTTTTTAAATTAATGAACTTCTAAAAACTTTTTGCGTTTCTAATGATGCACACTTTTTTTTAAATAATTCAACATCTTTATAACTTTCTGGACTTATCGCACAGTTGGTAGCAGTAACTAAGCTAGGGTACCCCGACCAAACGGGTTAGGTTATGCTGTAACTATGAACAACCGCGCGCGAGCGAAATTCGTTCAAATTCAAAAGTCATTTATTCAAACTGGGCTGAGAATCAGAACTTTTCGAACGTCAAAATTACATAAGACAGTCCCCCAAAACGCCTATCCTTCACCACTTCCTAGTGCCTTTCGCTGGGAAGAAGAAGTGGCGCAACAAGCTCCCCAGCAGCACAGCTGTCTGTTCAAGTTGTTTTATATTTAGCTATTATCGATTAGCTGCTCCGGTATCATTGTTATATTGGTATTGATCTAAACCCACGAACCCGACGATGGTCGTTCGTGGGTTTGGACTCACAAAACTCACTTTATTTTTAACCGACTTCCAAAAAGGAGTTATATGTTCGTCGCGTATGTTAGTTTTTTTTTTTATGTATGTCTACCGATTTCTCCGTCAATTGTGGACCGATTTTAAAAATTCTTTTTTTGTTTGAAAGGGTGTGCTCTCGAATTGGTCCCATATAAATTTTATTAACTTTGCTTGGATAGTTTTTGAGTTAGCTACAAAATACGTATTTTTTTCCCAGTTAGTATGTAGATGATATGATAAGTTTCTGTCACTGGTAGCAGGTAGTGGTATTCGAATGTGTGTGGGGTAGGTACCACAACTAAAAAGTGAAAAATAAAAACTTTTTACAAAAAAAAAACAACCGACCTCCAAAAAAACACTACAAAGTGAAAAATAACTTTAATTTCGAAAGTCGGTGGCAAAAAACGAAAATACAAAACCCAAGACACTGACTTTCGAAATTAAAGTTATTTTTCACTTTGTAGTGTTTTTTTGGTGGTCGGTTGTTTTTTTTTTTTAAGGTTTTGTGTCAATAATTTCATCACCACTGCTCTCAAAACGGTCACATCGGTTACATCGTGAGGAAACCGACATGTCCTAGAACCAAAAAATTCGAAGACATGTGACATCTACCAACCCGCACTGGGCCCACGTGGTGGATTACTGCCCACTCTCGAATAGAGTACGCCTGTGTCGGCAATGGGAATATTATAGGCTGATTAAGCAGTGCTCAAATCCAGACTCCCTAGTAATCCCTTATTACCCTAAAAACCTGAAAAACAAACCAATATTCTACATTTAATTCTCCCAGGTTTAAAGAACCTCTGCAGCAAACACGATACATCTTAATTTCAGAGAAGCAGGTCGCCGGTACCTAATTAAGTAATTCCTTCGGTTCGGCCAACCAAGCTTTTACTTAATGACAATTTAATGCGGGCGAAGCCTTAAAGTGTTTATCTTACTGTTTATTTTGTACTGTGGCTTTCGACTGGACGTTTTTTTTTTTTGATGGTGATTAGGTTTTGAATGGAAATGTTCTTGATTTGGGATTGGTATGGGGTGGAGTTGACCTGTATTCACTAATTGTGATTTGATTTGAAATTCTAATTTAGTTTTTTGTATACTTTGTCAGGGTTTTCCAAGGAATTTTCTTCAAACAAGTTTTCTTGGATCGTGCTCACTCAAATGTTTGCTGATGGTGGCGAGTATGTTGGATCGTTCGGTTCCCTTCAAAATTGTTTGGCTGGTTGGTGCTGATCCACGCGTCATGTTAGTGAACGGGCGCCGTCAGTTGAAACTGGTCATCTCTTATCATTGATCTTATTTTGAATTGTTTTATATTACATTGTTCTCACTCATAGAAGGAAGCAACAACAATCATGTATCCAGGATTTTGTAATGTCTTAATTTAAGGCTCGTTGGTCCAGTGGTCGCAACCGCTACTGCTGAGCATGAGGTCCTGGGTTCGATTCCCGGGTCGGGCAAAGTGTTATTGGGTTTTTCTATCTGAAATTTCTCAGTAGCAGCCCGGAGTTTGGATTTGTGCCCGGTTGATGGCAATAGCTCGCCCTCTATTACATGGGACTTAAACATAACTGGCGAAATGTGGGTGTACCTATCTGCTACAGGGACACCCTTGCCCAACCCTTCGGGAAAACAAAGCATGATGTTATGTTATGTGTGTTAATTTAAAGGAGTTTCCTTGTAGTTTCTTGCCAATTCTTCTCCATAGATATCTAAGTTTAATTTCATATTCAGAAAAATGCTACCATTAGGTAGGACCTTAATGTTTTCTTTCAAATTTAAATTGCAATTATTTTTCAGCATCGATTAATTTCGACTTCAAAACCTGTTTTAATTCCGAGTCAAAGTAAAAAAAGGTACACAGTATCCAAAACTTTGTCTCGTTAAAATTACGAGAAAAAAAAGGGGCTGTAAATTTTTTCTTCTGATTATCACTAATTACAGCGGGGTGTCGGTCGTTTGCAAATTTCGGGAGGGGGCGTTACGGTTCAATGACCTCAAATAGATCGACGTGACGATGATATTTTTTCTGACGATGAAATTACGAGGATTGTATTTTTATAGACTTGTTTTTTATTTTGCTCCCCCTGTAGGATTTGTTGTTGCATTGTTAGTTTTTTTATTGAAAACGTTGGTGATAAAAGTTGTCATGAAAAATGTCAATATATTATTATATGCTTCATGCTTTGAGGTTTTCTTGAACTGAATATTACCTACAGATAACTATTTCATGTATTCGTATTGTACCCATTTGTATGTAAGTACCGATGCTACTGTATAAAAAACTTTTTTACAAAAAATACAACCGACTTCCAAACTACAAAGTGAAAAATAACTTTAATTTCGGAAATCGGTGTCTTTGGATCAGTATTTAAGTTTTTTGACACCGACTTCCGAAATTGAAGTTATTTTTCACTTTGTAGTTTGGAAGTCGATTGTATTTTTTGTAAAAAAGTTTTTTTTTTCACTTTTTAGTGGGTTGATTTGTAATTTATCTAAGTTACAATAGCCTTATGTTAACTGCTCACCAAAAATACCCAAATCGCTATAGATGTGCCTTTAATATTTGAAGAGTTCCCTCGATTTCTCCAAGATTCCATCATCAGATCGTGACCAAATGACAATGGGGCCAACTTGAAAGTATACCCTTTCAAACAAAAAAAGAATTTTTCAAATCGGTCCAGCCGTCTTCGAGTAATCGGGGAACATACATGTAAGAGCGGGAGGGCTCGGGGTTCTCGAATGATAACGATCAGACATCTTGTAAACACTTTTATAAATCACAATCAAACCAACAATGATTCACACAACTTAATATTATAACGAGGTGCACACAGTTCAAAATACAATTCAATACTGATCGCTCTGCCTTTTTTTTTTTTTTTTTTTTCTGTTGGGCATCTCACAGCTGGTTCCGAAAACCGTAGCTGTTTAACCGGTCAATCCTGTGGTTGCCTTAAGCTACTACACTCAAAGCCTCCAGCCAGGGCACAAATACTAAGCTAAAAATTTAAGGATGAACGCTCACTAAGGGCACCCCCTGCGGGGTTCGAGCCTCGGCTTAGGGCGTTATCCGGAGGGAGGACATCAAAAGATGGGACGGGCTGGATCAAAAGGTTTTGATCATTATTATTAGTCGGGGAATTTAAAGCTACGTGCACAGCTGCAACAACTGCTGGCACCTCGTTTTCGAGCAAGGGTCGGGAGGGAGTATTATTTACTCGGGGGCGCGGCGGTCGAGATCGCAAAGGACCTCGGCGGCGAGGTCGGTATGACGGGAGGCGTCTGTTTTTGTACACTGTACTTGTTTCCCTATTGCTCTCCTGGAGGAGGGTTATGGGGTCATCGGGATCTACGAGGATATGCCTTGGACGGCGAACATGGCTGATTTTACTCGGGACATAACTGGCGGCCTCGACAACCAGAGGGTTGCGATGTTTGGCCGCGGACTCAAAGAAACGCTTGGAAAGGCGTTTTAGAAACTGATGGATTGTGGGAATCTTTAGGTCGAGGTGGAGTGCCTCGTTCCTGACGAACCAGGGGGAACCTGTGGCCCTACGGAGGAATTTATTTTGCACTGTTTGCATTCTATGAATATGACGGGGTTTCGCATGAGCGAAGACGGCACCCGCATAGGTCATGATCGGTCGAATGCACGCCGTGTAAACGCGCAATTTGCACCTAAGTGACAATTTGCTACGTGCATTCACCAGATAGAAGAGTCTACCGAGAGCGAAAGAGGCTCGCGAACGAACCATCTTTATGTGCTCTGCGAAAGTCAAATGATGGTCTAGAACGACACCGAGATATTTAGCTCGCTTCTCCCAAGGGATCGGCTTGCCGAACATGGTGATTGGTCGGGGGAGGGGGTTTTTGAGCCTTGAACGCGGCTTCGTAAAGAGAACCGCTTGGCTTTTATCGGGGTTGACTTCTATCCGCCATTTTGTAAACCAAGCTGCCAGTCTATTGACTGCGCGTTGGAGATTTAGGCGAATGATGTCGGGGGATCTAGAGCTGAAGTAGATGGCAGTGTCGTCTGCGAACAGACCCAACTGCGACCTACCGCAACCTTTTGGGATATCGCTCGTTTATAGCGTAAAAATGAGGGGGGACACCACAGAGCCCTGGGGGACACCTGCGCGGATGGGACGGGGAGTGGATAACGCTCCTTCGATACGATAACGGAAGACGCGATTCGATAAAAAGTCTCGTAAGATGAGTACGAGACGATCTGGCACGCCGAGTTGGTACAGCTTGTATATTAAGCCGTTGTGCCAGACTTTATCGAACGCTTTCGCTACGTCGAAGAATACTGCACCGGTCATAGTCCCGCGCTGGAAACCAGCGCTTATGGATTCTACGATGCGGTGGGCCTGATGCACGCTAGAGTGCTCAGTTCGAAAGCCGAACTGTTCGTTGGGGATGAGGCCCTTGGTCTCGGCGAAATCTCTGAGGCGCTTATAAATAAGCCTCTCATAGATTTTTCCGAGAACCTTGAGCAGACTGATGGGACGGTAGCTAGAGGCCTCGGTTTTGGGCTTGCCGGGCTTAGGGATACCGATAACCGTGGCCTCCTTCCATGACTGGGGGAAGATATTGTTGCTTAAGGCACCATTGAAGATGGTGGTCAAAAGTATTATTAGGTGGGCGGGGAATAGTTGGATAACCCTATTGGTGATGCCATCTGAACCGGGGGCTTTGCGGACTTTAAGACCCTTGATGATGTCGTGCACCTCGTCCGGGAGGACGGGGGGCAGTGGACAATCAGGGTCATCGACGTGAGGGAGGGAGGCTCTACGTTCGACTTCGGCGTCGACCTTTTTCAGGTGAGCTTTGTCTACAGGTAGGGAACTGGGAGTGCATTGGGCCTCGAGGCTGTCTGCGAGGCATTCAGCCTTTTCGGCATCGTCAAATGCGATGGATTTATCGGGACGGGTCAGGGGGGGCATGGCTGAGACCTGGGGAGACCTGAGTTTCCTCTGGAGCTCCCAGAAGGCCTGATGGGTGGGCTCAAGTTCGCCGAGTAACTTTCCCCAGCTCGCGTTCCGCAGCTCCGCTATACGTGTCTTTACAGATCTCTGTAAATAGCGCATATGGGCTTTGTTGGCGTTACAGGGAAAGCTATCGTAGGCACGTATGGCCGCGTTCTTCTCAGTCAGTAATGCACGCACGTCGTCCGGCAATTTCCAGCGACGGTCGTCCGTCGCTGGAACTTCCCTTGAACAATCGTTCAGGACGGTTTGTACGTGATTAGTGAGTGAGTCGATCGCGGCCGTGGTGTCGGCGACCGAGTCGAAAAGGTCGGGGATAGAGTCTAATTGAGGGGACGTGTTGGATTTCAGCTGTGTGCTTACTTTCTTCCAGTCCGTGATCCTCTTAGTGATAGGGGGGGCGTTCGGGTCGGAAAGACCTATGCGGGGGTGTAGTCTCATGACTACCGGGCGGTGATCAGAGTCTAGCTCTTGTACCGTTTCTATTGAATCTAACTTTAGGTTGACGTTCTTAAGGAGCGCCACGTCTAAGATATCGGGGGCATGATTTGGGTTCGTCAGCGGAAAATGGGTGGGAGTCATGGGAGCGATGACGTCAAAGGTCAGGGAGTTTGAGAGGTCGAACAGGTGTTGACCTCTGAGATTGGTTACCGAACTGTTCCAAGAGGGATGTTTGGCATTTAGATCGCCCGCTATAATGAGCGAGTTACTCATAGCGAGTAGAATCGAGAGGTCGTTTGAGAGACGTTGGTGATGGTAATGCCCCGTGGTGTTACCGGGGGGATTATAGACCGATACGAGAGTGATCGGCTCGTGACCTGACATGCCTAGACGGCAGGCGGAGACTTCTAATACCGAGAGGGGGGGAGGGTCTAGTGGGATGCAGTGAAGCTGTTTTCTATAATAGATCAGGGTGCCACCCTTGTGACATCGCGACCTGTCATTGCGAACTATCCGGTAGTTGGCGAGTGACGGATCACGATGGCAAGGCTTTAGGAAAGTCTCTTGTATTAAGAGAACGTCTATTTGATGATCGCGGAGGAAGAGCCCTATTTCTTCCCTTTGGGATTTTATGCCGTTGGCGTTGAAGTAACCTATTGTTAGGGATCGGGGTTTGAATCTAGCTAAGGCCTCGTTATCCATTGAAAGATTTAGGGGTTTGGGCGAGGGATTCTAGGGCTTGCGTAATATCCGGATACGCATTATAAATGGATTGAATCCTAATGATATTGCCTTGGGCGGCGACGATGAGTTTTGCCATTTCCTTTGCACGCGGGGAGGCAAAACACGCGAAATTTGATGTGATTATGTTGAACGAGGCAACACCTGACATCTGCTCGGTCGCGGGACCGGCAGTCGGGGGACGCGGAGCTTGGGGAGCAGGCGCGGGTTTAGCGGGGGGCGCGGCGGGCGCGGGGGGCGCAGAGTGCGCGGGACGCGCGGAGGGCGCGGGTGGCGCGGTGCCACGGAAGCGGGGGTCCCTAAGGTGGGGGGGAGGAGATGGGGGGGTGGCGGGGGGGGAAATGACCGTAAGAGGGCACCAAGGCAGGGAAAGACTGCTGGTGGTGGAGATAATTCCACGGACTAGGCCTCTGAGGGCTTATTCGTTGGGGCATAAGGGCGGAGGGAATCCTATAAGAGGATGAGGAGGGAGTTTCCCTTTGCTGGCGGGCGCCGGAGCGCTTCCCCAGCTTGGGAGAAGAGGCCTTAGGGGCTTTTGAACAACCCCGGTAGTTAGCCGGGTGGCCCTCTTTGCCGCATAAAACGCAGCTAGGAGGTACAGTACATAGGGTACGGTCCTTGGGACGGGGGCAGTCGGAAGTGCTATGCTCTCCCAGGCACTTTACGCACCTGGGTGTAGCATGGCAATTCCGCTGTGAGTGGCCGTATAACTGGCACCTGTGGCATTGTCCGACAATGCCACTCTTAATTGGTTTTTCAATTTCGAACCCTGTGAGATGACACAGGGAACGAATTTGGAAAATCGGATGGTAGCCCTCAACGGGCGGACAGATAACGAGGACCATGTCGTAGAGGTCACCGCCTCTGGAGCGGTGCATACGATGGACCTCGTCAACCGGGACGTTCTGCGACTGAAGGTCGGCGAGAATTTCAGAGGGGAGGATTTCCCTAGGGATGCGTTTTATAACAACGCGAACTTGTTTCTCTTCTGGGAGAGAGTAGGTGTGGTATGACACACCTCTCGCTCTCAGTAGACGGGTTAGTTCCCTATAGTCGCGCGACGTAGGGACTAGAACTTTTATACCCTGCTGGGTATTTCTGGCGCTGGTGAAGCTGATCTTTTGATCAGCGCACCATTTCGAGATGTCCGTCCACTTCCCCTTGTCCTGTACGAACAGGGGGGGTGGAGGGGGAATCTTTTTCGCGGGGGGCGCGGGGCAATCCATCGCGGTGGATGATGCGGTCGGGGCGGCGGGGGACACGGGGGGATCCTTTGCGGAGGATGACGCGGTACGGGGGGCGAGGGGCGCGGGGGAGGCCTTCGCGGAGGACGTAAACGAGATCGGTGGGGCGGTGGAGGGGGAGGGGGAAGCTACGGTAGCGCAAGTCGCGACGGTAGCACGCTGTTTAACCACAGCTGGTTTGATGGTGACGGTGGATGAAGAGGAGTCTGAGTCCTCTATTGCGGCGACCTTACTGGCCTGCGCAGAGGTCTGCTTCCTGTTCTTCCTCTTTCTTCCCTTTCCTTGGACGGCTATGAAGCCGTCGTCGGAGGGGGAGGAAGAGGTAGAGGAAGCAGCGGACTTTGGCTCGTCTTCCTCCTCCGAGCCAGAGGGGTAGGAGGGTTGCTTTGAAGAAGCAGCGGGGGCGTCGGTGTCCATTGACTCCGACGAAGGGGAGGGGGAGGGGGGTCTGGGCGACTCTACAGTCGGAGTGGTGTCAAGAGCGTCGCTGAAAGTAGCGACGCTGACATCTTGGTGGGGGTTTTCGCCCCTTGAGATGCTCAAGAGGTTGGAGAGCTGGTCCTTATATTTCCCGCGGAGGGAAGGCTCTGACTCGAGTATATATTCGAGAAAGAGGGTTAATTGTTTCGAGAGAAGCTCGAGATCTATCACTTTGGTAGCCATAATGGCGGGGGGGGGAGGGAATAGCCTAACTATGCCTGTCTCCCCGGTGGGAATGCCGGGGATGTGTACAATCCCTCCCTGTCGGGTAAGACAGGGAGGATGAGTGCCTATCGGTGAGCCCTAAGCTTGATTTGGCCCGTTGCCTATCTTAATGTGCAACGGGGTCCTAACCAGTCTAGTGTGAAGGGTATGAAGATACCCGACCACGCTAGGTGAGTTGCTGTGGAGGCAAAACTGTCACCACGTGTTGACTAGGAGATCCCCCAAGGCCAAACACTGGGACCCGGCCAATTCACTGCCTTACCCTGAAGGGGATCGGCGGGTGTGTTGGGTCAACACCCCACTCGTCTTCGTTGGCACCGTATGGTATCCACCGAGTGACCACGAAACTGTGGTTTTGCCCGGAAGGGGCCTAGTGAATTTACAGACGAGAATCTCTTGTTAAAGAAATAAGATAGCCTTGAAAAAGACCTTTTTTGTGGATCTATGCCCGATCGATAAACGATCGGAGATCGGATGTAGTCGAGCGACTACGAAAATCGTTACGAAATGCAACGAATATATGACTCAGAGCAATGAGTCATGAACGGGAGAGCGCGCAAGCACACACAACCGTCCGTGACCGGTGCCGAGCGTCAAGTGGATCGCTCTGCCTTTTTTTTTTTTATTTTTTTTTTTTTTTTTTAATAATGGCTTCTCGCAGTTTTGACCACTAAGGTCGTGGCTGCTTAACCGGATTTTGAATCGCTCTGCCACTAGAGCGAGCCTATTTATACTTTCAAACAACTATCAACGTCAAACAACAACGACTTCCGGTGACATTTGTTTTACAATAAAGTTTAGATTTAATTTAGTAACAATGATGTAACTGCGTACAATATTTGATTTGTAATTAATAACACTTTAAATTCTTATATTGTTTTAATTAGGTAACTATAATTTTATTTAAAATGAACTAACAGTATTCTTATTTCCTTTTTAGAGTTAAATTAAAACTTAAATAAAAGCAAACCTTAAAATTAACAATACTTAATTTATACGATGTTGTAATGCAAAATCACTTGTTTATTTATTCCACTGATTCGTGTTTCCGTTACGTCATTAGCTGTTATGACGTTTGTTTTAGTCCGTGGTGCTGTTTTTATTTGTCAGCGCTATCATACATTAAAAAAAAAAAAAAAAAAAAAAAATATCCCGACGAATTGAGAACCTCCTCCTTTTTTTTGAAGTCGGTTAAAAATGGAATAATCGCGCAGTTTAATCGTCTATAATAAGCAGTGATCGGAGTAGGTAGATTGATTTGGGGTCAATAACTGGCACGTATATATTAGTATGGATATGCCTCCGGGATTCCGGGATTTTGAAATTATTAAGATTTTGTTAAGGAATTTCAAATGTTGTATTTTTATTTGTATATAGGTGATCGGCCTTCAATAGTAAAAAAAAAACTATGGTATGGCTAAACTTGAGTAAAAATTTGCAAACATAAAGTGGGATTCTATTAATAATACTTACTGTGGTGCATGCGACGAAAGATGGGACTTACCTCTCCGTTATCCTACTGACACGCGGTTGTCAAAATTTCTAATGTAGTAGTTTAAAAATCATAACTTTTACAATATTCGATTCAATCCCGTAAGTACCAAAATGAAATCCCGGAAAAAAGGCTTATCCATGTTCTGAATTCTGTGACTATTCATGATGCGAGTACGTAAAATCAATCTACCTACTCCGATCACTGATAATAAGACGAAGCTGTGTTTTGTAAAATACTTAAATGATTTGTTTTGTAAGGTTGACTGGTAGGAAATGCCTCAGGCATTAAGTCCACCTTTGTACAGTATTTTTTACTTGTGCATAAAGTTTTAATAAATAAATGAAATTTGTTTAAGAAAAATTGACTAAAACCCTACAAATATCCGTTCAAAAGAAACTACAGCATTAAAAGAATAAAACTGCGATAGAACAATGATTGGCACAAACCGCTCACAATTCAAAACGAATGCAAAACGTTTATTCACTTTTCTTTCATCAACAACCTCGCGATTCCTTATAAAAACTCCATTTTAAAATGCAAAGCCGCCGTGAAATGCTTTCACGCAGTATTTTGAAAGAAAACTCTATTGAAAGCGTTCACTTCAAACGTTTAGCAGAACCGGTTTCGATAAGTATTCATACAAAGATTTAAATCGTTAGATTCGACCTACCGCGTCAAAATATAGTTTCGTTTCTGGTCTACTCTCTAATGGCCGATTCCTATACTTTACGGACCTTAATTGGTTAAAATTAAGACTCTTGTATCTTTTATGAAGCAAAGACCTCATAGCTTTGCATAGTAGACACTTTATGGAAGTAGCTATTACAGGTAAACTTAGCTTACAAATCTACGAAGATACGGGCCCGTCTGAAAATAGTTGATCCGTCAAAACAAGTGTCAAATTAAAAAATTTGGACGGGCAAAACTACATCGGGAGTGGGGACAGCTGTCAAATCGTATTGCATTCATTCTTAGTTTGATTTCCGAACTAATCTTATGTACGTAAGTGATACGGAGTTGGTAGCGCCCGTAACTCTGATACACAATAACGCAGTGATTTGACTTAATCGCATGGAAAGTGTGGGCTCACTCTTCTCGTGGCTAAGTACGGTGAGGGCAAATCTAGTGATTTAAATCTTTGTGGGATATAGTGAAAAGTAGTATGGTGCATGTAGCCACAAAAGTATGTGGTCTGGCGAAGAGAAAATGTGGTAGTAGAACGAATGATTCTTGGGTAGATGGTGAAGTAAAAGAGGTTGTGAGGAAGAAAAAAGAGGCCTGGCTTAATGTTTTAGCCTGTAAGGCCCAAAATAGGATGAATGGGACAACGAATGTAACAGATGATTCAGATGATTTGGAAAGAGTGAAGAAGAAATACTCCGAAATGAAAATTAAAGTGAAAGAGATGGTAAAAATTAAGAAGGATGAAAAGGAAGAAAAGTATAACAGGAAGTTCTCTGATAACTTCAGGGTCAATGTTAAGCTGTTCTGGAAACAGGTAAGATTGGCTCGCGGAGTAACAGAAACATCGAGTATGAATATTATAAGAGCAGAAGATGGATGTTTACTAAGCGAAGAATGTAAGGTCTTGGAACGTTGGAAGGGATACTTTGAAAGTTTATTTAGTTGTCAGGATAGTGTGCAAGGAGTGGGTAACTGGGCAGACGCCAGTTTTGAAGACCCAAACTCAGATGTAGATGACGAAAATGCGATAGAAATAGATGAGATTATAAGAGCGCTGAAAGGGATGAAAGTTGGGAAAGCTGCAGGGTACGACAGAGTGTCTGCTGAAATGCTGAAGGGCGGTGATGGGGTGGTAGCAAGCCTGTTGTGCCGAATCTTTAATATGTGTTGGAGATATGGCCGTGTGCCGGATGATTGGTGCAAGGCTGTAATCGTACCACTATATAAGGGAAAAGGCTCTCAGCAGGAGTGTAAAAACTACCGCGGCATTAGTCTTTTGAGCGTTGTCGGCAAACTGTATGCGAAGGTTTTGATAAATAGAGTGATAAAAGTGACAGATGAGAAAATATGGGATGTACAGGCAGGATTTAGAGAGGGAATGGGCTGTATGGATCAGATCTTCTCCCTAAGGTGCATAACCGAAAAACATCTAGCAAAGCACAAGAACGTCTATTGTGCTTTCATTGATTTGGAGAAGGCCTATGATAGTGTGTGGAGGGAAGAACTGTGGTCGACACTATCCAAGTACGGTGTGGACTGGCGCTTGGTACGGGCACTGAAATCTTTATACAAGGATTCCAGTGCTTGTGTTAGGATAAATGGGGCATACACGAACTGGTTCTGCATCTCGAGGGGTGTTAGACAGGGTTGTGTAGCGTCACCGTGGCTGTTCAACTTGTACATGGATAGTTGTCTGATAGATTTGAAAGAGGGTGAGTGCGGATTGAGGATGAATGAGTTGCCTGTCAAATGCCTTATCTACGCAGATGATCAAGTTCTACTTGCATCATCAGCAGAACAGTTGCAAGACATGGTGACTGTGATGGGTGAAGCATATAAGAGGAAAGGGATGAATATAAATGTGAATAAGACGAAGGTCATGGTGTTTGAAAGAGGAGAGGATGTATCGGTGTGTGATGTGAAAATAAATGATAAGAGTGTGGAGCAAGTAAGTGAGTTTATATATTTGGGGAGTCTGTTTACAAGGGATGGGAAGATTGATGGAGATGTGGAAAAGAGAGTAAACGCGGGAAACAAAGTGAATGGTGCTATACATGCGATTGTGACCAACCAGTCGATGTCTAAAAAGGCTCGACTGGCTGTTCACAATGGTGTGCTGGTACCCACGCTTATGTATGGTAGTGAATGTTGGGTGTGGCAAAAACAACATGAAAGTAGAATAAATGCTGTGGAAATGCGTTCCTTGCGAAGCATGTGTGGCCTGACTATGAATGATAGGCTGAGGAATGATGTGATAAGACAGCGGTGTGATTTAAAAGAAGATGTAGTGACAAAAATTGAAAAGGGTATGCTGAGATGGTTTGGGCATGTTGAGAGAATGAATGAAAGGCGACTAACAAAATGTATTTACAAGGCTGATGTAAAGGGAAAGGCCGGGCGGGGACGCCCTAGGAGGACATATACTGACCTTATTGGTGATGTTCTTCAGAAAGGCCAGGTGCGTAGTACTCGCAACCGGCGTGCGTGTATGACCAGATGTATGAACGTAAACGAGGCAAAAGGACTATGTAAGGATCGTAGCAGGTGGCGTTCTGTAGTTTCTGCCTACCCCCATGGGAAGAAGGCGTGAGTTTATGTATGTATGTATGTTAAATCTTTGTATTCATACGATAAAAATATCGGAGTATGGAAACGTGGAGGAATTTTTTCCATGTACGTATGTATTTTATTTTTATTGGTGCTCTGAATTTTCAAACGATTTCTGCTACAATGCAGGATGCGTTCTGCAGCATGTGTGGCTTCTACTGTTGAATACAAATACAGAACTATAGATAGTAAAGAATGAAGTTTATCTGAAGTTTCTATCTTTTCGATCTGTTTACTGTTAGAGCGTGTTTTGTTGTAACAATGAATAGAGCTCTATTTGAACATATTCTAAGACAGAAATCTTCCTAGGTATATTTTGATTTTCGAGAGCTATATCCAAGGTATATCCAAGTACCTACTGTATCGTCCCACTGCTAGGCAAAAGTCATAATAGCTTTCCATTGTTCTTTTGTGCGTCTACATCAAAATCTGTGGAGTATAATATAATAAGCCTTTATTGAACAATCTTATAAAATACATATTTCTTATATACTAAATTAAATATTTAACATAGACACTAGTTTTGCGAAAATTGTCTTGCTACTTAGCATAGGCCTCCCCTGAATGGGCACGCCACAATCGCGGCGATAAGACCCGTCTTTGAGGAGTGGCTGGAGAGACGCCACGGCGTTCTCACCTTCCGCCTGACGCAGGTCCTCACCGGACACGGCTGCTTCGGGAGGTTCCTGTTCAGGATAAGGCGGGAGGAAACACCCGGGTGTCACCATTGTGTGGATCGGCCTGAGGACACGGTGGAGGTCTGCCCGGCTTGGGCGGAGCAACGCCGTGTTCTCGTAGAGGCGATCGGCGGCGGTGATCTCTCGCGTCCGGCCCTGGTTCAGGCCATGGTACGGAGCGAGAGGAAATGGCAGGCCGTCACCTCCTTCTGCGAAGCGGTAATGCTCGCGAAGGAGGAGGCGGAACGCGTGAGGGAGAGGCAAATTTCGCGCCCTCACGCCCCTAACCGCCGCAGGAGGAGACGCCCGGGGCGGGAATCGCGAGCCGATTTCCGGCCACCGTAGGCGCGGGCTTGCGGACGGTGAGCAATGGGTAGCTCGCTGTCCGATAAGGACCAAGCCCGGGTCGACGGCGCGTTGTGTTCCACGCGCGCCTCAAAGAGATGTCAGCAGAATTGAAGGGGTCCACTAGGGCCAATGCCTGCCGGGGGTTCGAAGAAAACCGATCGGGAAATCGTGGCCCCCGGCAACAGGGCAACCGAAGGAACACGGGTGGGTTTTAGTCAGTAAGAGTCTGACACGCCCTCCCGCTCCGCCCAGAGCGGGAGAAGTTATTTGATAATTTCCCACCCAAAAAAAAAAAAAAAAAGGCCTCCCCTGAAGCTTGCCATAAACCTGTGGAGTAGTTTAGAGGAATTAAGCGGCCACACAGACACGAAAAGTGACTTTGTTTTATACAGCATGTATTTATAATGTGCGCATATCGAAATGAGGGAGGAATCTATGCTCAATTTTATCGACGATTTTTATTTATTTTTATTTTTAAGGAATTTTTATAAATTTTGTAACAAAAAGGTGTAACTTTTAAACTAAACGATCTATATCGCGATGAAATAAACTCCATAATGATTGGAAGTAATTAGGTGTTCGGTGTTTTCACCGAACACCTTAAGTTATCAATATCGGCGTGACGCGTTGACCTAATTTTATATTACTTTTTACTTATTATTTTACATTAGTTCAGTGCACATTTGTCTACCGCGTTAGCCGGGTGTATTCATCAACATTTACAACATTCATTAAAATAGTAACATTTTAACATTAAGAACAACTTGTGAGTGAGTAAATAAATAGTGTTAAACATAAACATTTGTTTCTCCTCAAAACACCGACACCTTGCTACGTACCCCGACATTGGGAGTCCTCATAAAATGAAAATTGTGGAAAAAGAACTCCCCTCTGTTGAGAATAAACATGTTTTTTTTAGCAAAAATCTGTTTCTTTTTCATAAAGTTTTACAATAATTTCTCAATAAGACGCCAAACTGAACAAAAAAAAAAAAATATTTTCAATATTTTTTTCCGTCGATAAAATTATGCATAGATTCCCTCATTTCGATATATGCATGTAGTGTTGGGATATCCAGGAAAAAAGGCAAATCTTTTTCACAACGTTTATTTAATTTTGAAAACACCTTAGAACAGCTTATTACGTCTTACATTCCATTCCCTCGCCATCTTACTTCCTTCCCCTTTTTTCTCGTTCCGTTCATTCGTTCGGAAACATTACAGTTTAGGAATGCTTGAACATACAGCCTATTAAGTTTAGGAATCTAAAATTAATCCTACAGGCTCGGCCATTCTACACATATTTCTGGCCTCAGAAATGATAAAATTAACTTAAAGTTACAACAACTTAAACTTTAAAAATAATAGAGTACTGACTTATCAGTAAATAATAAACATTAGAATACAAGCTTATACATAAACAGCTATAGTAATTACCAAACATCAGAAAAATATCAAAATACAGACCTTATAAGTAGGTAGCCCCAGTACACAGACATAATACAGCCTTACAGCTAGGTTTACAAACAAACACAGAAAAGTTCAGTCATCATTGGGCCACTTCTTCATAAAGTCAGCCACAGTGGATGTCTTACCTGGTCCTTCTGAAGTTAGGTCCACCTTCTGAACATCATAACGGTCATTTCCTTTGACCTTTGTGATGGTGTATGGCCCAAGGTATTTAGGTTTTAGCTTCATGCCTGAGCCAAATTGGGTCCGCTTGATGGCAACTAGATCCCCTTCCTGATACTTTGAACTTTGCCTGCGCTTCTTGTTAAATGTCCGTATGTTTTCTTTTTGTATTTCCAAAATATGCTCCTTTGCCTTCTGTCGTCTTTCTTCTCTATCTTTTATGAAGATATCTCTTCCTTCCTGCATAAGTAAGTCATAGATATCGATTTCTTCTTTAGTTTTCATTGTTACTCCAATCAGTAGTTCATACGGGGTACAATTGATACTCCTTTGCCAAGTACTATTCAATGCTCTCTGTACACGACTTATGTGTTTGTACCACTGGGTAGGGTCCTCTATGCACAACTTTGTAAGGACTGAAATTATGGTCCGGTGTATTCTTTCTACTTGCCCATTTCCCCTAGGCACACCCGTGGTGATTTTAACATGTTTAATTCTTTCTTCTTCACAATAATTCTGAAATTCATGGCTGGTAAATGCTGTTCCTCGGTCACTTATTATTCTAGTAGGATTTCCAAAGTGCTGCTGATGTATTTTTATCTTCTCAATGGTCTCCTTGCTAGTGGTACTCTTAGTGGGAAATATCCACACAAACTTGGTAAAAGCATCTACCATTGTAAGCAGATGATTGTAAAGTTTTTTCGTCTCTGTCATGGGTCCTAGGTGATCAATGTGAATAGTATGGAGGGGTGTGTCCTCTTTCTCTAATAAGTGCAGAAATCCTTCCTGCTTGCCTTCTTTACGACTGCCCAGTATACATGGAATGCATGTAATTATAAAATATTCAAGCTTCTTTGATACATCTTTTATGTAATAGTCTTTACTGATAAGTTCTGTCATCTTCTTCTTGGAAAAATGTCCATTCGAATGTACTCTTTTTATAACTTCCATCTCCATGCCCTTAGGTACTACTAGTCTTCTCTCCAATCCCTTATATAGCAGACCACCATCCAAATAGTAATCGAGGTAAGGTTTGTCATCAAGTACTTCCATAATAGCCTTCAATCCTTCATCTTGCACTTGTGCCTTCTTTATTTGATCATGTAGGCTATTGGTGGTCACACCTATGTACGGGTTGCGGCTCAGCGCGTCAACATGTTTCATCCTTGTACCAGATCTGTGTTCTACCTGAAAATCAAATTCTTGTAATAATAATGCCCATCTGGCTACTCTGGTTGACAAATCTTTTTTTTGTAATGTCATCTGAAACGCTTGGCAGTCTGTTACAATCTTAAATGGAATACCATACAAATAATGGCGAAACTTCTTTACGCCCCCTATAATAGCAAGAGCCTCAAGCTCATAGCTAGAATATTTCCTTTCTGCCTCACTTGTCTTCCGGCTCATGTAATACACGGGATGTAATCCATTATCTTCCCATCGCTGCATTAATACCGCTGCAAAGGCCAAACTGGACGCATCTGTGTGTAGTTCTGTAGGTCGTTTTGGGTTGATGATAATTAGCACTGGACCACTTCCTAATTTCTCTTTGAAAATATTAAAGGCGTACCTCTGTTCCTCTTCAAATGGAAAGCTTTAATCCTTCTTTAGCAGGTTCGTCAATGGACTTGCTATTTGGGCAAAGTTTGGTATGTACTTCCTGAAATATGATGCTAGCCCCATGAAGCTTTGTACTTGTTTTACCGTTTTGGGCTCCGGGAACTTCATAACTGCTTCTGTTTTTTCTGTAGCGGGTCTCACTTCACCACGTTGAATGATGTGACCCAAATACTCAACTTTTGTTGTCAAAACTTCACTCTTCTTCCAGTTAATCTTGAGTCCATAGTCAGATGCTACCTCTAATGCTTCATGTAATCTTTCAACTGCTTCCTCATAGTCGTTTGCTGGAATTATGGCATCATCGATAAATATAAGAATGTGACCTTTGGCAATGAGGTCCCTAAAGATAATTGTTATAAATCTTGTAAAGTACTTTGGACAAATTGACAATCCAAATGGTGCTCTGAGAAATTCAAACTGACCGTGATGTGTGACAAAAGAGGTATA
Organism: Agrochola lychnidis; assembly: GCA_963680765.1. NCBI lineage: Eukaryota > Metazoa > Arthropoda > Insecta > Lepidoptera > Noctuidae > Agrochola > Agrochola lychnidis. The sequence goes on along the minus strand of OY796849.1, from coordinate 6,696,710 downwards.
TTTTACAGAATCTTCATCTATTCTCAAGTGAAAGAATGCATTTTTCAAATCCAATTTGCTGAAAACTTTGGCCTCTGATAACTTGTCAATATGATCTTCTATAACCGGAAGTGGAAATTCATCCTTGACCATCTTTCGGTTAATTAATCTGTAATCCACGCATACTCTTGTTGAACCATTCTTCTTTTTAACCAGCACAAGTGGACTTGCATATTCTGAAAAACTAGTTCTAATAATACCATCTCTTAGCCACTCACCCACCTGCCGCTCCACTTCTTTTTGCTCCGTAAGGGATAACCTTCTCGGCCGTTGCGCAACAGGTATTTCATCCTTTAATATGATTTTCATATTCATCGGTGCTTCCTTAGCTTGTCTGGGTTGATAGCTATCTACTAATCTCTGAGCTGCTTCTCTTATCTGTGGATCAGAAACAAAACACACAGGTTCTGGAACCTCAACAAGCATACACTGTGGCAAAACATCATTGTAATGAGGCACAACGCTGACTGAACCTTTATCAATTATAGCTGTAACCTTAGCTAAAAATGGTTGACCTAAGATGATACTGTATGGCATTACCTCCTTTGGGACAATGAAAAAGCACACATCGAAGCAATATCCATCGATCTTAATTGTTATATTAAATTTTCCAAATGAGCAAACATTTGTCGCACCAATGCCAGACAATATCACCTTCACCTTTTCGTGAGTTGTAATATCTAACTCGAAAAACAAGTTCGAAGAAATTAAATTTAAATCACTACCGGAATCTATTAAACTATCCACTTCTTTATCACCAATCTTAATGTTCTTAATTGATTTATTGTTCACAATGTCTTTGTTTACATTTAACACCGTTTCCATTTGACACTTTTGACGTTGACACAATTGACAGGAGTCTGACGTTGACCGACTCTCATCCATTTCCGTCATTCGTTCGCGCCTTTCACCATTTTGTCGTTCATCTTCATCGTATCCACAGAGATCGTATTCGCCGTGTTTTTCCCACTCCGGATCAGAGACGCCCTCTTTCGGCGAAATCTTCGTGCACATCGATTTTCGAGAACTTTCGCCGCCATCTTTTTGTTTATCATGCGACTTTGAGCTCGAGTTTGAATTTGGCGCTTTACACTCCGTTGCGATATGACCAAATGAGTTGCACCGGAAACATTTTACACCTTTTGGGCACGAACTGGCGATATGGTCACCTTCACCACACTTATAACATCGACGTGATGATTTTTCAGTATGATTTTTTGTTTTCAGCTCGGACTTCGTCGTAGTATTCGTATCATCGTGGCGTTTCTTACTTTTATTCTTCATTGCCTCATACCACGTTATTTTTTCTTTCAGCGCAGGGTACGTAGTCGCTCCATACAAGATTACCTTATTTGATTCGTAATCGTGTATGCCATCAATGATATACTGTATGGCCACATAGTCCGAAAATTTCGCACGTTTCCCTAACTCTTTCATTGTTAGCAAGTACTCGTAGTACGACTCGTCGAATCGACTCGGGAAATTCTTTCAACAGCGCCGACCGTAATTCCTCGTACGACTTGAAGGCTTTTTCTGATTTTAACCACAACTCCGCTGTGCCGGTTAGTGATCGACGCGCCAAAATGAGTTTCTGTTGCGCCGACCAACCGAATATTTCGGCGTTGTCTTCCACGTCCTGCGTCCACTTTGCTGACGAATATGTTTTATCAGTACCATCGAACTTTGGTATAATATCTGTAAAATTTAACGATGGTATCGGATTCTTATCGTCAGGCATCTTATCTTAGTTAGCTTCTTGCTCCTTTGAATAGAATCTTCTTTTTTTTCCGTGTCGTTACCTCGTAACGGTAATGGCCGCGTGGGTCGCGTCGCGGTTCACCTTGCCGCGAAACACCACAGCACCAATCTTCTTCTTCTTCGCTTTTTTCCAGAAATCCCGGACGAGCCCCCAAATGTAGTGTTGGGATATCCAGGAAAAAAGGCAAATCTTTTTAACAACGTTTATTTAATTTTGAAAACACCTTAGAACACCTTATTACGTCTTACATTCCATTCCCTCGCCATCTTACTTCCTTCCCCTTTTTTCTCGTTCCGTTCATTCGTTCGGAAACATTACAGTTTAGGAATGCTTGAACATACAGCCTATTAAGTTTAGGAATCTAAAATTAATCCTACATGCATATTAAAAAGACTCACACTATATACTCCCTCCCTTAAGTACCTACCTTAATATCTCAGATATCGATCTTTACTTTCTAGCATCTGATGTTAATGGCGACCTTCGCCTATTACTTCAATGCCCCGTAGGTCACGTCCAACAAAAACGATCCCTACGTGCTATTGATCTGAGCCTTAATTTTATCGACAGTTGCATTTCATGGAGGCGAAAATAAATAAAGTTAAAATAGTGTGTTAGTATACCTTAAGAAATGTTTCGAGTCTTAGTAATTATTTTTTTCAACCAACTTCAAAAATGGAGGAGCCTCTATGTTAGTCTTATGGAGACTTTTTATTTTTTCGTATGTACGTTTATCGATGTTTTCATCAATTTTAGGACTATTATTTGCTTTTATCTTGCTGTTGATTTTTGACATAATTATGGTGTTATAATTTTTTTTTCGAATTATTATTTCCTAATTTAAATTGAATTGCATGTATTTTAATAATATTTTTTGTGCATGCTTAAGCTTCATGTTGAATTATATTCGAACACAATGTGAATTGTTACAGAATAAATGAATTGAATTGAGTTGATTTAGAAAATTATTTTTTTTGAATTGGTAGAGGATTTTGAATGTTTACTTAACAAATAGTGAGATAAGAATTTGAGAGGGGTATTTAAGGCAGATAAATAGTGTAAAAAACCCTTCAGGAGACGCCTGCTTGATTTAACTAAATCAAAAGAAAAAAAAACTATTCACAAAAGAAAAACAACCGTCTTCCCAAAAAAAAAACACTACAAAACGATAAATAACTTTAACATCGGTATCAAAAAACGTTTTTTTGGGAAGTGTGCTTTTTTTTGTAAAACTAGTTTTTTTTTCTTTTATTTTAGTGGAATCAAGCAGGCGTCTCATCGCTGGTATAAATCATTGCCACCAATTAAATTAAAATTTCAGCAATTAACCAAAGGTATGTTTTCGAAGGTGTGTGTATTATTGTGTATGTGTGTGTGGTAATCTGGGACAAAAACAGGTAAGTATGGTCGTATGAGGTACTTCTCCCGATCAGTTCCTTTCTCAACTGTGAACTGTGTGTTGGGGTCGGCTTCCAGTATAACCTGATGCAGCTGAATACCAGTATTTAAAAAAAATACAATAGACGTGGATATATTTAGTAACCTATTCCTCTTAGCTATTTCTAAAGCCATAAAAAACCCTGAAAGAAATCGACATGTGTTTCACCTCTCATCGAGGTATCCTCAGGATGACAATTGACTTGTCGCGAACCCAAAAACGGTGTGTTGCCACACCGAGCGCTGAACGCAGAGACACGCCGCATGATGCTGGCTGGATTTCCGCAAGGTCACGCTTGAATCAATTCACTAACAGTATTTTACAAATGTCTCTAGTCATCATCATCATCAGCCTATAAATGTTCCCACTGCTGGGACACAGGCATCCTCTCTGTGAGAAGGAGTGGGCCGTAATCCACCACGCGGGCCCAGTGCGGGTTGGTAGATGTCACATGTCTTCGAATTTTCGGTTCTAAGACATGCCGGTTTCCTCACGATGTTTTCTTTCACCGTTTTGAGAGCAGTGGTGATGAAATAATTTACACAAAGTAAAGCGCCTGTCTGGGTTTGAACCTACAACCTACAACTCGTAAGTCGCGGCCGTTACCACTGGGCCACCACTGCTCTGCAATGTCTCTATTAGGGACTATAAATAAGTGTTTACCGTGAATCAGTCATGGGGTTTCGCCAATACCTATCCCTCACCTGTCTAATATATTCTCCAGTCTTAGATCCTCAAGTCTGCCATCAAACAGGGGCTACTCAATTGATGAATCACTGGCAACCCCCTTAATATACTATCCGTAGGGATGCCGATATTGTGTTTGTATTGTCACTTGATACGGCGACGACTTAATGCAGTTGCTATGACGTATATTTGCGATTGCCACCCTTGAGTAGGGTGTTAAATGTTTAGATAGTATTTTGTTTGTGCAGTTTTGAGGTTGTGAAAATAATTATGGAGATATAGTACAGTATTTCTATTTTCTTAATGTCGCTCGGGAATCATCGCATTTCCAAATATAAACGAATGCTAATTTGCCATGTCAACATGTCTATCAATTATTAGATTTATCTTGTACTAGCGGACGTCACGCGGTTTTTCCCGCGTAGTTCCCGTTCCTTTGGGAGTACGGGGATAAAATATAGCCTATGTTACTCGCTGATAATGTAGCTATCCATTGCTGAAAGAATTTTTCAAATCGATCCAGTAGTTTTTAAGTTTATTCGTTACATACAAAAATACAAATCTTTCCTCTTTATAATAGTATATATAATAATTTGAATTCAGAACTAAGTACTTTATTGTTGTTTTGTTTTGATTTTCCTGTGAACTATATAGAGCTGTAAAACTATTTTCCTATCTGTCTGTGCCTGCGACTTTAGCAGCTTTCCTACCATTTTTTAAATAAATTACATTATGTTAAAAGAGTATTAACAACTCTATATACTTTCAAGTCGATTGAGAGTGTCCGGTCTGTATCAAGTGCAAAGGGCAACTGATAGAAATCCGACGACTGACAAACACGAGGTTTGCCGAGGGACATTAAGAACATATTTGTACTGTATGCAGATCAATTAATAATAATAAAGCCACGATATTTTTTATGTACCTAGTTCCAAATCTTCATTCATTTATTTAGGTATATGCACTTACAGTAAACAATAAACGCGCAGCAAGCAAAAAAACAACATTTTGCTAAAAAACTTCATACAAAAATTTAAAACAGATTTTCTGCTGTACATAAATATGGCAATATCCGACTCCTAAGCAATCAGGTCGTTTAACAAATTGATCGCCTGGGTTATGGGAGCATATCGAGTAGTACGCACTGGCAGAGCCGCGAACAGGCATCGCGAGACACAGGCGCGAAGCTAAGTTCAGAAAATATAGGTGAGTAAGGTCGCCAAAAACTATAAGTACTATAACGCACTGGAAGATTTATCACACAATAAGTAACACAAAAAATGTTAATCCTCAATTTTCACTTGGGAATAGGTCAAATAAGATCCATTTTAAAATATTAAGAATTATTTATTTACATGAAATTAAAATTCATTAATAAAAACGAATCCTTGACAGTTTTCTTTATAAAATTCCAGTGTGTGACATAACAAACATACATAACGAACTGGAACAAACACACTCACAAATCAAACGCGATTTCTTTAATAAAATGATTATCAAAATATTATAATACTAGCTTCTGCCCGCGACTTCGTTCACGTGGAAGTCGTAAGATACCACAATATACTATAATAACAGCCACATTTTTATAAAACATCCCTGTATACCTACTACATTTGTAGTTTTATTCTCAGCAGTCAAAATATGCAGAGTCAGGAATGGTGACTCGAGAGCAAGCGACGTACAGTTGTCCGTGTGAAAAGCAGCTTGTCCTGAGGTTGACACCCGCAGCTTTCAGCCTTCGGTGTCGGATCTTGTGACTTGTTGATCGCAAAGCATACGTTCCCAGAGAACTGCATGCGCTTGAACTGATAATTTTGGGGAATTAGTGGTATACGCGCTATAAACACTGTCTTACCATCGCCATAACCTGTTAGAATTTCCACCTCGATGACGTTTCTCTGCAAAGACGTGACTTTGAGCCGGGTTCCGTTACACAGATGTACAACCGGAAGTCCACTTGCCATTTGCGAATTGAGAAATTCTACGGGGTAATGTGCGGCATCATCTTCATCCACATCAGTATTAATGGAGGTGTATATCACTTCACTCAATTTGTGAGAGAATACTATGGTTGATCGCTGCAGCTTGATCATTTTCGGAGTTAAAATGGAAACACGCCCAAGAATTCTCTTGGTACGGTATTTGACTGATGTCCCCGTATACCAGACGAATAAGATCTTCTTAAGTGGGATCTACTTTACCAAGAGTCTCTGGTAGAGTGCCTCGAACAACTTTTAGAAGAACATCGGAGAATTCTTGAGCATTTGAATTCCCGCCAAGCCGAGCTCGTATGATGATGGTCAAGCGCAGTCTATGAACTCTCGACCGTAGAGTCGACCTTTTCAACGAAGTATTCACTTTGTCAGTCAGGACTGTAACACCACCCATCATGTCTTGGTTCCTGCGGATGTCCTGCAGGGTTCTGTTTACAGCTTCCACTGCTTTCCTTTTTGCCATAAAGCATTCATCCCATACGATGAAGCGCAATCCCTAAGCACACATCCCTTGTTACTGTTGCGTGACACCCCACAAACAGGCGTTTCGTTGCTCTTTAAATTGATGGGAATCTTAAACATGGCGTGCGCTGTTTTGTCACCAGAAAGCAGTGTGGCAACGATTCCAGAAGATCCACACACAGATTTTAAAATCGCTGGGACAAATCTGCTGTCAAAATCTGTAAAATTCCTTTTATTCCTATAGTCTTCAGCTCTAAAATGATCAGAACACAACCTTGAATGTTTTGTGACTGTAAAGTACTTGTAACGTAGCAGTTTCCCATAGCTTACGAAGTTTTTCTTTTTAACCAACTTCAAAAAAGGAGTTTTCTCAATTCGACCGTATATATTTTTTTTTTTATGTGTGTTCGCGGATAAATTCGTCGTTTATGAACCGATTTTGATGATTCTTTTTTTGTTGGAAAAGAAATATTTCAAAAGTGGTACCATGATAAGGAAACCAGGATCTGATGATGGCATCCCAGAGAAATAGAGGGAACTCTTCAAATATTATAGGCAAACCTATAGCAATTTGGATATTTTTTATAGTAACTCGTGCAGTTGCTCTTGGAAAGCACTATTTGGTTAAGTGGAACTGATGATGATGACCACAAATAGCCACCGGAACTACTAAATAATAAGTATTTCACGGGTTGCGATTCGATTACTTTAATAGGTTGCAATGCAATTTATGCTCGTCACAATGCATATGGAGAAGTGGAGTTGATGGTGAAGTACCAGGAGAACTTTCAATGATGAACGTCCCTGCATCGGGAAAAGCAATATTTTGTAAAAAGTGATGAGCAGTTGGTATTAAGCTAATGTAACTTAGACAAATTACAAATTGACCCACTAAAAAGCGAGAAATAAAAACTTTTTACAAAAAAAAACAATCGACTCGTATTACAAAATGTAAAAAAAAGAAAAACAAAAATAAACCGTAGTTGGGAATCGATCTTACAACTCCATGTTTACAAAGCAATCGTCCAACCGCTGAGTTAATTGCTTCGTTGAAATTTATCTAAAATAGCCGTTCCTATATATTTCATGATTGACTGCTTAGTTCCATAAAGGTATAGTGTGATGATAATCATTTAAAAAGTTAAATCAAAACCATCTACAGTATCCTAATCTTTTGGCGCGTTTTTTTCCAAAAATACGAACATAATATAATATTGCTCGTCCCCCATAGTAAATAGCGTGATCGTTTATACCCTATAATTTGACCAGACTTATAGGGAATACCTATGCAAAATTTTAACATAATCTATCCGGTAGAATTTGCGTCACGTTAGAACATACAAATACGATATAATGTAATATTGCTCATCCCCATAGAAAATAGCGTGATAGTCTATACCCTACAGTTGAAATAGACAAACATTTTGAAAACTAAATTTTCTGCATAAGAATCGATCCCAGACCTCGTAGCAATAACTTTCTTTCAAAATATTCAATGTACAATTTTAACTTCGCTACGATTTTATTATATGTATGGATACATAATCAAAAAAAAAATAGTAGTACAAAATGTGAAAAAAAAAGAAAAACAAAAAACCGCAGTTGGGAATCGAACTTACAACCCCATGTTTGCAAAGCAACCGTCCAACCGCTGAGTTAATTGCTTCGTTGAAACTTCCCTAAAATAGCCATTCCTATATATTTCACGATTGACTGCTTAGTTCCATAAAGGTATAGCGTGATGATAATAATTTAAAAAGTTAAATCGATAATCATCTGCAATATCCTAATATTTCGGCGCGTTTTTTTCCAAAAATACGAACATAATATAATATTGCTCGTCCCCCATAGTAAATAGCGTGATAGTTTATACCCTATAGTTTGACCAGACTTATAGGGAATACCTATGTAAAATTTTAACAGAATCTATCCGGTAGAATTTGCGTCATGCTGGAACATACAAATACGACATAATGTAATATTGCTCGTCCCCCATAGTAAATAGCGTGATAGTTTATACCCTATAGTTTGACCAGACACACAGGGAATATCTATGTAAAATTTTATCAGAATCTGTCCGGTAGAATTTGCGCCATGCTGGAACAGAACATACATACAGACAAACAGACAAACAGACAAAAATTCTAAAAAAAATATTTTCGGCATTAGAATCAATCCCCGACCTCGTAGCAATTACTTTTTTTCAAAAATATTCAATGTACAGTTTTGACATCGCTACGATTTTATTATATGTATAGATAATAATATTAACGTACTATTTGTTAATGCATCACAATCAAACATGGGCTCACCTCAAAACTTTGAAAAGTACATTTTTTTACGACCTTACCCAGGTACCTATATTAACTGACTAGGTGAATAAAAAAATAAAGTTTAAAAAACTGTAACCCGACTACGGGAAAATAAAAATGATCTAAAAAGTACGAAACAAGCAAATATTTCAGACAGAAATCAAGACATAGGTACAAAAATGGTCAAGGTAAAGCCGTCGTCGCATGCCATTATAATTTTGTAGGTGTTCTTGACACCAACATGGTATACAGGCATGCGACCACGGCTTTACCTTGACCATTTTTGTACCTATGTCTTGATTTCTGTCTGAAATATTTGCTTGTTTCGTACTTTTTAGATCATTTTTATTTTCCCGTAGTCGGGTTACAGTTTTTTAAACTTTATTTTTTTATTCAGATGATATGTGAAACTAACGCCTTCTAAAATATCACTCGTAAATTGTTTAAGATTTGCTTGTATATCATGCTGATTAGAATGACCGACATTGTGTTATATTGTTGTTATTGATAGTGTTTTTTTTTATTTTTTTTAAATTATTTTTTTTACCTATAATTACCTAGAACAACGGCAACGGCGCCACACGAATATTAGTCAGAATGGTGCTAACCGTTTTATGTTCGAATCCCAATCCTAGATATTTTTTATGAATCTGTGAGGGAATAAAAAATAAAGTTTAATAAAAAACTGTAACCCGACTACGGGAAAATAAAAATGATCTAAAAAGTACGAAACAAGCAAATATTTCAGACAAAAATCAAGACATATCTAGGTACAAAAATGGTCAAGGTAAAGCCGTGGTCGCATGCCTGTATGCCATGTGGGTGCCAAGAACACTTACAAAATTATAATGGCATGCGACGACGGCTTTACCTTGACCATTTTTGTACCTATGTCTTGATTTTTGTCTGAAATATTTGCTTGTTTCGTACTTTTTAGATCATTTTTATGTTCCCGTAGTCGGGTTACAGTTTTTTATTAAACTTTATTTTTTATTTTATACTTTTCCGTTTTTACGCTTCCTAAACGTTCCGACAACGTAAATAAGATTAATGCGATAGGTCAGTAATTAACCTATTTTAAATTCCAATAGCAGTGCATAGTGCTTTAGACGAAACCATAGCGCGATTTATTTCGACGCCAACACCATACTCAGAAAGTTTAACGACTAACAGTTTTTGTTTATGGGACACTGGCTAGTTTTGATAACGATTAAAACTATGACTCTTTATTTAAAAAACAAAACACAACATTCCAAATTCGAATTTCTTCCCACATATTTTTAAAAGCAAAATCAAAATACTCTGTCTCACTGAAAATTTAATTTACAACGAGAACATATAATATTCGCGTGATGATTTTGTACGATTTCAAATGTCGACTAAAACCAGAAGAATCGTTTGAAAGACTTCGAATGGTGTTCATAGAAAAAAAGCCCTTCTAAAGCGACTGTTTTCCGCTGGTTCAACGAATTTAAGTGTGGTCAAGTAACTTTGGCGGACGAATAAAGAAGTGGCCGTCATAAGGCTATGACGGCTGTTACATAAGAAAACGTGCTGGCTGTGAAAAATTTAATTTAAGAGAATAGGTGAATTACATATGAAGAGATTCAGCATATACTGCAGATTGGATCGGGAAGTGTGCATGAAATTCTACACGGGCATCTTCGGGTAAGGAAGATAGTTTCACGCTGGGTACCGCACAATCCAACGCAGGCTCAGAAGGAGGTTCGGGTAGAATGGTGCCGAGACATGATAGCAAAATTTGAAGCAGGCTCGTCTCGGCGCGTTTATGATTTCATTACGGGTGAAAATCATGAATTTATCATTTTTGTTCCCCAAAATAAAAAATCAACTCTAGGGAAAACAGTTTTCATCACCGGAAGATGCACTGGCTGCATTTGATACCGCACAATCTAACGCAGGCCCAGAAGGAGGGTTTGGTAGAACGGTACCGAGACATGATAGCAAAATGTGAAGCAGGCTCGTCTCGGCGCGTTTACGATTTCATTACGGGTGAAAATCATGAATTTTTGTTCCCTAAAATAAAAAAAATCAACTCAAGGGAAAACAGTTTTTATCACCGGAAGATGCACTGGCTGCATTTGATACCGCACAATCTAACGCAGGCTCAGAAGGAGGGTTTGGTAGAACGGTACCGAGACATGATAGCAAAATGTGAAGCAGGCTCGTCTCGGCGCGTTTACGATTTCATTACGGGTGAAAATCATGAATTTTTGTTCCCTAAAATAAAAAAAATCAACTCAAGGGAAAACAGTTTTCATCACCGGAAGATGCACTGGCTGCATTTGAGAAGGGGATTAAAGGTGGGAGGTGTCTGATGCGGACTGGAAAATGTGTAATGAAAATTGGTTTAGACGCATAAAACTGTGTATAGACGCAAATGGAGAGTTATTTGAAAAGATTTAATAAAAAAACATAACCTGTAGTATATTTTTTTAATACCTATTGCAAAATTTTCTGAGTGCCCCATGTATATCGATATCGAGCTTCGAAGAAATCCAAAATACAAATATTTCGTTGTACTTGTTTTTCTTCATAAAAGTGGAATTACAAATCGTTACTATTTATTAAGATTTGATTACCTGCACGTTGGTTTCATCTTGCGATACTTCGTAGCGCAGTCTCATTTTTGCTTGTTTTAACAATTTAAACATATTTATTTATTTTGAAAGTATAACATTATACACATATTTGTAATGTGCTCGTCAAGACCTTTCTTTTGATACCTAACATGTCATGATCACCCCATTTTAATTTTTTTCGAGGTTAGAAATTTACGTGTAAAGTCCACCATATTAAATTAAAGGAAAATTTATATAGCCTATGTCACCCGGATCATTATTACAAATCTATTGATACCTCATTCATCAAAATCGGTTAAGTAGTTTAGGCGCTACGGTGGAACACACGTAAAAGCAAACATACATACATACATACAAACATACAAACATATAAACATACATACATAGACTGCTAAAATCATAACCCTTCCTTTTGGCTTTGCCGTAGTCGGGTAAAAAGTACAATACAACAGGGTAAAAAGACGAGAAAAATGAAAAGATTATGATATCAGTGTGCTTAATACCTTTGCCTAAGCCTTAGGAGAAAACAAGTAAAACGTTAGACATTGTGTTTAGTATGGTGAAAATGGATATGTTTTGCACTAAAGCTGTCTCGACCAGTGCCGGATTAAGCAAGCGCGGGGCCCGTAACAAATATTATCGAGGGGCCCTTGATCTGCTATGGGTTCTTAAGTATAAAGTAATAAAAATATTCAATACGTTTATTTGCCATCAATTTTTAGAAATATGTTAAAAATTGTATTACCGATTATCTGATGTGGATTGTTTAGTCGGAAAAGGTGTTACGAATCACGTTGTTGTGACATCAAGTAAATTCAATATACTTAAGTTTCGCTCAAAAAATTACGCTCCGGCGTAGGTTTTTGAGTGAAACATAGGTTTGGAAACGCGGGGCCCGCTTTTCCGCGGGGCCCGTAGCAATTGCTAGTCTTGCTACGTGGTTATTCTGGCACTAGTGTCAACTTATTGATTTCATGATATTGAACCATACCTAGTAGTAATAAAATACCATGGAAAAATACACCGAACAAACATTTTTCGTTAAAAAATAATTCTACTGTTTGATAAGTATGTTAAGTAAAAAAATGTGATTATAAAATTCATTGAATTTTGTTTCTGTGAAATATGTTTCATTAAAGTAAATAGTCTTTAAAACAAATAATATTCGAAATAAAAATACAAAGACTAAATATTATATAAAACATTTTCTGCGAACACCCACCGCGAGGCACAGGCGCGAAAATAAATTCAGAAATATGTATATTAGGTTTTTTCTTAGTCTTCGATTACCATGCCGTGTAAAACAGAACTCTAAACTACCAACATCCATTCATTACCCCACCTCCAACAAAGAATCACGCCTCAAACCCGCCGACATGCTATTACACTAAACCGAGCTATACCCGTGAAAACTGCTCGTTCATAAGCCGGTGTTAGTATTTAATTCACTTAGCCAGTTCTGCCCCGAGCGGACGAATTGCAATAAAATTGCACTGGGGATTACCTCATAAAATGATGAATGAAAATGATATTGTGGCAGCCCTGAATATGAAGCGTTTTAATAGGTATGCTTTAAAATTTGATTGGTGAATGTTAATAGGAGATTGATTAGGTGTTTATTTTTTTTGGTGATTCTGTTTTTAGGGTTCCGTACCTCAAAATGAAAAATGGAACTCTTATAGGATCACTCGTATGTCTGTCCGTCTGTCACAACCAATTTGCTCCGAATTTATTGGACCAATTAAGTTGTTTGGTAAATTTGGTGACGTGTATCGTAAATAAATGAATTTTGAATACGGGAGTCACTTTTCGGGGATAAATAGGAACTTAAAAAAAAAAGTTTTTCAATCTGTACCGTTTGACATATTAAATGAAAGGGCTTGTTGTGAGGATCTCAATATTTTTCAAAATAATTTTAGAAAAAAAAACTTTTATAGATATTTAAGAAAACAGGTCAAAATTGACCATCCCTTATCTCCGAAACTAATGAGCCTAAAATTTTGAAAAAATTACAGAGGTTGGTCCTTTACTCCTAAATTACAGGAAAACCTATAAGAAGTCTATGGTCTTGAAATAACATAGTAATCTCTCAATATTATGCGTACAAACTTACATTTGTAGTTGGAATGTATGGGAAAACATGTGTTTCAACTACACTGTTTAGTTTGTTCTTGGGATAAATTCATGCCAATTACGCAACCCTTCATTGTGCGTAGTCTGACATGCACTTGGCCGGTTTTTTTGGGGTCGAGTTAAATATAGTAAATAAATGTGATAATGTACCTTGGTTTTGGTCGTAAAGAAAATCTTTTATTCATACTTTTTACTGGCTACTATGGTTAGTATTGCCCTTCATTTTCATAAAACGTTCTCTGAATGTGCCAGTTAATGAAACAATTTGGAAATTTTCCTATTAGCACCCTAAAAACTCTCATGAGCCATAAAAATAAATAAAAATCAAGGAGACTGAAACAAAAGGCAACAATACCTGTACTTATTAAGTGCACTCCAAAGTATATATTCTGTTAAAAGTATATGGCAAAGTGGATATCTAAAACCGCAGAGGGAAAGCTGTTGTGGACCAACGATAATGATATTTACTCAGACTACATCCCTTTATTACGAAATAGGATATATCGATCACATCCCACAAAGGAAATTGTACTCTAAGATGTGAACAGCAAGGTTGCAGATGGTGAAGTTTAGAGTAAAGACAGTCTAGGTCATTTTTGCACCACTTGGCACTTTAAAGATTTCTTGAAGAACTCTACAATTTACTTGTTTGAAATTCATTCTGGCGACTGAAGTTTGTTTAGAGGAGTAAATAAAAGTTTAATACTTTAGATTGGCGTTGAGATGTAAGATTCGCTCAAGCTTTTAAGACAAAATTGTCGCCGTCTTAATAAAACGTCTGTGTGGACTTCGTTTTGGTTTTAATTTGTAGAAGTTTTATTTTATGAATTTTATTTTGTTTGCGACAAGTGCGGCTTATTATTATTTGAATTTAAAAACTAATTGGTATTCAAAAAAACTTGGCGGTAAGTACTATAAAGAAAACGCTCTTTTCTTTCTGATACATTTAATTTATATCACTGTACTATTTCACAATCAAACGACGATTAACTATGCATTACGTTTTACCACTTAAAATGACTTTTGCCCCACCCAGAAATAACGATATTATTCTAAGTGTTGCCAAAGTAAAACAATACATTCAGTTGCCTTAATGAAAATACATTTAGAAGTTTCTTATAATATTAATAATTAGTACTTTGACAGTGTTGCCACAGTGGATATTATAAATCGATATTAAAATAATACATTTTTTAAATTAAATCAAAGAAATCACGACGGTACCTACTCAGTTTTGACACTCAAAAGTTTTTGAGATTGTAATTTGCCCACATGCATGCATGCATGCAATCTATTGGTAGTATTCAAATCGACCATGTTTTGGAAGCCTGTCTATTTCTAACCATTGTCAATTTATTTTATCATTCGCTTACTTTTTTACATCTGTAAGTAAATAGAAAAATTGTCATAGAAACTAGCTGTAGCTGCGACTTTATCTACGATCCAGGATCAAAAAAAGCCTATAGCCTTTTCCAGGTCATGGTCTACCCATGTACCAAATTTCATCCAAATCCGTTCAGCCGTTTTAGCGCGAAACCTTAACTAACAAACAAACTCACTTTCGCATTTATAATATTACTAGCGACCCGCCCCGGCTCCGCACGGGTATAAACCGGGTTATTATACATATAAACCTTCCTGTTCAATCACTCTATCTATTAAAAAAAACCGCATCAAAATCCGTTGCGTAGTTTTAAAGATTTAAGCATACATAGGGATATAGGGACAGAAAAAGCGACTTTGTTTTATACTATGTAGTGATTTATATAATACTAGCGGACGTCACGCGGTTTCACCCGTATAATTCCCGTTCCCGTGGGAGTACGGGGATAAAATATAGCCTATGTTACTTGCTGATAATGTAGCTATCCATTGCTGAAAGAATTTTTCAAATCGGTCCAATACTTTTTAAGTTTATTCGTTACATATAAAAATTCAAAAATACAAATCTTTCCTCTTTATAACATTACTAGCTGCGCCCCGCGGTTTCACCCGCATAAGTCTCGAACCCATGGGAAAAAAAAAGTATCCTATGTTCTTTTCCAGGGCATCATCTATATATGTGCTAAATTTCATCCAAATCCGTTTAGCCGTTTTAGCGTGAAGGCGTAACAAACAAACTTACTTTCGCGTTTATAATATTAAGGATTAGCATAGAGCAGCGGTCGGCAACCTTTTGGCAGGCAAGGGCCACAAGGTGACAAAATAAACTAAAGGTGGGCCGCACTTGTGATATTAATCCTAGAAACCCAATATACCTACGTATAATTGGTCATATCCCATAGAAAAAATAAAAATGCAATTTATTACAAATTATTAAAACACACGGAATTTAATTCGTACACGTAATACTTACATTATGTTTATATGTTTGGGTTTTATAGTAGAAAAATAATCACATTAAATCATTCAGAAATGAAAACTACAAAGTACCTAAATAGGTAACCGATTTATACAAATTCACGGGCCGCAAATAAAAAGTACGTGGGCCGCATGCGGCCCGCGGGCCGCGTGTTGCCGACCGCTGGTATAGAGGTATAGATATGTGTATAGTCAGGATAGTTAAGATATCCTTTATTTACACCATTAGCAAAGCTTGTTTGTACAAAATCGGCAAACATAAATGCTAATAGATCTATAAAATAAACTTTGGATGAACGGGAATGGACAGGAATAAAAACCAAATCTACGACACAAGTCAATAATCAACGTAGTTTCTATGATTTTATGATTCCATCTACCTATCACAATTATTCCTTACCCAAAACCTTTCCCTATTTATACTCTCCCTCCTTTCCGATTATTTATTTAAAAAGCTAACAGTGGCCGGTACGGCACATCAACCGGCTATTATCCCGTCAGGAACCGGAACGGACGTTTGTGACGACGGCTAACGACTTCCGGCCGACACGAATGACGCTTACAATTGCTAGTTTCAGGTTCCATTCAAATTGTATGTAAGAATACTCAGAATTACGGTTTTAACGATGTTTTTATTGTATGTTTGATGTGCAATTTTAGTGTCAATTATTATTATTTTTTTGTGTTTTTTGTGTAAATTTCCATGTTTACACGTATTTATGTTAAAACTTTCCATAAAATATATAGTACCTGGGCGACCGAGCTCTGCTCTGGTGAAAATAGAGAATGCTCATTTTAGTATAGGAAAGTTCATACTAAACCATGTATAGTACCTACTAATTCCATGCTGCCATGCCATTATTCTAAGGTAGCCATCTTGTTCTAAACTTTGGGCGACCGAGCTCTGCTCGAGTAAAAATACGGAAAAAACGAATTTTCCCCGATATGAGACCTACCTAGATCGATTTTTTGCCCCCGTAAACCTCTATTTTGCATCTTTCATATAAACCGTTAGAGCAGTTTTCCAGATCGAGATTGGAAATATACATTTACAATGTGTCCGGACATGGACTGGCGATATTCTAAATACTTAAATATAAACTATTTAAAACAATCGACCTCCAAAAAAAAAACACTGCAAAGTGAAAAATAACTTTAATTTCGGAAGTCGGTGTCTTGGGTTTCCTTTTCGAATAAGCCTATTTTTATCTCAGTATGACTAAAACTTTGAGAGATATTTTTTTTTTGTTCTCGCATATAGAATATTTCAACAAAAAAAAAACAAAATAGCTGCCACATAGCAGGGAAGTGTATTGGACCCACACTTAGGATGTAATTGTACTTTTTAACCGACTTCCAAAAAGGAGGAGTTTTTTTTTTTATGTATGTCCACCGATTTCTCCGTCAATTGTGGACCGATTTTGAAAATTCTTTTTTTGTTTGAAAGGGTGTGCTCTGGAATTGGTCCCATATAAATTTTATTAACTTTGCTTGGATAGTTTTTGAGTTAGCTACAAAATACATTTTTTTTTTCCACTTAGTATGTAGATGATATGATAAGTTTCTGTCACTGGTAGCAGGTAGTGGTATTCGAATGTGTGTGGGGTAGGTACCACAACTAAAAAGTGAAAAATAAAAACTTTTTACAAAAAAAAACAACCGACCTCCAAAAAAAAAACACTACAAAGTGAAAAATAACTTTAATTTCAGAAGTCGGGGGAAAAAAACGAAAATACAAAACCCAAGACACCGACTTCCGAAATTAAAGTTATTTTTCACTTTGTAGTGTTTTTTTTTTTGGAGGTCGGTAGTTTTTTTTTGTAAAAAGTTTTTATTAAGCATAGGTTGCACCAAGATTGTATTTTAGACAATTGAAAATAAATCGATAAATAATAATGTTTATTGAAATTAAAATATTTACATAAAAGAAAACGCTAATCCGTATGTGAATTAATGTCACCATTAAAGCGCCACGGTGTATATACAAACATTGCTCGTTTCATTTGAAGAGTATGTAATCGTTGTAGGTGGCGTTTTATACTGCTTACCCCCATAAACAAAGGCGTTGGTTTACCTATGTGTTAAAACTTTACCTATCTTTATGAGTCGCAAAGTAGAGACAGATAATTAATATCCGAACTTTCCCGCTTTTTAACCTATTTGTTTTTCTGTTTTAGAGGCATGAGGAACAGGGTGTAAAGTTCACTCATCCTCTATAGAAAAGGGAGGATCCTCCGACCAGACGGGTGTCGTGTCTGGCGGGCAACTGCCCAAAGATTGATGTAGGGGAAGTTAAATATAAGCTGTTCGCGCGGTAAACTCTAATTGCGCGATGCAGGATTTGTATGACGTCAGGATGTTGTGTGATGCGTAGTTCGCATATTTCCAATTGATGTTGTTTCCACGTAAACAAACATCAACCTTATGCAAGTGAAAATAAAGTTGATTTTAGACTGGCTAGTACCCTGTTCAGGATAAAGCGGGAGGAAACGCCCGGGTGTCATCACTGTGTGGATCGCCCGGAGGACACGGTGGAGGTCTGCCCGGCTTGGGCAAGGCATCGCCGTGTCCTTGTGGAGGCGATCGGCGGCGGTGATCTTTCGCGTCCGGCCCTGATCCGGGCTATGCTACGGAGCGAGAGAAAATGGGAGGCCGTCACTTCCTTCTGCAAAGCAGTAATGCTCGCGAAGGAGGAGACGGAGCGCGTGAGGGAGAGGCAAATTTCGCGCCCTCGCGCCCCTAACCGCCGCAGGAGGAGACGCCCTGGGCGTCGGGAATCACAGATTTCCGGCCACCGTAGGCGCGGGCTTGCGGACGGGGAGCAATGGGTAGCTCGCCGTCCAATAAGGACCAAGCCCGGGTCGACGGCGCGTTGTGTTCCACGCGCGCCTCATAGAGATGTCAGCAGAATTGACGGGGTCCGCTAGGGCCAATGCCTGCCGGGGCTGCGAATACGGGCCGATAGGGAAATCGTGGCCCCCCGGCAACATGGCAACTGAAGGAACACGGGTGAGTTTTAGTCAGTAAGAGTCTGACACGCCCTCCCGTTCCACCCAGAGCGAGACAAGTTATTTGATAATTTCCCAAAAATATGAAGTTGTAGCGCAAACTAAACCTTATATGCATTACAGTTGTTTTTCTTAAAACTTGTGTTTACATGTTTGGAGATTAGATGCCGCCACACTGTATTTCAGTATTGACTTCTGCAGTCTTTCTCTTGCAGTATTATCTCTCCCATCATCTTTCGTTTCTTTAAAATTAGCCTTCTCACATAATAACCGTCCACATTCATCCTCAAATAAGTTATTTACCACATTCTGCTAATTTGTTTCTTGAAGCGTAATATTTATTCATTTTCATAATAAGCAGCGTGAAACTTTCAAATCTTAATTATTCATTTCCGCCATCTTGTAACAACGATTTTGAAGCGTTGATTATGATTTATGACTAATTAATAAACACAATGTTTGTGAGTTTACTTTGAGATGGTAAGTTATATTTTATGTAGGCAGTAAATAAGGTTCATGTGTCTATATATCAGACTGTTTTTACCGGAATGCCCCTGAAGGAGGATAATGTTTTTCGAGTATATGTATGTCTATTTCTTTGTAACGCACTGTAGCCTAAACGGCTTGATGGATTTTAATATATATGTTGTTACGTTCGTTTTAATTGTGAGAGTAGGCTATAAATAATGTTTATAATTATATTGCACCTTTTTTTTGGGAAATTATCAAATATCTTCTCCCGCTCTGGGCGGAGTGGGAGGACGTGTCAGACTCTTAGAGTGCTAACACACTGGGACGCCATGGCGACGTCGCCAGGTCACGCTGCTAACTAAATTTAAACAGTTATGTAGGGGTTGGCTCACCTGGCGTCCGCTAGGTTACGCAGCCAACCATACATTTTGTTGGCGACGCTACCTGGCTGCGTCGCCATGGCGTCCCAGTATGTTAGCTCTCTTACTGACCCACCCGTGTTTCTTCGGTTGCCATGTTGCCGGGGGGCCACGATCTCCCTTTCGGATTTCTTCGCAACCCCGGCAGGCATCGGCCCTAGCGGACCCCGTCAATTCTGCTGACATCTCTTTGAGGCGCGCGTGGAACACAACACGCCGTCGACCCGGGCCTGGTCCTTATCGGACGGCGAGCTACCCATTGCTCACCGTCCGTAAGCCCGCGCCTACGGTGGCCGAAAATCTGCCTGCGATTCCCGATTATATTGCACCTGTAAATACAAAAAAAATGGTTTCATGACGGAAGGGAATAATATTTTAAAACACGGAACAGTGCCATACAGTTTTAAGCATAATGAAGTCGTTTGTCTACTTTTTAATGGTCCGATTTTTTTAAATGCGACAATAGTTTACTGAACATAAGTTTATGACACATTTTATTAGTGAGATAAAAACGCTTAGATAAACCTTGGTAGGTACCTTGTTGGCGAATTATTATAATTAAATCTTAAAAAACCCACCAAAATATACCACAAACTAAATCCTTAAAAAAGTAGCACACAAAACTTTATACAAATCACTGTTTCATGGCTTTCCAACTCCTATATCATAAGGGCAGGAACACATGACGCAGTTTCTTAAACATTTTTCTTTTAACGTATGCTAATGTTGGGATAAGCGCCAGTGGCTTGCAACTTTGTTGTTATCAAACTAGCTTGTTTGAAACATCCCTTAGGATTTGTTTTGGTAATACGAAAAATATTGGAAGGTTTAAGATGATGTATTTGAGTGGAGAATTGATTTTTCGTGGATTTGTTTACTTACTTTTATTTCACTTTGTATTGTTGATTAAAAAAACAGAAGATTCCTTTCCCTTCCTTTATTTTTTTTCAGCAATAAATTCGGTCAAAAATAATGCAAGAGTATATGATATTAGTTAACCTTCCATAAAAATGACAATTGTTTTCTAACCCTTCTAGACCTCAAGACTGTCCCCAAAATTGTATCAAAAACTTCCTTCCTTTCTTGTGGTTAGTGGCTTACCTGGTGTCAGAGTTTTAAAGCCGCCCATGAGCCTCTCACTTGGCTTCACATGCCGTCGAGAAATATCTCTCAGGCATGCTGGTTTCCTCACGATGTTTTCCTTAACCGTTTTTGAAGCAAGTGATAATTACACAATACGCACATGAATCCGAAAAGTCAGAAGCCTTGGATTCGAACTCGAGACCTATGACTGAAACAACATTCAAAGACTGAAACATGGTATTATTTTCAAATTATACTAACAGTATTGATCTGTCACTGTTCCCAGCCCAGACATCTAGCGAATACCTATACATCTTTCTACCAACACCTGTACATAATATTTCATTAAATAATTTATTTTCAACATTCCCCCATAAAATTACCTGTACCTCAACAAATGCCAAGTGTTTATCATTAAAATATTTCAGTTGCAACGCTCAAACGACTCCAGTGCGCATGAACGGGTCCCGTCCGACGCGTCGAAGATTTTATGCCAACGAGTATTTTCTATGTAATAAAATTGATCACCGATAGTGTGGACTTGGGTTTGAAATGTAAATAAACATGCTCATTGCAATAAAAAAAAAATCTTAATGCATTTTAAGTTAAAACTGTACAAAGGCGAAATTGTGTGCTTTCATAATATCTAATGTGACGTGGACGTCCATCATGTCCACGATAATATCCACTTTGATAAAATACATAAATGGAAATACGTGCACGTTATAACGTTATCGTGGACGGAAAAGCGTCTTCGGATATTTCCATACATTTTACTTCCCTGTGTTATCGTAATGCCGTGACGTAGACGTCCAAGATAATATCGTCACGTTAGAAATTATAAAAGTGTATTAGTGCTTTTTGTGCCTGCGTGCGGATACAAAATATTATAATATTTTTAAGCTATTGCATAGCTTTTATCGCGGGCTTTGAGAACGGCGACCGAATCAATAAATTCCGTAACGAAAATAAAAACGTAACGAAAATAAAACCTAAAACCCCCACTCCACCTACCATGTAATGACGGTTCCCATGACAACGTGATGTTGTCATGGGAACGTAATTTTTGTTTTATGTCATCACGTCATCATCCCAAGTGTAGCGTTGACAAATAGGAAGTATGGAGATTACAAATGCTATGCAATAGCTTTACCGCGGCAGTCCCCGAGTGCCACACGTTTTTTTTTTTAAAATAAATTGGCGTACGTTTTTCGGTTTGCAAATAACCTCTACCTAAAGCAAAATTCCGGTTGCTTTGGTAACTATGCAAATGTGGGAATTTATCAAGGAAAACAATACAGCTTGACGAGTGTGCTAGTTTTATGTTACGGAAGGCACAAAATTATATCGTGCGTCTATGACTTATTCATGAAACTAGGCCAGGGTAAACAATAGTTTACCAATCCAAATACGGTTTAGTACTTGCATGTAAACCGTATTCTAGCCATACAGGTACAGCACAATGCCGATCCGTATAATGACGGGACACAGTTATATAATTATGGTATTATTTGGGGCTCCATACCACAAAAGGAAAAAACACTTTCTAGGATCAAACCCTTATAGGAAAGAACCCTTATAGGATCATTTCGTTGTCCGTCTGTCAAGACCCTTTTTCTTAGGAACGCGTGGAGGTATCATGTTGAAATTAATGTCAAATACGTAGGTTTACGATTCCTTAGAGCTATAAAAAATCAAACCACTAAGTCAACGTAATAAAATAATACGGGCATATAAATGACATAATTTTGATCATCATCATCATCATCAGCCTATAATGTTCCTACTGCTGGGACGCAGGCCTCCTCTCTGTGAGAGGGAATGGGCCGTAATCCACCACGCGGGCCCAGTGCGAGTTGGTAGATGTCACATGTCTTCGAATTTTTGGTTCTAGGAGATGCCGGTTTCCTCACGATGTTTTCCTTCACCGTTTTGAGTGCAGTAGTGATGAAATAATTTACACAAAGTAAAGCGCCTGTCTGGGTTCGAACCTACGACGTACAACTCGTAAGTCGCGGCCGTTGCCACTGGGCCACCACTGCTCTTATATACTGAAAATGTCCTTATAATGACCTAAAAATAAAATCACACACTCTCTCACACACACGCACACACCCCCACAATTACACACCCATACTATACATCTACTAACATTCGTCTCGCATCTTTCAGTCAGCGCGCTTAGTACATAATTTATAAAATGAAAATGTAAAGGGGTGGGATCCTGGTGTCCTGTAACACAGGCCATGAGCCTAGCTTAGGCACCAGTCTCCCACAATATATTATTATACTCATTTGAATTGTGTATCTTTGTCGAATCTGACCAATGTAAAATAATTTATGTATATTGTGGTGAGAAATAAAATGATTGATTGATTGATACATATTTTGATACTCGCAAATAAATCAAAACCTATGTATATAAGGTACTTTCCGTTGACCTAGAATCATTATAGAAATTTGGGAAGAAGCAAGCAGCACAAGCAAAGGAAAAGTCCGAAGACTGTTAATTTGTAGTTTTATTACTTAAAAATAAGATAAACTATAACTAACTTACATTTGTAGGACAATTAGCCGTGACGTACATCGATATATGGGAGAACATGCTTTTCAACTACAATATTAGGTTTGTTTTTGGAATAAATTCATCCCAACTAACCATCCTTCATTGTGCGTGTTCCGACATGCACATGGCTGGTTTTTTTTCTAGCCAGTATGGGTAACTTCTAAAGTATATGTAAGTCAAAGAAAAAACGCTGAGAGGGACCATGAACTCTAAGCGAAAATTAAAATTATCATCTTTCATACCGTCCATCTATCGTTTCTTTGGATATTGAATGGCCAATTCTCGTACTTAAAAAACGTTCACATTCAAGTCGGAATCCGTCAAATTTGACAAAAATGTTGTTAAATTTATTGTATTTTTGACAGATTGCGAATGCGAACGTTCTTAAAAATTACGGGAATTGCCTCTCTGGGGGCCGCTTTGACAGAATCATGTAATATGAAATTATTTTCATATTATATGATTCTGTCAAAGCGACCACCAATACGAATCACACAAACTGTCACATACTAACAATTCATAATACTATCTACGTTCGATTCATATTACGCAATTCATCAGTTTGACTGTTTTGTATTACAATGAAATAACATTTAAATTGTAGAAATAAAAAGTAAAAATCTCATTTGATTTATAAAAACCGTAAAGAAAAATAATCCGGTAAAATTACGGTCTTAATTTTTTCATGCGGCAATATTTACACCAAATATGATTCTGATATGAATTGAATTGAATATGATTCAGCTAAAATATATGTCACCATAGAGGAATTGTCGGGAATTCAAAAAATAAATTGCTTTTAGAGGAATTGCTTAATGTGGCCGTTTTAAACACGCTGATTATTAAAAAATGAGACAAGTTCAAAGTCTTCGCGCTGTCGAAGTCCCAACAAACACAATTTTATTATGCGGTCTCTCTTTTTAACGCAATATCGAGTATTTCAAGTTGATTCCTTTTGAAATTTTTTCGAGTGTGAAATTCGCTTTCATTCCATTACTTTCGACTTAATGAAATTTTCGATACAGATCGTTCGAGGGGACTGATACTGCGGCTTTTATTGAAAAATATATTAATCATGTTAATTTATGCAATTAATTTATAAGTTTAATTCTGATTGAAAAATTTAATGAAGAAAATGCGTAAGAATTGATAAAAAGAAATGGATTTAAGAAAATGCGTATTGATTTTAAAAATCGGAGAGTTTTTTTACGAAATTAATATTCGATGATTATTTTATTCTCTACACAAGTCAAATTATATCTTAAATTTTGTTCAATATACATATATAGAACCTACTTAATCTGAATATTTGCAGTTCTTTAACTACTGATTGTGAGTAACATAATTATGACTCTTTTATTGAGCATAGAGACAAAATTAGACCCATTCACCTCGATGTAGCATAATCAGCCTATAATGTTCCTAACTACCAAGACACAGGCCTCCTCTTGGTGAGAGGGAGTGGGCCAGTAATCCACCACGCGGGCCCAGTGCGGGTTGGTAGATGTCACATGTCTTCGAATTTTTGGTTCTAGGAGATGACGGTTTCCTCACGATGTTTTCCTTCACCATATTGAGAGCAGTGGTGACGAAATAATTTACACAAAGTAAAGCGCCTGTCAGAGCTCGAACCTATGACCTACAAACTGTAAGTCACGGCCGTTACCACTAGGCCACCACTGCTCTCACCTCAACATGCACCTGGTACATTATAATCATCATCATCATCATTTCAGCCGAAAGACGTCCACTGCTGGACATAGGCCTCCCCCAAGCACCGCCACTTCCGCCGATGCTGTGCTTCCCGCATCTAGCGGACTCTTGCGGCCTTCAAAAGGTCATCGGTTCATCTTGTAGGAGGCCTTCCAACGCTACGTCTTCTGGTGCGCGGTCGCCACTCCAGAACGTTTCGGCCCCATCTGTTCTGCAAGCAATGTGTCTTGCCATTTGCCACTTAAGTTTGGCAATTCTTCGGGCTATGTTGGTTACCTTGATTCTCCTATGGATCTCTTCATTTCTGATTCGATCACGTTGGGAAACTCCAAGCATAGTCCTCTCCATTGCTCTTTAGGTGACTTTTTGCATTCTGATAAGGCCCATTGTGAGCGATCACGTTACAGACACTATAATTTAAGTTCAACCAAAACAATATTCTCCACTTCAAATTCAAAATATCACAAAATATCTTTTATTGTTTTCTGTAGGTACCTATCGAGTATCAAATCGCCTAAAGCTAGATTCATTTATTAAAAGCAGGGGTGACCAACGTTTCTAGCGCCCCTTCCTAGTAATCTTGACAATATCCCGGGGCAATCGATTTCCTTTGTAGATTGAAATGGTAAACAAAGATATTGGCAATTTTTGTCATTTCTTCTCTTATTATGAGAACTTCCTTTACTTTTATGTTGTGGATATTAACGGACTTTTTGAAGTTATTCGTTTGTATGAAGTTCTTAATGTTAAGACAAGATACATAGACAAGTCAACAAGTCAAGAGAATTGAAATATTGAGTTCAGCTGTATCTTCCTACATGAATACAGTCTGAAAGTGTCCAATATTTCATAATAAAGTTTTTGTATCACAATCCGAAGGAGAAACATTGGTGGTTAAAATTAAAACCAAATTTAATTTAAGCTGCAATGAAAAAAGTTAACCCGAATACCTGATATGGAAAAAAATATGATTCAAATTACGATGTACTACATCCAAATATAGTAGCAACAAATAAGGTGGAATTAGAGGCAATCCTAAGACTCAATAGCAGAACATTAGGACATAAACTTTTTTGCGGGAAACTAGTAATAATCTTAAAGCAGT
Organism: Agrochola lychnidis; assembly: GCA_963680765.1. NCBI lineage: Eukaryota > Metazoa > Arthropoda > Insecta > Lepidoptera > Noctuidae > Agrochola > Agrochola lychnidis. The sequence goes on along the minus strand of OY796849.1, from coordinate 6,670,554 downwards.
GCTTAAATTAGAGTAAATGAAGCCCATTTGAATACTATACTTCGTTAATGACTACTACAGTTGTAGAAGACGGAGCAACAGATGTTTTATGGCATAATATGGAAGAGGCTTTTCACGCGTTCAGCATTGGTCTGCGATGACTAACAGCAAGCAACCATAAAAAAACAACCACGCCAAATAATTAAAAAGTCAACCCAAATCCCAAATAAGGAAAACAATATGTTCCAAATTACGATGTACTACATCCAATTATGGTAGCAACAAATAAGGAGGTAGAATGAGAGGCAATCCCCGGACTAAACAGCGGAACCAATTTCGAGCTCATCCGTGTTTGTCAAAGTGCTTCCTTCGCGGCTACCAAGGATTTACGATGGAAATAAGTTTATGTTAAGTAGATTTGTTAATGGTTTCGGTAGTGGATGGATTCGGTGGTAGTGGTGATGGGATTAATGGTGTAGTGTGTGTTGGTGGTGAGGGATTTGAGTTTGAAGATACTGGAGAGAAAAACGAAGTTGAAGTGCAAGAAAATGTAGTCTAGCTTGATCTAGATTTGAAAGAAGTTAGTGAATGTTGATGTTGAAATTGAAGGTAAATATAAGATCACATTAATTTTAATGGGATCTTATATTTACCTTTAATTTGTCCATCTATTTAGATGGACAAATTTTTAGAAATCATTCAGACTACCAAAATAAGGACAATGGTAAAAAAAAAACGCATTAGATACAAGACTTACAAGAAAAAAAATCTGCTAACGATAATACACAAAAAATGTTGGTTTTTTCTTTTAATTATTTTGGGTCAAAATAAAATCACTATAATCTGTGTTTTTTTTTTTGCTTGGATATCTTTGGTTAGACGTATTGAATGAACGCTGTGTTAAAATTTGTCCATCTTTTTTTTTTAACTAGGGCATCTCGCAGTTTTGACCACTACGGTCTTGGCTGCTTAACCGGACTTTCCTGTGGCTGCCTTAAGCTTCTACACTTAAAGCCTCCAGCCAGGGGCATAAACTATCTGAGGGGAGGACAGCAAGAAGGGACAGGCTGGATCAAACTTAGATTTTCATCTTGATTATTATTCGGGGTATTTAAAGCTACGTGCTCAGCTGCAACAACTGCTGGCACTTCGTTTTCGAGCAAGGGTCAGGGGGGAGTCTCATTTACTTGGGGACGCGGTCGCGATCGCAAAGGATCTCGGCAGCGAAGTCGGAATGACAGGATGCGTCTGTATTTGTGCACTGTACTGGTGGCCCTATTCTTCTCCTGGAGGAGTGTTATTAGGTCATCTGGGTCGGAAAGGTTTGTCCATCTATTGTAATGGGATCTTATATACTGGATCAGTCCATAATTTACATGAATATGAAAGAAGAAAGAAAGAAATATCCGAATTTTCCCCCAGGAAAAATGACAGGTGTTTTTTTGCAGTACTTTCAAAGATAATTCCTTGCATACAACAGATCAAACAAATTATAGTAATGCATATTGTAGATAAATATTGTAATTCGCGCTTTTAACGTACAGTTCTATTGCTGCAGCCTGTTTTCAAACTCAATGGCAGGAGGAATCAATTGACAAAAACGACATAAAATCTAATCGAGAACGCTTAGTAACTGCTAAACTAAGGTACGGGAAGCCGGCGCCCAACGCAAGGCTCTTTGAAACTAAAAACCGGAAATTGCGTCGCGTCGCGTTGTCTTCCCTCAATGCCTAGACGCTGAACGTCTTCATTAGCGGCATAAATTAAAACGCTTTGCGACGATAAGGGAAGGGAATATTTCGTACGGTTATTGCATTGGAATTTTTCATTGTGGTTGAGGCTAAGTAGTTCTGCCTTGTTGTTGGCACTCTTTTTTTTCTTTGTTTTGAATTAATATTGTTTCGTTGGTTTCACAAGTCTTTTCCTATTGATTTTTTTTTTCATGTTTTTCAATTCTTATTCCTATTTACTTTAGATCTCACAACTTTAAATTCAGTTTCCTTTTATTTAATGCTCGTTTTCGATTAAGCTTTAGTGCACCTTTTTAATAGACTTCAAAAAGGAAGAGGTTTTCAATTTGTATGTATTTTATTTTTTAATCATTTTTTTTTAACAGTCTCATTCCATTGTCATTGTCACTCAAAATCGACAGATCTACTGTGACGGACATGTATTTATTTATTTAAAATAGGTACGCCAACAGCATTTAAATTGTACATTAAATATGGGCTCTTATATATATGTATACCAATTACAGATGTACACGACATTCACATAAAACAAAGCAACCTTCTTAAATTAAGTACATAAAATTAAAATATTCATTAAAATTAAAATGAAAAACAAAATAAAATCATTAAAAAAACAGCTTTGACATAAATCTAAAACAGAACAAAAAACTGACTTACACAAATATTATTCAATACAAAATAAATAACTAAAATAAGCTTATCTAAGTATTGTTTAAATGACTGCGCAAGAGGGTTTTGAATTGCGGCAGGAAACCAAAGAAAACATCTAAATCAGGTAGTTTTGTGTTGAGTTCGTTGAATTTAATACACATCCTAGATGTTGGCGAATGTCTCCCAATGTTATTTCTACAGGTGGGCGGTTCGAAAAGTCTGGATATCGGTCGTCTAGGAAGATTATAAGGGACTGACAACATGACACGTTCAAGCAATTGCTCGCATTCTATTTGACCATTGACAGTTTTATTAAGAAAGACTAAGTCATGGACAGTACGACATGTAGCAGTATCTACATGTTTAAATGCGAACTACGTATCACACTGACGTCACGCGAAATCCTGCATCACGCAAGCGAAGTTTACCGCGCGATCTGCATATAATATAACTTCCCGACTTCAATCATTGGGCAGTTGCCACCTGTCCAGTCGGAGGATCCTCCCTATTCTATAGAGAATGAGTAAACTTTACACCTTGTTCCTCATGCCTCTAAAATAGATCAAATAAAGGCTACTAAGATTTTTGAAGTGAAAACTTCTTAGGCGCGTTGGGCATTTTCGAGATGGGAAAAAACAATTGAACTCGCGACACCATTACCGACACCTCATTTTTGTAAACGTGATTGTGCTCTTTATTTATATTACGTTACGGATCAATGTTCTATGCAAGTATTTTTCTTCCACCAAGGCGATCTTGTTCAAGTTTTCACTTCTATCGGCACTCCTGGAGTGCCACTATTTTTTTTATATACCTAAGCAGATAATACTATAGCAAGCTTTCCATTTCACACACCGCATAAATTCCAGAAAAAACACCACTTTAAAAATAAAAACACGAAGAAAAATAACTAAACCTCTCTAACGCCTCCACTTACACCAAATTAACATACGGCCAGGAACAAAATGAATGAAAAAGGGAAGAAAAAATCGCTGAATTCCAACAATGTTTGCAAGCAAAGTGCAATATTCCGTCTATTCTTAAAACAAACAGCGAGCGCGGAATGGAATTAAAATTTCCATCAGAATTGTTTGTGTAGGCTAGACAGGAGATGGCGAGGGAAATGTGACGTCACAACGTGGTAGTACATCAATGTCAGTGGTGGTGTAAGTTGGTAGGATGTGGCTGTTGGCTGAGGGAAGTTCAAAGTGTCTATTGCTGTTGAATATAGCAATTTATAAGATTAACTTTTCCAGACACAATGTTAACATAAATATGCGGCTAATAACCGTTCAGTGTTTTAGAAGGTGTTAAGGTGTCAATCGAAAAAAAGGCAGAATGTGAATTTGTGTTGAGTATGTATACGTATGTCTACGCACCGATAAGTACTAAGCCAAAAACGTTAGTGCGTTACTAGCAAGCAGAAGTTTCACTCGTCTATCCTCGTACTTAACAATTTGAAATCTCATCTTTTGCACTATAGTGGTAAGACCTATTTTCCAAGAAAAGGAAGCCCCTTTTCAAGAGATTAATATGAAAAAAAACTTTTTACAAAAAAAAATAACCGACCTCCAAAAAAAACACTACAAAGTGAAAAATAACTTTAATTTCGGAAGTCGGTGTCTTGGGTTTTGTATTTTCGTTTTTTGCCACCGATTTCCGAAATTAAAGTTATTTTTCACTTTGTAGTGTTTTTTTTTTGGTGGTCGGTTGTTTTTTTTTGTAAAAAGTTTTTTATTTTCACTTTTTAGTTGTGATACCTACCCCACACACATTCGAATACCTGCTACCAATGACAGAAACTTAACATATCATCTACATACTAAGTGGGAAAAAAATACGTATTTTGTAGCTAACTCAAAAAATATCCAAGCAAAGTTAATAAAATTTATATGGGACCAATTCGAGAGCACACCCTTTCAAACAAAAAAATAATTTTCAAAATCGGTCCACAATTGACGGAGAAATCGGTGGACATACATAAAAAAAAAAAAAAAACAAATATACGCGACGAACATATAACCTCCTCCTTTTTGGAAGTCGGTTAAAAATAGATTTGTCCTATCCCCATTGCTATACAAAAATCTATCGCCAGTATCATTAGCCTTCGTTCATTTGACCTGACTCAGTTTGACCTCACGTATAGCAACTGTACTTACACGTACTCAACCAATCAGAAAACTACGATCTATCTAAAGCATAATGGTCTCTATTATCATATCCTATTTCTGTTCCAAATCATATCAGTTACGTATCTTTCCAAGGAAAACCGTTTTATCAATCGAGGGTAATTGACTGATTTATCGAAAGGTTAGGCCCAACCCACTTCTTGACACGCAATATTGGCCCAATAGATTGGCCACCAATAGAGGGGCTCGTGGCTAAATAATAACAGCCACACGGGTCGATTTTCAAGGTTAAGCAACGCTTGCCGAGGTCGTTTTGTGGATGGATGACCATCCATTACTTCGAGACTCGTCCATGCCTCGGAAAACACGTCCCAGCTGTCATTTTACGTTACGGGTAGTCAGAAGTCTTACCAAGTGAAGTGATATTGCGTTACCCAGTAATTGGGTTGTGGAGGTCAGATAGGCAGTCGATCCATGTAAGATACTGGTATTTGGCTGCATTCGGTTAGACTGGAAGCTGACTCCAACATAGTTGGAGATGGCTAAACAAGTACCTAATGAGATTGTCCACAAATATTCGTTACGAAGCAAATTATCTAGCTTCATAAGAAAAAAAAAAATACTCCAAGACTCATCAAAGTTTTAATGAAATTAGTTCTCAACTTAGAAAATAGCACACTTTTATAACTTGCAATGAGACCACCCTTTAACTTGGCGACGTCAGCAAACTACTGTTCATAAGGATGAATTTTGCATTTTCTAGTCTCCGTGTTTTCATCTGCTAAGTTTTCTAGGAGAAAGAATGTGTTGAGCAATTCTGAGCTTAGTGTTTGGTTGTCTGACAAATGTTTACGAGAAACGGTGAGATTTTAGCGTTTTCAATTCTTATAAGATGTCTGAGTAACATTGTTTGGTACCTAAATGATACTGCGACATAATAATATTATAAAAATTTAAGTTCACTGTTGACAATTAATTCTGCACTTACTCCTTAATGATTGAAATTGCCTGCTCTGTCCCTCTCCTGGGCAAAGGCCTCCCATCCACTTTTTCCATCTTTCGCGAGCCCGCGCGTCCTCCTTCGAGTTTTGGATAATTATTGTTATTGTCATCGTTTAGCATTCATTATTTAGCTGGCAACACAGTTTCTTTATTACTAGTTCATATGAGGATTGGTGGAGAAGAATTTGACCTATGTTCCAAACATTAATCTATTTAACTTCCCCAATGACATCACCCAAAAAGCGAGTTGCCTCATCGTCAATTCCTTGCGTTAAACGTTGATTGTCAATTATTTCCATTAAAACCAAATAAAAAATGCCACAAAAATACTATGTAAAAAGCGTGCCAAATTAACAGAATCGCAGGAAAGTGTCGCACAGAGATAATCGTGCAGTTACACCGTTATCTGGAACATCGCAATTTGCGTAAACAGCTCTCCTGCGCTGTATCCAACGTTTTGCCACTTACTTCCTACGTTGGGGCCCGAAATATGTAAGTATTATTTTGTTGTAATATCCGCTTATCTATAGTGAGATAATCATTGTCTAATTTTGGGAAAAAAAAGTGCTACATCAATTTGTAGTTTTGGTATCAAAATAGCATAATTATATTGTCATTCTAGATTTGCATAAAAAGATAAAAGTAAATACTTTTTAATTTAACCTGTACCTTAAATGCGTTACACAACACAATCTGTTTCGATTTGAAACAAATAGCTAATCCATTACTTCATAAGTTGGGAAAAAAAGGACATGTCCTAAAATGGTTTTTTATTATTCAATAATTCTAACCAGGATAAGTTAAATATATTTGGATAGACACCCCAAAAACTAGTGGTTCTAACTATATCATACATTTTTAAAGTCCTCCAATTTTGAGAAAAATCTTTTTTTTATTTTAGTAAGAATTTACTCCTAAAACGAACAAACCTTTCTAATTATCCAGGATAATATAGTGAACACACCCCATAAAATAGTAAACTTGTCAAAATTGGCACATGTTACTGTCAATTCATTGACAGTAATGACAGTACTATGTGTCAATATATGTCATATTGACATATTCAAATAGTAAACTTGTCAAAATTGACATATGTTATGTCATCACTGTCAATTGATTGACAGTAATGACTGTACCATGTGTCAATTTGTATCATATTTATCATAGTTGCCATCAACAAATAAAATGTTTGTACTTTAAATAGTTCATATTTTTTCTCTTAAATGGAGGGGTCTAAAAATATTATTTCAGTGGTTCCTAGTTCCATATTTTGTCGTTTTTATTTAGATGTAGTTTGATGCTGGTTAGATTTTTCTCGGAATAAAAACCAACGTCCCTACAAAAAGCGGACATTTCCTTTGCTCGACAACTTAAATAACGTAATGAATGTTGTTGAACTGTCAAAATAAAACAAATTAGGCATAATTGTTTACGAAAATAAGTTACGCAATTAGGGTACTGGAATGTATTTTTTTTTTGGTCTGAAAAATCAATCTGCCTATACTAGCCTTTTCCCAACTATGTTGGGGACGACTTCCAGTCTAACCGAATGCAGCTGAATACCAATAGTTTACATGGAGCGACTGCCTATCTGACCTGCACAAACCAATAACTGGGAAATACGATACCCCTTGGTAAGACTGGTTGTCAGACTTTCGGGCTTCTGATAACCCGTAACGACTGTCAAAGATCCACGAATGACAGCCGGGACCAACGGCTTAACATGCTATCCGAGGCACGGAGGAGTCTCGATATGTAAAGATGGTTACCCATCCACGGACCAACCCAGGTAAGCGTAGCTTAACCTGATGGAATAACCCGTGCGGCTATTATTACTTAGCCACGAGCACCTCGAGATTGTTTTAGGTCAATAGTGACCAAAATTTGCTGATCGAGATACAATGTTAAAAACAGTTGATGATCAGGGCTGATGATTTTATTCAAGTGATTAATTGAACAGTTTGGATATTTAAGTGTAGTCATAATTACAGCCTTAATTTCGTGTAGGCAGACAGATTTGAAAAAGTTCGTTTGCTATTAACATAAAAATATAACATCACGCCTTGTTCCCCCTAAGGGTTGGGCAGAGGTGTCCCTGTAGCAGGTACACCCACATTTCGCCAGTTATGTTTAAGTCCCATGTAATAGGGGGCGAGCCTATTGCCATCAACCGGGCACAAATCCAGTCGCCGAGCTGCTACTGAGAAATTTCAGATAGAAAAACCAAATAACACTTTGCCCGACCCGGGAATCGAACCCAGGAACTCATGCTCAGCAGTAGCGCTTGCGACCACTAGACCAACGAGGCAGTCTATTAACATTCTGATCTTAAAAAGTTGCTTTTTATGTTAAAATAAGTAAAACAAACCTATTTATTCTTCACCGGAACTCACAAACACCACAACAAAATTAACATAAAAAACATACGCTAAATAAACCCCGTATTTTCCTGTAAACTAATTCTTATCGTTCAAGAATCTCATTAGTTCAGAAAACCGTGAAATAATAAAAAAACTGGTCAGGATCGAGTCAGACTCACGCATCGAGGGTTCCGGATCATTTTGATTTTTCATCGGCGAGTACCATATTTGTCAGAGAAATTTAACACTGCACACTGCGGTGTAGAATATTGCAGTTTTAGGTCAGCATCATCTCTTGACCGATAGTGGTACTAATGTAATTTTTGTTGATGATTTCTGAAAAATTGTGCTATTTAATGCTGCTGTATGTAATCTTTACATAAACTTCTATCACTAATAATTTCAGATTTTTCTCTATGCAAACTTCGGAGATAAGGGGTTAGGAATGGTATTTTTTTTTACATTTTCCGTCACAAGTCAAAATCTATGAAGCTTAAAAAAAGTTTTTTTTTTTTTGAGAATGTGCAAATAGCGCTCTTTCATATGATGCTCTAGCAGCCCCACTTCGAATTTTTTAGAACAACCGTTCAGTTCCCGTTGAAAAAAAAAATATAATACATTTTTATTTCTTTCTTATTTGCAAAATAGTTGGGCAAACGTCATCTAAAACCGTTCCAAATTTCAAGTATTAGTAGTTCTTGAGATATCCAGCTGTGACAGACAGACGCACAGACAGACTGAGTCGCACCATAAGAGTTCCTTTTTATTATTTTAGTACGGAACCCTAAAAAGACTCAGTTCATAAAAGCCTTGAATCAACAGAACAAAAACTACATTAGCATACATTACATTGAGAATGCAGAGTTTTCAAGAACAATGGAGTCTCCAAAGTAATTTTCTTTTCTTTCAAAACTGCGTTTTAAATGTATTAAAAGTAACATTACTTGGAAAAACAGCTCGGAACTACTTTTAAGAAAACGTTACTAATTAAGTTTTTTAATTAACATTGTAATTGTGTTAGTTTCACGTTTATTTTTAGAACTTCTCAGAGAAACGTATTTTATTTTTTATTTTAGGTGACCTACAGAAAATTGTTTATTTTCACCTACCAATGTCACCAAGTTATGGTGAATTGGTGATGCCAGGCTGATATGATCAACCTCAATCAGGTTATCAAAATCATCCAATTGTTGGTTGCAGACCCTGTTGTTGTTCAGCTCAGAATCTCATCATATTATAATGTTTACTCAGTATATTATGTGAAGCAACTACGGCGCTACGCCTTAGCCGCTACGAAATCGGAGGCCCTAGCACGACCGCACGACGTAATCGTCATATAAATTCGTTCGATTTTTGAATCAAAAATACAATTATCCTGTAGCATTTTGTTTTTTTTTTTGCGATACACACAATTACTATCACCCAAGTTAAGAATAAAGTCTTCAAACAAAGTAAATATTATGAAAGAAAGAAAAAAAAGAAAGAAAAATAGGTTTAATTGTCACAGACACGTGCATAAAAAAGAGAACAATACAATAAAATAAAACAATACATTTAAATATAATCACGAGCACAAACAGAAATATGCGGCAGCTGCTGGCACGTCATGACTGTGACAAGAAGGTTAAGCTGTGGCGCAAAATGAGTATTTTAAAATTTATGTAACGTTAACTCCGCGTAACGTTAATTAAGAAAACATCGTATGGAAACCGGTATACCTGAGAGATATTTCTCGACGGCATGTGAAGCCAAGCCAGAGGCCCATGGGTGGCATAGAAACTCTGACACCAGGTTAGTCACTAACCACGCGAAAAAGAAAAAAAAAGAAAGAAGAACTCGGCATGTTTGTTTTGTTCACGAAACTACACCGCTGTAGCATTATTATTTTATTCTTGTCTCTGTCATCAAAAGGCCTGTGTCCAAAATTTTTTTTGTCCTTCTTGTAGATTATTAAATAATATTGGATACGTATTTTTTCTTTTTTTACGCAGTCAAAAGATTACGGCGATACATTGAGTTAAAATGTGGCATGACGTCACGCCTTGCTAGATTTAATACGACGTTGAGACGTAGCGAGCCCCCACTCCCCAACTTTAATGCGTGTTTTCTAAGTTATTTTTGATTAATATGATAAAGCAAAAAATACGTGTCTAATATTTTTTTATTATCTGAAAGACGGACTAAATAGAATTTCTTTTTTCTACCTACGCAACTACCGTATTAAGAAAAAAATCGATTCTAATTTAAATTCCATAAAGCTCATAAAATGTTAAATTATTTAACAATATGTGATGTTTTTATTTATTTTTATTTAGGTTTTATTATTTTTAATTTGAGGTTTAACACCCCACAGGGTGTTAAAACTTTGATACATGATCCGTACATCATCAGCTTTGCTGAGTATCTAATAGCTAGCGTTATTAGAATTCCAATAACCGACATAACTATTGGAATTCTACGAACCTGAATATTAAGTTTACACAATCCTAATATAGCTAGTAATCGATATTATTTACTTTTTAAAGAAAGAAAGAAAGAAAGAAAGAAAAATATTTTATTTGGGACACGCACAGGAAATACAGACAGAAATAAAAAATTAAATTAAATTAAAAAATAAGAAAAGAGCATTTTAAACTAACAAAAAATAGTAACGACCTGTGCGAGGCCAAAAAGGCCCATATCTCAGCATAATGCTGCGATATTTTAATAAATACCGCGGCGCTGGTATTCTGATAGGGCCCGCTGTGATGCCACGGACACACCTACGTACACATTTAAATCCCTCTAAGGGATTACAAAATAAATAAACAATAAAAAATTATAATATAAACAAATAATAAAAATCATAACCATTGCAGAATCGACGCATACCCCACGTGACGTTCCAACCTCCGCATCACTTGTCAGGTATGGACTATTACAATCTATGACAAGCGAAGGGACGCGGCGCGGGAGTGTATTATTATCTATGGCGCGATTCTGCGATGCAATCGGCTGTCAATTTAGCTGTGCAGTGTTTTTTGAAGTAAATAGAGAAAATAAATAATATTAATCAACGAATATACTACTGTATAATAAGAGGTATTGATACAAATAAAGCAGTGAGGGAATAATATAAGATAAGGCAAGAAAGTAGTGCAAATAAATAAAATAAAAGTATCTTTGTGTTGAGAATTTGTGATTGACTGTGCTGTGTTGTGTAAATCGGAAGAAAGAGACTCAGTCACCGAGCAAAACAAAGCGATTGAGCAAAATCGTGCTGCTAGGAAATAAGACTCCGCTAAGGTCACCAATACCAACTGCGTGCAGTCCCAGGGTGAGTTTATAAACTGGTTTCCTTTTGAGTAATGATGTAAACTCATTACCCAACTATCGATATGGTTTTGATATCGATAACATAACAAACTTTTCAAATGGTATTTTTTATCAAAAAAAAACGAACTGCATTTAAAAATATATTCTTAACAGTATAAAGAGGTAAAAGTGAGTTTGTATGTAGGGGGTATCTTCAGAACTACTATTCCAATTTCGAAAGTTCTTTCACTAACGGGAACTATTGCCAAATGTCATAGATACTTTTTATTCAAGAAATGTCACGCGGACGAAATCGCGGACAGAAGTCAGTTCAATCATAATATAGAGACTTGGCAACAAAAAATTCAAATTTATGGCGATAATTGCAATCATAAAGACCTCTTACAGTACACAGAAATAATCAGATGCAGTTTTAAGGTATTGTGTAAAATGATCAAACACAACTTTGCAGTGTGTTGTGTGTGTAACTGACTTGAATTGCGGCGCTGAACACACAGATAAAGCCTGTGCACACGATGCATTGCGGCGCCGCACCGCAAAGATTTCGTCGCAATGGCGGTCACACGGGCGCTGTTACGCCGCAGCGGCGCCGAGCCGCAAAGCGGGTAAATTGTCATCTGTCAAACATCTGTGTTTTTGACAACGCACAAACAACTGAGTGGTGCCGCTCCGGTGTCGCAACATCCCTCCCCGCCTCGTCTCGCGGGCTGTAAGTTCGGTGTACGTACGGTGCGACGCTGGAACGCACCGTGAAGCATATCATGGATATTTATATGTAGGATGCCGCAGCGACACCGCTCCGGTGCCGCGCCGCCACTGCAACGCATCGTGTACACAGGCTCCTACTGTCTGTCATATTTGTTACAAAAACGAGAATTTTTATTTTTAGTCAAGTACACAACTTCAGAGTCAAATAAAAAAGCGGCCAAGTGCGAGTCGGACAAAGGGTTCCATACCACCGTGCAACATTTAACACTACATATTTATAAAACACACGTTTCTTTTATGGGGAAATCCTTTAATTTTAACTTTATTTGCTTTTTACTATTTTTTGTTATAGCGGCTACCTATAGTAGTTCACACTTTGTGGTTCAAAAGATACAGTCCTATGACAGACGGACGGATGGACAGACACCGGTGCCTTAGATAATAGAGTCCCGTCAGTTTTGATCAAATCAATCTGCTTAGCCTTTTCCCAATTATGTTGGGGTCGGCTTCCAATCTAACTAGATGCAGCTGAATATCAGTATTTTACATGGAGCGATTACCTATCTGACCTCCACAACCCAGTAACTGGGTAATACGATACTCTTTGGTAAGATTAGTTGTCAGACTTTCGGGCTTCTGACGACCCGTAGCGACTGTCAAAGATCCACAAATGACAGCCGGGACCAACGGCTTAACATGCTTTCCGAGGCACGGAGGAGTCTCGTTATGTAAAGATGGTCACCCGTCCACGGACCAACTCCGGCAAGCATAGCTTAACCCCGTTAGTTTGGGTACGGAACACTAAAAAGAACTATACAGCCACACTGCAGGACAACATAAACGATCACAATATTCCACCATTATCATAAATGAAAGAGCCAGCGAATAATAAAATTACTTTTGTTTTCTTAATGTCGGAAAACTTTCTGCTGGATTTGTTTGAGCGAGTCTGTGAATTGTTATTAAAATTCGTACCAACGCTGCTGAAGTTTTTACGTTAAAAGGATTGGACGTAAAAAGGTTAGAATAGTGCTCGTTTTGTGAAAACTAGGTACTGTTATGAGAGCATATTAATAAGGAAATGGGAACCACGTAGATGGTTTAACTGGGTGCATGCATATGGGATTTTTGTGCAAACGCTCGCGCGGTTTGAGGGAATTTGAAATGAAAGCATCGAATTGTTTTCGAGGTACTTTTTTTTAAATCATTGACGTTAGAAACTCGATGATAAACGGAAGGTGGTTTTTAAACGCGATTGATCTGAAACAACCGGTGATGTGCGTGTATGACCAGTACAGAACGTAAACGAAGCAAAAGTAGTATGCAAGGATCGTAGCAGGTGGCGTTCTGTAGTTTTTGCTTACACCCATGGCACAGTATACCTAATAAAGTAACAGTATGAAGGTGGTTTTATACCGGCGAGGCGAGGCGTAGATGGGATGGGCGAGAATTGAATTCACGCTTACCCTTTTACACCGAAATATGTCCAGCGCTGCTTCGCGCTAGCTCGCGATGTTTCGCGCCGGCTCGCGCTGTCACGCGGCGAATATAGTATGCAGAGATGTCTCGCGATGGTCGGAGCGAGCCTGCGCGTATCAGCGCGTGCCAGCGCAAGACATCGCGACATGGAGAGAGACCGTTCGGGTCCTGGATGGCTGATGCGAGATTTGTATGTTACAAAGTAAATAAATACTCTATTTATACAGCAATAAAGTTCAATATTGTATTAACAAATATTTCGATTCTCGCCTCGCACATCCTCGTGCATCTAGACCTTTTACACCAAAGATGGGCAGGGCGTGGATAGAAATTTTGTCATATAAATTTCAATTCTCGCCCATCCCATCCACGCCTCGCCTTGCCGGTGTAAAATCACCTTTATGTCTCAGAAGTGACCTTGAAATAATTACCTACGGCCGCTCGGTAGATTAACTTTCCGCGTCTTAGCGAAACTGCCGCGCACTCGGGACTCTTGCGTACTGATATACGTTGATATTCCAAAGCGCATCGTTTCGGCCGTTTTCTATGAAGACATAATACTGTCACTTATTTATACTGTGAGCTAAGTATGATGTGAAAACACTAAATCATTATAATTGGAACTACTTGAACTATTTTTACTGACATGAATTGTGATTCCTTGTGCAGCGTTATTGGTGTTGCTATAATTACGCTCTCAAAATCAAAAGTCAGTTATTCAAACTACGCTGAGAATCAGAACTTTTAGACCGTCAAAATTACAAAAGACAGTCCCCAAAACGCCCGCCCTTCACCACTTCCTAGTGCTTTAGCTGGGAAGAAGAAGTGGCGCAACAAACTCTCCGGCAGCATAGCTGTCTGTTATTATATTTAAATGCCAACTCATTATAAAGGCAATTATCATTTTAATGTTTTTTGGATAATCAGCTTACCAGTCTTCTTTTCGTGTAATTTGTGACTAACCTGGTGTCAGAGTTTTAAAGCCGCCCATGGGCCTCTGAGTTGGCTTCACATGGCGTCGAGAAATATCTCTCAGGCGATGTTTTCGTTCACCGTTTTTGAAGCAAGTGATAATTATACAATACGCACATGAATTCGAAAAGTCAGATGTGCGTGCCTTGGATTCGAACTCGAGACCTATGACTTGGCAGTCTGACGGTCACACCACTAGGCTATCGCAGCTTACTAGTAAAGTGAGTAGTTATACTTTACAGAGTTGAATAAAGAAAATGTAAAATAAAACTGGGTAAAAAACTTAGCGTCATCACTATCATCAATAAAACCAAAATGCGCAAAAAGCCTTTATATTCTTCAAAGTCCTTAAAAACATATTTCCGTTAACAATTTAAGATGGCAATAACATAACTAGCGAAATGTTAGTGTACTATAGGTACACCTCTGCCCATACCCTTCGGGTATTACAGGCATGATGTTATGTTATTAATTTACTATATTAATTTAGGATCAATTAATCTGCCTAGCCTTTTTCCAATTATGTTGGGGTCGGCTTCCAGTCTAACCAGATGCAGCTGAATACCAGTATTTTACATGGAGTGACTACCTATCTGATCTATATTAATGCCTGTAATTTTTATGGTGTACATAATAAAGAATATTCTATCTATCTGTCTATCTCAACCACCCAGTGGGTACGATATCCCTTGGTAAAACTGTTTATCAGGATTTCGGGCTTCTGATGACCCGTAACGACTATCAAAGATCTACGAATGCCAGCTGGGACCAACGGCTTAACGTGCTTTCCGAGGCACGGAGGAATCTCGGTATGTAAAAATGGTTTCCCATCCACGGACCAACCCCGGCAAGCGTAGCTTAACCTGATGGATCGACCTCGACCCGTGTGGCTGTTATTGTTTTGCCACGAGCTATTATATTAATTTTGGATGCTCCTTTACAATTTTATTTTTCTTAACACATTCGCCAAACTGTTCCCATTACAAAATCCGAAATATCATATTCGCCTCCCAGATTTCCCCCACTTAAATACACTTTGAACTTCAACATCCTCCCAACTAATTAGCAAGACCTACATTAAAATACCGGGAAACTTTCAACATCTCAGGGCGAGAAACTAATAAAACTCGAACGTGACCCACTCTGAGTTTCCTTCATATAATCTGCATTCCTGAAAGTATTATTTTCGGTGGATCTTTCCTGGACATATAAAAAAATGACACTTTTATTTTCCGCTAAGAAATACGTCTTATTCTATTTATTGGCATGTTACCGTGAATGTTTTGGTAAAATGTGGATGTTTTTGGGATAATTATATCTATTGTTTTGTGTGATAAGGGGATATTGTATATTAATTTGTGTCCTGAAACTGTCATAGTTTTTCATGTATAAGCAAACGTGTGACATTTTCTTAAGTTTAAGTGAAAATTTTATTACATCGTCTCAAACGTTTTCGCCTGTGTGTTGCATGTCGCGTGACGGTCGGCCGCGGAGTAGGGATAAAGTGAAAGGCGCTCGTCAGAGCAGCCAAGGCCAATATGGCGGCGCCTATAGAAGTTTCACTTTTACCGTGGTTTCATAAAACCACACAATCCTTTTTAATATATCTTTTTTTTAAGTGTTTAAGCGCGAAACGATTATACCAGCCCCGTAGTTTTAAAAAATAAATAAAAAGTAGATAATAACTAAGATCTTAACTTAATTAATTTAACAACCAAGTAATATAACTTAATAGCTAATTTGGATGTAGGTTTAGACAAGGTCACATTACACATGCCAACATTACTTAAAGTCCGGCTTCCGATTCCAAAACTCTCCGTTCTGCCCCAACCCGAGCATACTCCACCAAAGAGTGGTAGGTATCCTCCCTCATATTGCAAATCAGACAGTTTGGGGTATCAACCAGCTTCATAAGATTTAATGGAAAGTGCCTGGATCGCAGACGCATGCATGTTATTCACAATCGTCTATTCATCTTTACTTCAGAAAACCATGGAATCCTTGGTGGTTCAGACTGAATGGGCCTGTACCATATACTCTTCTCTTCAGATCTTTTGTCAAAGTATACTTTCCACAGATGTGTTAATATGAAACAGAGCCTAATGCCTATAATTAAGTCCGCCTCTGTACATTTGTGAGCTTGAAGTATTAAATAAATAAATAAATGTGGTAAATATGCAATAATATCAGTAATTTTCTTTACACTAACACATAACATAACATCACGCCTTGTTTCCTCGAAGGGTCGGGCACTAACCTGTGTTAATAACTGCCTATTATAATGAGCATATATACCTATTTAATCGCAAGGAATTTCTATTTTGGGGTTCTAAAAATACTAAATAGCCAACTAACTGTGACCAACTTGGTAGCTCTGCTTGCTTCGCTCGCTCGGCTCGCGCGTAACCTAACCAGTTTAGTCGGGGTACCTCAATCAAGTTACTGCAACCAACGGTAAAAAGGGCCAGAAAGTTAAAACGAGATTCTTTTTTTTATTAAAAAAAGTATGCATCGTTTTCTAACGATGCAAACTTTTAAAGTATTTAGTTCAATGTATCAATAAATTTTTAGAAGCTCACTTATATTTCCCGTTATAATTGATGACGGAAAGTCTACGAAAGTCTTTACGATCTGCATGTGGCTAAAACATCACAGGACATTGCAAGACTTCGCTCAACATTAAGCTAATGTTACACATCGGCGCTAATCACATCTCTCTTTACCCCGAAGTCTCACAAAACGCAACCCTTATCTGCCTTCCTAAATACATAATTACTTCCAGCCTTCCTTATAAGACCAATCTGACCGTCAAGTCAAAACTTGGCAGCTTAAGCCCGAATCTTGGCACGTTGTCAGGGAGTATCCTACCCAGTAATTTAAACTGGATTGAAATTTAAATGTAATTAAATGCAAATGTATTCAATTAATTGGGTGTTATAGCGAGCCATTGAGGGTTGGTTCGACTTCCATTAATTAACTAGTTTGTTTTGTTCTAGACTTTGCGTAGATCTAAGTTTTGATTGTGAAATCTTTGTTTAAAAGGGACCAAATATTTGACTGCCTCGATGATCTAGTGGTCGCAAGAGCTACTGCTGAGCATGAGGTCCTGGGTTCGATTCCCGGGTCGGGCAAAGTGTTATTAGGTTCTTTCATCAGGAATTTCTCAGTAGCAGCTCGGAGTCTGGATTTGTGCCCGGTTGATGGCAATAGGCTGGCCCGCCCCCTATTGCATGGGACTTAATCATAACTGGCGAAATGTACAGTACACCTCTGCCAAACCCTTTGGGAATTACAGGCGTGATGTTACGAGTATGTTATCTATAGGTACTTTTGATTTGAAAAATTCTTTTTGCATTGGATAGCCCAATTCTTGAGGAAGATTATAGGCTCGCGAACGAAGTCGCGGGCAGAAGCTAGTGTGTTGCCACACCGAGCGCTGGACGCAGATACCAGTCATAAGTAAAAGTCGTAGTCGTAGTGTAAGTAGTAGTCGTAAGTCATATCGAAGAAACGCTTTGTTGGATACAGAGTGTCGGACTTAAGTTGCTTATTTCGAACTAAAGTATTTTCCAAATGACGTGTTGTTCCACATTGTCGAAATAAAATCTTATGTTGTTACGGTTTGTCGAAATTCAGTTTTTAAGTCACAACCACACACAACCTCTGTCAAAAATACACATCTACTCATTTATGCAGCAACATTATTTTCATGTCGACTCAATTTGCTGATGCCAAAAGAGCTGGTGTATACTGTATCAGCACTTTTCATGCAAATTTCAAGAGTCAACAGGGGGAAATTGATTGATGTCGCAAACAAACACAGCTACAGAATAACCATAGACAATGCAGTGTTGTGGAGTAAGCAATTGAGTAGTTAGCTGTGTGATGCAACTGTCTACTGAACTGTTTTGATATTTAGGTAACTTACCTTTAGACGAAGCTACAAGAATGTTTCCTTCAAGTCTAATTTCCAAATTGCCAAAAAAAAAACAGTGGCACTCCGGCCGGGAGTGCTGACAGAAGTGAAAACTTGACCAAGATCGCCTTGGTGGAAGAAAAATACTTGTATAGAACATTGGTCCGTAACCTTATCTAAATAAAGAGCACAATCGCGTTTACAGAAAAAAAATACTTCCAAAACCTTTAAAGTAAAAATGCTTGCATAGAACTTTGATCGATCCGTAACTAATATAAATAAAGAGCACAATCGCGTTTACAAAAATGAGGCATCGGTAACGGTGTCGCGAGTTCAATTGTTTTTTCCCATCTCAAAAATGCCCAATGCGCTTAAAGAAGTTTTTACTTAAAAAAATGCATTTCGGGATGGTTTTACTTTAACAGTCATCATTATCTGCCTAGCCTTTTCCCAACTATGTTGGGGTCAGCGTCCAACCTAGCCGGATGCAGCTGAATACCAGTATTTTACATGGAGCGACTGTCTATCGGACCTCCACGACCCATTTACTGGGTAGCACGATACCCCTTGGTAAGACTGGTTGTCAGACTTTTGGGCTTCTGACTACCTGTAACGACTGTCAAAGATCTACGAATGAGAGCCGGGCTCAACGGCTTAAACGTGCTTTTCAAGGCACGGAGGTGTCTCGATATGTAATGTATGAGCATCCATCTACGAACCGACCGTGGCAAGCGTAGCTTAACCTTCAATCGACCCGTGCAGCTGTTATCATTTTGCCATGAGCCCCTCTCTCCTCTCTATTTTGCTTTGAAAGCACGTAATTAAATGACCTTTGAATTTATTGTTTACTCTTTGAATAATATAAAAAATTCAGTATTCTAAATCTATTTATTCATTTTATTATTTATGTACACACAGTAAAATACGTAGAGAAACGACATAATTATAATTGAACCCTGTTAAGCAGAATAGATCCAACCAACAATTTTTATGAAATTGAGTTACGTACATGACGAGAATCTACACATCGAGTTTTATATTTGCACAAAAGATCCTGGCGGTCTGATGACATTGCCCTTACAAAAACTACCAGATGATTATAACTTGGCCTGATATTTTTGTTCACACTTCTAAACTTCAAATCGCATTTACTCAAAACTAACAAATTGTTGGTTGGATCTATTCGGCTTAACAGGGTCCAATTAAGAGTACAAAGGCACTGCTTATTTCTTAAGAAATTTCTTTCAGCAGACCCGCGAAAGGAGAAATGAGAAAGAAATGTAGACAATAGTGTGTGAGAACAAGAAGAGAAAATATGGATATATTAAAATATACCTACACGTATTATAAATAAAATAAAATAAAAATAAAAAAGCCTTTTATTTCCAGTAACACAATAACATGCAAATGTTATCTCCTACCTATAGTACTTAGTTAACAAAAGGATAAAAAAATTGAGAAACTAATATCTATACACTTAAATACAATTATCTTAATAACTATTTAAATTTTACTAATACTATAATAATAGGCAGTAGCATTTTTTTTTTTTACTGTACTGGAACCCCTCTCAGGTAAAGGCCTCCTCCAAAGCTTTCCATTTCTCTCGGTCTTGGGCTATTCGTTGCCATTCTGGACCAGCAATTTTTTTAATATCGTCGTCCCACTTAGTGAACGGTCTTCCTCTATGCCGTTTGCCTGGTGGGCCTTTCCATGACGTAACCGTTTTGGTCCATCTGCGATCTTTAAGACGTGCTATGTGACCAGCCCATTTCCACTTTAGCTTCTGGCAGTATTTGAGAGCATCTATTGCTTTTGATTTTGACCGTATTTTGTTGTGGTTTATTTTTTGTATTTTCTTGATATTTAACATGCTGCGTTCCATTCCTCGCTGACATGTAATTATTTTATTCTTTACTTTGTTGGTATATTTCCATGTTTGGCATGCATACGTAAGACAAGGAATGAGACACGAGTCATGACTTTTTTTTTCAGTTTGATAGGCATTTCGCTTTTAAATATTTCCTTACAACTCTAAAACTTTTTCCAAGTCTGTTTTACTCTTCTCTCTACTTCCAGTTCATTGCTATCTCTGCAGAATCCAATTTGTTTTCCTAAATATATATACTGATCCACATAATCTAATGGTTCATTTTCAATTGTTATTTTTGATTTTTTGATGTTGGTCATTAATCTGGTCTTTGTGATATTCATTTCTAATCCCACTTGTCTGCTTGCTGCGTGTAGAGTGTCTAGCATATATTGCAACTGTAGGCTCGATTCTGATAGTAAAACTAAGTCGTCTGCAAATCGTAAGTGGTTTAAGTATTTACCCTGGATATATAAACCACAATTTCTCCAGTCTAGTTTGCTTATGATAGATTCTAATATTGCAATGAAGATTTTTGGGGATAAGGGGTCACCTTGCCTGACTCCTCTCTTGACTGGAAAAATTGGGCCAATGGTTTCTAGTTTAACTCTACTTGAGCAATTATTATATAGGTGTTTGAGGATTTTTATGTATTGTTGCTCTACATTTTGGGCTTTTAGCGTGTTCCATAATACTTTCGTGTGAGATTGTGTCAAAAGCTTTTTGGTAATCAATGAATATACGTATTATATAACATACTAAATTAACATATACTTAACTAAAAACATAAAGCTTAAATATATAAACATACATACTATAGGTATATAAATACTCACAGTTGAGAGGAACCTCTCCTCTATGCTATTTCTGTATTATAAAGAGGTAAAATTTGTGAGTTTGTATGTAGGGGGTAATCTTCGGAACTACTGATCGAACTCCGAAAATTCTTTCACCAATGAGAAGCTATAGTATTGCCAAGTATCGTAGGATATTTTAATTATTTCATGTTTAAACAAAAAAAAAATCACGCGGATGAAGTCGCGGGCAGATACTAGTTCTTAGATATTTCAAAGAGGTGCCTTTAATTTTATTTTTCATTGAAAATGTGTTGCTTTGAAATCCAATTTCATACAACTAAATGAGTTTTCTAACTTCCTGGTACTCGTTAGTTACTGAAATCCACAACTCAATTAAACTTTAAATGCTCTCAACAGAACACCTTAGTTGATAGTTGCGTTGAAGACTATTATTTACTCAAATTCCAATCTTAGTCCTCAGGTGTTAAGGTTTAAATTAAGTTTGAAAGTCAAAGTGTAGTTTCAAATTATTTTTATTCGCAAGGCAATAAAGGTAAAGAGCTTAACGACAAACTTCGACTCTTTGGATCGGGGATTTGAAATCGGATAGTTAAAGAACATCTTAATACGTTTAAATTAAATTCCAACGTTTAGCTCATTTTATCTCAGTTTTTTGCTGAATCATAGAGCGTAGAATCTATGGGACGTGAGAAAAACGGTTATTGCTAGTTGAAGAAAACGAGCTCTGATTTTTGCATAGCTAGGCTCGCGTTTCTCTGAGTAGCGTGGTGGTTAAAAAGCACTACTTACCTAAAGAAAAACGTAAATAATTTTCTGTTCGATTTGAACCGAAAATATTAAATATATAGATGTTAGTAAGTACTGTTTTCTTCTACTAACATGATTTATCTAATAAATGCTCTTAACACGACGGCGTCACGCGCCAACGGCAAAGTCAACTGCAGCCATCGACGCGTCGAAGGCAGTGACAACTGCAGCCGCCGAAGCGTCGAAGGCAGAGACAACTGCAGCCACCGAAGCGTCGAAGGCAGAGACAACTGCAGCCGCCGAAGCGTCGAAAGCAGAGACAACTACAGCCGCCGAAGCGTCGAAGGCAGAGACAACTGCAGTCGCCGAAGCGTCAAAGGCAGAGACTACTGCAGCCATCGAAGCGTCGTAGGCAGAGACAACTGCAGCCGCCGAAGCGTCGAAAGCAAAGACAACTACAGCCGCCGAAGCGTCGAAGGCAGAGACAACTGCAGTCGCCGAAGCGTCGAAGGCAGAGACAACTGCAGCCGTCGAAGCGTCGAAGGCAGAGACAAAGGCAGCCACCAAAGCGTCGAAGGCAGAGACAACTGCAGCCGCCGAAATGTCGAAAGGCAGAGACAAATGCAGCCGCCGAAGCGTCGAAGGCAGAGACAACTGCAGCCGTCGACACATGCCGCTCGTGTATATGAGTACTAAATCATATTTAATTACACATTGGGTGAGTACAAGCCAACAAGCGATCGTCTATTTATAGTTAAATTAATTAAGGCTCTATGATTAATTGATTAAGTTATTCTATTGACAGATTCCCTTAGGTCCGTGTTCATCACAATTTTATTAATAAGATAGAATGTTTTGTTTAATATTATTTAATTTGAGGCATTTACCACAAAATGTAACCTAAGTTTTAACATAAATATTTTGATGTAAACCTGTTTATAAAGACATTAAACGTACATTATTATAAATGTCAGAGTAACTAGAGTTAACAGTCATTACGTCTTCAGAACTCGCACAATGGTATAGGTACTTCAAATGTAATTAAATAACATACCTATGAGCTGTTACCTTGGTAACGGGACTGCTCTTCCAAATAAGGCTGGGGTGCCAATACTAGTGGAATATTGTGGTAATCCTATATGATGACTTCTTTAATTTATACTGTAAGCAATTTAATTCCACCTTTATTCCCAAGACTATCTCGGTTAATAGTTACGCATCTTTTAGTGATTGGGCTACCATTGGTATTCATAAAAGTAGAACACGGCTTTATGAGTTGTACAATGAAAGGACTTATGTAAACACAGCTGAATTTAATTTATATGTCAGAAATTATTCAAAATTATTTAAAAAAGTTTGTTGTATGGCCAAGTCGCGTTATTTGAGTTCGAAGATTAAAAATAGTAGTAATGTAATTAAAACGACTTGGAATATTATTAATAGTGAAACGGGAAGGTCTAATAACCGAAATACTGACTACAGCCTGTCTATTAATGACAACATAATAAAATCAGACTCACAAGTCGCCGCGGCCTTTGAAAATTTCTTTTCAGATATTCCCGTTTCAACTACTAAATCCCTAAACTCTTCACCTTCTGTTGCTGAGTCTTTGTTAAAGGAAAATGTTAATGTTTGCGATTCGGAATTTACTTTTGAACATATTACCTGTAGAGACATAATTAAAACCTTTCACACCTTAAATGTAAAAAAGACTGCAGATCTGTGGGGTAATTCTGTAGAAGTTGCCAAGTCTATTATTGACATTGTAGCACCTACTTTAGCCCTTATCTTTAATAATTGTATCGACTGTGGGGAGTTTCCTGACCTTATGAAAAATAGTAAAATAATTCCTTTGTTTAAATCAGGTAGTACATCAGACCCCACAAATTATAGACCTATTTCAGTACTACCTACTTTTAGTAAAATTTTTGAGAAATTAATTTTAGACCAATTGCAAAGATTTTTTAATAGACATAAATTATTACATAGCAAACAGTTCGGTTTTACAAGGGGTCGTTCAACTACTGATGCCGGTGTTGAACTTTTAGGTCATATTTATAATTCATGGGAAGATAAATGCGATGCTTTGGGCATCTTTTGTGATTTGTCCAAGGCATTTGATTGCGTTCTTCATGAAACGTTAATCAGGAAACTCCGCCACTATGGGATCCGGAACAGCGCTCTGAATC
Organism: Agrochola lychnidis; assembly: GCA_963680765.1. Taxonomy (NCBI): domain Eukaryota; kingdom Metazoa; phylum Arthropoda; class Insecta; order Lepidoptera; family Noctuidae; genus Agrochola; species Agrochola lychnidis. The sequence goes on along the minus strand of OY796849.1, from coordinate 6,646,668 downwards.
TTCTTATTTCATACTTGAGTAATAGGATTCAGAGCGTTGACGTTAATGGAAAAAGATCTCCCGGATCTTTAGTAACAATGGGAGTCCCTCAGGGCTCAATTCTTGGTCCTTTCTTGTTTCTTATTTATATTAATGACTTGCCTTACCTCATAAAGGATAACCATGATGTAGTGTTGTTTGCGGATGACACTTCACTTTTGTTTAAACTTAAACGTCAGCAGCTGGTTACTGACGATGTAAATAGCGCGATCTCAAAAGTAGTTCACTGGTTCAATGTTAATAATTTACTTGAAAAAAAAACCAAATGCATTAAGTTTACCTTACCTCATGTTAGGCAGGTGAAAACTAGTGTGTTGATAAAGGGCGAAGAATTGAATCCTGATGATAGCACAGTTTTCTTGGGCTTAACTTTGGATGCTAAGCTTCAGTGGGGCCCACATATAGATAAATTGTCAAAAAAGCTTAGCTCCGCAGCATATGCTGTTAGAAAAATTCGTAATTTGACTGACATAGAGACAGCCCGTTTAGTGTACTTTAGCTATTTTCATAGTGTAATGTCGTACGGTATTCTGTTGTGGGGAAATGCCGCCGACATTCAGACTATTTTTGTTTTGCAGAAAAGAGCTGTTCGATCAATTTATAAATTAAGTCCGAGACACTCTCTCAGAGATAAATTTAAGGAGATTAATATAATGACTGTGCCTTCTCAGTATATTTTTGATAATCTTTTATATGCCCATAAAAATATAAAATTGTTTAAAAAATACAGTGATATCCATAACATAAATACTAGGAACAAACACAAATTTGTTGTACCCACAACAAGGCTCAAAAAAATAGGTGGATCGTTCAGATGTCAATGTATACGCTTTTATAATAAACTTCCAAGCCACGTACAAGATCTAAGCCTTAATAAATTCAAATCATTCATTAAACGTAAGTTGTGCCAGAAAGCTTTTTATACCGTTAAAGATTACATTGAGGACAAAAAGGCTTGGGATTGAGCTGCTCCAATTATTATTTTTATTTTTTACTTTTGAAATTTGTTTTTTTTTTTTGCAAACTTTAAAATTATATACACAATGACATGAATATTTACTTTGTTAAGTATAACATTATTATTATTTTAATTGTTGTGAATGTGAGGACTATGTAGTTCATGTATATATATTTATTTATTTTTTTCTCAGTTAGTTTTTAATGATAATCTGGCAGTTTTGAGTACTTTATGCGGCCTACCTAAATGTCCTTTCTTTGGTATTGTTCGTCGCATCGTTGAGCTCCTTTTAAGTTCTGAGTTGAGCTGCACGATTACTGACAAATGCGTGCACTGACTGGACAGGTCCACTCAAATCTGTATGGTTCTTTCCTCAAAAGACCATTTCAGACACAAATCTACATGGTCTTCAAATGAAATGCTCTGACCAAGATCATTTCCGGATTTTTTTTTTTATATACACATTGACATTAATGATTTTTATATACATATACAATGACATGAATATTTACACACATGGCCTACACAAATGTCCTTTTTTTGGTATTGTTCGTCGAATCGTTGAGCTCCTTAAATTCTGAGTTGAGCTACACGATAACTGACAAATGCGTGCACTGATTGGACAGGCCCTCTCAATCTGTGTGGTGCTTTCCTATAAAGACCACTTCAGACACCAATCCACATGGCCTTCACATGATCTGACCAAGATTATGTCTGGACTTTAAAAGAGACTGTGACCTCTGAGTTTGTTTCGGCCTTTCTTCTCGGAGTAGTCAGATAGGAAACGCCGACTTCATCTAGTTTTTAAAATATGATTGACGTGTAAAAGTGTTTGTACAAACATTTATCATTTATCATTTAATCATACCCGAAATCTGTAATTTAGTATAGTGTGGTAAAGCTAGGGATTCCTAAGTTTATGGTGACCGCCACATAAACTCAAAGCATTTATTTCAAATAAAGCAATAACAGGCACTTTTGAACTGTCAAGGGGCCGACTACCGAGGTGACCTTGGCGGTTTTCATCAGTGTAGTTGGTGGTTTACGACCAAACAAACAACTCTGCCTGTCACCAACTAAGGTCACCTCTGTCGGGGACGCGATTGGCAGCCGTGTAGCAAGCCCTTTACAGTAACACAAAAAATCAAGAGATTTTTTCAAAGCATTTATTTCAAATAAACCAATAACAGGCACTTTTGAACTATCAAGGGGCCGACCGCCGAGGTGACCTTGGCGGTTTACATCAGTGTAGTTGGTGGTTTACGACCAAACAAACAACTCTGTCTGTCACCAACTAGGGTCACCTCTGTCGGGGACGCGGTTGGCAGCCGTGTAGCAAGCCCTTTACAGTAACACAAAAAATCAAGAGATTTTTTCAAAGCATTTATTTCAAATAAACCAATTACAGGCACTTTTGAATTGACAACGAGTCGGTCAGTCAGAAAGATGAAGCTAGTTGCTCATTCCAAAGCGTAGTAGGTACCTATGGAGAAGAACGGGCAAGAAACTCCACGGACACTCTTTTAAATCAAAATATGGTTACAAAATATTGGTTACATCATTCATGTTGAAGTTATACATTTGAGAACGATGTAGAACGTTAAAAGCGTCCGTACTAAAAAATAAAACAATTCAAAAATTAAATTAAAATAAACCGTGGCAGCTAAGAGATGACCAGTCCCTACTGACAGCGCCCGTTCACAAACATGACGCAAGGATTAGCACCATTCAGCTCAACCATTTTGAAGGGAGCTAAATGATCCAACACACACGCCACCGTCAGCGAGACATTTGAGTAAAAATCTCACCGTGAAAACTTAATTGAAGTGAGCTGTAATTAAACCTAATGCCCTAGCATTCATCATTTCAGCCGAAAGACGTCCACTGCTGGACAAAGGCCTCCCGCAAGCACCGCCACTTCAACCGGTTCTGTGCTTCCCGCATCCAGCGGATTCCTGCGGCCTTCACAAGGTCATCGGTCCATCTTGTGGGAGGCCTTCCAACGCTACGTCTTCCGGTACGTGGTCGCCACTCCAGAACCTTTTGACCTCATCGGCCATCCATTCTGCCCTGGCATTACCTTGACACTATTGGCAGTTCACTTCAAGATCATTTCACCTACGTTTTCACTGTGAGATTTTTACAGAATAGATCAGCAGGCCTTTATCTAAGTCAACTCAGCCTATTGCAGTCCACTGCTGGCGTAGCCTGGGAGAGGCCAACACAACACCCTGTCCTTCCACAGCCAGTCTATCACAGCCACCTTTTTAAAGTCGACGGTTCATCTAGCTGGGGGTCGTCACACTCTACGCTTGCCGCTTCCATTTTTTTATCTAAGTACTAGCGGACGTCACGCGGTTTTACCCGCGTAGTTTCCGTTCCCGTGGGAGTACGGGGATAAAATATAGCCTATGTTACTCGCTGATAATGTAGCTATCCATTGCTGAAAGAATTTTTCAAATCGGTCCAGTAGTTTTTAGGGTTCCGTACCCAAAGGGTAAAAATGGGACCCTATTACTAAGACTTCGCTGTCTGTCCGTCCGTCTGTCTGTCACCAGGCTGTATCTCAAGAACCGCGATAGCTAGACAGTTGAAATTATGTATTTCTGTTGCCGCTATAACAAGAAATACTGAAAACAAAATAAAATAAATATTTAGGGGGGCTCCCATACAACAAACGCGATTTTTTTGCCCTTTGTTGCTCGACATCAGCAATAATGGCAACAGGTAGAAACTTGAAATATTCTCAAAATACTCAGTTGTATTTTTACTTTACTAATAAAATTAAAATAAAATAAATATTTAAGGGGGATTCCCATACAGCAAAAGTGATTTTTTTGCCGTTTTTATAGATAATACAACGGATAATAATACGGAACCCTTCGTGGGCGAGTCCGACTCGCACTTGGCCGGTTTTTAAGTTTATTCGTTACATACAAAAATACAAATCTTTCCTCTTTATTTTTTTTTCTTTTTAGTATAGATATAGATATCTATTTTAATAATATTAAATTTTGAATTAATAATTATTGCAATGACCATTCGGCAGAAACACCAATATTTATTTTATAAAAAGGGTTCAGGGTTATGTAATGTGAAGTAAACATTACGTAAATCAGAATTTATAGTGTACCTACTTACAATTCTGTTCAACCAGCGCGGTAAGACAAGCGTAATAGATAAGATTTATTGTCCATACGCACGAAGAGCAAAAGTAAATCCGCTTCATGGATAGGTACTAGAGCAAATACATTAAAAGAATAAAAGAAGAAAGGTTCTACTTATTATTTTAAAGGCTTTTCTTTAATCTTAACAACCTTTGTTAGTATCTTTTCCCAACTGATGCTCATTGTTTTAAACGAAGTGACACAATGATGAATGCGTTTTAACGACTGCAACGAAACCAAAAAAAGAAGGGTTATGTGGTTGACCTGTATGCATGTATGTATGTATGTCCGTCTCTATGTTCCCTCGTAACTACTAAACGGTTGAACCAATTTTGATGAATGGTATGTCGTTAGATTTGTCTTTATTGCGCAAGTATCACTGGGTATATGTATAAAAATTATAAAAAAAACAAAATGGCGGATTTTTGGAGCCAAAACGAATGTTTTCAATAAAAAAAAACTACCCTAATGAATGGTGATTACAAAAATATATAAAAATTATATGTTTAAATGTAGTTTGGAATGAGAAATTATAAAAAAAAGCAGAAAATAAAAAAGTAATATAAAAAACAAAAAAAAAATCCGATAAAAAAATTTAGAATTTTGTTTTTTTTAATTATTTTCTAAACGTTAATTCAGTTTCAACTTTTGGTGAGTAGGTACACACGGCTACACATCAAACTATGCATTTCCAGTATAAGCTGACCTCGCATTGTACGGAAATCCTATGCAATGCGAGTTTAGCATAAACTGGAAACTTATAACTTGATGTGTAGCCGTGTATACCTGCATCAAATTGAAACTTTGTGTACCCTTCCACCAAGCAGTAGACTTCTTTTAAGCGTGCCGATGCAATGTCAATGACCAAGGCCCAGAAATCAGCTACATGTTTGGCGCCATCAGTTCTTGTAAAGTGCAGACGACAGAACACCCTGTACACAATATTAAATGTCCCATCGTTTGTGGAACAGCACCACATTTACACTAAGAAGCAGAGAAAAATCATTAGATCATGAAAGCTTTATTTTTTCAGCGGATAAGAACATCTCGTGACGATAAATTAATCTTTTGTATAGTAGTGCACTAGTTTAATTACCCAAAACCTACCCAATAACAGTTATTCATGGTCATCGAAAGACGTCCATTGCTGGACATAGACCTCCCCCAAGCACAACCACTTCGATCGGTTCTGTGTTTCCCGCAACCAGCGGATTCCTGTAATCTACCGAAGGTCGTCGGTCCACCTTGTAGGAGGTCTTCCAGCGCTACGTCTTCCGGTACGCGGTCGCCACTCCAGAACCTTTCGGCCCCATCGGCCATCTTTTCTGCGAGCAATGTCGCCCACTGCCACTTAAGTTTGGCAATTCTTCTTCAAACTCAAACTCAAAGCATTTATTTCAAATAAACCAATTACTGGTACTTTTGAATTGTCAAGGGGTCGGTCAGTCAGAAAAATGAAGCTAGTTGCCCATTCCAAAGCGTAGTAGGTACCTATGGAGAAGAACGGGCAAGAAACTCCACGGACACTCTTTTAAATCAAAATATTGTTACAAAATATTGGTTACATCATTCGTGTTGAACTTATACATGTGAGAACAATGTAGAAAGACATGCACGTTAAAAGCGTCCGTAATAAAAATATAATAACAATTCAAAAATTTAAATAAATTAAAATAAACCGTGGCAGCTAAGAGATGACCAGTCCCTACTGACGGCGCCCGTTCACGAACATGACGCTTCTTAATTACAGTTATTAGATACTGGCAACCTCTTAAACTGACACCCCACCTCAACATCGTCAAATCCATTTCTACCAATTCATGTAATTTGTCATTAATTTGCGCCGAATTTAATTATTATGTATTACAGTGAGCACGAAATAGTTGTTTGCGTTAATTATTCACATTTCTCATTAATAATTGCGTTGAAATTACGTTTTGGGGGGTAAAATCAAAAGGACCGTCTTGTTTGCGTGGCGTATTATAATTGTATGTAATTAATAATGTTATTTTGGGCTGAATTTCCAGTAAAATCAATCTGCCTTGCTTTTCCCAACTATATTGGGGTCGGCTTCCAGTCTAACCGGATGCAGTTGAATATCAGTAATTTACATGAAGCGACTGCCTATCAGACCTCCACAACCCAGTTCCTGGGTACATGATACCCCCTTGTTAAAACTAGTCAGACTTTTGGGCTTCTTACTACCTGTAACGACTATAAAAGGTCTAGGAATGAGAGCCGGAACCAACGGCTCGTGTTTCGATATGTAATAGATGGGCACCCATTCACAAATTGACCGCGACAAGCGTAGCTTAACCTTCGATCGACAAGTGCGGCTGTTATTATTTAGCCACAAGCCTCACAAGCCTCACAAGCCTCTTGCTGCATTTCCAGAAAAATAATATGAGCTAATTTCCGGGATATAAAATATCGATTGGCGACGCCTGTAGGCTATTACCACAGCTGCCAATTATTTGGTAAACGGGGTTACGGGTAGTATGTGATGTGAATTTTCAGTTAATTATTCTGGCAAAATTAATTTGTAGTTCGTTTTTAGTATAGTATCGAGTGATGTAAAAAGTTTTGTTAAATGCTTTTATTATTTAGACTCGTTTATGTAAGGGAAGAACACACATTCACAATTTTCTGTTACTCATTTATACAAAAATGTTTTAATTAGATTTATATTTGTTTTTCGTAGGTACGTTAGGCTGCATGTCTGTGGTAAAAACTTTGACACTGAGCTGGCCTAGCGTAGTGCGGAGGTTAAGACGCAGATGTATGCCAGTGACCTTGAGTGGTTCACGCAACGCATCGTACGTTCAGCCAGTAATCGCTATCCCAAATTAGACGCATTATTAATTTATTACACATAAAATAAAAGGTATTTTAATAAAACACGTATACTAAGAGATTAATAATTAAATTATCTTTAAAATGGTGAAGATTTCAGAAAAATACGCTTGATACATTTTGCGTGATTCTCAGTTTTTTATCCGCGTTAAACATAACTTTACAAATTAATTTCACTATGTAATGTAAACATAATCTAAAATATTCCTACATTAAGTTATTAAGAAAATGCTCTAATTTTTTCCAAATCACTAACACTACTCATTTAGACGTGATATTCGGTATAATATCATTTAAAATAATTAAAAGTTGGTTATCGTCGCCTTAAATAGAAGAAGAGGCCAGCTTATACCGGTTTTGTTAACACTAACGAGTGGCCTACTGTGTCTATTAGTGCATAATCAGCCTATAATGTTCCCACTACTGGAACATAGGCCTCCTCTCTGTAAGTGGGCCGTAATCCACCACGCGGGCCCAGAGCGGGTTAGTAAATGTCACATGTATTTGATTTTTTGGTTCTAGGACGTGCGGTTTCCTCACGATGTTTTCCTTCACCGTTTTGAGAGCAGTGGTCATGAAATAATTTACACCAACAACTCGTAAGTCGCGGTCGTTACCACTGGGCCACCACTGCTCTTACTGGGTCACCTATTAGTGATGAAGAATTTATTTACAATTCAAGTAAAATAGTACACACGGCTATAAATTTCCAGTTTAAGCTGATCTCGCATTGTATAGGATTTCCGTACAATACGAGGTCAGCTAATACTGGAAATGTGTAGCTTGATGTGTAGCCGTGCGTACCTACCTCTTTAAATAATTCTGTATTATTACATAAAGTGGGTTAATTAAACAAAAGTTAGTAGGTACGTACAATCTATTCCCGAGACACCAATTACAAACTCCAATCTACATAATATGGAATATACATACATACAGACCTGTTGAACAAACCCGAAACTATAATATTACATTATATCACAAGTTATATAATGTAATATTATCCTGAAGATCCCATACCGTTCATTGTTAACAACAACACATAGGGATTCATTTGTTTCAGTTACAGGTAGGGTTGGCAATTTTTTTACAAAAATAACAATGGGTATATTGAGTTCGGAGAAAAGAAATGACCAGTAAATAGGTACAGTGAGCAATGAGTAGCTCGCCGTCCGATAAGGATCAGGCCCGGGTCGACGGCGCGTTGTGTTCCACGCGCGCCTCAAAGAGATGTCAGCAGAATTGACGGGGTCCGCTAGTGCCGATGCTTACCGGGGTCGCGGAAGAGTCCGAAAGTGATACCGTGGTCCCTGGCAACATACAGGTAACTGAAGAAACATGGGTGGGTTTTAGCCAGTAGGAGTCTGACACGCCCTCCCGCTCCACCCAGAGCGGGAGAAGTTATTTGATAATTTCCCTCAAAAAAAAAGGTAGGTAAGTACCTATTTAGCACAGAACAATGCAACATTTATTTTTATGTTTTGGTTAAGTAAATAATTATTTTTAAGAACTTTTGGTTTCTATTTTCGCATTTGTTTTGAACGTTCATTATCATAAGCTTCAAGACAATGAAAATAAAATAAAAAATTATTATCATTTTGGATTAAAATCTAAAAGTTACCAACCCGCACTTGGTCCACGTGGTATTACAGCCCACTCCCTCTCGAAGAGAGAAGGCCTGTGTCCCAGCAGTGGGAACGTTATTATAAGCTGATTATGCTATATAAAAGCTGCCAAAAACCGTATTTTAAATACTTTAATCTACACCCATGCTATTAAAACCTCTATATAAGTTTCTGAAACAGTTAGCTTATTGCCAACATTAAAACAGCCAGTGTCATAGTAACCATAATACCTATCATCCAAATTAGTGTTATAAAGTTGTACTAAATTTCATTATGCAACTCGTTTCAACGTTTAAGCGGGGGACAGCAGCACCCATTGCACGCATGTGCGGTGATGTGCTGCTGCAGGCAACATTCATACCGTGCAGTAGTACTGAATTCCGTGGGTTTTTTTTAAATTCTTGATCTTGAAATGCAAACACCCAATGGTTTCGGAACTTTTTATAAAGGATTCATATCATGGGTGTAGATAAAGTCTTGTATGCAACTGTACATAATTAGGTATTAAAACACTCATGTGATACTATTTACATACCCACATTCGTGTTTTAATACCCCTTATTATACAAAAATTACATAAATAACTATATTTTTATTGTTAACTATTTAATAAAAATAAAGTATCCAAAATACCGAATTAAAGGGGAAAACAAAGTACCTATTATACGGATTCCAAAAGTGTGGCAACCCTAGTTATAAGGCCTATAAATAATAACACCCTTATCAAAAGGCTTATGGGGCTTATAAGATGGTTTAAATACATGTTACGTTACGCTAAATAATGTTCTAACAATGGTCCGATGATTTAATCGCTTGTTCGTTAACTTAAATTAATAATGAGGCTTTAAAAATTTTCAGGTTATAAATTATTTTTCAAAATTTTAAACGTATATAGTCGGGTGTTTTAAAGACAAATATATTTATTCGTAGGATATGGTACAAGGCGGTAGGTAAAGGTATGTTCGGGTTATATCTACCGCTAAAAGCTGCATACGGATATTTACATTACACTTAATACAAAAATGAACATAAAAACACACCAACATTTGAATTAAAGATATCTACATAATATTATATTCTACTATCCTACTAGGGTAAACCAGGCAAACGTGCCCCATTCGGATACGTGCCCCACTCGCAAAACTCAGTGATGCATTTTAAATTTGGCACTTATTTGATCCTAGTTGGTCAATAACCCAAGTATGGCCGTGATGTAAACAACACTGTGCTGGTTTTTATTTAGTTTGAGTGAGAAAAAGTGATTAAAAGGTTTGTATGACTACATGAATTTGTTTTATACCTATTTTAACGTTGATTAAAAGTATTTGCTCGATATTATTTCGTATTTTTAAAGTTTTTATCGAAAACTAACCTCATTTAACTTTTGTTTGCCTATAATTAAGTTTCGTTTTTCGTAACAAAAATCAGAATTACTTAAGTGGGGCACATTACACTGTACATCGTCCAATGCGCCCCGATTTTTTTCGGCTAATGTGCCCCATTTAGAGATTATTCCTGAGTTCTTATTTTGATTTGTTTCTAATTTTTTTTTTTTATTAGGAAATGGGAAAGGTTAAAGCTGTTGATCCAAGAAAATGGACGGAAAAAAATATGCAGAAGGCGGTGGAGGATGTAACAAATAAGAAAATGGGGGTAAATGAAGCGAGTCGTTTATATGAAATTTGTTTGCAGTGTTCTGGCTGGTTACATGAAGACTGTACAAGTTATAGAGAGAAATGCAACAATTGCGGTACCAAAGAAACAGGGAAAGGGAAAGGAAAAAGAACCTATAAATGAGAGGTTTTGCTGGGGCACATAAGACGGATCTATCCTTGTAATGTGCCCCACCCTAAGTTTCACAAAATCGTTGATCTCAGTTATTTTTAATTATATTTTAGAAGATTTTTTAGTTTTTGTTATGCCAATTGAGTCAGAGGTTAAGACTGATTACTTGAATAAACATGTTCTGAACAAAAAATGATTTTTATTTCGAGTTTTCGAATAGTGGGGCACGTTTGCCTGGTTTACCCTATATACATTTACAACGTGGTGCTTTAATGGTAATGTCGTGGCCAAATCTTAGAATTGACCATTTCATGAAATGGCCAGCTACAATTGGCCATATCGTTTAAACGTCAACGTTTAATGATATGTCAGTCGACGTTTGGCCATATCATTAATGTAGGGTATCCATGGTTCAAGGTGTAATAAAAATAACCAAGTAGCTGCGACCAAATTGGAAGTAGCGCTCGTCGGTCGCTGCCGCGGCACCGCTCGCTTCGCTCTCTCGGCTCGCGCGCAGTTGGTCACAGTTCTAACCTAACCTAACCCATTTGGTCGGGGTGCCACATAAGCGGTGTAAATTCTTAATTTCTTAAACTAATTTTAAGTAATAATATGTTGCATTTCACGCCGCGGCAGCGGCCGGCGATTGCTTCTTCAAAGTTGATCGCTTTTCATAATATCTACTTGCAAAACCCAATAAAAGTACATCGACTTTTTTTGCGTGGTCACCCTACTTTGTTTGATTTGTTGTATTTATAAGAAATAACTTCTCATTCTAATAAAATAATTATATTATTCATAATAAAATAAATTATAAAAAAAACCGCCATGATGCACAACAAAAATAAAGCGACATCTTTTCTTTCTTTTTTTTTCTATTTTTTTTTTTTTTAAACTTTGCCCCACACTAGGAATTTCTCCTGTAACGTGGGTGCGTTTACAAACATTTAAACTCACGTACACAAACAGCCAGACCCGGAACAACTACTTGTAGGTCATACAAATATTTGTTCCGTGCGGGAATCGAACCCGCGACACGCAGCACAGCAGTCAATCGCTTAACCACTGCGCCTGTACCGGTGGACAATCTAACTATTTTACGATATGATCACTAATGTTTGGCCACATCATGAAGTAGTCGTGCGTTTAACTGGTCATATCGTCAAACGTTCGAGTATTCAATGATCTGGCCAAGCCACATCACGATGTGACCTGCGGTTGATGTTCATTTCATGAAATTATCAATTACTAAGATCTGGCCACGACAGTAACATTAATTTAACAAAAGTATACGGATTAGCATTATCTTTTCATGAAAATATTTTAATTTCATTAAACGACTGCCTCGTTGGTCTAGTGGTCGCAAGCGCTACTGCTGAGCATGAGGTCCTGGGTTCGATTCTTGGGTCGGGCAAAGTGTTATTGGGTTTTTCTATCTGAAATTTCTCAGTAGCAGCTCGGAGTCTGGATTTGTGCCCGGTTGATGGCAATAGGCTCGCCCCCTATTACATGGGACTTAATCATAACTGGCGAAATGTGGGTGTACCTGCTACAGGCATCTCTGCCCAACCCTTCGGGGAAACAAGGCGTGATGTCATGTGTTATGTTCATTAAACGTTATTATTTGTCAATTTATTTTAAATTTTCTAAAATGGCATCTTGGTGCAACCTGTACTTAAAAACTGTAGCGCAGAGGTCATTTACCGGGATCACGGATCATAACATCGCATCAATGAAAATAAAATGAATAACGTGCAAAGAGAAGGCGAATTGAAGGAAAGAGAGAGCCCTATGTCGGCGAGCGATCAAAAATTTTTTTTTTTTTGTCAACGAATTATTTATTCTTATTATATTTTTATGATTACTAGCCACTAGCCCTACCTACCCGTGTGTTAAATTAATGTCGCCATTGTAGCGGCACGTTGTGTAATATTTTAAAAGTGAAAGTGTGTATGTTTGGATATTAGAAAGAAAAGAAAGAAAAATAGATTTATTTGTCACAGAAACACGTGCATACATAAAAGACAAGAGTAATCAGAGAACAACACAAAGTACATAACAAATCACGAGCATAGAACAGAAATTACTTAGGCGGCAGCTGCACGACATGACTGTGACAAGAAGGCTTCCACTCAGCATGATGCAGTGTTATGGGGGACCCACAGCACAGCGCTGATTTTCATATAATCATATAATCACTTTATTATCAGGCAACTAAGGCCCATAAATATAATACACACAATAATCTTATACAATAATAAACTAATACATATTAAAAACCTTATACAACTATAACTATACACGTAATGTTGTTGTTGTTTCATTGGTCACCCGAAAAAAAGATGTGTGGAAATCAAGTCAGGTTCAGTGAATTGTCTATTAAATAGGTAGGTAACAAAATATTATAAAATAAACAGTGCTTAAATAAAAGAACGAATTATAAGAATAAATATTATTAAATAACATGTATTATTCAGATGTTTGTTACTCAATAACGCAAAAACGGCTGAACGGATTTGGATAAAACATGCACTCGGTGCATACTCGCCACTCGGCACACTCACGTCGCTTGCAGCACGCTACCGTTTCGCGAGATTTTTGTGAACAGACTGACTCAGTGCTAAGTTAAAAAATACGAGTGACTCTACTCGTCCAACTAACTCTCTCGGCCTAGTATAATTGAAGTGAAAACTTCTTTAGGCGCTTTGGGCATCGGCGGCGGTGATCTCTCGCGTCCGGCCCTGGTTCAGGCCATGGTACGGAGCGAGAGGAAATGGCAGGCCGTCACCTCCTTCTGCGAAGCGGTAATGCTCGCGAAGGAGGAGGCGGAACGCGTGAGGGAGAGGCAAATTTCGCGCCCTCACGCCCCTAACCGCCGCAGGAGGAGACGCCCGGGGCGGGAATCGCGAGCCGATTTCCGGCCACCGTAGGCGCGGGCTTGCGGACGGTGAGCAATGGGTAGCTCGCCGTCTGATAAGGACCAAGCCCGGGTCGACGGCGCGTTGTGTTCCACGCGCGCCTCAAAGAGATGTCAGCAGAATTGACGGGGTCCACTAGGGCCAATGCCTGCCGGGGGTTCGAAGAAAACCGATCGGGAAATCGTGGCCCCCGGCAACAGGGCAACCGAAGGAACACGGGTGGGTTTTAGTCAGTAAGAGTCTGACACGCCCTCCCGCTCCGCCCAGAGCGGGAGAAGTTATTTGATAATTTCCCACCCAAAAAAAAAAAAAAAAAAAAAGGCGCTTTGGGCATTTTTGAGATGGGAAAAAACAATTGAACTCTCGACACCTCATTTTTGTAAACGCGATTGTGCTCTTTATTTATATTACGTTACAGATCAATGTTCTATGAAAGTACTTTTACTTTAAAGGTTTTGGAAGTATATTTTGTTTTTTAAACTCGATTTTGCTCTTTATTTAGATAAGGTTACGGACCAGTGTTCTATACAAGTATTTTTCTCTCAACAAGGCAACCTTGTTCAAGTTTTTACTTTTGTCGGCACTCCCGGAGTGCCACTGTTTTTTTTGGTGTCTCGTCCATCTACTCGGTACTTGTGACCAACGCATAATCATTCCACAGAAACTGTATATAGGAGTGAAATACTAACTTAAAGTGCTTAGAAACATAAGTAAGGAACACCAAAGACCTAATTGCTTGCTGCAGTGAACAATTAATCTAGATAAAGCTATAGAATCGTTCGAAAATTGGAGCCATTTACTTGAAACAAGAACATAGTTTTACCGCAAACATGGAGATTATTATACCAACAGGCAACATTGTTATAACTACGTATTATAGTTACGGTTATAATAGCACCTTTGTATCTAATTGTTTCATAGGAAAGCAAAATCAAAATTCAAAATATTTTACATAACATAACATCACGCCTTGTTTCCCCGAAGGGTTGGGCAGAGGTGTCCCTGTAGCAGGTACACCCATATTTCGCCAGTTATGTTTAAGTCCCATGTAATAGGGGGCGAGCCTATTGCCATCAGCCGGGCACAAATCCAAACTCTGACCTGCTACTGAGAAATTTCAGATAGAAAAACCCAATAACACTTTGCTCGACCCGGGAATCGAACCCAGGACCTCATGCTCAGCAGTAGCGCTTGCGACCACTAGACCAAAGAGGCAGATACAAAAAAAAATTGCACATAAACCTACATAATATTTTCAAATAATAGTGTTAATAGGTATGGAAGGACAGTGTAGGTTTTTCAACTAGTACCAGGTACTAAACAAAATAGAAAGTGGTCAACAAATCTACAGTCTGCGAAGCCTACAGCGTTCTCACATTCACAAAATAGAAAAGAATCTATATAAAAAAAAACGTGCGGAACTCGGGGACTGCCGCGGTAAAGCTATTGCATAGCATTTGTAACCTCCATACTTCCTATTTGTCAACGCTACACTTGGGATGATGACATAAAACAAAAATTACGTTCCCATGACAACATACGTAGTTCCATGGTAGGTAGTCATTACATGGTAGGTGGAGTGGGGGGTGTTAGGTTTTTTTCGTTACGGAATTTCTTGATTCGGTCGCCGCGCTCAAAGCCCGCGATAAAAGCTATGCAATAGCTTAATAAATAATTTAATAAGCCATTAAACGAAATGACATGACTGCAATTACAACTGTAAAAAATCTAAGTAATTATCATGTCCATGTCAACCTTTTCTTTAAACTAAGAAGGAACGAGTATTGGTAAATAAATAGCCTTGATACAGTCAGCCTAAAAAAGATGTTTATCGCAGGTTTATGACAAATTCAGGTTTTTGATCAAGAACCAAAGGTTAAAATATTACCACCGACATGCAGTCGGCCGTACGTTCGAAGTATATCAAACTCAAATTCAAAGCATTTATTTCAAATAAACCAATTACAAACACTTTTGAATTGTCAAGGAGTCGGTCAGTCAGAAAGATGAAGCTAGTTGCCCATTCCAAAGCGTAGTAGGTACCTATGAAGAAGAACGGGCAAGAAACTCCACGGACACTCTTTTAGAAAGATAATATGGTTACAAAATTATTCTTCGCTTATTTTCGACAAATTTATTGTACCAATACTGTGAAGGATTTACAGTCGGTTAGCTCTTCCTACTTACTACCGTTCTAAGGCAACAAATATATGAACTATGACTCTAACCATAAACGTAGGCGCAGGGATCAAATAGTGTATACTCGTAAACACCAATCACACACATCTTACTTTAGAAGATTTTTTCTATTCTATATCTATAGTAAAATTAACTCTCACTTGCATATTTATTCTCTAAACAAGACCCAGTGTAAAAATAAGGTCAAAGAGTACTTTTTGACACTATTTTATGAAGAGACAGAAAAACTTTTAATAGTACCACAGTAAACAGATTTTTTTTTGAGCAATTTGACATCTTCAAAAGATATTTTACTACCTTCTCAACGTATACTATCATACACATGCTTTCACACTCACCCCCACACCCTAACATACCCACTCACCCAAACACACCGACATACTCACTCTCGTCCACACTTCACAACTCAGTTAAGTGTAATTTATCATTTTCTCTATTTAAAAATATTGTATATCAATAAATACCTATTGTGTAAGATTTACCAAAATTATAAATGTTGGCTAAAATTTTTCCAGTCTGTTATCAGAGAGGTTTGGCGCTGTATGCCGAGATACAGGTTTTTCACCTAGTTCGTCTGCAGATGCTCCTACGTTGTATTATTTTCAATATAGCCTACAAATTTATTTTTACGCAATAGGGTTGTTATATATAGTGTTATTATTTAATGGAGTCAATAAAAAAATAATTATTATTATAAAATATTGGTAGCATCATTAATGTTTGTTGAAGATATATCACTTCTATGTATAGCTGTTCTGGCTAGATAGGGAAGTGTCTAATTTGAAATAGCCAGATATTGTTTTTGTACGCTTCTCCATGTTTTACTCTCTTACTTGTATACCTTCTATTAAAACATACTTAACAATATTCCATGTGTTTATCGCTCTGCAAACCACCCCAACAATGTTGAAATTATACATGTGAGAATAATGTAGAATGTGTTAAAAGGGTCCGTATAAAAATATTTAAAAAAGAATAAAAAAATAATTAAATTAAAATTAGCCGGGGCAGCTAAGAGATGATGTTTAGCACCATTTTGAACGGACATCTTTGCCATAAACAGGGCGTGGTAATTGGTTATTTTAGAAAACCTATGAATAAAAAGGTGTTTGTACTCGAAATAAAATAGCAATTTAAAGAAAATTGAGACCGTAACATAACCGCAAAGCTGAGAATTGTTACTCCAATAATATTAATGGTAACTACTTAGCAGTTATGTTAATATGTAAGTTTTAAGTTCACATTAGTCGGACATAACACTGAAACTCGTTAGTGTTCAAGCACCAGAGAATAAAATATAAAATCACAAACCTACCCATTCTACACAATAAAACGGTTTTGGGAATGAGGGAGAGTATTCTCAAATGCATTCGACATTATTAGAATTACGTACTTATGTTCGTCGAAGATGACGAAGATGAGAAGCTCGTGGCTAAGTAATAACAGCCACACGGGTCGCTCCAACAGGTTAAACTACACTTGCAGGAGTTGGTCCGTGAATGGGTGACCATCTTTGCATACCGAGACTCCTCCGTGCCTCGGAAAGCACGTTAAGCCGTTGGTCCTGGCTGTCATTTGTAGATCTTTGACAGTCGTTATGGGTCGTCAGAAGCCCGAAAGTCTTACAGCCAGTCTTACCAAGGGGTATCGATTTATCCAGTTACTGGGTTGTGGAGGTCAGATAGACAGTTGCTCCATGTAAAATACTGGTATTCAGCTGCATTCGGTTAGACTGGAAGCCGACCCAAACATAGTTGGGAAAAGGCTTGGCAGATGATGATGATGTTTGTCGAAGATGACGTTATGATTACTCATTTCGATTCGGGGCTCGTGACTACATATCGATTAATATACACTGACCTTTGTAAATGAGAAGAAGTCTTAGTAAGAACATTATACAGTGTGATTCTTCATAATGGGCACACATCGAAATGAGGGAATCTATGCTTAATTTTAACGAGAGAAAAAATATTTAAAAAAATCTAAATATTTTTTTATACTTTTTATGGAATTTAAAAAAAATTGTAACAAAACTAACTTTTAAACGGAATCAGCTATCGCGATGAAACAAACTCCATAATAATTGGAAGTAAGTAGGCATCCACATAAAATTAAAATTGAGAAAAAAAAACTACCCTCAATTGAAAATAAACATGTTTTTTTAGTAATCATCTGTATTTTTTTCATCAATTTTACAACAATTGTAAAATATATAAATAAGATGCCCAAGAGAATAAAAAAAAAAAAATTGATTCAAAATTTAAAAAAAAAACAAAAAAAAAATTTTTGACCATTTTTTCCGTCGATAAAATTAAGCATAGATTCCCTCATTTCGATATGTGCACATTATGAAGACTCACACTGTATACTTAGGGTCAGATTAAATTACCAAGCGAAACTGCAGTAAACAAAACTTTGTGAAATTGTGAATGCACGGTGCACGAATCAATCTAGCTAATCGTTAAGGTTTTGCTTGGAAAGTTCTTATTATTTCGTATTTTTTTGTTTTGTAATTAGTTTAATTGTTTACTAGTTTATTTATTTATTTAGAAGTATAAAAATTATGTATGAGGTATGTTGAAACTGTTTGTACTCCCCGTCACTTGTACTTTAGGGTTCATTAGAAAACCAGCGTCAGACAGCATTTGTTTGGCATTAATGCTGAAATTAACCTTTTTGGCGCAGCTGTGAGGCACACACATTATTGATAAAAGATTACTTTCACTTTTTTTTTTGTATTTTGTGTTTAACTGTGTGCAAACAAACGTTTTCTTTCTTTCTTTAAATACGGTAAATAAAAAATAAAAAACGAGTGGCACTCGGGGATTGCCGCAGTAAAGCTATTGCATAGCATTTGTAACCTCCATACTTCCTTAAATTAATCTGTTAAATTAGCAACAATTGACTCCGTCATACATTTTTTTTAAAGCATAAGAACTAAACAGTACATTAAAAAAAAACTGCGTTCAACAGAGAATAAGAATGTCTTGTAAACTGTTTGTTAATGTTTGTGACAATACTTTTTCTTTAGGTACAATTTTTCACGGAATGGCTAGGGCAACGACTATACATATTACAAATTTAATGTCGCGTTTTGTGTTTATATATGTGTGACCACGTGGATCATTTAAACTACGCAACGCATTTGGATGCAGTTTTCACCGTCATTAGCGGCCGAACCCAATAACCTTTTTTCAGTAAAAGACAGATCGCTATTGATGGTAGACAGTATAATCCTATCTGTCATTGAATGTCGTCCCACAATTCCGTAAGGTCCTTATACTCTGGCAGATTATTGAAACATTAAAACTATAGATAGACAGGGTTTTCTATCTTCAGTATGCCAAAACCGGTGATAGATAGGTTCGGCCGTAAAGAGAATTTATTCCGGAAGATTTATGTGTATTATACATTAATAATAAATTTACTTAAAACAACGAAATATCGATGTTTTGTCAAATTGTTGTAATTTATCATATTATTATTATCACTAATTAAAATTGTTGTTTAGTTATGCTACCCACACAGATAGTTACATCAGTACTAACCTAACCTGAGTACTGAGATATTTCGGGCTAAAATAAACAAACTACGTCAGTTTGTTCATTTCAGCCCAAAAAATGCTGGCATAGTAAAAAAATTGTAGCCATTAATACCTGCGCGCGAATTTTTATCGTAGTTTTAATTTACTGCTATTTAATACGCCTCCACTCTGGCGTGTCAGTATATTTCAATATGGCGCATTTTTTCACAAAATCTGCTGTAAAATTGTAAATTTAGAGGTGCGAAATATTTGCAAAGCGTTCATCGTTCACTTATGTGATTGCATATCAAATAGATTTTTACTTTTAGGTTTAAAAATTACAAAAATCTCTCATATTTTCGCAAATGCCGTCATTTGCGAAAATATGAGGGATTTTTGTAATTTTAGTAGGATAGGCACGTGCGTGTGTTATCGTTAGAAGTCAATGTTCTGTTAAAACATGTCATAGTCTGTTCTGGTTATTTCAGCACAAATCAAATCTTTTATGATAAAACAAAATTGTGCAAAAATATATAAAAATATTTTAATATAAATAATAATTATCGAGTGCTACGGTGGTAGGCCCACCACCGCAATCTCTGAGTGTATTTCCACTTTTATTTGAGGATAAAAGCAAAATTTGGACGGACTCCAAATTAACTCTTAAGCCAACGACGCTATTATATGCATCAAAACTAATACCCACTGCATTTGGAGATAAATAAATTTCGTGTTTAGCTTTGGTACTTAAATAACACTTAAAAAAATACTAATGAGTTATTTTTAGGGTTCATTACATCCGTACCTCAAAAGGAAAAAACGTATCCCTTATTTATACGATCATCACTCGTGTGTCTGTCTGTCTGTCGTCTGTCACAGCCAATTTGCTCCAAATCTAATGGATCAATTAAGTTGAAATTTGGTACTCATATGTATTTCTGTGACCTAAACACGGACGTGTAACGTAAATAAATGAATTTTGAATATGGGGTCACTTTTGGGGGGCAAATAAGAAAATTAAAAAAAAGTTTTTGAAACTATATATCGTGTGACAAATCAAATGAAAGGGCTACGAGGAACTCAAATGTTTTTTTTAATCATTTTAAAATAATAACATTTAAAGATATTTAAGAAAATAGATGAAAATTGACCATTCCCCCCCTTATCTCCGAAACTACTGAGCCAAAAATAAAAAAAAAATACGAAGAATAGTTCTTCACTCATAGATTACAAGAAAACCTATAAGAAGTCTATGGTCTTAAAATGTAGAACATGCATAGAACATGTATTTCCACTGCAATATTAAGTTTACATTTGGGATAAATTCATTCCAACTACGGAACCCTTCATTGTGCGTAGTCCGACACGCACTTGGCCGGTTTTTTAACAGCTGATTTTATTTCCACGATTTCAGGTTTGGTCCGAATTGGTCCCATAGTAAAAGTTGTTCATATATGATGAGTAAAGTCACGTGTTAAAGTTTGCGCACTGGATAAAAACTTACCCTGTATATATACAAACTAGCTTTTGCCCGCGGCTTCGCCCGCGTGGATGTCGGAAAATATCCCACAGGAACGTACTACCGGGATTCAGAGTATCCTATGTCCTAACCCAGGTCAAGGCCTATCCTATACCTTTCATCTAGAAATCCGTCCTCAGAATGAAACATTAAAACCCTTAAAAGATGACTTCATTGTCTGTCAAGACCCTTTTTTTCAGGAACGCGTGGAGGCATCAAGTTGAAATAGATATCAAAAACTTATATCTACGGTCTCTTGGAAGTGTAACGAAAATCAAACTTCCAAGTCAACGCAATAAAGGGCACGCCACAACTGTGACGATAAGTTCCCTCATTGAGGAGTGGTAGAGAGGCACCACGGCGTCCTCACCTTCCACCTGACGCATGTTCTCACCGGACACGGTTGTTTCGGGAGGATCCTGTTCCGCATAAGGCGGGAGGAAACGCCTGGGTGTGACTGTTGTGTGGATCGCCCGGAGGACACGGTGGAGCATACGGTGGAGATGTGCCCGGCTTGGGCGGGGTACCGCCATGTCCTCGAGTCCTCGGAGACGATCGGCGGTGGTGATTTAACACAATAAAATATACGGCCATTTATGCCGCATATTTTGACACTCGCAAATAAACCAGTCTATTTGGTACTTCCTGTTGGTCCAGCAGCATGAAGTTTGGCGAAAAGTAAGGTCAAGTAAAGAGGAAAATCCGAAAATTGGTAATTTATAGTTCTATAATGAACGGCAAAGTTAAGTTTTTTCTGCAATCTTGAATTAAAAATTCATAGGCCGTGTCTTGGAGTAACAAACCTCAGTTGGCCCAATATAGTTTTTTGATTCTAGTAATAATAAGAAATAGGATCGACCGGCATCAAAAAAGTTTTTGTGAAAATTGGCCATTTTCTTGCAGACTGCACAATTTTTTCAAAATCTGTGAATGCAGATCAAAATGTTTCAAAAAGTTAAGGACAGTCTCTTAAGACTTTTCTTGTAGCGACAACGGTTAAGGTACCTGCCCTTATTGCCCCATCTCAAAATCCACCCTGTATATGCTATGATTGACTGCTTATGGTAAGAAGGCGTTTATCTGTATGTTTGAGTAATCCGAAAAAAATAAAATAAAAACGTGTGGCACTCGGGGACTGCCGCGGTAAAGCTATTGCATAGCATTTGTAACCTCCATGACAACATCACGTTTCCCATGACAACATCACGTTGTCATGGGAACCGTCATTACATGGTAGGCGGAGTGGGGGGTGTTAGGTTTTATTTTCGTTACGTTACGGAATTTCTTGATTCGGTCGCCGCGTTCAATAGCTTAATAAATATTTTATTTTAAGGCAAAATTCCCCTATAGGTCCTATGTCTGCCTACAGATCTGCCTAACGTTATAATAGAGTCAGTTGCCTAGGTAAAAAAAGGAATTCTATTTAGTCCCTCTTCAGATAATAAAAAAATATTAGACACGTATTTTTTGCTTAATCATATTAATCAAAAATAACTTAGAAAACACTCATTAAAGTTGGGAGTGGGGGCTCGCTACGTCACAACGCAGTATTAAATCTAGCAAGGCGTGACGTCATGCCACATTTTAACTCAATGTATCGCCTTAATCTTTTGATTACGTCAAAAAAGAAAAAATAAGTGTTCAATATTTTAAGCTATTGCATAGCTTTTATCGCCGGCTTTGAGCGCGGCGACCGAATCAAGAAATTCCTTAACGAAAATAAAACCTAACACCCCCCACTCCGCCTACCATGTAATGACGGTTCCCACGACAACGTGATGTTGTCATGGGAAACGTGATGTTGTCATGGGAACGTAATTTTTGTTTTATGTCATCATCCCATGTGTAGCGTTGACAAATAGGAAGTATGGAGTTTACAAATGCTATGCAATAGCTTTACCGCCGCAGTCCCCGAATGCCACACGTTTTTATTTTTTTTATAATCTACAAGACGGACAAAAAAATTTTTGGACGCAGGCGTATTTACAATGGCGTGATAGTTATTATAGTTAGTAACCGCTTCATGATAATTTTCCTACAAAACGGGTTTCCCGAATGGAATGCCGCTTGATCATAAGCTTGCATGCTACATGGCTTAATGAAACGGTCACATAGACTAGCCGTGCACCCCGATACTACCAATTTACGACCTATAATTATCTAATGCAGTGGTTGTCAACCTTTGAACTGTATAATCTTCTATGAATTGTTCATCCTCTCCTATCTAAACTTGGCTGGAAGTGGATCCTAGAAAAGGTGAACCAAAGTGTCTAGGAGAGTGAAAAAAACCTGCGCCCAGTCAACCAAAGCAGGTTATTTAAGTATGTTGATAATGCCATCGGGGTAACGCATATCCAACCACTTTGATAACAAAATCCCGTACACACGACTGTTTTTATTTTCGTAGGTAAGCGATACTATAGCAGCCGACCGCTGCAAGCAAGAATAGTCCGTACAGTGTACAGATATGCGTTTCTTCGATAGTACGTATCACTCTATACTAATAATAGAAAGAGGTAAAATGTGTGAGTTTGTATGTAGGGGGTAATCTTTGCAACTACAGATCCGATTCCAAAAAAAAAAACAGTGGCACTCCGGCAGTGCCGACAGCCTGAAGTGAAAACTTGAACAAGATCGCCTTGGTGGAAGAAAAATACTTTTATAGAAAATTGGTCCGTAACCTTATTTAAATAAAGAGCACAATCGCGTTTACAAAAAAAGTGTGGCACTCGGAGACTGCCGCGGTAAAGCTATTGCATAGCATTTGTAACCTCCATACTTCCTATTTGTCAACGCTACACTTGGAATGATGACGATGGGAACGTAGTTCCCATGACAACGTGATGTTGTCATGGGAACGTAATTTTTCATTACATGGTAGCGGAGAAACCTAACACGGGGGATTTTAGGTTTTGTTGGTACGGAATTTCTTGATTTGGTCGCTGTGCTCAAAGCCCGCGATAAAAGCTATGCAATAGCTTAAAAAATTCCAAAACCTTTAAAGTAAAAATACTTGCATAGAACATTGATCCGTAACTAATATAAATAAAGAGCACAATCGCGTTTACAAAATGAGTGTCGGTAACGGTGTGGCGAGTTCAATTGTTTTTTCCGATCTCAAAAATGCCCAACGCGCCTGAAGAAGTTTTCACTTCAAAAAACACTAATGGTAAGCTACAGTATTTCCAAGTGCCATAGGATACATTTAATGTTAAACCAAAAAAAAAAAGCACAAGCGAATTCGCAGGCAAGAAGCTAGTAAAGTTTAAGAAGTAGTCTTCCAGGCCGGGCGGGGTCTTCGAGGCTTTTGGCTACTTTTATATTGTGTGTATTTTAGGTCTAGTTTTTTTAAATGTGCGTTTTATTTGTGCAGAATGAAGAAGTTTTCTATCTTTTTTTCCCCTCTATCAGAATATTATACTGTAACACCAGCCATGATGTAAAATAGCTAGCAAGATTACCTATTTCTCATTGGAGCTTCGCTGGTTCATCATCATCATCATTTCAGCCAAAAGACTGCTGAACATAGGCCTCCCCCAAGCACCTCCACTTCGACCGATTCTGTGCTTTCCGCATCCAACGGATTCCTGCGGCCTTCGCTGGTTAGAAAAAGTAAACTTATTCACAGTTACAAAGGTGTTAGAAGAGCTGTTACTGCCGTCAAAGTCTTGTACCCCAGCGGTAACACACAAAGGCATTTACAGTAAAAATGTATTCTTAATGTCCCTCGGCAAACCTCGTGTTTCGGCAGTCATCGGATTTCTACCAGTTGCCCTTTGCACTTGGTGCAGACCGGACGCTCTCAATCGACTTGGAAGTATAAAGTTGTTAATACTCTTTTAACTTAATGTAATTTATTAAAAAAAATTGAAGGAAACCCGCTAAAGTCGCAGGCACGACAGATAGGAAAATAGTTTTACAGCTCTATATATAGTTCACACGGAAATCAAAACAAAACAACAATAAAGTACTTAGTTCTGAATTCAAATTATTACATACATACATAAACTCACGCCTTCTTTCCATAGGGGTAGGCAGAAACTACAGAACGCCACCTGCTACGATTCTTACATAGTCCTTTTGCCTCGTTTACGTTCATACATCTGGTCATACACGCACACCGGTTGCGAGTACTACGCACCTGGTCTTTCTGAAGAACATCACCAATAAGGTCAGTATATGTCCTCCTAGGGCGTCCCCGCCCGGCCTTTCCCTTCACATCAGCCTTGTAAATACATTTTGTTAGTCACCTTTCATTCATCCTCTCAACATGCCCAAACCATCTCAGCATACCCTTTTCAATTTTTGTCACTACATCTTCTTTTAAATCACACCGCTGTCTTACCACATCATTCCTCAGCCTATCATTCATAGTCAGGCCACACATGCTTCGCAAGGAACGCATTTCCACAGCATTTATTCTACTTTCATGTGGCAAAAACAACATGAAACAACATTCAAATTATTATACATGATAAATCTAATAATTGATGAACAAGGAAATTGGCATTCGTTTGTATTCGGAAATCCGATGATACCCGAGGACATAGAAATACTGGACACACTTGAACCTAAATGTGAAGTGATGCTTTTAATATCCCTTTAACACACTTATGAAACTTTGAGTACCTATTCTAATCGATACGATGTACGTAAAATGATTGATTCGGGTATCGCGTGCGCCGATGATTGGCCTGGCCGATTGATGAAACAATGTCCATTGTCCATCGCTTGCATTGTTGGACAAACATAGTAATAAATCAATCAAACTCGCTTTGGACGGTGTAATTGCGGTCTAAGTTATAAACTTCTGACTTACCCACTTTAAGATTTCAAGAGTAGTTCCCTCCTTCCTCCTTTCTTTTGCTGTAATAATATAGAAAGGAATATCTTATTTTTTCGGTTTTTTATAGTTTTAAGGTGATTTTTTCTGCTGTAATGGCAATATTTTTTCAAATCAAATCAAATCAAACTTTATTTGTAAACATAGGGGTACAGAAAGGTCTTAAAAATATACATTTTAGCGTGATCTCAATGTTCTACCAATACAATTGGTATACAAATAATTTGTTATTTTAATAAATACTTATAACATGCAATGATAATAATCAAAAGAATTAATTAAGATTAAATAAATGACTTCAAAAGTCTAAGTCAATTTCTAATATAATATAATGTAGATAAATGTTAAAAGAATAAAATAAAATGTCAATAGCCGTTAATTTATAGTATCATTTAAAAAAAATTCTATGGAATAATAGGTCTTCTCTACTAGAAATAAAAATAATTTACTTTTAAATTGGCCAACATTTTCTACACTTCTTATGCATTTTGGTAATTTATTATAAATTTTTGGAGCCATTACAAAAATACTTTTCTTAAATAATGCGGTTCTAGATCCAACTAAATTTAACTGATCACATCGACTCTGACTTGATACTCTAGAAACTCTCTTCTTTATTTGTTTCCTTTTTTTTGTACAATATTATATAAATCAGGAAATAATTTTCGTTTCCCTACTCAACTAAGACTTATTTACTTCGAGGCACTTCTGCCTATCTAGCTATCAATCTAAATTAAGCCCACATTTTGCGACTATACTTTAACATAAATCTCAATTTATTAAAAAAATTGCGTTGTACAAAACAGTCTGTCAGTTTGACAATTAAAGCTTTCGATCATTCAATCGTTATGAGGCTATCCAGGACAGGAGCCAATTTAAATAATACAATCTGCGATGAAATAAAGCGAAAAAAAAAATACTTTTAAATATTCACAAAAGCATTAACCACTTACTACTTTTGTGAATGTTGAAAAGAAGAAAGTTAGAATACCTCAAAAAGCTTATAAATTCAACATAATTAATACGGGGCTTAAAACAAACCGCTCACTCTTAAAACTTGGACCACTATGTAACATCACGCGCCCGGTAATCCTGGCGTGGTGCGACAACCATTGACAGGATTATGTGCAGCGGACCGTACCAGAGAGGTATTAGGAGACAAATAAGTATTAGCTTAGTCTAGACCCGGCCCGGGTAATTATATCAAAGGATAATGTGGTTTACGAGTATCAAGGAGGAGGGTACTGGGATGGTAACGAATTATAATTCGGTTCTCAGGTCTTATTATCTCGTGTCGATACTGACTATACGAGTTAGGGCTGGCGCATATTTAGCGAGGCGCAGCACAGCGCGGTTGTCACTGCCAAACAAAATATCAACGTTGCGCACCTAAAAATAAAGTTGAGAATAAATAAACTGAGACCTCTCGAGCAAGGAGCGAGGAAGTTTATTTATTTTAAACTTTATTTCAATGAAGACAATGTCGATAATAGTTTGACAGTGATAAATCCTCTGCGCTGCGCTCCTAGAAGAGCGAGGGCTGCCACATACCGGCCGCAGTGACAGCTGTCATAAAAATGATGGCAGCGGTGTTTGACTTTATGGTCTAAAAAACGCTCACTAGAAACACACCAACTTACTTCCTTAAATAACGTAACAGTGATGCCATTTGCCGGTAAATTACGGACGCAATGTATCGGCCACCGCTTTTCCAAGAAACCGTAGCTTAACTTAAATCATGCTATGGAGAAAATATTACAGACTTTCCTTTGACAGAAACTATCACGGTCCGTTAATAAAAAGTTATGGGAAAATAAACATAGTTGTTATGATACTACATTTTTTGTTTACAACATGTCTATTGCAGCTACCTGGTTAAATTAGCCAGCTAATTGGACGCCTAGGCCGTTCATTAAACGCAATTAAATAGCTAAAGGACAAGTGGCCAAGTCATTGAACGCAATGTTTAGCCAGACGGCTGAATGTCGTGTAGTCATTTAGTTAAACTGGGTGAAATAGGTTAGGTTAGGTTAGAACCGGCCAGCGGTTAGGCGAGTGCCCGACGACTGACTCGGGAAGAGGCACGGCTCCCTGACGTTTCAGGCGACGCAGGTGCTCTCGGGGCACGGTTGCTTCAGCAAGTACTTGTGTTGCATAAGCTGGGAGCCGGACACTCGGTGCCATCACTGCGTCCACTGTCTGGAGGACACGGCGCGGCATACGCTGGCCGAATGTGTTGCATGAGAGGAGCCACGTCGTGGCCTCGATTCAGAAGTGGGGAACGACCTGTCGCTGCCGACCGTAGTTCGTTCAATGGTCGGCAGTGCAAAGTCCTGGGACGCGGTGGTGTCCTTCTGCGAATCAGTTATCTCGCAGAAAGAGGCTGCAGAAAGGGAAAAGGAGATCACAAGTACTCTCCCATTCCGCAGCAGGCGCACTGGGCGTCGGTGGAGGGCACATAACGCCCTCTTCCAGCCCCCCTAAATGGGTCCCGGAGTATCCGTTGCCCCCATTACACAGGATCCGAAATGGCGGCGCGTAGTGTTCCACGCGCGCCTCTCTAAGACGTAATGGGGGGAGTTTCACTCCCTCTACAGGTCGGGGCCCGCAGAGCGCGGGCCGTCACCAGTCCGGGGCAGCGGAAGTCGCATTTGCACTCGCAGCCCCCGACGCAAGTATGAGAGGGAACACCGGGGTGGTTTTAGTCAGTAAAAGTCTGCCAGACCCTTTTGCCCACCCCAGGGCGGACATCCATGAGGATTTCCACACAAACAAAAAAAAATAAAAAAAGGTTAGGTTAGAACCGTGACCAACCGCGTTCGAGCAGAGTTATTTCCAAGTTATAGCAATCACTTGGTTGAGTCTTGGTCAGTCATCTTCAAAAGGCTGACTTTCAATACACCAAGTTGTTTCTAGTTTGATTCTAGTTCAACTAACTATAGGTCTAGGCATTCAATTGGATTGGCGTTTAATGAACGAACTAAGCGTCAAATTTGCTGGCTAATTTAACCAGATGGCTGCAACATATCTGCTGGAGAATTTTGAATTATTATATGGAAAAGAATGGAAACAGCAATTTTTTTTTAAATCATTTAACATAACATAACATACATAACATCACGCCTTGTTTCCCCGAAGGGTTGGGCAGAGGTGTACCTGTAGTAGGTACACCCACATTTCGCCAGTTATGTTTTAAAACCCATGTAATAGGGGGCGAGCCAATTGCCATCAACCGGGCACAAATACAGACTCCGAGCTGCTACTGAGAAATTCCAGATAGAAAAACCCAATAACACTTTGCCCGACCCAGGAATCGACCACTAGGATTGGACCACTAGACCAACGAGGCAGTCATCATTTAACTCATCGGAATAATTGGTCCAACTCAAGTTGCGCCGCACTTAACAGTAAATTATTGAATGCAGAAAAGTACGATGACTACCATTTCAAATAACTGAATTGAGCTTTGTTCAATATACTTGATTACCTTCTTTGGTAATGATTAAATTATAAATAATTATTATTGCTCTACACAGACTTTATAATTAACAAGACGACGAGACAAACATTTCGTATTATTATACAAGTTTCCGCTAAGGCGTCGTAGCTCGCGTAGTCAGGTGTCCGTAGCACTTGTAGCGCGCAACGAATGGTTTCGTAGCACCATAAATATGAAATATCATCCCGATACGTAGCCTTTATGGTTTCTACCTTTACGCAAAGGGGTAACTTGAGTTCAGTTATCTGATATAAGGTTTACTATAACCAGATTGTTAGTTTTAAATTGTTATTAAATGGATCGATTGGTCGAAAAATAGGAACAATACGTGTTTCCATACACGATGTTAAGAATATAGATTTGTCTTTCTAAAACAGGTACACATTTTTAACACGTACACGTGGTTGTGGAAGTCAGATAGGCAGTCGCTCCATGTAAAATACGGTATTCAGCTGCATCTGGTTAGACTGGAAGTCGACCCCAACACAGTTGGGAAAAGGCTAGGCAGATGAAGACCTAGAGTAACTTAAACTTAAATAATTTATTTCAAATAGGCCCTTATTTAAGGCACTTTTGAACGACATAATTTACAAAAACATTGAATTGATTCTAATCGCCCCTTCCAAAAAGTAGTTTTCGTATGGAGAAGAATGGACAAGGAACTCCACCGTTACTCTTTTAAAATGTTTTGCAGTATTTTTTATATTTACATTAGTTAAACAATTATATGTGACGACGATGCACCTAGAATAAAATTACTATACCATAATAAGTAAAAAACTTTTTACAAAAAAAAACAACCGACCTCCAAAAAAAAAACACTACAAAGTGAAAAATAACTTTAATTTCGGAAGTCGGTGTCTTGTGTTTTGTATTTTCGTTTTTTGCCACCGACTTCCGAAATTAAAGTTATTTTTCACTTTGTAGTGTTTTTTTTTGGAGGTCGGTTTTTTTTTTTTTTGTAAAAAGTTTTTATTTTTCACTTTTTAGTTGTGGTACCTACCCCACACACATTCGAATACCACTACCTGCTACCAGTGACAGAAACTTATCATATCATCTACATACTAAGTGGGAAAAAAATACGTATTTTGTAGCTAACTCAAAAACGTTCAAAGCAAAGTTAATAAAATTTATATGGGACCAATTCGAGAGCACACCCTTTCAAACAAAAAAATAATTTTCAAAATCGGTCCACAATTGACGGAGAAATCGGTGGACATACATAAAAAAAAATAAAAAAAAAAACAAACACGCGACGAACATATAACCTCCTCCTTTTTGGAAGTCGGTTAAAAAGAAATAAAATGAATTATTATGTGATAGATACATGATGCTCACATAATTACAAACAAACTCAATATCTGTACTGTTCTGTACTAAATATTTAGGTACCGACATATTTTTGAATAGTGATTGATAACTTTTGTAACAATTTGGTGTCTACTTTTCAAACAATCTTTCCTACTAGTCCTCAAATAAAACAATGTTCTCTAATATAAAACAAAGAAACAAACGACGCAACTCAATTCTCAAGTCACTTCGCCAATTTCCCATAATCCTAAGAAGGAACGTATGATATCTCCGCAATATTTCAAAAAGAAACCAAGGACTTACAAATCCCGTGTGTCCAGTCCTGTATTGGATTATGAAGAAGTCGGATTGAATGTGATGACCGCAGAAAAGGACAGAAATAGCTATACGAAAGTGACACAACATACGTCGGCTATTAAGCCCTGCAGCGTAAAATTTCACGACACCGTAAACACTTCTTTAAAGGAAATATGATGTAAGTTGTATTGACAATCAAAAAGTAATTTAAACTTTACATAATTTTGAATAAGGTTGGTTTTCCTTTGGTAATGTTATTAAAAAGGCTTAATTTTGAAGTCGTGCCTAGTTGGCCGTCGTTGGGATTTGAGATTTGTCCCTCATTTTTTATTGGTGTCGCGGAATTATTATCGCCGTAAGGCACTTGTAGACAAATAGTTCTTTTCGTTTTTAGGGGGACTCCAAACGGTTCGTATTGAGTTTTCTGTGATAAAGTTGAGTTTTTGTGACTTTTTTATAGCCGCCCGCTTCAATCTGCTTCCAGTCTAATCAGGTGCAGCTGAATACCAGTATTTTACATGGAGCGACTGCCTATCTGACCTCCACAACTCAGTAACTGGGTAATACGATACTCCTTGATACTCGTAAGACAGGTTGACAGACTTTCGGGCTTCCGACGACCCATAGCTACTTTCAAAGAATGACAGCCGGGACCAACGGCTTTACGTGCTTTCCGAGGCACGGAGGAGTCTGGGTATGTAAAGATGGTCACCCATCCACGGACCAACCCCGGCAAGCGTAGCTTAACCTGATGGATCAATCCGTGTGGCTGTTATTACTTAGCCATGGGCTCCTCCTCCCGCCTCCCGGTTATAGCCTCCCGGTTCTTTTACCTAAATGTTGAACGAACTTGTATATTGTACACTGGTCCTAGGAATGATACGAAACGGTTTTCAGCTCTTTTTAACCGACTTCCAAAAAGGTGGAGGTTATATGTTCGTAGCGTGTGTTTGTTTATTTTTTTTTATGTATGTCCGCCGATTTCTCCGTCATTTATGGACCGATTTTAAAAATTATTTTTTTGTTTGAAAGGATATGCTCTCAAATTGGTCACATATAAATTTTATTAACTTTGCTTAGGTAGTTTTTGAGTTAGCTAGAAAATACGTATTTATTTCCCACTTAGTATGCAGATGATACAAAGTTCCTGTCACTGGTAGCAGCTAGTGGTATTCGAATGTGTGTGAGGTAGGTACCACAACTTAAAAGTGAAAACTAAAAACTTTTACAAAAAACAAACAACCGACTTCCAAAAAAAAACACTACAAAGTGAAAAATAACTTTAATTTCGGAAGTCGGTGGCAGAAAACGAAAATACAAAACTCAAGACACCGACTTCCGAAATTAAAGTTATTTTTCACTTTCTAGTGTTTTTTTTTTTGGAAGTCGGTTATTTTTTTTTTTGTAAAACGTTTTTATTGCAAGCAAATCGACCACGAGAAGTAGTCATCCATCATTTAGAAACATGCCTTAGACACTTATTCTTTTTTTTTCTTAGTGTGTCGACTTTTGACTGGCTGATTGGTCTTGTGGTTGCAAACGCGCCTGCTGAGCGTGGGGTCCTGGGTTCGACTCCCTGGTCGGAGTTTGGAAGTTGGCGGTGTGATACCTCCGTGCCTCGGAAAGCACGTTAAGCCGTTGGCCCTGGGCCTGATCCCTCGACAGTCGTGTCGAATTGCCGCCCCATCAGTGAGGTAAGAGAAAGTGCACCTGTGTCTGCATACACACGTGCACTAAATATATTCCCGCGCTGAAGGCTGCTGGTTTCCGTTGAGATTAATAGCTTGAGTATAGTTCTCGATATTTTTGGTTGGTAAGTATATTGGCGTGTGCTAGCTGACATAAATTATGGCTAATAATTTTTAATTTAAATTATGTTTTGTGTTGCATAATGTAAATTATTTTGCATACTATTATATAGAATCAATTTTATTTATTTTTCTAACTGAACAGACAGCTGTGCCGCTGGGGAGTTTGTTGCACCACTTCTTCTTCCCAGCTAAAGGCACTAGGAAGTGGTGAAGGGTGGGCGTTTTTGGGGGACTGTCTTATGCAATTTTGACGTTCGAAAAGTGCTGATTCTCAGCCTAGTTTGAATAAATGACTTTTGAATTTGAATTGGTTGCCATAGCCGAAATTCGGTCTGGAGGAATTGATAATTATTGATACTTAATGCTTTCTTAATATCTGTTATCCGTGCTTGTCATTTTCGAGAAAGAGGAAGAAGATATTATATTAGAACGTTTATGAATAAAGGAAAAGGCGAACGAGCGTATCGTTAAATTTGCCCTTTACTAGCAAAGCATTATAGATAGATAGATAAAACATTTATTCAGTGCACACAAAAGACACACATAAGTACAACTACTTATAAAAACAAGATGCCAATATACAAAAATGAAAAGACGATGTATAGAAATGGAGTGACATTATGACATACTTCAATTCAAATATATAAGGTGCGGTGTGCGTCTCAAGGTTGCACCAAAATGGGAGTCCAGCTCAGCATGTGTCAGGCAAATATACCTGACGCTGATATTCTGCTGAATCCCTACAGTGACATACGGACGTCGAGCAGACGAGATAAATTGGTGTTGTGACAAAATGTTATGCGTAGTGTGTAGTTACTCTGAACGCGTCACTATCATGTAAACACACTCAAAAAGGGCTTTAAATTCCACCACCACCACAGCCTTTAAGACCCACCATGCATTAGAAGCCTTAAGCGACACATGTACATATATCACCCATAAAATATGCACATAACATCAACATACCGAAAGCAAATTAAGTTCACATTATGCACCCTTCTGAATTGGTGCTAATAACCGGCCGGGTTCGAACCCACGGCCCCCGGTGACATGGGGTGCTATTGAAAAACGCGGGCACCTGTCGTGAAAAGGATGCATTTCTATGGGAGACGAAATGATGGATGTCGGGTTTTTTAAAAGGCTTATAATTTTAGGATATATTTTTTTCCGGATATGTATGAGATCTTAGATTTTATCTTTATCATGAAAAATATACTTTTGAATGACGGGACATACAGTATGAGTTGCATTTATTTATTTACTAGCTTTTGCCCGCGGCTTCGCCCGCGTGGATGTCGCAAAATATCCTACAGGAACATGCTACCGGAATTCAGTGTATCCTATGTATGTTATAAAACCAGATTATGGCCTATCTAAATACGTTTAGCCGTTACGGTATTAAAAGGTAACAGGCAGATAATAAATCTGTACTCAAAATGCAAAATTAAAACTGTTAAAGGATAACTTCGTTGTCTGTCAAGACCCTTTTTCTCAGAAACGCCTGAAGGCACCAAGTCGAAATAGATATCAAAAACAGATCTACGGTTCCTTGGAGCTGTAAGGAAAATCAAACTTCCAAGTCAGTGCAATAAAAAAATACGGCCATTAAATTATACCGCATATTTATATTGAGGAGCTCGTGGCTAAATACTGACAGCTGCTCGGGTCGATCTGTCAGGTTAAGCTACGCTTGCCGGGGTTGATCCGTGGATGGGTGACCATTTCTACATACCAAGACTCCTCCGTGCCTCGGAAAGCACGTTAAGCCGTTGGTCCCGGCTGTCATTCGTGGATCTTTGACAGTCGTTACGGGTCGTCAGAAGCTCGAAAGTCTGACAACCAGTCTTACCAAGGGGTATCGTATTACCCAGTTACTGGGTTGTAGAGGTCAGATAGGCAGTCGCTCCATGTAAAATACTGGTATTCAGCTGTATTCGGTTAGACTGGAAGCCGACCCCAATATAGTTGGGAAAAGGCTAGGCAGCTTGATTTGATATTTATAATGACACCTCGCAAATAAAACAAAGCCTATATGGTACTTCCCGTTGTCCTAGCAGCATGAAGTTTGGCGAGAAAACTTTCATTATCTATAATATCACCTCCTTTAGGATTATTTTTGAGACAAAAAGTAGCCCATGTCCTACCCTAGGATGCTGTTTATCCCCTTAGCAAATTTGATCGAAATCGAATTCCAATTTGGAATTTGATTGTGGGTTAGGCGTGAAAAGTTAACATACAGACAGACATTCTTGTACTCAAACCTCAGTTGCCTCGATATAGTTTTTGGAAAAGTTTTTGTGAAAATTGGCATTTTTTAAGAAATCTGTGAATGCAGACCAACATGGTTCAAAAAGTTAAGGACAGTCTCGTTAGGCCCTTTCTTCATTGGTCGGTACGGTATCGATTCGATACCGATTCTGTACCGTTTCGGTACTGCTTATGTTTCCTCACTGGTCGGTAAACCGAAACGATACCGCACGCGTGCACTGCTTTCATTTAGAATTCCAAATTCAAATTAATTCCATTGGTTGGCGAGCCCATGACCAAAATTTTTACTTCATCGTTTTACAAACAAAATCGTATAAAATCGATATATTTGGTTATTCTAAAATTCAAAAATCCTAATTTTAGAAAATTTCCGCGTTACCTCTGACCTGACCGCATTTTTTTAGGATCAGGAGTGCCGAGAGGTATTTCGTCAGGGTTTGGAGTTCCCATTTTATTGGGATAAACAAGAGTGTATAAACAATTACAGGGTATTTATTATAGTAGGTACTAGTTACACTATAATAAGGTAAAACACAATACACAAAGGGTAATTAGTAACAAGATAAAGTAGGTAAATAGGTAGTAATAATCGAACAGACTTTTAAGATCTTATAGTTCGTATAGTGGCCAAGCCACCCAATGACAATGACAAAGTGTATTACTCGCTATCAGCAAGCCAATACAGCTATGTGAATATACAGCAGTGCTGTACCAGGTAAACCGACAGTTTTGTCGGGAGCAGGGGCTCTGTATAGATTCGCATCCGAAGATCGACTGACGACTCTAATAGTAGTCTATGGATCGACTCCAATACTATGGAACGACTGACGACTCCAATACTATGGAACGACTCCAATACTATGGATCAACTCCAATACTATGGATCAACTGACTCGCCTACAGAGTGCACGCTCTTTTATAAGACGATGCCCCCACTTTGCAATCCCACTACGACAACTCTGTCCGATGACGCGCGGTAGTGCGTCACGTGTTTACTTGATACAAAACACTAGAATGTGGTAAATCTAATAAGACTTACATTATAAAGTAATCAAATAATACAATACTAATTGTCGTAAATAAACAATAGTGAATTGATAACGTAAATCATTTAAAAATTAAAGTAACATGTCATTAATTGTTTTGATCAAAACCATTGGTTACAATTATCGAAATAAGTTGCCAAAATCAATTAGTGAGTACACGGAGTACTTAATAAATTATGTCCGATTTATTAAACAATAATTGATAGTAAAAATCACATAAAAGAATAATGAGACAAACAAATCATACCAAACTCTGTTGACTACCCACAATTGTAATTAAAAACCATCTCCGACAAATTTATGTCAAAAAAAAAATATTACCGAAATATTTTATAGATCTGTCTGATTTTCAGAATGTAGTTGAACAATAGATTTTAGATACCGAAAACACAATATTCAGAAACCAGTAGCGTCACACGTATCAAGGAGACCATAATTTGAGAAAATTAAAAATGAGGCAAAAAAAAATCCCGTCTGAAAATCTTGTTTTAATGTGAAGATTGGTACTAACCAATCTGACAGCTATTTGCGACGTTGCCAACATTCGCATCACAGTTGATGCGAATGTTGGCAACGTCGCAAATAGTTGTCAAATATTGTTTGGAAATATGAAACCCCGCTGCCCATCATTTTCATGTGGCGGCCGTTATTTGGCAGCGGTTGTGTCGGCCGCTATGTGGAGCCCGTTATTTGGCGGCCGCTATGTGGCAGCTGTTATATGGCGGCCATTATTTGGCGGCCGTTATTTGGCAGCCGTTATCTAGCGGCCGTTACGTGGCGGCCGTTATGTAGCGGCCGCAATTTGGCGGCCATAAAGTGGCGGCCGTAATGTGGCGGTCGCAATATGGCGGCCGTTATTTGGCGGCCGTTATCTAGCGGCCGTTACGTGGCGGCCGTTATATGGTGGCCGCAATTTGGCGGCCGTAAAGTGGCAGCCGTAATGTAGCGGTCGCAATGTAGCGGCCGCTATGTGGCGGCCGTTTTGTTGCAGCTGTTATGTGGCGGCCACTATGTGACGGCTGTTAAATGCTGGCCATTATTTGGCGGCCGTTATCTAGAGGCCGCTACGTGGCGACCATCATGTGGCGGCCGTTATGTGGCGGCCGTTATGTGGCGGCCGTTATATGGTGGCCGTTATGTGACGGCCACAATTTGGCGGCCGTAAAGTGGCGGCCGTAATGCGGCGGTCGCAATATGGCGGCCGTTATTTGGCGATGTTATTTGGCGGCCGTTATTTGGCGGCCGTTATCTAGCGGCCGTTATCTAGCGGCCGTTACGTGGCGGCCGTTATGTAGCGGCCGTAAAGTGGCGGCCGTAATGTACCGGTCGCTATATGACGGCCGTTATTTGACGGCCACCATATAACAGCTGCCAAATAACGATTTGGCAGCTGTTATATGGCGGCCATTATTTGGCGGCCGTTATTTGGCAGCCGTTATCTAGCGGCCGTTACGTGGCGGCCGTTATGTAGCGGCCGCAATTTGGCGGCCATAAAGTGGCGGCCGTAATGTGGCGGTCGCAATATGGCGGTCGCAAAGTGGCGGCCGCTATGTGGCGGCCGTTGTGTTGCTGCCGTTATGTGGCGGCCGTAAAGTGGCGGCCGTAATGTGGCGGTCGCAATGTTGTGGCCACTATGTGGCGGCCGTTTTGTTGCTGCCATTATGTGGTGGCCGCTATGTGGCGGCTGTTAAATGGGGGCCGTTATTTGGCGGCCGTTATCTAGCGGCCGTTATCTAGCGGCCGTTACGTGGCGGCCGTTATGTAGCGGCCGTAAAGTGGCGGCCGTAATGTACCGGTTGCTATATGACGGCCGTTATTTGACGGCCGTTATTTGGCAGCTGTTATATGGCGGCCATTATTTGGCGGCCGTTATTTGGCAGCCGTTATCTAGCGGCCGTTACGTGGCGGCCGTTATGTAGCGGCCGCAATTTGGCGGCCATAAAGTGGCGGCCGTAATGTGGCGGTCGCAATATGGCGGTCTCAAAGTGGCGGCCGCTATGTGGCGGCCGTTGTGTTGCTGCCGTTATGTGGCGGCCGTAAAGTGGCGGCCGTAATGTGGCGGTCGCAATATGGCGGTCGCAAAGTGGCGGCCGCTATGTGGCGGCCGTTGTGTTGCTGCCGTTATGTGGCGGCCGTAAAGTGGCGGCCGTAATGTGGCGGTCGCAATATGGCGGCCGTTATTTGGCGGCCGTTATTTGGCGGCCGTTATTTGGCGGCCGTTATCTAGCGGCCGTTATCTAGCGGCCGTTACGTGGCAGCCGTTATGTAGCGGCCGTAAAGTGGCGGCCGTAATGTACCGGTCGCTATATGACGGCCGTTATTTGACGGCCGTTATTTGGCAGCTGTTATATGGCGGCCATTATTTGGCGGCCGTTATTTGGCAGCCGTTATCTAGCGGCCGTTACGTGGCGGCCGTTATGTAGCGGCCGCAATTTGGCGGCCATAAAGTGGCGGCCGTAATGTGGCGGTCGCAATATGGCGGTCGCAAAGTGGCGGCCGCTATGTGGCGGCCGTTGTGTTGCTGCCATTATGTGGCGGCCGTAAAGTGGCGGCCGTAATGTGGCGGTCGCAATGTTGTGGCCACTATGTGGCGGCCGTTTTGTTGCTGCCATTATGTGGTGGCCGCTATGTGGCGGCTGTTAAATGGGGGCCGTTATTTGGCGGCCGTTATCTAGCGTCCGCTACGTGGCCACCATCATGTGGCGGCCGCTACGTGGCCACCATCATGTGGCGGCCGCTATGTGGCCACCATCATGTGGCGGCCACTATGTGGCGGCCCACAAAATGTTTCAGAAAGTTAAAACTGTAGGACAACGGTTAAGGTACATAGGTAGATTTTTTTGTGTTGTGTTTTTGTTTTGTTTTTGTTTAGTTTTTTTTGAATCCACCCATATATGTTATGATTGACTGCTTAGATCCATAAAGCTATAGCGTGATGATAATCTTTTAAAAAATTAAATCCGTAACTATCTGCCTTTTTGCTAGCCTTTTTACAATTTGCGGTAAACTATATAAGAATCTCTAACAGCAATAAAGGCTTATTTTATTTTTTTTTAATTTTTTATTTATATAAGAATACGAACTTATTATAAACAAATAGCACGATAATAATTTTTGAAAATCTATTGTGTCGTTTCCATTATTTGACTTATTGACTATTTATTTATACCAATTTTCAAGTTAGCCAAGCCACACAGTTAAATCCTCCCCTGTAAAAATGAATACCCCTTTTCACCCGGTTAGGAGTAGATTTAAAAAAATCCCTGATATACGTTTTTATTTATTTTCAATCTTAAGTATAAATACTGAGTTTCGAGTTAATCAGAACGCGCGTTAAAATTATTCCATACAAACTTTGATAACCCCCAATCCTCCTTTAGGGGGTAGTTTAGAAAAACTAAAAATGGAAAAGTTTATAATTTATTTAATTTAATTAATTTTATTATTTTAATTTATTTAGTTTATATTTATTTTTTGTTTTTAATTTTTTTTGTTTTTTTTAATAAATATTCGTGCCAAGTTTCAAGTTTACTAACTCAAGGAATAAGATTTTTCATTCAAACAAAATTCTCCCTTTTCACCCCCTTAAAGGTCGAATTTCCAAAAATCCGTTCTTAGCGGACGTCTACTAACTATGAACTACCTCCCTACCAAATTTCATCTTTATACGTCAAGCGGTTTTCGATATTTCGTGATGAATGAGTGAATGAGTGAGTGAGTGAGTGACCTTTCGGTTTTATATATTTAGAAGATTAGATAGATTAGATTAGATAAAATATACAGGCGATTTGCGAGAGAGACTATCAGCGAGGCGATTGTTCCATGGGCTTACTGCGCGTGCGTAGCGAGCACGCCACGTGTGCGCAACGTGTTCGCCGCATTTGCATAATGAGAGCGATTGACGTGAGTGTACAGGAGCGAGCGAGACAAGCGAGTGTACAATATTGTGAAAACGCGGACAACACGTCGCATGGCGGCTACCTCGCTTCGTACCTGCGGAGAGCACGTTCACAAATCGTCTCGCTGGAAACACGCTGGCAAATCGTCAGTGTGATATTTGCGAATCAAAAGTAAGCCAAGCCTGAAATACAGTAAGAGAAATTATAGCAAATTAACACCCTACGTCAATTTTTTATTTCATATAACTGTCAATGACATTTGTGATTTGAATACATGGACAAGTTAAGCTGGTAGTAATAAAGTCATTTACATTTTCTCGACAGATTTACAAAAATAAAACATAAACAAACCTATCTTTCTATTGCTTTGTTCTACTTGTCATTCATTTCACCTTTCAACACCAAAAACATATCTCGACGACATAACAAAAGCATTCAGAAAATCCAACAAACATTTTCCTTACCTCCCGACTTCATTAAAGGTGGCGCGGATATTTCAATTAAACATGAAACAATGCAAGAAACTTCGCCATTTGTAACGACCCAACATTCAAAATAAACGTATGATTTATTCAAACTTCCATTTTGTTTTATAACTTGTTACAATTCGCGAATTATGAATCAAAGTTGCTTGATTATAATTTCAAAAGCGTCTCCATGTTTATTAATGTAAATTGAGACCATTTGTGGTATTTCGTAATCAGCTGAGGGTAGGATACCGCGTAGTTGTTAAAGTATTGCCATATTTTGTTCTGTTCAGAGAATGGTCGAATTTGTCTATACTTCACTTGTTCTTAAGCACAAGAACAAGTGAACAGACAAATTCGGCCATTATTTATTATTTCGGCCAATTTTTTTTTAATTTCGCCCAAAATCGGCGCTAAGGTAGCCCACAATTTTTTTTTTTACGTTTTCTGCAATTTGCAGGTCAGTGTAAGGTTGATCAAAATATGATTCGCGACCATAACAAAATTATGTAATTTTACAGAATAATTGTAATAACAAGCTACCCTTGCTCTAAAATACTAATTTAATACCGAGTATAATTATCAATATTTCAGGGATAAGGAAAATAATATGAAACACCAAGATATTTTGTCAGTCATTTATATTCCTTTGCCAACATCAAATTCAATGTTCTACACCATACCATCACATCTCCTATTCCCCACATAATATTACAACTCAATCAGTATTCTAATATTTACCATAAAACTAATAGGTTACCTTAATTTACAGTAGATCTCCAACCAATACTATGCCAATCTATCTTTTTACCGACACAGCCACTAGCACGTCTTATCGTCACGAGCGCTCGACCCACAAGACAGTTGTGTTCGCCATTTTGACATATCGAATCTTTCGGTGTTGCCAGTACAATATCAAACAATTATGTATTAAACTGAAACTTAACATAATGATCATTAGAATTATTAATACATCTCAAGATACAACCTGACACTGACCTGCAAATTCTAAAAAAACGTAAGGAAATTTGAATTTCGAGGGCTACAACTGCAGATATTCTATAAGACAGTCTACGAAATTCATTTTTTCTTACGTTTTCTGCAGTTAAGATACACTTTGATCAAAATATGATTTGCGACTGTAACAGATAAGTATTTACATAATTTATTGTAATCATTAAAATCGTTAAGACAATTCTCTCGCGGCAGCCTTTACGACATGAGGATAGTGTTGTAGCCCTTGGTAGGTATTACAAGTAAAGCTCCAGATGGTAGTAAATTGTATGTATTGTCAAAATTATTGTGTGCAGACTTAAAGCTAAAATTCTTAACTGTTAGTGTACGTTGCGCATATTACTTTTATAAACGAACCAATAGGAGATCAGTATGAAATATTATAGTTTAGTAAAATTAGTTCCTATTCAATCTGTATGGTCTCGCTTGGACTCAGCGGTCACGCAATGTGGCATTTGTAAAAATATCCCGCAGCGCCAAAAAAAAAATGCGGAATTCTCAGTAAACCTTTGGCTGTGGCGGCGGACGGATGTGTTGATGACTTGCAGCTACAGTGTTTAATACATGCCCATCATTTTATGATTTGAAGATAAGGAAGAGAAGGCAATAGTACGAAAAAGAGTGGCCTCCCTGATGCGCCGCATGCGGGGCAGCACCAACAGCCCTCTGAATACTTTATTGGGAAGAGTCGATCGCCCTGTTGTGAGGCACTGGAATACCGTTTACGAGTCTGGAGGTGCCCTTTATAATATTAAATAGCGTAAATGTAAATTATAATAATAATAACGTTAGCATTATTAGGAGGTTCCACTCTCTGGAGCCCTGACCGCCGTAGCTTGGACCCTGTCTCCGATACCGATGGGCTACTATTTTATATTTTTAAATATTTTTATATTTCTTAATATTCTAATATGAAAAAACAAAAATTATAAGTATTTAAATGAAATAAAGGAGACATTAACATGTTATAATATCAATTTATTTTGAATTAAATGATTAATAATAAACTTTATAACGTAGTGATTTCTTGAAAAATATTTTTTTAGGACTGAAAACTAATCAAATAAAGGTAAACGTTTGGTGTTAGACTTTGATAATATTGCAGCACAGAAACACAGCCAGCTATACCAATTAAACTACCCACAAATTCTCACTACCAGCACCAATAAGGCGAACTATAACGTCAATTCCTATCTGATAGTTTTAGTGCCGAAACACATGAATATTTGGCACGTTCGTTGGCATAGTAACCAGTTGTTTTGGCACTTAACACCCGAGTCATTGCCGATTTGGCAGTACAGTCTTCGTTCGATGGCTGTTACGAGAATGCTGATGCAAAATGGACATACAGAGACGGTGGTGGTATATTAAAATGGGTGCTGGGTGTCAAAGCTATGTGGAGTAAGTGTTATTTTATTGCTGTTGTATGTGGCAGTGATTTTTATGGTATTTTCGGAAAGAAAATGTTTGAATTGTTTGTCTGAACTTCTCAGTAGCAGCTCGGAGTCTGGATTTGTCCCCGGTTGTTAGCACTAAGCTCGCCCCTAATGACATGGGACCTAAACACAGGGACATGGACTTTTACTAAGGCAGAGGACATCGTGGAGTACGTGCGCCAAAAGACGAGGTACGCGCCGAGGGTGCAGTTACTAGAATCACACCGGAACGTCAACTTCAAGGCATTTGTCGTACGTGTACTGAACAGCTGTTATCTACCCCTCGTGATGGAAGAAGACTTTTGGCAGCAGGACGTGTTGTTCCGTCGCTTACGCGGACAAATTTCACAGGACAGTACAAAGACAATCTAGTGAGTATTAACATAGTCTAAGCCTTATTTATTAACACAAGTTTTTGTTTTGTTTATATTAAAATACGTGCTTAGGTTAAGGCATTTTTATATGGACCTGTGTCGCCTGAAATAAATGGTATTATAATTATTTATTTAAACATACCTGGCGAAATGTGGGTGTACTGTAGGTACACCTCTGTCTGACCCTTCACGGATTACAGCCGTGATGTTATGTTATTTTTGTTACGTTATTACTTTGAAACCTTTATTAACCTCACCTAGAAAAGGAACAATTAGAAACTATTTTCATTGCCAAAAAATACAACAAAAAAAAAGGAATTTAATTTTATGTTTAAAATCTAATTTCTCTTAAGTAAATTATCAACCAATCATTTATTTTGTTTAACATATAGGTTTGTTAAACATAAATTGTCTAAAATATGTGCACTATGTTTTGCATATGGCTTACAAAATTAACATAAGCAAGCAATTACAATTAAGGTGGCATGCCAATAGATTACATTTGAAAAAAAATCAATTTAAAATTTGACAATTATGTAAACAGGTCATACAATTTTAGATAAATAAACACATTCATACTTAATCTATATCTATACTAATATTAAGAAGAGGAAAGATTTCCATACTAATATTATAAAGAGGAAAGATTTGTATTTTTATATTTTTGTATGTAACGAATAAACTTAAAAACTACTGGACCGATTTGTAATTTTTTGACAGCAATGGATAGCTACATTATCAGCGAGTAACATAGGCTATATTTTATCCGCGTACTCCCACGGAAACGGGGACTACGTGTTTGACATTACAGCTATAGTGGCAATCATGTCATTTGGTTTAAATAGGTCCTTATTTTTATTATTTTGTTTATCTTTTATATAGATTCTTTTCTTTTAGATTTTGTGAATATGAGAACGTTGTAGGCTGTAGACTTGTGGACCATTTTCTATTTTACTAAGTACCTGGTACTTGTTGATAGGCCTACACTGTCCTCCCATACCTGTAATTTGAAAACATTGTAGGAACAATTTATTTTGAAAAGAGTTACCGTTGAGTTTCTTGCCGGGTCTTCTCCATAGGAAGCGACCAATTGGAACCGTGCATCTAGCTTCTGACGTTTCATAAGTGCCCTTGTAGGTTTATGTGAAATAAAATATTTCGATTTTGATTTTGAAACCGCGTGACGTCCGTTAGTCAATAAATAAAATCATAAGTGTCTAGTTAGCAAGTCGGAATAGTCATACCTCTGTTTATCAGTAATAAACTCAGTGAAGGAGTAATTATTATGGCTGTAGTAAATACCGACTTAGAAAATAGAAAATTAAGTTCTTCTGAAATTATTAAGAAACCTGTATTAACTTAAACATTACATGAAGACAAGCCATGCGTATAATATTAAAGATTAAGGTAAAGGAAAAGATTAATGTAACCAGGGTGATCCTTTGA
Organism: Agrochola lychnidis; assembly: GCA_963680765.1. Taxonomy (NCBI): domain Eukaryota; kingdom Metazoa; phylum Arthropoda; class Insecta; order Lepidoptera; family Noctuidae; genus Agrochola; species Agrochola lychnidis. The sequence goes on along the minus strand of OY796849.1, from coordinate 6,602,368 downwards.
ACTTATATATTAAGACAAGTAATGTCATTAAATGAAGTCACGTACATAATTTTCCGTGCGCCTTAGCTTTGCCCATAGAGAAAAATCAAATTATAAAAAAAAATTGTACCAATTAGAACTAATATTACATATACCTACTAGTCAGGAAATTAAAATATAAGTAAAAAATCAATCTGCCTAGCCTTTTCCCAACTATGTTGGGGTCGCCTTTCAGCCTAACCGGATGCAGCTGAATACCAGTATTTTACATGGAGTGACTACCTATCTGACCTCCACAACCCAGTTACTGGGTAATATGATACCCCTTGGTAAGACTGGTTGTCAGACTTTCGGACTCCTGACGACCCGTAACGACTGTCAAAGATCCACGAATGACAGCCAGGACCAACGGCTTAACGTGCTTTCCGAGGCATGGAGGAGTCTCGATATGTTAAGACGGTTACCCATTCACAGACCAACCGCGGCAAACGTAGCTTAACCTGGTGGATCGCCCCGTGCGGTTGTTATTACTTAGCCACGAGCTTCTCCGAGCTGTAAAATATAAGTACAGTAAGGTTAATTATTTTTTGGTTAGTTATTTTTCCACCAAACGCACATTGCTCGCAGAGCGAATTGCCGAATGTGCACCAACGACTTGTGGAGGCCGCAGGAATCCACTGGGTGCGAGAAGCACAGAACCTGTTAATGACGCTTGGGGGAGGCCTATTTCCCTCAGTGGACATCTATCAGCTGAAATAATGATGAGTTTTAGGGTTCCGTACCTCAAAAGGAAAAAACGGAACCCTTATAGGATCACTCGTGTGTTTGTCTGTCTGTCTGTCCGTCTGTCACAGCCAATTTGCTCCGAATTCAATGGACCGATTAAGTTGAAATTTTCATACACATAAATATGTATTTCTGTGACTCAAACACGGACGTGTAATGTAAATAAATGAATTTTGAATATTGGGGTCACGTTTGGGGGCAAATAAGAAAATTAAAAATAAAACTTTTTCAAACCGTATCGTGTGACATATCAAATGAGGATAAATATTTATGAGGATCTGAAATATTATATTTATAATTTTAAAATAAATACATTTAAAGATATTTAAGAAAATAGATGAAAATTGACCATTCCCATTCCCTCTTTATCTCCGAAACTACTGAGCCAAAAATTAAAAAAAAATACAGAGAGTTCTTCCTCATAAATTACAGGCAAACCTATAAGAAGTCTATGGTCTTAAAATAACATGGTAAATATCAATATTGTGCGAACAAACTTATATTTGCAGTTGGAATGTGAAGAACATGTATTTCAACTACAATGTTAAGTTTGTATTTGGGATAAATTCATCCCAACTACGGAACCTTCTTCATAGTGCGTAGTCCAACACCCATTAAGGCCGATTTTCCGACTATGTAATACTATGTATTGCGAACATATTAAATGAAAATAACAGTTCGTAAAGGCGATTATGCTTAGCCTTTTCGATCAACAATCATACCTATTAGGCATCAATAGTTATCAAATACGTCATCTCACAATATCTGTCATAGTGATAATGTAACAAACTATTTCATCATTCAATAAACATATTTGAAACTCGTATTCCTTTTTTAGTCTTGTGCTCGTACCATTCTTAAGATAAAAATATAGCACAGATATTTTGATAACAATACTCATAGGTCCCATGGTGTAATGGTTAGCACTCTGGACTTTGAATCCAGCGATCCGAGTTCAAATCTCGGTGGGACCTTCAAATGATATATTTTGAGTTATTTCGTATTCGTAATCTGTAAATGCTAATGACGTATTTTATCGAAGATTACGGCTGAAATTAGTAATTAGTTACATCTTGATAAATATTAGAAAATCGTTTATCATCTTGTGGTTTTTTATAACTACAATAGATGGCGCTGTCAGTCTTCATCTGTTATTTCGTCAAAACTTTATAATTATTTTTCATAATTTAATAACTTCACTTATCAGAAAGAATAGATTTAAAATTCAATAAACACTCAGCAATGTCCCTAATTAAGATCATGGAGAAGAGACTTTTCACGTCATTTACTTTTAAAGCTGTCAGTAGTAATGCTATATTTACTTAAAATAAAATTTGTTTAATTCCTTTCCTTTTTCGTGTGTTTAGTGACTATTTATTTGCTACATTTTGTTCTTTATTTTCTGTTGTTTCCTGTAATTTCTGTAGTGTATCTATACAAACGTTACTAAATTAAAATAAATAAAAATTTTGTAGAAAAGAATTAAGTCCTTGGTGTTGCCAATCGACATGTTAATAACGATATATTATTTTAAGTATTTCCTTTAAAATATTGATACATTCTCAATAAATAAATAGGAACCTACTTAAAATGTCAATACGCTCAAAATTTACCTTTCTAAACATACATTGATCGCAAAAGTACATACAGTGTATATTAAAATTCTTATATTCGTATATGGGACATAATTTTCCCGATACATCTCAAATTATCACCATGGCGACGTCTGCGTCATCTGTTGTTGGTTCATTAACTTTTTGTTTTTTACAATGGTTTCAAGTAACAAGCGAGAAGCGATTTAGACGATATCGACATAAGTATGGTTCTTACTTTAAAATGTTTATTATTTCCCTCTTTAATGCCGAATAAAGAATAGGTACTCTATTTATCTATAGCCAAAAACTGTTGTACTAAAAGAGATTACGAAACGTGCTGAAGTATCTACTACAGCGTTTAAGTACCTACTATAGAAGACACGCGTACAAGTGTACAGATATTGTACACTGTAAGGACTATTCTCGCTTGCAGCGCTCGGCCACTATAGTAACGTTTACCTATGAAAAAAAGGATCATGTGCACGGAATTTTGTTTTCAAAATATGCGTTACCCCAATGGTACCTACTGAACAGTTCTTAACGTGTCTTCCGTGATTTCATTTCCTAAGAAGGGGAACAATTACCACATAATAACGGCTGTCTAAATACAGAGCGTTTTTGACGCCTTGATGTCAAAGAACCAGTCAAATGTCAGATTTTCATGACGCCGTTATAATAATATGATGGAACCGCTTTACTATGAAACCTTTGCTTTATTTATCTACTAATGACAAAATTATTAGCATTTTGATACAAATTTCCAGTTCCAAACTTACACCAAGCTTGAAAAGTATTTCAAGTTTCTTAAGAAAATCGGTTCAGGTTGCTAATTATAAAACTAGCAATGTTTACTTACTTCATAGAATTAATTGATCTGCAATTCTGCATCCCAATTGCGTAACACTCTCGCAATAAAAATCCCCATAGAGTTCGTCACATCAAACTTAGAAAAAGGATAGGGCTCTAATTTATAAAGTAATCTGGCTGTTGGTGAATGGACACGCCGGTAGTGGACGCCCTAGAAGAACATAATATAGTGACTTTATTAGTGATGTTCTTCAGAAAGGTCACTTGCGTAGTACTCAGAACCGGTGTGCGTGTATGACCTGTACCCTGATTGCGTAATATACGATCAATCAGAATCTGAATCGTTTTGAAACAGATTGTTAATCCATTTTTCATAAATTGGAAAAAAATCTGTTCAAAAACATAAATAACGCAATTAATGTTGTTAAATTGACAAAATGAAACAGATTAGTCTTAATCGTTTACGAAAATGTGTTACGTAAAAGTACGTTAGGGGCGTGAGGGCGCGAAATTTGCCTCTCCCTTACACGTTCCGCCTCCTCCTTTGCGAGCATTACTATTTTGCAGAAGGAGAAAGCGTCAACTTATGTATTAAAACCGCTAAAATCTTGCACTTTATATCCATCACACAAGTAAAAGTGAGTAAAAATCTCACCAGTAAATCTTTATTGCCGTGCTATTTGTCCTGTTATTTGTGCCGACGAGCAATATTTCGTTTTCTTTGACGACATCATTTTCCGTTGCCCGGAGTAATTGCTCGTATGTGACTCTCTTAGTAATAAAAAATGTTTTATGCCACATTTTTTCGAATGTAACAATAAAGGAGGTAGGTAATGAAAATTGACAAGGCAAGTTGAAAAGTACTTGCCGAGTTTGCTTGGTATGTTTTTGTGTTTCTTTTATTTGAAATGTAAGTAATGGGGCATTTAATAAACATGTATTTGTGTGTGCCATAAGTACTTAGGTATTTATTAAAATTGCTTCGTCTTCACTCGTATCGGCACGAAATAGGAATGTATAAGAAAAACTCATTTTTGGTAAACATAATATTTATTACCCAAACAGCATGGTGCTGTGGTGGCGAGCAGTGGTGGCCTAGTACAAGTTGTGTCGTGGTTAGTCGTAGGTTTGAACCCAAGCAGGCGCTTTTCTTTGTGTAAATATTTTCATCATCACTGTTCCCAAAACGGTGAAGGAAAACATCATGTCCTAGAATCAAAAATGCGAAGTTATGCGATATCTACGCACACGCACTGGGCTGGCGTGATAGATTACAGACCACTCCCTCTCGAAGAGAATATCCCATGTGTGTCCCAGCAGTGGGAACACTATAGGCTGATTATGCCATGCTTATGCAACAAGGTGAGAGTGGGACGAACTGATCACTAAAATTACTGTGACTTTTAGTAGGTATTGTAAACGTCAGCTACGATTTTCTAGAAGAACGGCAAATTGCAGACGCCATCGTCTGCAATTTCGTGTCCAAATCTTAGAATTGATCTGTTCATGAAATGATCGACTATTTCATGAAATGGTTGTGTTTCATGAAATGGCCAGCTAAAATTGACCAGATCGTTCAAACGTCAACGTTTAATGATAGGTTAGTCGACGTTTGGCCATATCATTAAGTTGAATATCCATGCAAATATTACTGGCATTCATTAACTTTTAGTAATCTGGGTCAATGGATAAATAAAACATTTTAAATAGCTTTCATTCCAGAAGAAAAATAACAATTAATAAGATTTGAATAGTTAAATACTAACCTGTGAAGTAAGTTCCAAACTCCATGGTTTTTTAAGGTTGCGCTCGTTTTTCGAATAAATTTCATAAAAGTCACGTAGCTTGGTAAAATAACGATACTTTACTGCACTTTTATCTTCCATTTGCATATTTATAACTGCTTTTTCAATCGAATTATCGTCCGCCGCCATGATGCACAACAAAAACAAAGCGACATCAACGTCTCTATCGGTGGATAATCTAACTATTTTACGATATGATCACTAATGTTTGGCCACATCATGAAGTAGTCATGCGTTTAACTGTTCATATCATCAAACGTTGAGTAGTCAATGATCTGGCCAGACCACATCATGATGTGGCCAGCGGTCGATGTTCTATTTCATGAAATACAACCATTTCATGAAATGGTTGATTATTTCATGAAATGATCAATTCTAGGATCTGGCCACGACATCGACACTCTTGCGCCATCCCATCTTCCTGGCTCGGCGTGCTGTGCTAGTGCTGCTGCTGTGGCTGCGGAAATCCTCAAGCGGCGTAAGTATAATAACCTTATTGGTAATTATATTTTCGAGCCGTTTGGGGTTGAAACCCTCGTGCTGTGGGGTCCGAGTGCCTATGGCCTCTTTCATGACATCTCAAAACGGCTATTTGACACTTCCCGTGACCCAAGGGCTGGTTTTTACCTTGGCCAGAGGCTAAGCATTGCCATACAACGAGGCAATGCGGCCAGTCTCTTGGGTACATTACCAGTCGACAGCGATGCGGATGAATTTTTCGATGCTATATTTTAGTTTGTAAATAGTTTTAGTTAAGTTAGTACATAATTTTGTTATTTTTATCAATTAATTAGTTATAATTTGTTATTTACTTTTCCACAATTGACGAAAATATTGATAGTGAGTTAGTGTGTTTTTCTAGAGAGTGTTTTTTGTTACCGTTAACTAAAACCCCGGTGCCATCATTTTCATGACAGCCGTCACACTGCGGCCGTTATTTGACGGCCACCGCTCTTTTAGAAAACCGTAGTTTTACAGGCTACTTGTTTATTTATGATTATATTATGTAAATCCGGTTTTAACATGTAACGTTATACACAAAACACACCCAGCAATTTATATCCCAACAAAGTAAATATAATATAAATTATAATTACGCTCTGGTAATGAAAGGCGCGCAAGTGACACGGTCGTAATTAGAAAAGTTGAATCCGAGCGGTGTTTGTAAAAACATTACACTCCTTTTTTGGGCAGTCGTGTAAAAATGCCAACTCCCGGCAAGGTCGATAGGAAATTTTAAATTGGATACACAATACTGTGGCAAGTTGATCTCGTGTTGTTCCGAGAGTGTATTGCTGCCTTGTTTTGCAACGAAGTAAAAAAAAGCGGCCAAGTGCGAGTCGTACTCGCCCATGAAGGGTTCCGTAGCAGCAAGTAACGATAAGTTTACGATTTATGACGTATTAAAAAAAAACTACTTGCTAGATCTCGTTCAAACCAATTTTCGGTGGAAGTTTACATAGTAATGTACATCATATATTTTTTTTAGTTTTATCATTCTCTTATTTTAGAAGTTACAGGGGGGGGGGACACACATTTTACCACTTTGGAAGTGTCTCTCGCACAAACTATTCAGTTTAGAAAAAAATGATATTAGAAACCTCAATATCATTTTTGAAGACCTATCCATAAATACCCCACACGTATGGGATTGATGAAAAAAAAAAAAATTTGAGTTTCAGTTCTAAGTATGGGGAACTCCAAAATTATTTGTTTTTTTTCTATTTTTGTGTAAAAATCTTAATGCGGTTCACAGAATACATCTACTTACCAAATTTCAACAGCATAGCTCTTATAGTTTCGGAAAAAAGTGGCTGTGACATACGGACGGACAGACAGACAGACAGACAGACATAAGTAAGTAAGTAAGTAATCAAGTAAGTAATCATTTTATTTACCAAAAACTTAGCCTAGGTAACATCAGTGTAGTTTAAACTATGGGATGGGTATGGCTATTACAATGAGTAAGACCCCTGCCCTTCAAACTAGGAAAATCCTGTATCTTGAAGGACAGTGTTCTTTAGTGGGATTGACACGTTTTACAAAATATTTATAATTGCGCAATAATTCTGATGTTAACAAATTAATTGAATGGATTTACTGGTTAATTGTGTGTGAGTGTGTTGCTATGGGGTTAAACTGATTTGTTGGTGTGTGGTTGTGTATGTGTGTGTGGGTGGGGGTGTGTGTGTGTGTATGAGTGTGAGTGAGTGAGAGAAAGTATGGTATACTAAGTAAAAAAATTTGTATTTTAGACGTTAATTCGTAGAATAAATGAGTTCCTCTGTATCGGAATAGCTTATATTTAATAGGAAATTTAACAATTTTCTTTTTAATTCAAAATGGTTAAGATTATTTATAATTTTTTTTTTTTTAAGTTTATTGTATATTCTAGAACTTAGGATGAAATATTGGTGGGTAGCAAATGTGGTCCTGTAACGGTCGACTTGACATACTCGAACAGACCTACGTCGAGTAAGGAGTACTTGTCTTGGTGGGACGGAGGCATGTTTGCGAAGAGTCGAGCGGAAAACAAAGAGTTGTCTGACAGTGAGCAACTTGCAGTCTTGATATAATTGTTGTGTCGGGTACCTAAACGGTTTGCGTAGCATCACCTTCAAAACAGCTCTTTGTGTCCTCTCCAGTGATAGAAGTGATGTTTTTGTTGCTCCTCCCCAGGCAGTCACACAGTATGACAGTAGTGACTGGCACAAGGAGTAGTAGACAGTTTTGAGCGTGTCGACGTCCGCTGAGTTTCTAAGTAGCTTAAAAATATAGATTACTTTGCGAACTCTAGATGTAAGTGATGTAATGTGTTTGTGCCAATTTAAACGCTCGTCTATTACTACTCCGAGATATTTAATGTGTGATCCTTTGCTCAAGTGTGGACAGGCACAATCAGGTTTTAAGTGGCAACTGTGGAATTGGATATTAAATTCCTGTGGAGGCTGGCTCTTCTTGCTTATAGAAAATGGTATAAATTTAGTTTTTTCGAGATTAAGAGTAAGAAGATTAGTAGCGAGCCAGTTTGATACCATGATAAGACAGTTCTCCGCGTGTCGTTTTGTTTCATTCCAATCTGAGCCATGCACAATAAGCGCTGTATCATCTGCATAAGTAAATACATTACAATTTGTAAGTGTTAGTGTGCATAACTGGTTTATATAGACTAGAAAGAGTGTTGGTCCCAGGATACTTCCCTGTGGCACTCCGTAATTACTTAGAGGGTGCTCATTGCTTTTATAATTATTTATAATCACGCATTGCATTCTGTCTGTGAGATAGCTTCTAAATAGATTTAGTGGAGTTCCTCTTACACCGATAACTTCAAGTTTATGTAGAAGTTTAGGGACAGAGACTGTGTCGAATGCCTTAGATAGGTCCAGAAAGATGCCAAGGCATTTCTTACCCTGATCCAGATTGCGGGCTAAGAGATCGCTTAAGCCAGTCACGGCATCTTCTATAGACCTACCCGATACGAAGCCGAATTGATTGGGTGCTATGATGTTATAAGCATCTAAATATTTCAGAAGCTTATTATTTAAGATTCTCTCTAATATCTTAGACATCGCAGAGAGCACAGAAATAGGTCTATAATTGTTGACACAGTCTCTGTCGCCTGCCTTGTAAATTGGGTGAATAAGCGCTTTTTTGAAGGCGTTGGGAAAAATACCGGTAGTAATCGAGAGGTTACAAATATGAGTTATTACTGGAAGTAGGAACTTACGTGAGGCTTTAACCATCCGAGAAGAAATATTGTCCCAGCCAACAGCAGTGTCAGTGCGAAGGGTCAGGATGACTTCCTCTACCTCAGTCTCGTCCACCTCTTGGAGGACGAATGAATTACACTGGGAACCAGGACAATACGGAGCCTCTGGAATTTGGGGTTGTTCCGATAGTATTTTTTCTGCTAATTTGGACCCAACTTCTGCAAAGTAACGGTTTACTAAGTTGACCGAGTCTTCTGGGCTGGCACAATTTTTGAGAAGATCGGTACACGGTGTTTTAGTGGTATTTGTATGGGTTATGGTTTTAATGACATTCCACGTCGCCTTTGGATTATTCTTCGCATTTTCGAATTCATCTTTCTCGTATGCAATTCTCAGTTTACGCAACAAGTCATTACAGAAATTACGGTATCGGTTATAAGTAACTTGTAAAATAATATTATTCGGGGATTTTTTTAGGTTATAGTGCATCCTGTCCCGATTATTAATACAACGCATAAGGCCAGGCGTTATCCATGGTTTTATGTTTCTTCTTTTACGGGGAATTTTTACGATGGACGTGTGCTCTCTAACTATAGATGCAATCATTTCAATGAACCGGTCAGCAGCCTCGTTTGCGTCAAGAGTGGTCATAATTTCAGAAAAATCCGTTGTTTCGATGACTTTCTCAATAGATGAGTAATCAATGTGAGTTTTTGTACGGTTTGTTTTACATTTCTGAGGTTTCCATTGTAAAGATAACAGAAGCGCAGCATGGTCAGTGACGGTACTTTCTACAATTAAAGTCGTAGCTATTTGGTTAGATTTCAGGATTACGTGATCTAAGCAGTTATTAAGTCTTGTAGGTAATAGGTGAGCTGGAAGTAGACCATGAGAGGATGTGAGAGCAAGATATGAATCAGAAAAACGATCCAGATTGTTTTGTTTTATATCAATATTGATATCACCAATCAAAGCTATTTTTTTGAAGGAGGAAAGGTGTGATAAGGTGCTGTCCAAACTATTCATAAACTTGTCTATAGTCGTAAATGACGGGGATCTATAAACAGCAAGAATTGCAATAAAATTATCAATAGAGCAGAGTAGACCACTTGCTTCATCAAGACAGGGCTCAGTAACGGAGCAGTTGACGCCGTCCTTTACGAAGATAACTACACCGTCATTTTGATTGTAGGGATTTGACGACTTAAAAGACGAATAACCCTGTAGATTGGGAATGGCTGATATAGTTCTGAGCCAACATTCCGACAGTATTATGACGTCACATTTTAGTTTTATCACTGCTAAGAATGTCTGTAGTTCGTCAAAGTTCTTATTAAGGCTTCTGATATTCATGTGCAAAATATTTAAAGTATTTCCAGTATCACTGACTATTTTCGAACATTGGTCGGGTAGGCAGGCGTATGACTTAGATACTTGAAAAGAATCAAGTTCCGTAATTATGCTGTCTATGTTAGCCATAAGTAACAAAAACAAACATTGACAAGTATTTCACTGAAAAGAGATACCAAAACACTTTTTAAGGTTGTATAAAGGAACGATAGCGAAGCAGTTGACAGATGACCCCAATCTTTCACTCTGTTGATTTGTTGTTGACGGTAAGTATTTAGTTGTTTGTGCATGTAATGTGTGATTTGTATGTTGAGCGTAATGATTTTAGTTTGAGTTAGTAAAATATTTAAAATACTTTTACTTAAATAGTGAACATTTAAAGTACCATGCAAGCATTTAATAGTTGTAACATTAATCAGTTTAGCACCTATTGCTCGGTGACATAATATATAAAGACGACAAAAGCTGGAATACGCAAGAATGCCGCAAACAGTGGACCTATCTAGTCATTGTTCCTGTATTATTTTCGTAAGACAGTCTTCTGAGTGAACACGGTACTGTTTCGCACCAACTTCTTTGCGTAGGAAAATTCTTCCGTTTGTTGTCCAGCAAAATTTAAAAGAGTTCTTTTTTGCAAAAACTCGTGCGTGATAAAATAGTTTTTTTACTGATTGGTTTAGGTATTCAGTTATATAGATGGGTGTACGTTGCCCTGGCAAGCCAAGTGTTTCTGAGTTCAGTTTATCTGTAGACGGTTTGTCTTTATTAAATAACCGGACACTGTCGAGGAATTCAAACTTTGTGTTTACCGACGAAAACTCAGCAAAAATGGGCCCGCAGGTTCCAGGTTTGCCGGGAATACGGTACAGGTCCCTCAAGTCAGATGACTGAATGTCCATGCCAATGGTTTTACCAATGTTATAAACAGTGGCAGTGAGGTTATGCCTTTCTTCTTTTTCCAAAACTCGGACATTTCTGATCTCAATGCATGATGAGCGAGAACTTTGCTCGTAGTCTTGCATTTTCTTCTCAAGAGACATAATGTATTCTTTTTGCTCCATTCTTTCCTTGTCCATTAAGTCTAGTTTTAGCTTAACCTCATCATACTTTGTACTCAAGAAATTCATTGATTTTTCAATCTCCTGATATGTTTTCTTAATCTCCTCGTTTTGCTCTTTGAGTTTAGATGTGTCTGCGGCAATTTTTGTCAGTTTCAGATCCTGATCCTGCCTCCATTCATTCAAGAGGTCAACCATCTCCTGCCTGAATGCGCTAAGATCACTACATGGTGAACCTTCAACACGTGGACGCTTACTTGTTCTATTGGAAACGTTACTAAGTTCCATCTTCTTGGGACCAGATACAGTTGTCACGTCTGGTTCAGACTGTGCATGTGCTATTTTGGAGTCCGTAGTGTTAGGTGGTGATCTTTGGACCCGAGGCATTTCGTTTTCTGACTCCTTGCGGCCTGTGTTTGCCTTGATACTAAATTGGAGAGAATGCAACTTATTGCAATGATAGAACTAGTAGGCGCTTTTTCTGTTTACGTTAAGAAGTGACAGATTATAAAAGTTTTGATTTCAACTCGGGATGGGGGTAGATAAATATTGTACTCACTAGTGTTTTCACTTTTTTAATAGTTTATCGTTAATATTATTACCAGATTATCACACAGTTATGTAGTCCACAGTTTTGTTTTTATAATAACTCGTATCAACCACTTTTTGCGTAAGTTTTTACACTGTTAAACTTTTTTTTAACGGGAGCAAATTTTTACACGTCTGTTCGCAACTAAACTTTACTGAGGTCCATGGACATGACGAATCTATAAGGGTTCCGTTTTTTAACGGAACCCTAAAAACGTGTGGCACTCGGGGACTGCCGCGGTAAAGCTATTGCATAGCATTTGTAACCTCCATACTTCCTATTTGTCAACGCTACACTTGGGATGATGACGTGATGACATAAAACAAAACCGGCCAAGTGCGTGTCGAACGACGCACAATGAAGGGTTCCGTAGTTAGGATGAATTTATCCCAAAAACAAACTTAACTTTGTAGTTGAAAAATATGTTCTCCCATACGGAATGTATGGGAAAACATGTTTTTGCAACTGCAAAGTTAAGTTGGTCGATTATTACTCGTTAACCCGTAGAGCCTACTTAGTTGTGATAGTTCTCCTTTTAATTTCGTTATATAAACTACTGTTGTGATTTTTTTCACACGCCCAAAACCAACCATTTAGCCTGCAGGGGGGGGGGGGACACTTGACTCTAACAAAAATTAGCACTTTAAAGCTTAATATTTCGCAAACGAATCCCTGTATCCAAAAATGGCTTTCACAAACTCCCAATATTTTTGAAGGACCTTTCCAATGATACTCCTCACCATGGGGTAAAAAAATAAAAAAATAAACATCTCCACTTTACGTGTATGAGAGGTACCCTAAAAAAAATGTTTTTCATAATTTTGTTTTACCACATTGTCGACGTAATTAATATGTATACCTATGCCAAATTACAGCTTTCTAGTACTAAGGGTCTCGGAGTTAGACCGCAGACAGACAGACAGACGGACATGACGAAACTATAAGGGTTCCTTGTTTACTACGGAACCCTAAAAATGACGTTCCCATGACAACATCACGTTTCCCATGACAACATCACGTTGTCATGGGAACCGTCATTACATGGTAGGCGGAGTGGGGGGTGTTAGGTTTTTTCGTCACGGAATTTCTTGATTCGGTCACCGCGCTCAAAGACCGCGATAAAAGCTATGCAATAGCTTAAAAAAATTGGGAATTGCTGGAGAACAGATTTAAAGTTTACAAAGTCATTAATTTCAATACCTACACTGTGAATATAGTTACAATGTTTCGTTATTTATTTATTTGCTCTCATGCACATCACTAATTTTACAATATTTTACCGTCGGTTTTTGTACATGAAGCCTGTCAGGGCACTGCAAAGCACAATGTTGGTTTGCTGTTGAGTTTGTGAACATTAAGTTATCATAGATTGAGTCAAAACTTATGAAAATACAATTAAATACATTTCAGAAATAAAATAAAAATACATGTCAAGACGTCGATATGATCTCTAATAATAGTAACAGTAATAAACAATATAAAATCAAACACAATAACACACATAGTCATATTTAGTCATATTAAAGTTACGTTAAAATTGATGAAGATCGTTTTGTTCCTGAAAAGATGTTGCTGTGCGTTCAATTAAAATTAAATGCACATTACACATTAAATTATCAAAAGGCAGCGTTACAGACTCGGTTTAATTTAACAAAAATTTTAATTTCGCAAATTGTTACGATTTAATTATTTTTTATCATCCCCGAAACGACGAAAAACGTGTCAAAATTAAATACCAATAACGAACTCCTACCATTAATTTCGGACTCCCAATCGAACTTACAAAGAAATTTCATATAAATCGTTTCCGTTCTTTCTGTAAGTAACCGTCCAAAATCTGTTCAAATTGGATAGGTAACAAGTTGGATGTGCCGCTGTAATGAACGGGATTCCGTACATACCGGAATGCGAAGACATTGCAGGTAGGAGTCGCCTTTTATTGGATTTCTCTACTTGAACTGCGAAAGCTTTTGAAGAAGGCTATATTGAGTTTTTCGGAGTCACAGTGCGAATAGTTTTAGAGAGGCACGGTTTTCGGTGTTTTTTTTTTTTCGCGGTTCTGGGTCGCTGATTTTTAGAGGTGGGATTGCTGTTAGCAATTCTGGGTAACGTTGTTGCGTGGATCGTTTTGGTTTTTTGTGGGATGTCGGTTCCATTCCGCAGATTTTTGGGCGTTCGAATTTCCGTGTTCAATTCTATGTCGGCTTGTCGATTTTCGATGACTAGGCGTGTCAATGGTTTGTATTGCATACGGGATAAACAATTTTCCAATCTTCTCTTTGTTGTTTTTTCATTGTTTTAGTTAAGTTAAAGTTTTCAAAAATAAATAATTCTCTCTACATTAAACAAAGTAACTTTGTGAAAAAATATTTGTTGGGTAACGGCTTTTTCTCTTCTTGGTTTTCTCTTCTTGGTTCGACTCTTTTTTTCGCTTGTTTACGGTATCTAGTGCGCGATGCACGTAAAACATTCTGCTTATTGGTGCATGCAACAGTACAGGGATCGTAGGAGTAAAGTTAAGTTATAACATTGTAAACTTGTTTTCGTAAATAAAAGTTGGAACTCCGTAACCAGAAGATTCCCAAGAAAAAACATAATAACGTAAAGAAAAACCCTCGGCTTCGTTAAGAGTGCTTTTACACCCAATCAATCTGTCTAGCCTTTTCCCAACTATGTTGGGTTCGGCTTCCATTCTAACCGGATGCAGCTGAAGACCAGTATTTGATATGGAGCGACTGTCCATCTGACCTCAACAACCCAGTAACTGGGTAATACGAAACCCATAGTAAGACTGCTTGTCAGACTTTCGGGCTTCTGACGACCCGTAAAGACTGTCATAGATCCACGAATGACAGCTGGGACCAACTATATAGCGTGCTTTCCAAAGCACGGTCCAGTCTTGGTATTTAGAAATGGTCACGGACCAACCCCGGCAAGCGTAGCTTAACCTGATGGATCGACCCGTGCGGCTTTTATTACTTAGCCACGAGCACCTCGGGTGTTTTTACACCCGTTATTTCTAAACTATTTGACAACTTCTCTCAAACTCTCCAACAACATCAACCAACGACGAACCGAATTAACCTCAAAACGAACCTATTCTCAAGGCACTCGTTACTTCGATAACGTAAAGTGGATAAAGATGGCCCATCGTCGACATCGATGGCCGCCTGGAGACGAAAGTGTAATTGTACCACTATCAGCCAGTATTTTTGTGAAGACCGCTTAATTTAACTCAGCTAAAATGATTTTTGATGAGATAAGGTGTAAAAGGAGGTAAAACGATTTTTGATGATGTCATAGGATACCAGTAATAGGACGCTGGCCGAATTTATTGCGGAGTTTGCGATATCTTGGATTATATACTTTGGACTACGGAGACCGATAAATATGTGATGTGCTTGCAGTTTTTACTGTTGATGCAATCTTTGAAAGTTGTAAAATAAATTCAGTGAGAATTCGACCCAAAGTGAACTATTGCAAGCAAGTAGATAGAGTAGACTCTATCTACTTGCTTGCAATAGTTCACTTTACTACACTATACTCCGATGAATAACCCTGACTATGTTTTTTCCTATGTTGTTTGTTGTGTATGTATGTTTCCTAAAATCAGTACCTATACCTCTAGGTATAGGTACTGATTTTAGGAAAAACATAGTCAGGGTTATTCATCGGAGTATTTGACTCAAGAGTACTTCATAAGTACTTATATCATTTTTCTCACTGCCATAAGATATCAATACTTCAACAAATAAAATTACAAATATTATTGAAAATTGTCAAGAAATCGACTCGCCTACTAACAAATTAACTTCATTGGAATTGCATCAAGAATAAAAAAAATAAAGTGTCGATTCGCCCGTTTCAGGTGAGTAGATTCGGACGAATTTGAACCTAAAACCTCGTGCATAAGAGGCAAGGCCCCATCACGACAAACTCGCACTTGACAGTCTGCTTAAACTCGAAGTTAATCGTACTTTCGTTGTATTTAGGAAATTTTAAACCCTGCCACAGTAATATATTTTTATTCTTACATCTAGGAAATGCAGCACCATTTTAGGTTCGTACATTTTACATGACTTTTCACCTGAAAAGTCAATGTTTGTTCGTAAATGTAATAAAGTTGGCAACGAAACTAACTTGGAAATGTTTTATGTTGGAGCTAAATCTCGTGTAATGTGCTTACAGGTATAAAAATACAAAGTTGCAGGACATGGGTTAGAATATTACAGGGCTTTAGTTTGTTAAAGCTATTATGTCGGTAGGTAAGTAGGTAGGTGCTGTTGATTTATAGAACAACAGGTGTTACCTTTTTATTAATGAAAGATTAGTATAAAATACACGTAGTCGACATGATATTGTGATACCCAAATTTAGATTAACTAAAACAAGCAAGTCATTTCTTATAAACAGTGTCCGCTTTTATAACAAGTTGCCAAAGTCAGTGACAGAACTTAGTGATGGGAAGTTCAAAACCAAACATCAAACGTGTCTTTATCAAGAAAGCATATTATAAAATTAAAGACTGCGTTGAAGACAAGGAAGTTTGGCAATAATTCCTTCTGCACATGTGGCACCCTGGTACCTATCGGCATAAATAAGTAAGAGTCTATTAAGTGCTCCCAAATTACTATGTTTATTTTAATCTTTAATTTTTATTTTTTACATTCGTCTTTGACATATTTTATTCTATTATTTGACATTATATACCTACGATTTAATTTCAACTCTTTATTTGTGACTTTTGTGGGCATGATAATTATTCAGATAGATTACAATTGTAATAGCAATCACATAATTGCGTTTTATTAGGTTTTTACTTTTATTAATTTATTTATTTTTTGTATGGATTCTTTTCTATTTTGTGAATGTGAGAACGCTGTATGTTTAGTGAATTGTAAACCTGTAGACCATTTTCTATTTTGTTAAGTACTTAGTACTTATTGAAAGACCTACACTGTCCTCCCATACCTAGTAACACTGTTATTTAAAAGTATTGCAAAAGCCAATTATTTTTAAAAGAGCAACCGTGGAGTTTCTTGCCGGCTCTTCTCTATAGGAAACGACCAATTGGAACCGTGCACCTAGCTTCTGACGTTTCATAAGTGCCCATGTAGGTTTATGTGAAATAAAATATTTTGAATTGAATTGAATTGAAAAAGAAACAAAAATTGATAATGTGAATCTTTTATTACTGGGGCAGGGCGTTGGCGGTGAAGAGTAATATGCTCGCCCGTAGGTTCGCTCGCTGCACGGCAGACAAGCTCGCTGGAAGTCAGTTTATTTAAGGCGTTCTGTCAGTCCTACTCGAGCGGCCTGTAGGTGTCATATACGAGTCGAGCCCACAACGTCCTGCACGTGCAATACAACAACGTTTTCAGGATACTGTTGCGGTTGCCGCGGCGTTGTAGTGTGTCTGGAATGTTTGCTGCACCGCACACGGATATCTTTCACACCATCATGCGTAAGAAAGCGGCTTCCTTACTACAACGCTTGCGTAACACTCGTAACAGTATCCTGAAAATGATTGCTAGCAGACCGGACTGCCCCATCCAAAGACACTGGGTAAAAATAGCATTAGGTTTGTGCTAACTAATTAATTATATTACTAACAACACTTACATAGCATGTAAGCACAATCTGTTACTAACCACTTACAACTTATGGACTAATTTCGGTCTGAAATAAAGATATTTTTATTTTATTACTGACATCGGTGAAGACAACATCGTGAGGAAACCTGGACTTACAGTCAATATAAATCTGAAAGCCGTCCATCTTAAGCAAGCGTGGTGATTATTGCTCGTGCCTTCTCTGTATGAGAAGAGGCCTTTGCCTTGTAATGGAACAATAATTATCATCATCATTTCAGCCGAAAGACGTCCACTGCTGGACATAGGCCTCCCCCTGGTTGCAAATTTAATTGCCAAATCACTAACTTATTAATTATAAAATTTTAGGAAAATCGTCTACTTTTACGATGTTTGTAAATATGTGAGCACCATGTATCTACCTATCACTTAATTAAATTAACTGTCGTTGCTTCATTTTACATTATTTTTACCTATTGTGGTATAGTAATTTTATTTTAGGTGCATCGTCTTCACATATAATTATTTAACTAATGTACGTACTTATACAAACTATTGTAAAACATTTTAAAAGAGTAACGGTGGAGTTTCTTGCCCATTCTTCTCCATACTCATGGGAAACGTGATGTTGTCATGGGAATGTAATTTTTATTTTATGTCATTACGTCATCATCCCAAGTGTAGCGTTGACAAATAGGAAGCATGGAGGTTACAAATGCTATGCAATAGCTTTACCGTGGCAGTCCCCGAGTGCCACACGTTTTTATTTAGTTTTTTGATTTATTATGTTTTTTTTTTTAGTGGATAGCTAGGTAAGTATCTAATGCTTTGTTTTTGTGATTCTGAGAGAGAGAGTTTATAGTTATACGTAGGAGAGTTTATATTTACGTTCAGTATGGAAAGCGGCTATGTTTTGGTGCTCTAGAGATTTTTTATTTTATTAGAGTTCAAGTATTCGATAAGCACTAAGACAGTAACAAAATTATAAGTCACTAGCTTTTGCCCGCAGCTTCGCCCGCGTGTAGTTCGGAAATTATTGCATGAGAATGTACTACCAGAAAAAGTATTCTATGTTCTAACCCAGATCATGGTTTACCCATGTGCTAAATTTCATCCAAATCCGTTTAGCCGTATTAGCGTGAAAGCGTAACAAACAAACTTTTGCATTAAGGGGACGAAAACAGACTTTTAATGATTTTATACTGAAGATGACGTCTAAACGAGTAGTGTTAGTGATTTGAAAAAAATATATGTTAAATTAGAGCATTTTTCTAATATTTTAATATAGGCATATTTTTGATTATGTTTATATTACATAGTGAAATTAATTTGTAAATTTATGTCTAACGCGGATAAAAAACTGAGAATGACGCAAAATCTATCAAATGTATTTTTCTGAAAACTTCACCATTTTAAAGATAATTAAATTATTATCTTTTAGTATACGTGTTTAATTAAAATACTTTTTGTTTTACGTGTAATAAATTAATAATGCGTTTAATTTGGGACAGCTCTCCTTGATTGGTGAGTCCTATTACTGGCTGGACGTACGACGCGTTGCGTGAGCTCAGTACAGAACACGCAAGCTAACCATTCAAGGTCACTGTCATATATCTGCGTCTTAAAACACGCATTCACGAGCTACGCTGCGTGGTGCGTGACAGTGTGTTAATCGCCTTAGATATAATATTAGTTACGATTTTCACACAGTTCAAAATCTAGCTTTGGCTTACTGACCTATAACTTAATCACAAATGTTCTTTTTCCTTTACCTACGTGATTAATAGGTTCCTACTTACACAAACCTGCTGCATTAATTCTCTGCCTTGCAACTGGTTTTTCAACTCCACAATTATTAGTGAAAAATAAAAACAGCAAATCACCCCAGTGTTTGTGACGTAACACCTGCAAGTTACGAGTTAAGGCTCGGTTACACAGTCAACGATAAAAGTTCATTCAATATTTTGTTAAAATTTTCAGGTAGTAATCAATTTTTTTTAAATAATATATTGCATTGGTAATAGAGATATAAGTTTAGTGACAAGCGGACACCGTTTTTTACTCGAAAAAAATTGTAAAGGCTAACCCCGTGTCCTAATAGAAAGCTATCATCGCGATCATGTGCTAGCCCCGTTTGCACGGACGTAAAAATATCGCGGCGGGATTTTATCGCGCACTGTATTTTAAACTCTCGGTATTGAGCCGAGCATTGAGAATCCAACAGAATACATCCCAGCGTGTCGAAAAAACATACTGTTGAATTTTCAACTCTCGGCGCTGAGCAGAACGTTGAATATATAATGCGCGAAAAAACCGCCGCAGGAAAAAAAACGCTTACTCATTTCGGAAAACCCGAACGCCGAATAAAATAAACGCGTCGATCGTGTAGTTGCAAGTTGATTGCTTATATTACGATACGACCTAAAGCCGCGTCCTAACCAAAAACGATCGTCGCGCGAGTATTACGCGTACGACGCGATCGTTTCTATGAATTTTAACGTACAAATGCGACTTGATTGATCGCGCGACTATATCAGACTCATACAAACAATCGCATCTGGTTAGAACGTGGGGTAGACTCTTTACTATAGAAATATACTTATATCTATGCTCTTTACTAACAAAGGGGGGTAAGAATTTAATTTTTGGAACGAAGTTCCTTATCGCGCGTTGCGAAAGGGGGATAGACGGAAAAAATTAAGACCAAAAGTTGTAAGGACACTTTTTGCTATAGTTGTAAGCCGTGCGGCGTGCGCGTGTTTCTCTGTCTGTCTCTCTCTCTCTCTCTCTCTCTCTCTCTCATAGAAAGCAAGCCAGTTATTTTCGTTTCGTCTTTCTATTTCGCATTGAACAGTGAATAATAAAAAAAAATATATATAATTTAAAAAAAAAAAAATATTACAATTCCTTCACTAATTAATCGAAAGGAACTTCGTTCCATCCAGGTGTCCCTTGACACCTCTCAAGTTTTTGTCTTACTAGGTAGGTGCACTCTTAGCGGATTTTCAGTATTAATATCCAAAAATGTTTCATGCTCAAAGTCAAATAATTTATTTCAATTAGGCACATAAAAGGCACTTATGAACGTCAAAATTTACAAAAATAGAATTGATTCTAGTCGCCTAGTCGCCCCTTCCAAAAGATAGTTTTCGTATGGAGAAGAATGGGCAAGAAACTCCACCGTTACTCTATTAAAATGTTTTACAATATTTTGTATACATTAATTATATGTGAAGACGATGCGACAAAAAAATCATTATGTAATGGATACATGGTGACTAAGAACACTACCTTTCCACTTCGTCATAGTTGCGTAGTTATTTATTTTATATTTTATGTATATATTTTTGTTACATTATATTAGTGTTATTTATTTAAGAAGTATGTATGTTTGTATGTATGTAATTAAGTACCTATATTTTTATATTATTAGTTTTATTTAATTACTAGCGACCCGCCCCAGCTTCGCACGGGTATAAACCGGGTTATTATACATATAAACCTTTCTCTTCAATCACTCTATCTATTAAAAAAACCGCATCAAAATCCGTTGCGTAGTTTTAAAGATTTAAGCATACATAGGGATATAGGGACAGAGAAAGCGACTTTGTTTTATACTATGTAGTGAAGTGAATTGTTTTGATTTTATGTATTTTACTTTCTCTTTACTGTTACACACGGTGTCTACATCTCTTTTTATCCTCTGTCCTATCGCAGGTATGCTGGAAGAGATTTCATTAGAAATAAGCATCACCTTTGTACGTATTTTTCTGTTCCTTTTGTCTTGTCTGTGTACATAAATGGTTAAATAAATACATGGTATTCACATATTTCACCTTAGGACGCTTCTCACAACAAAATCACCGCCAGTAGGTACTATAAATCTCCCCTCATCGTGTTAGACATTCGCACCGTGTACACACACCTTAAAACGCATTTAATCACAGTTTAATCTACTAGATTGCGGCAAGACTTGCTTTGTTCTTCTTCGAAGTTCACACCTGCGCTTGGAGAAGAATTGATTCACTATAGGTATACCTGCCTACTAGCTAAACATGACTTTCATTTTCTAATAGTACCTGTACAATTTACTTTTTTCTTTCTACTTCTCTTTCTTTTTTTCTTTGAAGTAAATGTAGTAAATATATTAATATTAATAAATGTACATAAACAACATCTTATCTATACATTTATATTAAAATAGTAGAATCCGGTATCTATCTGTCTGTTTGTTTGTTCGCGCACATCTTCGGAACTACTGAACGGAGATTAATTTGGAGCAGATTTTTTTTTTTTTTTTTTTTTTTTTTTTTTTTTTTTTTTTTTTTTTTTTTTAAACGTTGCCCCACACTAGGAATTTCTCCTGTATCGTGGGTGCGATTACAAACATTTAAACTCACATACACAAACAGCCAGACCCGGAACAACTACTGGTAGGTCATACAAATATTTGTTCCGTTCGGGAATCGAATATAGGCTTTGTTTCATTAAAATCGGATGTTGCAAAAAAAAATTATCGTCATACAAGACGGTATTCTGTTTACGACACGTTGTGCACAATTTCCGAGAGTAAACGAACAAAAAGTACTAGGCTTGCATGAATTCAAGATAGTATTATAATCGTTAGTTATTCCACTAATAGGATTTGGATGAAATTTGGCATACAAATAGTACCTACTAGGCTTGCATAAATTCGCGTTTAGTTTCATCTCTTTAAATAAAAATCTATAGCTGCATGTATGAAAGATCATCACTAGAGAATGGCTCGACCGATTTGGCCGGCTTCTTTTTGTTGTATTCGTAATTGTCTAGACAAGGTTTGCATGAAAGAAAATTTTCGACCACCGGTTATATGGCTCTGCTTAGCCTCTGGCCTAGATTAAAGTCAGCCCTAAGACCACGGCGAGTAAGTCGTTACGAGTGGTTAGAAGCCTAAAAGTCTGATAACTAGTCTTACCAAGGGGTATCGTGTTATCTAATAACTAGGTTGTGGAGGTCAGATAGGCAGTCGCTCCATGTAAAATACTGGTATTCAGCTGCATCCGCTTAGACCGGTTAGCTGACCTCAACATAGTTGGGAAAAGGCTAGGCAGAAGTCCTAAGGCCACGGCACGTGTCAACCAGCCGTTTCGAGATATCCTTACAGTTTACATAGGTTTTTTTTTTTAATGCATGTTTTAAGTGACGGAACTGTATTTAAATTAAAATGGTTAAAACCCAATTAGAACAATAATGTGAGCCAACTAGTGGATGCAAAATTCAAAATATTTTATTTCACATAAACCTACATGGGCACTTATGAAACGTCAAAAGCTAGGTGCACGGTTCCAATTAGTCGTTTCCTATGGAGAAGAGCCGGCAAGAAACTCCATGGTTAAACTTTAAAAAATAATTGGCTTTTACAATACTTTCAAATAACAGTGTTACTAGGTATGGGAGGACAGTGTCGGTCTTTCAATAAGTACCAAGTACTTAACAGAATAGAAAATGGTCAACAGATCTACAATCCACTCAACCCAACATTCATCTTTGTTGTGACGATAGAACGTCTTCCCTGACATTTTGGATCGCCGAAGGTGTAGGATACCTTCGGTGATCTAGTACCGTGTTAGATCCTAAAGCCACCAGAACACGTTGGGCGAGCCCGACACTCGGCTAAAGTATTTTACTGGTCCTTTTTGCGTGATTTGCCGTTTGATTTTTGGCTTTAGATCTCCTGATATAAAACCGATGACGGATGGCAAATCCAAATACCCTATCAATACATACACCCCCAGTCAACGACATCAAGGTAAATGATAGAACTACGAAAATCGTCATTATTGCTAGGACTTCAAGGCGCCGGAAATGTCATATTTTTTCCCTTGGACGTGCAGCTGACTGTACACACGGCTACACATCAAGCTATAATTTTCCAGTTTAAGCTGACCTCGCATTGTACGGAAATCCTATACAATGCGAGATCAGCATGAACTGGAAATTTATAGCTTGATGTGTAGCCGTGTGTACCTATAGATTGTACACATGCTTGCCAATGAGCGGAAATAACTTCAGGATTTTCTTTTTATCTTCTTAGACAGTTGCCAGTTATTAAAGAAAGTTTCTTATTAATAAGAAATTCTTGTGATATTAATGTGTATTTGTTGGAGTCGGCACGTGTATTATTTACCCTCAGATTTACACGTGTTTTCTATAAGTAGATAGTTTTTATAAGGTACGATCTTGAGAATAGTTTTGAGAGTAATTTAGGCGAATGTTAAAAAAACTTTTTAACAATTTGTTTTGTTTTTATTTTTGCTTTAGGTGTTATATTTTATTAACTAGGTAGATACTAAAAAAAAACAAACATGCACTGCAGTAACATTACTGTTGAAAATCAAAACAAAGTAACGACCATTTATCTTTCCAACGTCAGCTAAAAATCTCTTCCACACAAGCCAGTTGCAAGCCAAACTTTTTCAGAACAAAAGCCCAACATACCTTGTCTTTCTAAGCTAACAATCAAGCCATAATATATTCAAATTACGGTACAATATAGAGGGAAAAAAGCGGCTAAATGAAAGTCGGTGTCGCACATGACGGGTTCCGAACCACCGTATAATTTTTAACAATAAGTACTTACATTTTATATTTTTGTTTAACAAAAAAAAAAAACAAGAAAAATACACACGTTCATTTTATTTTATTTTTTTAACCATTTAAGCACACACATATAAACAGAAAAGAAGAAAGAAACAGAAAAATACGTACAAAGGCAATGCTTATTTCTAAAGAAATCTCTTCCAGCATACCTGCGACAGGAAAGTATATAAAAAGAGATGAAGACAACGTGTGTAACCGTAGAAGAGAAAATAAAAACAAAAATCAAAGAAGAAAAAAAACAATTCACTAATTTCAATTTAAACAACATAATATATGAAAATATAGGGACCCCCTTTAATTTTTTACTTTATTTTATTTTTATTATTTGTTGTTATAGCGGCTACAGTAGTTCACACTTTGTGCACAATTACCAATTACCTATTACGGATCAAAAGATACAGCTCTGTGACAGACGGATGGACAGCAGAACCTTAGTAATAGGGTCCCGTTGGCACCCTTTGGGTACGGAACCCTAAAAAATTCACTTTCTTCCCAAGCCTAATCCGGTTCGTTACATTCAGGATAATTTGACAGTAAGAAACTGTAGGGAATGAACTGAAATCCTTTGGTGATGCCAAATTGCCAGGTTGTGTGTCGGATATAGCAATATGAGATTTTGCGCCGAGTGAAATATAATTTGCGAGGCTTTTAAATTTTGGTTTGGTGGCGTGTTAGGTACCTTGTGTTTAGGGTGAGCCTGTGTTTTGAATTTAAATATGTGTAGCGAGATTTTTTTGTAAAGCTTATTATTTTTATAAAAATTTGAAAATATGACAGTATTAGTACTATAAAAATATACATAATAATTACAAATTAAAGTCGATTTTTGTATCTTTCTGTGTGACTGTATTGTTCTTCTAAACTATGCAAGGGATTTTGATGCAGTTTTCATCGAGAATTTATTCCGAAAGATTAATATTAAACTTGCTTAATTAAAATGAAATATTTCGATGTTTGGTCGGTCGTAAAAACCGTGCGAAGCCCCGTGTCACTAGTGATTTATAAGAATACTAGCGGACCTGACAGACGTTGTCCTGTCTACACGTCTTTAATTTGAAAATTTCAATTTTTTTTTTTTTTTTGAATCTAAACCATTCCCAGATCCCCTTGAACACACACAAAAAATTTCATCAAAATCGGTCCAGTCGTTTGAGAGAAGTTCAGTGACATACACACTCACAGAAGAATTATATATATAAAGATAATTCGTTTTTTTATTCCCAGAGGTTAATTTGACAGGTGCAAATGTCATACTCTAAATTGAAAAAACAAACAACAATCACTTGAAATGTCAAATTCGTCTCTGGGATTACTAAAAGAACTTAAGAGATAATATAATAAGGTGGTATTACTTTTTTATCTGAAACCTTATGATCCTTTTTTTCTGACAATTTCTTATACGTAACTTTATTTGTTGTTTGCTCTTGTAGGTATTTGTTTTTCTTTGTATTCGCTTTGTTTGTGTAGTTCTAAATCTAGAATTGATATTTGTTTGTTACGACAAAACCATTCATGTTTATGACGATTGTGTTTCTACTAAGTACGTACTTATTATGTCGAAGCAAGCAACATCCCAATATCAGAATCAGGTGCAGTCAAAGAGCCAAAATGTTTAGCATTTTTTAACCGACTTCCAAAAAGGAGGAGGTTATATGTTCGTCGCGTATGTTTGTTTTATTTTTTATTTATTTCCACCGATTTCTCCGTCAATTGTGGACCGATTTTGAAAATTCTTTTTTGTTTGAAAGGGTATGCTCTCGAGGTGGTCCCATATAAATTTTATTAACTTTGTTTGGGTAGTTTTTGAGTTAGCTTCAATAATACGTACTTTTTCCCACTTAGTATGTGGATGATATGATAAGTTCCTGTCACAGCTGTTATTTACATAACAGGTAGTGTTTTTCGAATTTATGTGGGTAGGTACTACAACTAAAAAGTGAAAAATAAAAACTTTTTACAAAAAAAAAAACAACCGGCTTCCAAAAAATACTACAAAGAGAAAAATAATTTTAATTTCGGAAGTCGGTGGCAAAAAACGAAAATTCAAAACCAAAGACACCGACTTCCGAAATTAAAGTTATATTTCTCTAAAAATTTTTAAACAAATTCCTTTCACACATCAGCTTTTCGAGCTGTGATTTTCATTTAAAATCTTGGCAGTCGGAAAAATTATAAGGTGCAAGTAAAAATCAACCTAAAGGTGCTATAATTTTTATTCCTTGACTGTACCTACCCAGTAGCTTTTACTCCGGTCAACAAATCACGTCCACCCGCAACTCAATTCCAAAGGCATAAACACAAAACCTTCAAAACAGACGAAACATACAGACAGACAGACAGTCGAATCAGTACATCAGTTAATACAACACAATTTAACGGGGAACACAATTGTTACCGAACTTCCCCCGGCCATGCTATTGACGCGTCGGAAACGCACAATGCACGCGAAAATTTGCATACAGATACCGTGTTCTACGTTTGTACATATGTAGGTAACTCTCCAGACTGTCGATATTATGAAGTGGGATGCGAACTGAAATAGATTTAACTTTGGACAATGGTTTTGGGGTGGACGGAGGTAATGCAAGTGTGATGTACCCATAAGTAAATCACACTAAAACTGTATGCGTCTACTATGTCCTGCTTCTGTATGTATTCTATATTTCTATGATTATTTTGTGTAATTATTGTATATACTTTTCTAAAAGTATTTAAAAACCAAATCCTGAGTCGAAGAGCTTTAAAATATTTGTTTCGAAAGATCATGTTCCACAATAAGAATAATGGCCGATTCAATATAGTTTTGTAAGAAGCTAAACGGATTTTCCTATCTACCTACAATAACTCCCTACGTCATTTCAAAAGATAGGTTGACCTTATTCTCTTCCAGAAACAAATGGAAAACTTCAAAGCCAGATCTCCGAACTATCTTGGTTGCTAGAGGTACCTAAAAGTTTCCTTATAAAGTCAAGAAACATTTCCCGTGGCGCACCATCCTTGAGGTAAGCTCTCTAGAAGAGCGGTTATAATGCATAAACTAGAATATTCCAGACTTGTGTACGCACCACAAAAGGACAGGTCCGTTTCACAGTTAGACGTCATAAATTGCACAGACTTCTGAGTTTCGGATGATGTTTAATTTATGAGCTGAAGCGGGTTTATCCATTCGTGTCAGGTACAGTACAACTACGTTCTTAATGTCACTCGGCAAACCTCGTGTTTCATCAATCGTCGGATTTCTATCAGTTGCCTTTTACACTTGGTGCAGACCGGACGCTCTCAATCGACTTGGAAGTATATAGACCTGTTAATACTCTTTTAATTAATGTAATTTATTTTAAAAATAGTAGGAAAGCTGCTAAAGTCACAGGCATGACAGATAGGAAAATAGTTTTACAGCTCTATATAGTTTACTCGAAAATATAATAATTGATGGACATGGAAATTAGCATTCGTTTGTATTCGGAAATGCGATGATTCCCGAAGGAGATTAAGAAAATAGAAATATTCTACGTTCATACATCTCAATTGTTATACCAATCTATTATTGTCCCACTGTAGGAAGGAGCTCGTGGCTAAGTACTAACAGCCGCACGTGTCGATCCATCAGGTTAAGCTGCGCTTACCGGGATTGGTCTGTGGATGGATGACCATTTCTAAATACTGAGACTCCTCCGTGCCTCGGAAAGCACGTTAAGCAGTTGATCCCGGCTGTCACTCATGGATCTTTGACAGTCGTTACTGGTCGTCAGAACGAAAGTCTGACAATCGATCTTACCAAAGGGTATCGTATTACCTAGTTACTGGGTTGTGGAGGTCAGATAGGCAGTCGCTTCATGTAAAATACTGGTATTTAGCTGCATCCGGTTAGACAGGAAACCGACCCCAATATAATTGGGGGAAAAGGCTAGGCAGATTGATATTTAAAAAAATATTAACTTTAAAAACCTTTATATAACAACTCTGTAACAATATTCTGACAAATAAATGGTCTGTTACACAATTACATTATTATTTTCGGTTTCAAGAATATCATTTCTATAAAAATAAATCAAATTATAAGCACCTGTATTTTTCAGCCATTATTAAGTACGCTCTTCCTTCATCACTTACGCCACCCCATCTGTTTCATAGCAGCTAGCACGGAGGTGAATAAAGTAATTTAATAGTCCCCGAAAAGATGAGCACTTGTCGACTCCACGCCAGCTTTCGTCTCGCGTACACCTAACGTTTTCCTATGTTATTAGTTGGAAGAATTTATGAATATATGGAGTCGTGTTGTATATGTTTTATTTTTGCACCTCTGGTTGTGCTTCGTATTCTAGAAGTGAAGTTTAATAGGATTATGTTTCGTGGGAAATAAATTGCTTTCTCCTTTGACGGTTGTTGTTATAATAATGGTATAGAATAGTTTGAAAGTGTTATTAAAATTCTAATAGGTATATTATGTAAAATCATCTTATATTATCATCGAAAAGGATATGCCTTTGAATCAAGCGTACATAATAAATAATTATGTCTGAAGTAGAAATATTTAGAATTTTAGATAATTTACTTCACATACATCGTGAGAAATCGGCATGCCTGAGAGATATTTCACGACGTCATGTGCAGCCAAGTCAGAAACACATGGGCGGCATAAAAACTCTGACAACAGGTTAGTCACTAGCCACACGAAAAAGAAAAGACTTCACATAGCAACTATCAATCAATGTCTTTCATAACAGCAACTTTAGAACTTACCAACAAAAATTTACGAACATCCAATCACAGTCGATGCCGAAGTATCCCAAATATCCAAGACTGAGAAGCTAAGTCAGAGGCCCATGGGCAGCATAAAAACTCTGACAACAGGTTAGTCACTAACCACACGAAAAAGAAAAGACTT
The DNA here is from genome assembly GCA_963680765.1 of Agrochola lychnidis. NCBI lineage: Eukaryota > Metazoa > Arthropoda > Insecta > Lepidoptera > Noctuidae > Agrochola > Agrochola lychnidis. Next base: position 6,573,568 of record OY796849.1, on the reverse strand, counting down.
CACATAGCAACTATCAATAAATGTCTTTCCAAAACAGCAACTTCAGAACTTACCAACAAAGATTTACCAATATCCAATCAAAGTCGATGCCGAAGTATCCCAAATATTCAAGACTGAGAAGCCAAATCAGAGGCCCATGGGCGGCATAAAAACTCTGACAACAAGTTAGTCACTAACCATACGAAAAAGAAACGACTTCGCATAGCAACTATTAATCAATATCTTTCCAAAACAGCAACTTCAGAAGTTACCAACAAAGATTTCCAATCAAAGTCGATGCCGAAGTATCCCAAATATCCGAAGACTAAAATCAAAGCGTCAAAATTGGCCGAACCTGAACTAACAGCCCCTCACTAAAACTAATAAGCAAACATATTCAAATTCACCCACGTCCCTATTCTATAAACGTCAAACCACTTTCGTACGGTTGGACGACTTTACGTCAATCCGCCAATCACAGCTTAGCGACACCCAATACAGACGGGCTCATGGATTAATTGAATATATTTGCATTTCATCCTGGCTACATTTCCATTTGTTCCGTATTAACGTATAAGGAATAGTGTTGCGAAAATGTAATTGTTTATGGACGATTTCGTTTAAATTAATTGTATTTTGGCAGTGTAAAATAATATGATTTAAAGCCTTTTGTGGGGTATTCAGGCGTTTTGTGTGTTGGAAGCGGTTAATCGGGTTTGATGAGTAACGAGTGGTTTCATGAAGCTGTACCGTTTTTAAGCTACGTGCATACTATATCTACCCAATATTTAATGATATTGAAATTTGCCATCAAATGCACATCAATGTACATTTAAGTTTGCATTTTTTTTAAGTGAAAACTTCTTTAGAAAAGAAAAGAAAGAAAAATAAGTTTATTTGTCATAGAAACACGTGCATAAAAGAAGAGAACAATAAAATAAAACATAATATAATCATGAGCATAAAACAGAAATATGCGGCAGCTGCTGGCACGTCATGACTGCGACAAGAAGGCTTCCACTCAGCATGATGCTGTGCTATGGGGACCCACAGCACGGCATTTTTAAGATGGGACAAAACAATTGAACTCGCGATACTGTTACCGATACCAGCTTTTGACAATTAAAAAGACATCAACGCGGGATACATTTTCTTTGGGATTAATGACATTCCAAACATTGAGACATGCAAAATGGTTCAAGTTTTCACTTCTGTCGGCACTCCCGGAGTGCCGCTGTTTTTTTTTTTTCAAAATTATTAGCTTAATTTAATGCAAATAAACCAGTGCCAGTAGTGGCCCGGTGGTTACGGCCGTGACTTACGAGTTGGTCATGGGTTCGAACCCAGACAAATTATTTCATTACCACTGCTCTCAAAAAGGTGAAGGAAAACATTGTGAGGAAACCGGCATGTCCTAGAATAAAAAAAATCGAAGACATCTGACAGCTACCAACCCGCACTGGGCCGTGTTCTGGATACGGCCCACTCCCTCTTACCAAGAGGAGGCCTGTATCTTTACAGTGGGAACACTATTATGCTAATGTAGATATAATTATACCCTGCAGTTACAAGAATTCAAAATGAGAAATTATTTTCTTGACTTTCTGACTTGATGGTGAGTATCCACTCACCATTCTCAATTTCTCCGTACAGCAGTTTTGTAAGTTATTCCATTTTCCAGGTCGGGTATTCTCCAGTTTTAAGTCTATGTTTCAGTATCAACAGTATTATTACATATGTTTATTTATGATACATTTTACGTCATAATCATAACTCAACCTGCATCATATTTTATAACCTAATCTCTGTTATCAGTTGACACACGACGGACAGTGTGAAGCCTGAGGTCCTTCTGAGAAGGTTAGGTACCTTCGTAAGACAAATGAACTGCGTAAACGGATTGGTTAAAGTCTACTCAATTTAGGTACATAAAATCATTCTAAATAATGGTTTACCATGACGTAGCAATAAAGGGAAAAATCCAAGAATGACGCGTTTATTTCAGATAATTTGAATACTTTTCGACTGAAAAATAACATTTAATGACATTGTAGAGATTTGAGGAACTGGGTGTTGACCAGACGGGTGTTGTGTCTGGTGGGCTACTGCCCCACGTTTTTTTTTTTTTTTCTTTAGGGCATCTTTTTTTTTTTGGGTGGGAAATTATCAAATAACTTCTCCCGCTCTGGGCGGAGCGGGAGGGCGTGTCAAACTCTTACTGACTAAAACCCACCCGTGTTCCTTCGGTTGCCCTGTTGCCGGGGGCCACGATTTCCCTATCGGTTTTCTTCGAACCCCCGGCTCTATAGGGCATCTCACAGTTGGTTCCGAGAACCGTGGCTGTTTAACCGGTCAATCCTGTGGCTGCCTTAAGCTGCTACACTCAAAGCCTCCAGCCAGGGCATACATAAACTAAGCTAAAAAGCTTAGGATGAACGCTCGCTAAGGGCACCCCCTGTGGGGTACGAGCCTCGGCTTAGGGCGTTATCCGGAGGGAGGACATCAAAAGATGGGACGGGCTGGATCAAAGGGTTTTGATCATTATTATTAGACGGGGAATTTAAAGCTACGTGCACAGCTGCAACAACTGCTGGCACCTCGTTTTCGAGCAAGGGTCGGGGGGGAGTATTATTAACTCGGGGGCTCGGCGGTCGAGATCGCAAAGGACCTCGGCGGCGAGGTCGGAATGACGGGAAGCGTCTGTGTTTGTACACTGTACTTGTTTCACCCCACGTTTAATGCCTGGGCGTTTTATATATGGTAGCCGCGCGGTAAACTTCGCTTGCGCGATGCAGGATTTGGCGTGACGTTAGTTCGCACGTGACAATGTAGATGCCGCCACAACCTTAAATGTTCTTTTCAAGTCGTGACCTTGTATTATATCACTATGTTCAAAAGGACTCACATTATTATAGAGATCTTCAACAAAGGGGTTAATAAGACGATCTAAACTAGTTATAATTAAGATATCTTAAAATCCTGTAAAGGCGGAATAGTTGCTAAACGAGCTTAGATAGTTATATAAATACTATGCCTGGCTTTTTCATCTCCTCAACTCAGCCTATCGAAGTCCTCCTAGGCCTCCCCAAACATCGCCAAATCGACCGGTCCTGTATCTTCCGCATCCAACGGATTCCCGCCACCTTTGCCAAAGTCATTTATCAACAAAAATTCAAAATCATTCATTCAAACTAGACTGAGAATCAACACTTTTCGAACGTCAAAATTACATAAGACAGTACCCCAAAAACGCCCACCCTTCAGCACTTTCTAGTGCTTTAGCTGGGAAGAAGTGGCGCAACAAACTCCCGACTGTCTGTTCAAGTTAGAAAAAAATGGTTCTATACAATAGTATGCAACTCCGCCTATCGTAGTCCACTGCTGGGCATAGGCCTCTCCAAAGCTTCGCCACAACACCCTGTCCTCCGCCTTCTGCATCCAGTCTGTCCCTGCCACCTTTTAAGGTCATCGGTCCATCTAGCTGGGAAGGCTCACACTATGCTTGCCGATACGCGGTCTCCACTCCAGGACTCGTCTGCTCCACTGGCCATCGGTCCTTCGACAAACATGGCCAGCCCACTGCCGCTTCAGTTTGCTTATTCTGCAAGCTATGTCGTTCACTACGGTTCTTTTCCGGTTTTTCATCACCTACAATTATTTTAAAAGACTTTTTCCAAGAAAGGTCGTGAGTTCGTGACTTTCTTTCTCTTTTTAGGGTTCCGTAGTAAACAAGGAACCCTTATAGTTTCGTCATGTCCGTCTGTCTGTCTGTCTGTCCGCGGTCTAGCTCTGAGACCCTTAGTACTAGAAAGCTGTAATTTGACATAGATATACATATTAATTACGTCAACAAAGTGGTAAAACAAAATTATGAAAAACATTTTTTTTAGGGTACCTCCCATACACGTAAAGTGGTGATGTTTTATTTTTTATTTTTTTATCCCATAATGTGGGGTATCATTGGAAAGGTCTTACAAAAACATTATGAGTTTGTCAAGACCATTTTTGGATTCAGGGATCCGTTTGCAAAATATTATTAAGCTTTAAAGTGCTAATTTTTGTTAGAGTCAAGTGTCCCCCCCCTGCCAGCTAAATGGTTGGTTTTGGATGTGTGAAAAAAATCACAACAGTAGCTTATATAACGAAATTAAAAGGAAAACTATCACAGCTAAGTAGACTTTACTAGTTATCGAGTAATAATCGACCAACTTAACTTTGCAGTTGCAAAAACATGTTTTCCCATACATTCCGTATGGGAGAACATGTTTAATAACAACAAAGTTAAGTTTGTTTTTGGGATAAATTCATCCCAACTGCGGAACTCTTCATTGTGCGTGGTCCGACATGCACTTGGCCGGTTTTTTATGATGTTCTTCTAGCTCTACTTATTACTTCAAACAATTTTCAATAAAGAAATAAGTCGTGAGTTGATATTTAAGACTTCAGAACTGCTTACTATGTGACGTCATTTGTTTGTTTGACGTCACGTCTTCGTAACGCCAGGAGTGTTTAACGAACTTCCAGAATGCAAGCGTGACAGTGAATACATTATTAGTTTTAATATAATGAGCAAAGCTTCAAGCCTTTGTCTCTTCTTGTACTTTCTAATATTGTGTTTTATAGACTTTATTTCGTAATGGTGCTAAAAATAACTTGTTATCGACGAGCAAAAACGAATGTCTCACAATTGCTTACATGCACACTAAGGGTTTTACGAATTTTAAACCGACTAGCAAAAATTTCTTGTTTTGACTTAAAATAAATCATATGATACTCATACTGTAGCTTCCCATTAGTCAACGAATTTTCGAAATTGGTTCAGTAGTTCCGAAGATTACCCCCTACATATAAACTCACAAATTTTTCGTCTTTATAATATTACTAGCTTCTGCCCGCGACTTCGACCGCGAGCCTTCCTCAACCACCTCAAGAACCTTCCTCAAGAATTGGGCAATCCAATGCAAAAAAAAAAAATCAAATCCGACTGGTAGTTCCGGAGATTACCCCCTATATACAAACTTACAAACTAACAAATTTTATCTCTTTATAATATTAGTATAGATATAGATTTCCATAAGATTGGTAGCATTCACATAAACCTATATCCCTATTCAAAATTACATGATTACTTTGTAAAGTATTATATTATTTTAATTATTGTGAATGTGAGGACTATGTGGATATTATTATTATTTTTATTTCTCTGCTAGTTTTAACGATGGTCTGGCAGTTTGAGTAGTTTATGCGGCCTACCCAAATGTCCTTTCTTTGGTATAGTTCGTCGAATTGAGCTCCTTAAGTTCTAAGTTGAGCTCCACGATTACTGACAACACTGAGAATCCACTCAAATCTGTGTGGTTCTTTCCTCAAAAGACTATTTCAGACACTAATCCACATGGTCCTCATATGGTCTGACCAAGATATGAGTTCTATATGAGTTCTTCTCAGAGTAGTCAGATAGGAAACGCCGAACTCTTATAGCTTATTTTGAATATTTTTTTAATATGACGTGTAAAAGTGATTCCGATATCCTATTTACAGAATAAACAACTTTATTTCATTTCTATTTAAAAGAGATCGTCGCCCTAATACACGATCGTTCGAACATTGGTTCGGTGAAACTGAATGCGTGGTCGCGCCGGCAGAGAGCGCTTTCCCATTTTCCGAACAAAAACTGACATATGCACGCGGCCGATCGCGTACGCGATAATCGCTTTTAAAAAGAACGCAGGCTTAGTCCTTTCTGATTTGCTCGCTGATACTCACCATAAACATTTGTTATGTAAGGTAGGTACTACTTGCATCACTAGACTATACATTCAGGAATTAGTTCACATGCTCGCCATGTTTTAAACTTAATCCTTAAAACCTCCTACCGTAAAATACCGTTAATGCATCAGCATCAGCAATACAGATAGATAGATAGAATATTCTACAACTTTTTTCCCCCTCTCCTCTCTTCTTCTTCTTTTCCTCTTCTTCTTTCTTCTTCTTCTTTATTCTTCTTCTTCTTTCTGCTTCTTCTTTCTTCTTTTCTTCTTCTATTTTTTAAAAATTCTTTTTATATACAGCGGCATTCAGAAATGTATGGTCATATATTTTAAGGGTGTGGTACACAGACCATCAAACTGAACAATTTTCTCCATGCATAATCAGCCTATAATGTTCCCACCGCTGGGACACAGGCCTTCTCTCTGTAAGAGGGAGTGGGCTGTAATCCACCACGCGGGCCCAGTGAGGGTTGGTAGAGCCAGCTCATAAAGCATTATTATTTTAATATTACATCAGTGTGGAAAAGAGATGAAGGTCTACAGGACGTATAGCTCCATCTCTTTCTCCCACTGAAGTAATATTGCTTTTGAGCAGGTGGTAGGTCCCCAGTACAGCATTTTGAGAAAAAAGACAGTCATATTTTTAACAGTCAGCAATACATCAACATTTTCTAGTCTCAACTATCAAAATTTTCAAACAAGAGTATATACAGATATACTTTATCTCTTCGTGATGGTTTCCAGGCAATTTGCAGCAGCTGTTAAAATATTACAGAACCGGAAGAATGGAAGCGTGATTATGAATATATTAGTTTAGTTCAGTTTCCTAGTTCCCGTACTTCGTCCAACTTCACTATGTAAAAGTTTACAAAACCTTTTATTAAAATTCAAATGTACCAGTTACCAGTTAAGTTTTAACGGACCAGTAATTTTGAATTAATTAACTACAGTTTAATAACACTGTTAATTTTCCAAAGTGGTTTTGTTCAGAATTCGGCTTTTCGTGTTTTATTTTTTCTGAGGATGTTAATTTATTTTCTGTTTATAGGAGAAAAGTTATTAAAAAAAACTTCTACCTTGAAGTATTTTTCCTGATACAATTACTCGAACAGTTTAAAGAAAATATTCATAAAAATGTGGTCTCGATACCTTGACTACGCTCCGGATCTTTACCATTTAATTTACTTTTAAATGGATATTTTGGCGAGTCCAAGAACGATTTCATTCTCCATAATGAGTATTTGATATACTTACACATTCACTAATTATTTCCTCATCCAATAATCACAACATTCAAGAAGCTTAATTATTTAGTTTCGCGGTTTCAGCACAAAAAAGAACAGACTGTTTACAAAAAATCACACCATAAAACGCATTCACTTAAATGTACAAAAGACCCATTACAAAGATACTCATCCAAAAGAATACATAAAATTAAATTGAGTTCCCGGCAACAAAGAATACAAATAAAACATCGCAAAACGTAAGAAAGTGCTCATTAAGAGTTCTAGTATATAAACAAAAGATAAATTACTGCACGGGCGACAAAATATTTAAAAAAAGCATGCAGATTTATGTCGCGACTTGTGTTGTGGCCAGAAGAACAGCGGGGGTGGAAGGAAGTGTGTTGGGCAACTTCAGTTTGCACTGAACAATTGCTTGTTTCGGAGAAACATTGAAACCATTTACAAACCTACCGGATGACCTGCAACAAAAAATAAAAATATTATTTGGTTGAAGGACATTGAACGAGACACAATAGAAGCTTTATTGTTATCTGGGCGCATTTACCCGCAAAATGTTAACAAAAAAGAAAGAAAGAAAAATTGTTTATTCTGCACATGCAAAACAAACATTACAAAAAAAGACATAATATACACACATGCAAAGTAGCCAAAAGCCTCGTATTCAAGCAATAAAAGTTTGACACACAAGCTCAAATTCAAATAGATCTTGTCAGACTCTTTTGAAAGCTACAGTTTCCAAAAAGTAGATTATAGGAACAGTTTCTAAAGATGAGGTTTATAGCCAAACTAAAACGAAAAATTTAAATTAAACCCAAAATACAAAAACGAACCGAGTTCTAAAATAATCAACCTTTTTATTCGTTTTCACTTAAAATCTTTTTCAGAATATAATATCTTTGTTTTGCTTAAAATATGGTACAAAGTCAAGGTCAAAGTCAAATAATTTATTTTTATTAGGCACATAAAAGGCACTTGTGAACGTCAAAATTAAATGTACTAAATAAAATCTTAAATGTAAATAATTTCACATATTTTTCTTACTTATTTCAGCATGCAAAAAATACCTTAAAATGAAATTATAAACAAAAAAATAAAACTACTGAGATCATGTAATCAAAAACTACTTTTACATTAAATTATATTATAATAAATTTAGCAGCTCTCATGGCCCCAACATAAAAACATGGCGCAAGCTACAGTGTCAGTTACACTGGAAAAAATATTGTCGAGAAAAAGTAAGCGTGATGTTTTCCTTCACCGTTTTGAGAGCAGTGGTGATGAAATAATTTACACAAAGTAAAGCGCCTGTCTGGGTTCGAACCTACGACCTACAACTTGTAAGTCGCGGCCGTTACCACTGGGCCACCACTGCTCTCAACCTCTGCGAACTACCAGGCAGTAAAAATATAAATGGAAAATTTTCCAAAAAAATCACAGAGCTCATGGTCCCATGACCTTCCGGTGCATTTTATTTCATTAAGGAACTTAAAAATCAGATGAATTAAAGGAGTAAATATCATCTACCCTTACTTATAATCCTATCGAAACCAGAATGATACTATAATTTTGAAGCTCTTTAAATTCTCCAGGATACTTGTTTTTCGTTATCTCTTTTGGTTCCTTTTGGTTTAAGTCCCGAAAAAAACGATCAAAAATTGGCGGAGGGAAAACTGATACTGAAGCGATTGAAAATGCATTTTCAATGCTAAAAACGAAATGTGCCAGTTAACAACCTGCAACAATATTTTTCTCACTTAAGTACGGACTCCTATAGTCCTTTCACATTTTACAAAAACTATAAATAATATTCATAAACAAACAACACTACAACAACAATTTTAGAAAACAATAAATACAAATAAGTCTGGCGTAGACACAGTCCCAATGGACACGTATTACGGGGAACATAGACATATTGAAGTCTCCTAATAGTTATAATCCCCAATACAAGACCGAAGGAGAAAACATTGGAAAATAATAATATATTATGTTTGAAAAGGAATTTTACGGAAATTATGTTTTTCGTTCTGGAATTAACTATAAAAATATCTCTGTGTTAAGGAGCAGTGGTGGCCCAGTGGTAATGGCCGCGACTTACGAGTTGTAGGTCGTTGGTTCGAACCCAGCAGGCGCTTTACTTTGTGTAAATTATTTCATCACCACTGCTCTCAAAACGGTGAAGGAAAACATCGTGAGGAAACCGGCATGTCCTAGAACCGAAAATTCGAAGACATGTGACATCTACCAACCCGCACTGGGCCCTAACTAATATAATATTATAAATGCTGCTATCCTAACTAATATAATATTATAAATGCAAAAGTGAGTTTGTTTGTTACGCTTTCACGCTGGCTGAACAGATTTGGATGAAATTTGGCACATGGGTAGACCTTTTTTTTATTTTTGGTTGGGAAATTATCAAATAACTTCTCCCGCTCTGGGCGGAGCTAGGGCGTGTCAGACTCTTACTGACTAAAACCCACCCGTGTTCCTTCGGTTGCCCTGTTGCCGGAGGCCACGATGTCCCTGTCGGTTTTCTTCGAACCCCCAGCAGGCATTGGCCCTAGCGGACCCCGTCAATTCTGCTGACATCTCTTTGAGGCGCGCGTGGAACACAACGCGCCGTTGACCCGGGCTTGGTCCTTATCGGACGACATGGGTAGACCTGGGTTTAGGACATTAAACCATTCATCATTTATCCTGCTATATATTTTTTCAACATCAATTCATTTTCCAAAAAAGACAAAAACTGTTATTCCTAACGCAGACGTCTCAGTTTTACAAACCTGTAAATTTAATGCTGTTTCTAAACATGCTTAAAAGGAAAGATAAAAAACGAGTGTTTATTTAAATGGACTGTTATTTAAATATGACTGGTGACATGGTCTCTCCAAAGCCTAGACTTCAATTTCTCTTTCAAACTACTAACATCATTTTGCTATTTAGACTAAATATTCCGGATAAAATTTTGTCTAGTGAAAACGATGGTGCATTTTCAACCCTTCCCATTCCCTAATTTATACCAACCGCATATTTCCCCGAAAAAAAACAAAACACACTCAGAAACTTCCTATTTATTAAAACATGATTACCTTCCCCGGTCCCTCTATTAGTGGAGATTTCATTTAGTGGCGTATCCCCTAAATCGTTTAAGTTAAACACGGGATTTTTCCCCGAGGTAAGGCATTAAAGGTGCATTTGCTATACTAATTGAAAAGAGGGGAAATATTATTGATTAGCTACCTTTTTTTGTTTGGAAATACTCCGGGATATTGTTCTTCTTAATTCTGTTTTGAAGTGTTTGTGTTGGATAACTTAATTGGATATCGATGTAAACATAGGGTGATATTGAGGATTTACTTGCCTGGTCTTGTAATGATTACATAATTATTATTTATGAATCAGAATGGAATAAATAAACAGGCTTACAAAGCTTCATATTTCTTACATTTCCCAATGATAATTAATAGTTCGAAAATTTTTCACCCGACGGACAAGAACAATTGTTTACCGACCAGTATTGATGAAACAATTTCGAATTTTTGCGAATATAGGTTACAGTTCGGCCGTCGAGACAATGCATTCTTGACAGCTGTCAGTTTTATACAAACGGTTTATTTAAAAACGCTGCTTATAGATAAGTGACGTTCAAATGTCAAAACAGTCGCTAATCATTACTTAACTTTGACCAACGTTTATAAATAAAACCCTATGTGTTTTGCAAATTTTGATCCATAATACAACTGGAAATTGTCCAACTGACAGGTGTCAGGAACGCATACTATCGACGGTCGGACTGTAGTTTAAAAAAAAATACTGATCTCTGGTGCTAAGCACACGAGATCAGTTTTTTTAAGTGAAAACTTTTTTAGGCGCGTTTGGCATTTTTTGAGATGAGAAAAAACAATTGAACTCGCGACACCATTACCGATACCTCATTTTTGTAAACGCGATTGTGCTCTTTATTTATATTACGTTACGAATCAATGTTCTATGCAAGTATTTTTACTTTAAAGGACTTGGAAGTTTATTTCTTTTTTGTCAACGCGATTGTGCTCTTTATTTAGATAAGGTTACGGACATATTTTTTTTTTGTTCAACTTATCTAATAGGCACTAAATATGAGAAAAACTAAGATTACTAGGAACAGACACATAATGTTTTTGAACGTAAGTACGAACTGTCTTTAATGAGTTACAATTCATGCATACCCAAAAGAACCTATATCATCATAAGACCTCCGTGACCTGACCCAAAAAGCTATGTCACAACACAATTCCTTAATTCAGTTTGTCTGAAAAACAAATCGCTATCATCAACAAACTTACAAAGAGGGTAGGTGTGACAAAAACAACAGAATTTACATAATTAATCCAAGGATCCCTGTGACATCGTATAAGGGGATTACGTTGAGGCAAATTGGATATGGCCACTCTATTACATGTCACACTGTATTTCTACCTGGATTTTTTTGTTAGTCTCGTGGGAGAGGGCCGGATTAAGGTCCAGATTGGTGTGGGTTATATTTTTAATTGATTTGGCTTAGTGCTACTCAGACAGAATCTTAGTTCGCAAATCTTAGCAGATGACGTTATCCTAATGATACTAATTTTAATTAAAGGCGGATTTATCAGAAATACAGAACCACAGTAAGTACAGAAGAGAAAATAAAGATGCCTATAACTAATGGTAGAGAAAATTACCTTTTCTCAAACATGCTTGGAAATTCGAACATTTCTTTTTCGAGATAAATCGAAATTGCTGTACTGGTCAAAAACAAGCGATTAGGAGGCTAGGCTCTTGCTCAAAAAGGCCGTCATTGTAGAGTACCAGAGCGGGGAAAAAATAGCATTTCTTCCTCTTGGGGAAAAAGTAATTTCTTTTTAATATTTGTCTGTTTCAACGAGCCTTGAAAAACGAAAAAGTCCTTATTCTTATGTAGAATAATCATAATTATGGACTCGACTTATTACTGGTTCACAATTTTTTTTTAATGGAACTAAATGCGGCTATCTCTTCGGTAGAATGCGTGCATTGCGTTGCAGCTACAGAAGAAATAAAAAAGGCATTGGCGCGAAATCTTTAGAATTTTTCTCTAATTACGAATTGAATTGGTGACCGTAATTTACAACAGTGAAAATGTCATCATCTAATGAGAACATCTTCACAGAGGACTGAAATTAATTTGCCGGAAAAAAACATCTCGTTAAATATCCAGAATTGGACCTATAAATTGTACATTTAAATAAAATAAACTATTTAACATTGTATTGGATTATTTTATTTTCTTGCAATCGTAGTGAAAAGTAGAGTGTCACACTCGGCGCTAAAACCCATTAAAACTCGGTTTCTATTTACTCCCTCGCTTATAACAATCTACTATAGTATGTCATGTTTAGCGGCCAAATAGATTACTATGAAAACTCATATCTGTCATGTTATTTAAAAATGGAACGAATTTTTTACTTCAACACATGGCAGCACCAAGGAGGTAACTTATCAAAGGTTTTATTTAAATTTCGATTTGGCTTGCAAATGGCTGGCTGTTTAAGGTAAAGAAGAAACAAATTAACATATTGGCGCGTGGAAAATTATCGTTGTTCGTCATTGATTCTGGAATTTATAATTAATTTACTCAGTTTGAATTTCCGCGCATTATTTGAGAAAAGTAAGCCATTGCGCAATCAGATATTGATGGAGTCACGTATTTGTACCTCGGCTACGATCGTCCAACAATGCCCTAATTGCGACTGTAATATACTATTGTTTCAACCATGATTATTATTTAAATTCTTCCTATTTAGTTTGAGTTTGATCTAAGTAAATGAGGAGCACTGAAAGTATGACCGTTCCTGGATCTTGTCTCATAATGTGGATCAATTGTTCTGCTCCAGATTCTTTATCGAGTCCAATCATCTGTCCAAATCGATTCAGCGATTTATGTTTTATACCTTTTCTATTGGTTTCCTTTTTCATATTTTTAGATGAGGCTCTTCACAATAACAAAAATATTTTGTGAAAATATTTTACTTACTCTTTACTATGGAAAACATGAAAGTGCTTGGCAATATATTAAACTTATTCTTATCATAAAGTTACTGAAGTAATTTCATTTTTGCTATTCGCGACTGATTCTGCTCCGCGACTTAATAATAATTATTGCATTCTTTTCCGGGTACTTAACTAAAAAAAGAATTAACTTAATCCATTTAGCTGTAATGATAATAATATTTTACCAAAGTGTTATTTTGGCATCAATCCACTCCTCTCACGGGCTCTTTTTAGGGTTCCGTAGTAAACAAGGAACCCTTATAGTTTCGTCATGTCCGTCTGTCTGTCTGTCTGTCTGTCTGTCCGCGGTCTAGCTCCGAGACCCTTAGTACTAGAAAGCTGTAATTAGGTATACATATTAATTACGCCGACAAAGTGGTAAAACAAAATAATGAAAAACATTTTTTTTTTGTATACCTCCCCTACACGTAAAGTGGTGTTTTTTTTATTTTTATTCCATGGTGTGGGGTATCATTTTTTCAATGATATGGTCCTTTAAAAACATTGCGAGTTTGAGGAAACCATTTTTGGATTCAGGGATCCGTTTGCGAAATATGTACTCATTTTTATTAGAGTCAAGTGTGTCCCCCCCGCCTGCCAGCTAAATGGTTGGTTTTGGATGTGTGAAAAAAATCACACCAGTAGTTAGTAGTTAGTAGTTTATATAACGAAATTAAAAGGAAAACTATCACAGCTAAGTAGGCTCTACAAGTTAACGAGTAATAATCGACCAACTTAACTTTGCAGTTGCAAAAACATGTTTTCGCATACATTCCGTATGGGAGAACATGTTTATCAACTACAAAGTTAAGTTTGTTATTGGGATAAATTCATCCCAACTACGGAACCCTTCATTGTGCGTGGTCCGATACGCATTTGGCCGGTTTTGCATTTACACTATAATGTTTTACACTAATTAGTCTTTTGTTTCATCACGGGAACATTATCACCACAGCTAAGCCACTTGAACACACACAATTCTCACCCCACCTCCCATATATGCTTCAACATTCCGAACAATAAAACATCTTCAATTCCTCAGTATAAACAATAACTAACACAAGTAACACAGCAGGCGGACGACCCGTCATAAGCCGATTACCGTCCCATTCAGCCTTCCAATTTGCCAGGGTTTGCCAGGCAAATCTCCTCACACCTCGTATTCAATGAGAACCTTACAGAGGCGAAAATTACAAGGGATTGACACCAGTTTTGTGAACGGCTTTGCTGCCTTTTTGGATATGTTCGGGTGCGAAAGTAGGTGTGGATATGTGTTGGTGATTTTGTGTGTATGGGGGTGGGAATTTAATTATGTTAAGGTTTTGTAGGGTGTCTGTGTAATGTAAAGATGATCTCGTTCGTGGAAGAAGAAGGTCTTCTTAAGCTTTGACGTTAAAGTTCAATAGGAAATAATGTAGATGGCTTGATTAGCGCAACAGTTGAGCGGCTGGCTTTGCATTAGAAAAAAAAAACAAGAAAGAAATAAAACAAATATCGAACGAATGCTACAGGTGCAAACTAGGAACTAAAGAAGGGAATACCATAGTGCGTTGTGTCATATAGATGTAAAACAACCGATTTAAAACGTTTTAAATCAAATGTTGTGGTATTAAACCCCAAATAAATCGTTTTAAACGGTTGAAAACTCGCCTACAAAAATAAAAGAACTGTGTTTTACACTTCATTACGGGCAAATTTAGTTTATAGAAAAACAATAGAAAGTACCTACCTACATTACCTACTACACGAAAACTTAAGTAGGTGTACCTACCTTATTTTTGAGTAGTTTATGTATGTGCATGTGTGTGTAGGGTAAGCGAACTGGCAACGTTGCGTCGAGTCAAGAAGTCACGAGTGACGACTGACGACGTCAACGAGAGTGTGAGTTTGGTTTTAAACCGAATCAAATTGATTTTTTAAATCGTTTGTAAACAATTTAAAAAAAAATATTTACCAACACAGAGTTTTTAACTTATCAATAGAGTTTTTATAACTTAGGTAGGTAAACCTACGCTTGGTCGGACGGACTAACTAGAACTAAACCCGCTAAGTATGTCAATGTCAGTACAATATCACACATTTAAAAAATCTTTATACAGTTTATAGGTACTCCGTTATGTCCCTACCTCGGTAAAATCAAGAAAATGTAGTTATAATTAAGAAAAACATAGTCATCAACATCAACCACCACCACGTTTTAAATAAATAAAAAAGGTTTATTTCTCTTTTAAACGGCTTTTTTCGTTTTAAACTGATTGGTTTAATTGGTTTTAAACCGGCCTTACATCTACAGTTGTGTCCCATTTGTGATTAAAACACATTTTTTTATAAAATTCCTTGTCTCTGGCTTGAAAAAAATCAAAATAACATAAATAAAACATCGGCTGTTTCAAGAAATCAATATTGATACTAGAAAAAATACCTAAGTAATATTATTTTGGCACCTTTTTTATCAAGCCAGTGAAAGTCTGGCTTCTTTCATTTTCGAGGTCTCCCCATACCTCTGGAGTTATAAAAATAATTCTAATTCATGTCGATAAAAGCTGCTAGGAAATATTATTCCATTCTTTCTATATTTTTTCGAATTCCAATACTTAATACGTACAGTAGGCGGCACGTCAGTGGTAACTAAACCAGCAGAAGCTGACCTGAAAATCTATTGAAAGTCCGTATTACGCTGAACAGATTCAAGATCGAAGTGGTACCAGCTATTTTTTTTTTGGTTAGGAAATTATCAAATAACTTCTCCCGCTCTGGGTGGAGCGGGAGGGCGTGTCAGGCTCTTACTGACTAAAACCCATTCGTGTTCCTTCGGTTGCCCTGTTGCCGGGGGCCACGATTTCCCATTCGGCCCATATTCGCAGCCCCGGCAAGCATTGGCCCTAGCGGACCCCGTCACTTCTGCTGCTTTGAGGCGCGCGTGGAACACAACGCACCGTCGACCCGGGCTTGGTCCTTATCGGACGGCGAGCTACTCATTGCTCACCGTCCGCAAGCTCGCGCCTGGCCGGAAATCGACTCGTGAATCCCACCCCGGGCGTCTCCTCCTGCGGCGGTTAGGGGCGTGAGGGCGCGAAGTTTGCCTCTCCCTCACGCGTTCCGCCTCCTCATTCGCGAGCATTACCGCTTCGCCAAAGGAGGTGACGGCCTGCCATTTCCTCTCGCTCCGTACCATGGCCTGAACCAGAGCCGGACGCGAGAGATCACCGCCGCCGATCGCCTCCACGATGACACGGCGATGCTCCGCCCAAGCCGGGCAGACCTCCACTGTGTCCTCCGGGCGATCCACACAATGGTGACACCCGGGCGTTTCCTCCCGCCTTATCCTGAACAGGAACCTCCCGAAGCAGCCGTGTCCGGTGAGGACCTGCGTCAGGCGGAAGGTGAGGACGCCGTGGCGCCTCTCAAGCCACTCTTCAAAGAGGGGTCTTATCGCCGCAACTGTGGCGTGTTCAGCGCTGGGATGCGACAATTGCACTCTCCATGACGCCATGAGATTCCGCCGGAGCTTTGTTAGCTGTGCCGCGATTTCTTGCGGCATCGGAGTTAAGCCCCGGCGTTTCGCCTCCTCGCGCCACTCCTAGATGTGCGTGAGGACCTTTGCCTCCAGATCCCATGGCGGTAATCCGGCAAGGAGGTTCGCCGCTTCGCAGGAGACCGTGCGGTATTCTCGGGCCAGCCGGATGGCCACGACCCTCTGGGACGCGTTCAACCGGCGGGCTGGCCGCAGCCTCAATGAACGCGCCCACACCGGTGCCCCGTAAAGGGCGATGGACCGCACGATCCCCGCATAGAAGTGGTACCACCTACGTCTGGTTTACTGTACCTACCACTTATATTGCCATTTCACAAAATAAAGGCGCATTTAGGCCTGAACTGTCATCTTTAAGAAAACTAGTAATTAACCGCAAAAAAGGCAATAGGCTCGTCGTTCGTTAGGCCTCTGCCTCGAATCTTGCGGGCAGCGGGGCTGCGCCAACGGCCGCGCCGCCGCCGCGGTATTATAGTACGGAACACCGGTTCTCGTCCGATCATCGAAGTTAAGCAACATCGGGCGCTCTTAGTACTTGGATGGGTGACCGCCTAGGAATACAGCGTTACGTTAGCTTTTTGATTTTCATTCTGAAATCAAATAATTTAAGTATGTAGAATTATTATTACTTATTTATCTTGTACCCAGAAAGAATACCTACCCTCTTCTAATAATTATATTTGTGTCTATTTTTGTTTGCATTTTTAAAATTTAGTCCATAGTTCTTTCCGTGCAGAACCTGCCACACAGGCTCTAAAAAAAACACTGTTTACCCGCCAAAAAACGATACTATCTCATCATCAGCCTATAAATGTTCCCACTGCTGGGACACAGGCCTCCTCTCTGTCAGAGGGAGTGGGCCGTAATCCACCACGCGGGCCCAGTGCGGGTTGGTAGATGTCACATGTCTTCGAATTTTCGGTTCTAGGACATGCCGGTTTCCTCACGATGTTTTCCTTCACCGTTTTGAAAGCAGTGATGATGAAATAATTTACACAATGTAAAGCGCCTGTCTGGGTTCGAACCTACGACTTACAACTCGTAAGTCGCGGCTATTACCACTGGGCCACCACTGCTCTTGCTGCACTGCTCTGACGGTTACAGAATTCAAATGGTTCGAATCTGCATTTTATGTTAATATACCCATAGTAAACTTACGAAATTCATATAGGGTGTTTTAGTGTAGTAAATTTCAAATAAAAGAAGATGCTTAATAGATATTTTTTTATAACGTAACGTAAGTCTGCCTAAGTTTCAAATGAATATTTTAATTATGTCAGTATTATTTATACTCCGTTTGAAATAAGATTAGACATTTAAACAAACCTTTTTTACAGTCTGTTCAACCGATTTTGACTTCTATACCGTAGGCATAAGGATGGCATTAAAAGCAAGAAAAGTGGTTACAAACCAACTGTTTACTGCAGCTGCCATTAGTCATGCCACCAATGCAATAGAAGTCAAAATCGGTTGAACGGACTGTAAAAAAGGTTTAGTTAAATGTCTAATCTTATTTCAAACGGAGTATAGTAACGAAAGTACCACTTTCGTAAGTTTGCCAGGGTATGAATAAATATCTATTTACTTCTATGTATGATGATGTAAAGTTACGAATGTGCATTTATTTCTGATCCTTGTACATTATTCACAAGTTCATAATTACATATACACACCAACACCATTACCATTATAACTGTTACAAAAAAAAAAAAAAGTGTGGCACTCGGGGACTGCCGCGGTAAAGCTATTGCATAGCATTTGTAACGAAATGAAATGAAATGAAATGTAACCTCCATACCTCCTATTTCTCAACGCTACACTTGGGATGATGACGTGATGACATAAAACAAAAATTACGTTCCCATGACAACATCACGTTGTCAAAAAAAACCTAACGCTACACTTGGGATGATGACGTGATGTTGTCATGGGAACGTAATTTTTGTTTTATGTCATCATCCGTCATTACATGGTAGGCGGAGTGGGGGGTGTTAGGTTTTTTTCGTTACGGAATTTCTTGATTCGGTCGCCGCGCTCAAAGCCCGCGATAAAAACTATGCAATAGCTTAAAAGTTATCATTGATGTTTGCTTTCAAAACGCTCCCCTGTAAAATGCATTTTCTACAGAATAGCAAGTTTGCCGTAGAGGTGACGACAGTATCACCCACTACTTGGGTGATACTGACACACTGACACTTAATAGATAGCCTGATTAAAATTAATTAGCGTCCTCAAGATAATTGATATATTCAGATGTATTCTGAGTCATCCCGTTTATTACAAACTCCATATTAAACGCTCTTAACATACGACTCCGTGGCGCAACGGTAGCGCGTCTGACTCCAGATCAGAAGGTTGCGTGTTCAAATCACGTCGGGGTCAAAATGCACTTTTTGCGATATTTGTAATCCGTTTTTATGCGTTATCTATTTGACAGTTTATCAACCCATACTGTACCGTAAGAAAGTCTAGTTTTTGCAATTACTAATAAATTAATATTACATTATCATCACGCCTTGTTTCCCCGAAGGGTTATGCAGAGGTGTACCCATAGTAGCTACACTCACATTTCGCCAATAATGTTGTTAAGTCCCATGTAATAGGGTGCGAGCCTATTGCCATCAACCAGGCACAAATCCAGACTCTGGGCTGTTACTGAGAAATTCCTAATTGAAAAACCCAATGACACTTTTGACCGACCTGGGAATCGAACCCACGACGTCATGCTCAGCAGTAGCGTTTGCGACCACTAGACCAACGAGACAAAGTAATAAATTAACTAAGTACAGTATTTCTATTTTCTTAATGTCTCTCGGCAAACTTCGCGTTTCGTCAGTCGTCAGATTTCTATCAATTGCCCTTTGCACTTGTTGCAGACCGGACGCTTTCAATGAACTTGGAAGTATATAGAGCCGTTAATAATCTTTTAACTTAATGCAATTTATTTTAAAAATGGGAGAAAAGCTGCTAAAGTCACAAGCTCGACAGATATGAAAATAGTTTTACAGCTATATATAGTTCACACGGAAATCAAAACAAAACAATGATAAAGTACTTAGTTTTGAATTAAAATTATTATACACGATAAATCGAATAATTGATGGACATGGAAATTTGCTTTCGTTTGTATTCGGAAATGCGATGATGCCCGAGAGACATTAATACAATAAAAATCATCATCTGCCTAGCCTTTTCCCAACTATGTTGGAGTCGGCTTCCAGTCTAACCGGATGCAGCTGAATACCAGTATTTTACATGGAGCAACTGCCTATCTGACCTCCACAACCCAGTAACTGGGTAATACGATACCTCTTGGTAAGACTGGTTGTCAGACTTTCGGGCTTCTGACGACCCGTAACGACTGTCAAAGATCCACGAATGACAGCCGGGACCAACGGCTTAACGTGCTTTCCGAGGCACGGAGGAGTCTCGGTATGTAAAGATGGTCACCCATTCACTGACCAACCCTGGCAAGCGTAGCTTAACCTGATGGATCGACCCGTGCGGCTGTTATTACTTAGCCACGAGCTCCTCCATTAATACAATAAAAATACTGTATTTAATTATTAATGTGACTGAAGTTCTGTAATTATGGATTGATTAATTATTACTAGACATAGTTACAGTCATCGCGTCGTACCTAATCGCTTGTCGACAGAATAACGGTTTGCAGACCCCGAAGGTTTCCTTCTAAAAATATTCTTGTGTCAATTTGAAATGGCACCCAATGGACCGTAAAGTTCTTTGTTTATTTCTTCACCACTACTTTCAAAACAGTGATCTAAAAAAACTTTTAACAAAAAAAAAACACCAGACTTCTAAAAAAAATTTTCAAAGTGAAAAATAACTTTAAAATCGGAAGTGGGTGTATAGGTTTTTGAATTTTCGTTTTTTTACCACCGACTTCAGAAATTAAAGTTATTTTTTATTTTCTAATGTTTTTTTTAGGAGTCGGGTGTTTATTTTTTGTAAATAGTTTATATTTTTTTCGCTTTTTAGATGTGGTACTACCCCACAAAAATTCAAATACCACTATACCTACTAGGTATGTAATTATCAATGACAGAAAATAAATTATCATATCATCCACATACGAAATGGGAAAAAATACGTATTATTGAAGCTAACTCAAAAACTGTCCAAGCAAAGTTAATATCATCTGGGACCATCTCGAGAGCATAACCTTTCAAACAAAAAAATTCAAAATACAAAATCGGTCCGTAGTTGACGGAGAAATCGGTAGAAAGTGGAAATACATTAAAAAAAAACATACAAAGGCAAAGGCCTGCGTACATTGTTTAGTTCTATTTACTCCTTTCCTGGACAAAAGTCCAGGAGAGGGAGAATACAGGCTAACTAACTTACTTTCTAAACACAAAATGCAAAAAGTGCATTTTGACCCCGACGTGATTTGAACACGCAACCTTCTGATCTGGAGTCAGACGCGCTACCGTTGCGCCACGGAGTCGTATGAGATGAACGCTAATTTGAAGACATAACTGAAACGATTTACTACCTAATGATTCTTTATCTGATAATAATTAATTAATAGCATTTCAATGGAGTGATACGATATGCACAAGTACAATAACTAATAACACTTACTTACTATAATTTTCTTTGAAGTCATATAATTACAAGAGCCGTTAGAAAGAGGACGAAGTGATCTTTAGGGGGATGCACTATGGAAGCCCGCGAAATTAAAATTTTCTTACGTTTTTTTGCAATTTGCAGGTCAGTGTCAGATTGTATGTTGATTAAAATTTGAGTCGCGACCGTAACAAATATGGCTTTACGGAATTATAATAAGAATCAGCAATACAGCAATACAGCTCCTTTAGAATTGGCCTCAAATGTCATGATTTCATGAAATAGTTATACAACAGGGTAATAATGATCTTAATGATTTTTATGATTCTATATAAATAAATATTTGATACGGCCGCGAATCATATTCAGATTAACATAGAACCTGACCTGCAAATTGCAAAAAAACGTAAGAAAGATTTTAATTTCGCGAGCTACACTGACGCTTTCGCCTTAAGTACCTACCTTCTTAAAAACAGAAGAGCTCTTCATATTTCTCCCTTTAGAAGTACACCTATATCTTATGTTGCCCGTTATTTATCTTGTGTAGGTATATTTTATTGGAGATCCAAAAGAAAGAAAAAATAAAGAAGAAAAAGAAAATGGCAGTGGCACTCCGGGAGTGCCGACAGTAGTGAAAACTTGAACAAGATCGCCTTGGTGGAAGAAAAATACTTGTATAGAACATTGGTCCGTAACTTTATCTAAATAAAGAGCACAATGGCTTTTACAAAAAAAAACTTCTGATACCTTTAAAGTAAAAATACTTGCATAGAACATTGATCCGTAACGTAATGTAAATAAAGAACACAATCCCGTTTATAAAATGAAGTGTCGTCATGGTGTCGCGAAATCTATGGTTTAGTCCCATCTCAAAAACGTCCAACGCGCCTAAAGAAGTTTTCACTTCAAAAAGAAGAAATAATATATAAGCTGAAAATGAGGATGGCAATAGAATTTGCATTTAACAAAATCTACCTATTAGTAGCGTTTTGAGCGCTGTATTTAATCAGGAATATTTAAAATAGTAAATTATTCTTATAATACGATTATGTTGCCGAGCGATAGCCAAGTTTATTTATTAAAGAAATACAGATAGTGCAATCCACGAAGACGCGCCCCACTCCGCGATTACTGTACTGTAAGCTGAACTCTAATACGGTGCGGAGCGGAGTGGGGCGCGTCTTCGTGGATTGCACTATCTATCAGGGACTGAATTACCCAAAAATTAAGGTACCTTTAAATTTCAGTATGACGTCATACCGTTATATAAGGGTTACCGAAATATTTCGATACCGTTATTTTTTTCAGTAGCGGAATTTTGAGGTTGGTAATGCATACCGGTATATTTCGGTAGCAGTACCATTAACCTTTATGAATGTATCGGTAGCAGTACCAAACCTTAATAAATAGGGGTTTTCTTTGACGCACCGCCGCCACACTCTGTCTGTCGTTCACTTGCTGATTGTAACTCAGTACCTATTAGTTTTTATTTTCGATCGGAAGGACACGACTGTGTAAGCACCCGCGCCGCGCCGTCTTCTTTCGCCGTTCTTCTGCCACTTGAATAGATAATATTTTTTGTAGTTGTGATAACTTACACAAACAAATTGTAAATAAGTTGCCATCAGATCACAGTGGACAAACAATAACATTTTGCTTCTATATACCTTTACAAAAAATTGAAATAAAGTTTAGGCCAATTACATGTAAAAGTTTAGAGAAATTTAATAATTCTTTGGCCAATAAATTATGTGTTCAGAGTTTTAATAATATAGGTGACCTAAATGAGTTTTACACTGAGTTCTTTTTACTATTAAACACGCAATTTAATGACACTTTCCCACTAAAAATTAAAAGTATTTACACAAAGTTCTTATTTAGTGCTTGGGCGACTCCAGGTATTCGTAAAAGCAGGGAAAAACGATTTGAACTTTATGGCCTAAAGCAACATATGAATAATACAAGCTTTCATAAGTATGCTGCAAAATATTCAAAAACTTTTAAAAGTGTGTGCAAAATAGCCAAAGGTCTTTATATTAGCAATAAAAACTACCTGGCAAATAATAAATAATGAATGAAACAGGTAGGAAAAACCAGCGAAATACTGAATTTAATTTAGAGACTGCACAAGGCCCCATTAACTCAGATATAGATATAACTCAAGAATTTGAAAACTTTTTGCTAATATTCCCCTTAAAACTACTGAAACTTTAAATTCCTCACCCGCGCTTTCTGCTGCCTTACTTAGACAGAATGTGAGGGCATGCCCTTTGAAATTTAGGTTTCGGCATACAAACCCCCAGGCTGTTATAAAAGCTTTCAAAGATCTTAAAATTAAATGAACAGAGGATCTCTGGGAAATGTCTGTAAAAATCTGTAGATCTATTATCGAAACCATTGCGCCCTATTTATTAGCTTACATATTTAACACCAGTGTAAACCAAGGAGTCTTTCCGGATCTCATGAAACACCACAGTAAAGTAGTTCCATTGTTCGGGGACAGTAAAGAACCCAAAAATTATAGGCCTGTGTCAATTCTGCCAGTTCTCAATAAGGTGTTTGAAAAGTTGATGCTCAATCAAATGTTACGTCACTTTAATAAAAATTCCATCTATCATGAACAACAACAGTTCGGTTTTATCAAAGGGCGTTGTACCACTAACGCCGATGTCACTCTAATAAAGAACATTTTTAATGCCTGGGAAGAAGCACAAGATGCCATTGGAATCTTTTGCGACCTATCAAAAGCGTTCGATTGTGTAGACCATGAGACACTTCTGCTGAAACTAGAGCACTATGGGATTAGGAATACAGGTCTTGATTTACTTAGATCATACCTGAAAGATAGAAAGGTTAAAGTTCAGGTAAACGGCGTAAATTCATTAGTCTTAAATGGCAATGGGTGTTCCTGAAGGTTCGATATTGGGTCCATTCTTATTTTTAGTTTACATGAATGATTTACGCCAATTACTTCAAAATCAACCGAAGATGGTGATATTTGCAGATGACACATTATTGATCTTTAAAATAAACCGACGGTCACAAAATTTTGATGACGTGAATAGCTCTATTATGCAAGTCCAAGATTAGTTTACGGTATATAATTTTGTATTTGGTTGACGACAAGGTTGCGTTCTTTAATGACGTTGTAGTCAACCATGCTCCCGTCAAAAAGTTAAGATAGAACGCTCACCTGCACCATGGATGACAAGAGGAATAGGAAAAGGCAATGCGATGTAGGGACCGTGCATTCCGTAAATTTAAAAGGGAGCGTACTGATGAGAACTGGACTTTGTTCAAGGCTGCAAGTAATAGATACAATCAGATGATACGCAATGCTAAACGCCGCCACATTTTGAATACTATCAATTCTTACTCTTTTGCCGATATTTGGAAATTTCTTGGAACTCTTGGTATCGGCAAATCGCGATATTTAGACCTTTCTAACTCAATTGATTTAGACGATCTCTACCGACATTTCTCCACTGTTCCTACCATGGATCTAACCAAGCAACAAACTCTGTCTCTAATATTTGGTCTAACGCGTCCTCATATTAATCCTTTCAGTTTAATTGCAGTTGAACCAGGAGAAATCAGAAAGATCATTCTCTCCGTCAAATCAAAAGCGGTGGGATGTGACAATATCACCGTGGTATGATCTTAACCATTCTTGATCATCTACTATCTGTGATTACCCACAAAATTAATTTTTCCCTTTACATTGGAGTATTCCCTTCCCTGTGGCGTAAAGCCTATGTCCGTCCAGTACCTAAGGTATCTAATCCCTCTCTTCCAACTAACTTTCGTCCAATTTGTATCCTTCCCTTCCTATCCGAAGTACTCGAGGCCTATGTCCACAAACAATTCTCCAATTTTGTTTATTGTAATTTACTCATCAGCCCTCTTCAATCTGGGTTCAGGTCTGGCCACAGCACTGTTTCTGCCCTTTTGAAAGTAACTGGCGATATAAGGACAGGACTTGAAGATACCGAAGTTACTGCTCTAGTGTTGGTTGATTTCTCGAATGCCTTTAATACCGTCAGTCACGACATCCTGTTAGCCATTCTGTCATACGTTGTGGTCTCTCCCGAGCACTGAAATGGTTCTCCTCTTATCTTCAGGAACGTTAGCAGTCCGTTCATGCTGGGGATTCTTCTTTATGCTGGTGTGATTTAGAAGCTGGCGTTCCTCAAGGCGGTATACTTTCTCCTCTTCTGTTTTCTATTTTCATAAATCTTATAACTTCTGAACTCCAGTGTGCGTATCATTTGTATGCAGATGACTTGCAGTTGTACTGTGGAGTTTGGGGAGGGTTGATAAATTATTTGACGCCATGGACAAATTAAACAGGGACTTGATAGCCATAAAAACCTCGTCTGATAGATTTTGGGTAACAGGAAACTCTAAAAAGTGTCAGGCGATCATCATTGGGAGTCCTCGTAGCATTAGTAAGATGGATGGTACAACCTTGCCACCAATCCTCTTCAATGGTACGATTGTTCCATTTAGCAATGACTTGAAAGACCTAGGCTTGCACATTAATATTACCCTGAACTGGCGTACTCACGTCACTAGAGTCAGCCAAAAGGGAACGCTGCGGGCTCTGTACCGCTTGAAAAACTTATTATCATCGAGTACAAAGACAATGCTTGTGCAATCCTTAATTTTCCCAATCATCGATTATGGTGATGTGTGCTATTATGACCTGAATGCAGATCTCCTCAATAAATTAGACCGTCTCCTCAATAATTGCATTTGATTCGTATTCAATCTGCGTAAATATGATCGTGTCTTTGCGCATCGATTGCTTCTAAAGTGGTCACCCATACGCCAGCGCAGAGAGCAAAGGGCGCTGACCACCTTGTTTTCGTTTCTTGTCTCTTCCTCTTCCCCTAGTTATCTAGCTCCCCACTTCCAGTAGATTTGCGCAAACCACAATAAAATCTACGCTCATCACATAATCGTCTTCTTCATTGTCCCACTCACCGCACTGACTTCATTCACTCTTCTTTCTTCGTTCAATCTATCTCTCTGTGGAATGCGCTTCCCCTAGAAATCAGTATGGCAACCAACCGATTATCCTTTAAAGTTAAAGTTCGCGAGCACATTCGCAAGAAGCTGGCAGTTTCATTACAACGTTAGTGTTATCCCATTGTTTATTTGTTTTAGTATGTTTATGTATTTATGTGTGCTAATTTTATATATGATCTTCATATTCATAGTCATTTATTCATTGTTTCTCACAGGTGAAAAGACAGTTTTTTCAGTTAACATTATTGTATCACTGTAACATACCCATGGGGTATACAATATTTATAAGTATGTTCATGTTTTTATGATTAGGTATATATATTATATTCATAGTTTTAATAGATATATGTATATCCTTATATTTAAATAAATATTTATTCCACAATTTCCGTTATTGCACCTACCACTGTTTGTCTCTGCATCACCCAAAGGTTGACTGGTAGAAAATGCCTATGGCATTAAGTCCGCCTCTTTACATTTGTGTGCTTAAAGTATTAAATAAATAAATTGATTTTACATTCTGTGATTACCTACTTCCTCACACACTATTAATTATGAAATTTTAGGAAAATCGTCTACTTTTACAATGTTTGTAAATATGTGAGCACTATGTATATGTCACCGTAAGATTGTGAGAACCGTTAATTTATAATCTATCGGAATTATTTCCGTTGGATTATAAACTGTCGAAAAATTGTGAACTGGGTGAAATGGGTTAGGTTAGAACTGTGGCCAACCGCGCGCGAGCCGAGCGAGCGAAGCGAGCGGTGCCGCGGTAGCGGCCGGCGAGCGCTACTT
The DNA here is from genome assembly GCA_963680765.1 of Agrochola lychnidis. Lineage (NCBI taxonomy): Eukaryota > Metazoa > Arthropoda > Insecta > Lepidoptera > Noctuidae > Agrochola > Agrochola lychnidis. The sequence goes on along the minus strand of OY796849.1, from coordinate 6,546,569 downwards.
CCAAATTGCTCGCAGCCAGGCAGGCTATTTAATATTAGCGCAAGGTGCGTTACGTCGCAAGCAAGTTTGGTACCAGTTCACAATTTGTCGGTTTCCCATGGAAAGATCATAAACTAGCGAAAAATAATGCGTTAAATTGTAAATGGTTTGTTGCAGTTCACAATTTTTCGACAGTTTATAATTTAACGGAAATAATACCGATAGATTATAAACTAACGAAGTTCATAATAATACGGTGACATATACATCACATAATTAAATTATCTTTCGTTGCTTCATTTTTAGGGTTCCGTACCCAAAGGGTTCAAACGGGACCCTATTACTAAAACTTCGCTGTCTGTCCGTCCGTCTGAAATGAAATGAAATGAAATTGTTTATTCTGTAAATAGGATATCGGAATCACTTTTACACGTCATAAAAAAAAATATTAAAATAAGCTAGATGAGTTCGGCGTTTCCTATCTGACTACTCTGAGAAGAAAGGCCGAAACAAACTCAGAGGTCGCAGTCTCTTTTAAAGTCCAGACATAATCTTGGTCAGGCCATATGAGGACCATGTAGATTAGTGTCTGAAAAGGTCTTTTGAGGAAAGAACCACACAGATTTGAGTGGACCTGTCCAGTCAGTGCAAGCATTTGTCAGTAATCGTGGAGCTCAACTTAGAACTTAAGGAGCTCAACTCGACGAGCAATACCAAAGAAAGGACATTTGGGTAGGCCGCAAAAGCTACTCAAACTGCCAGACCATCACTAAAACTAAAAGAGAAATAAAAATAAAAATAATATCCACATAGTCCTCACATTCACAATAGTTAAAATAATATAATACTTTACAAAGTAATCATGTCATTTTGAATATAATTTTCAACAATGTCAACGTGTTTATAAAACTGGTATATGTTGATTTTACATAATAATTAAAATGTCTGTCTATCACCAGGCTGTATCTCAAGAACCGCGATAGCTAGACAGTTGAAATTTTCACAAATTATGTATTTCTGTTGCCGCTATAACAACAAATACTAAAAACAAAATAAAATAAATATTTAAGGGGGCTCCCATACAACAAACGCGATTTTTTTGCCCGATATCAATAATGTCACTTGAAATATTCACAAAATACTCAGTTGTATTTTTACTTTAATAATAAATAATAAAATTAAAATAAAATAAATATTTAAGGGGGGCTCCCATACAACAAACGTGATTTTTTTGCCGTTTTCATAGATCCCGGACTCGCTCACGAAGGGTTCCGTACCATTGTACGAAACCATTCGTGCGCGAGTCCGACTCGCACTTGGCCGGTTTTTAATTCTTTTTACCTATTGTAGTATAGTAATTTTATTTTAGATGCATCGTCTTCACATATAATTATTTAACTAATGTTGGTAGGTACCTTTACAAAATATTGTAAAACATTTTAAATGAGTAACTGCGGAGTTTCTTGCTCATTCTTCTCCATACGAAAACTACCTTTTGCTAGGCGCGAATCAATTCTATTATTTTGTAAATTTTGACGTTCAAAAGTGCCTTACAAGGGCCTATTTGAAATAAATGATTTGACTTTTATTTTGTCTCGCATGTGTTTCGGTACCGAAATCGTATAAAGGTTAAATAACTATTTAGCTCAACACTTTTTCATGAAGAAATCGGTATAGCTCAACCTTTATTTCAAACCGGTACCGATATATTTTTGAGGTATTTTCACCTTTAACCGTAACCGCTTTCAGTCCCTGCTATCTATAATTGTATTATTGATACGGTCACTATAAAATGTTGTTAGATATTTGGTAACAATTTTATGACAAAGTTGTTGGATAAATGCTCCCTTAAATAGGTACTGACTTGGTTTCACAACTTTTTGCGGTAGAAGAAATGCATTGCGAGACTTGCATTTTTGTACATGTTATGTTTTTGATGGGTTATTCTGTCCTAGAATGTTAAAAAATACAATAGTCGTGGATATATTTAGTAACCTGTTCCGCGTAGCTATTTCTAAAGAGCCATAAAAACTCCTGAAAAAAATCGACATGGCGTGTTGCCACACCGAGCGCTGAGCGTTCAGCGCTCGGTGTGGCAACACACCGTGTTCGGGTTCGCGACAAGTCCATCGTCATCCTGAGGATGCTTCGTTGAGAGGTGAAACACTTGTCAATTTCTTTCTGGAGTTTTTATGGCTTGTTATAATCATAATCATCATTTATTGCATTCATGTAGTTTATAAGTTGTTACAATTTAAATAGGTTTCATACATGAACCCTGCTAGGGCACAGCAATATACATAGTTTAATGTGCTACCTTGTCACAATATTAAAACCACTGTGCTTAATCAATTACCTAATACTAATTTTACATGGTTATTAGATGTCCATCATTTATCATTTAAATATAATATAAATAAGTTACTGTCATGATATAATATAGGATAGGGTAAGAACAATTAATTGGTCATCAATTCCATTCATAAATTAAAATAAGAAAAAAAAAATAGCGATAACAATAATAATCATGAACATTAAATATCTCGACTCTCGAAATATCTCGACATGAGGTTGTTGACATGTGGAATGTGAGCTCGGCTATCATTGTGCCGATTGTCGTAATGGCTAATGGCCTAATGGCCGAAAGTCTCGACCAACATCTTTCGAGGCTCTCGTTAGGCGGTTGGATCAAGCGTCTGATTCAGAAGGCAGTACTCCTCGATACGGCTCGCATTGTGAGGAGGTTCCTGTCTCTGCAGCCCTAACCACCGGTAACTTGGACCCTGCTCCCGACACCGGCGGGCTTCTATTTTTTTATATTTTTAAATTATTTTATTTTAATAAATATTTAAAAATGAAATTTAATAAGAACAAAAATGAATAAACGAAATAATCATGAAACAACACATCGTAACATAAGTAGGTAAAGTCCCCGTCAAGAGAAGCTATAATTTTTGTAAATAAAAAACTTCTACCAAGTTACGTAGCGACAATTTAATCAACAAAAAATAATCCCAAATTCAATGAAGTCAAAGTAACGTACGTGTTATACGAAACTAATGAGCAATTTCACTTGATCGGGTTATATTTTAGCGATATAAAGCGCTGTCGTCTAAGGTTTTGTGGTACTGGAACGCATCTGATTCATGGAACGTAAACATTTGGGCCACGATTTTGAAGTAAGTTCACGCTGACGTTGTCTCCGCTGTCTTTCGAGTTTCGAATGCGTCTGTTTGTTTGTGGTGTTTTCGCGTATTAGGTTATATTGTTTGTTTGTAATTAGATGTGTGTTTTAATATAATCATATCCCTGTAAAAAATAGTACAAAACTGTTTTTATTTTATTTTACCCAAAGATTGCAAACCCCTGAATGTGTGTTTACAAAATTTATAGCTTCTCGTGACGGGGACTTTAGTAGTAAGTCAAGATTGTAGCGTAAATAGCTAAGCGGACTAAATAACACCTGAATCAATTAACTATCCTAGAATGTTGTTTTTACAGAAAGTCCAAGTCATGCAACACCATCTATTCAACCCATTGAGCTTAAAACAACAGAACCTTGTCCAAGGGACTTGATGTCCTTCTGATGTCCAATACAAACAAATAAAAGTTACCTACCATCTATTAAGGGAAGGTTCTAAAACAAACAGTCCAACAAAATACGGTCATTAAGCTCCATTACGTTTGTCTCCATTAACTTATTTAATCTATGCCTTAATAGACACGCGATGGAGCGGTGCATTGGTTTTTGTTCAGTTAGTTTAAAGGACTTAATTACTTCTATATAAAAATAGAAAGACAGAAATTAGATTATTGGAACAAAGTTTTGGAACGAAGTTCTTTAACGCAGCTTGTAGACTTTCAGAAATCGTCACGCTATAAGTGTTAATACTTGCGACTGTCTTCTTCTAATTCAAAGAAAAAGAGAGAGAGAACGCCGGCAGAAAAAAACAAAAGAAAAGAGTAAAGTGATTACAGTGTCGTGGGATAAAATTGTACACATCGGCCCGAGTAAGTGTGAATTTGGTCAAAATAAAAATCCAAGATGGCGGTTCTGATTCAAATTTTTCATCATGGGTATCATTTTCATGGTTTTTAAGCCGATAGTGGGGTCGAAATGTAAATCCAAGATGGCGGCTGTGAAAATGTTAGGGTTTTTGTTAGGGTTCCGTAGTAAACAAGGAACCATTATAATTTCGTCATGTCCGTCTGTCTGTCTGTCCGCGGTCTAGCTCCGAGACCCTTAGTACCAAAAAACTGTAATTTGGCATAGGTATACATATTAATTACGCCGACAAAGTGGTAAAACAAAATTATGAAAAACATTTTTTTTTTCGAGTACCTCCCCTACACGTAAAGTGGTGATGTTTATTTTTTGTTTTTTTATCCCATGGTGTGGGGTATCATTGGAAAGGTCCTTTATTAAGCTTTAAAGTGCTAATTATTTTTATTAAAGTCAAGTGTGTCCCCCCTGCCAGCTAAATGGTTGGTTTTGGGTGTGTGAAAAAAATCACAGCAGTAGTTTATATAACGAAATTAAAAGGAAAACTATCACAGCTAAGTAGGCTCTACAAATTAACAAGTAATAATCGACCAACTTAACTTTGCAGTTGCTAAAACATGTTTTTCCGTACATTCCGTATGGGAGAACATATTTATCAACTACAAACTTAAGTTCGTTTTTGGGATAAATTCAACCCAACTTCGGAACCCTTCATTATGCGTGGTCCGACATGCACTTGGCCGGTTTTTTTTAATCAAATCAATTTTTTTTACTAGTACTGTTCTACTAAAAAAATATTTTTTTTTTCTTTTGTTTGTATCTCGAAAACGATGTGTCCAATCGCAAAAATAATGAAAATTTCGACACCCTATATAAAACCCTTAAAACCCTAATACTCTACATGTAGGTAATATTTTTTCCTTCTTTCCATACAAAAAGTGAAAAATTTCATATAAAACACGTTGAGGCTGACCCCCCTGCGCGCCTCCGGCTCTAAAAAGTTTCACGTGGTTTAGGTATCACGTGTGGAGTTGCGATTGTCAAATTCGATTTAGATGTGTCAAAATTATTTTTAAATTTAGAGAATTAATTTTGCAGAATAGCTTTGAGATTCTCATAGTCAAAAGTAAGGAATTTTAGTGATAGTTTAGTTAGTTTAGTAGTTCGGTGTACAAGAGAATCGGCACCATTCAAAATTGTTGGGGATGGCTTGTACCTCGATGGAATAAAACACCAGCAAGGATTTGTTCTGGAGGCAAACGGCGACGAGGAATGGGGAGCTTCGGCAGAGTTCACAGTATGTTGTCTTGTCGAGCGCTGGGATCGCAGTGTCTACTGTTAAGACGTCGCGACGCCCCCGCAAGGGGGCGTGGCGAGCGGGGTCAGGGCTTCGCCCTTCGCCCGCGGTGGCCATACATTGGCCCATTACGATGGGCCCCTCGTTCATGTTCGCCTCGGACGGCTAATGGAAACGACCGCATTATCGTGAAGCAATAATGCGTCGGTGTGGTTGGTTGCTCTGAATATTTCTGTAGGCGCGCCGCGACGCCCTTAGTGGCGTCGCTTTCTTCACGGCATCCCGGCGGTCTGTCCCCGCCAGGTGAGACCCCCGGTTACCCGGGGGAGGCCCAGCGAGAACGACCAGCGACGGTGATGCCGACTCGACGCCCTACAGGTATAATATGTAGCTTTCCCCTCTCCCCGCTTACAGATCGAGCCGTTTACGGTTTGAGGGGTAGGCAGTCGCGTATGTGTGAGCGGCTAGTGTTGTAGTGTAACACCGCTCAGTGTATGCGTGCGTCGCGACCCGCATCGCGCCCACACGTGTTGTGTATAGATGCATGTGTAGTTATGGGTGTCTGTATATAGTTATGTGACGTGCCTATATTAACTTAGAACACGCCACACAACGGATGTATGTGTACATCTGTAGAGTCTTATTATTTCGAGTAAGCTGCGTGTAACCTGGATGCTGCTTACCCGAGGCGTCAAATCCGGTGCGATGGGGTCAGTCGTCCGCTACCAGGTCGCGGGGCAGGGCTTTCGCGTCAGGCGGTCGCGCGTGCAGTGGCGCTAGCTGCCTGACATGGGGCCAGGCAGAGGCGTCGGCACGCGCGAACATGGCCCTCGCGAGTCGCCTCACAAAATCATCCAGGCTCTCGATCCCGAGGTCCCGCTGGATGACATCGTTCCTCACGTAGCGAGGGGCGTCGACGATGGTCCGCAACGCGATGTTCTGTTGCGTGCGGAGCAGCTTCCGGCTCGCCTCGCTCGTGAGGGCGAACCAAGCGGGAGCGGCGTACGTCAAGACTGGGCGCACGTACATCTTGTACACGCTCAGCTTGACGCGCACCGGGATGCGGGACGAGAGCACAGGCCTGAGGAGGATGCGGGCGACCTTGCCCTGTGCGGCGACCTTGCGGACGTGGGGCCCCATCGTGAGGCGGCGGTCGATGGTCACACCCAGGTACTTAGCCTGGGGCGACCAATCGACGGTGGCACCTTGTAGTTCCAAGGGTGGTGGGAGGGGCGCGCACCCGGTGATCAGCGCCTGCGTCTTACCCACGTTAACTGATAGCCGCCATTTTGACAGCCATGCTGGCAGCGCGTCTAGCGCGCGCTGCATTTTGACCGCCGCGTACTTCGCATTTAGCGATGTGGTAATGTACGCGGCGTCGTCTGCATACAGCGCGAGCATCGCATCTGTGGTGGTGGGGATGTCGTCAGTGTAACGTGAGTAGCACGCAGGCGATACGCAGCTCCCCTGCGGCACACCAGCGAGCACCGGGCGGGCACTTGATAGCGCTCCGTCGACCACCACCCTGACTGTCCTGTGGGAAAGAAAGCTAGACACCACTTTAATAACGCGACGGGGCGCGCCTGATGTCGACAACTTATAAATCAGGCCCTCATGCCACACACGGTCGAAGGCCTTCTCCATGTCGAGGAATACTGCCACCGAGTATTCCTTCTTGTTTCTTGCGGCTGCGAGGTGGTGCAGTACCCTCGACAGCTGGAGCGTCGTGCTGTGTTCGGGCCGGAACCCATATTGTTCCGGCCTAGGTTCGATGAATTTCTGTAGGTGTCGCAGCAGGAGTTGCTCGAACACCTTGGAGACTGTCGGCAGTAAGGTGATGGGCCGATAGCTCTCCGGCTTCAGCGTGTTCTTTCCCGCCTTGGGCAGCATAATGACGCGCCCCTCCTTCCAGGAATCGGGGAAGGTCCCCGTGCGCAGTATCGCCGTAAACAGGCGCGCCAGTGCTGCTACCATACGGAACGGCAAGTGGCGCAGCACTGTGTTGGTGATACCGTCAGCACCGGGGGCCTTCTTGGGTTTGGTCCTCAGGATGGCGCGTCTGACTGCGCCCGGCGAGAAAAAGATGGGGTCCTCTTCGTGAGCTATCGGCGTTGTGAAGTAGGCCTCCAAGTGTTGCTCGACTGCTGCGACATGCTCGAGGTCGTCAGTCGGATTCGGTTTGAATTGACGCTCCAGGTGTTCTACGAAGACCTCCGCCCGGTCCTCCGCTACGTACTTGAGCGCCCCGTCGCTGTTTAGTAAAGGGCGTACCGGGGCTGGGGTGTTCGTAAGTTGTCGGCAGAGTTTGTGCACCGACGGCCAATTATCCGTCGTTGCGTCGATGCGGTCCTCCCAGCCCGCGGCGGTGTGGGCCTCTAACTCGGCCTTCACCTTTTCTGCGAGACGGTTTAGCTGGGTCTTCAATGTAGGGCATCTCAGCTGTTGCCACTGCTTGCGTAGGCGCCTCTTCCTGGCGATCATCTCGGTGACACGTGCCGGCAGGGGCGGCATAAGCACTCTCCCCTGTGGCAGTGTCGTTGTGGCCGCTTGTAAGGCGCTTTGTATGCAAGCAGTGACGTCACCCGCCGTCCGGTCCACGTCCGCAGAGGTGACGATAGGCCGAGTAGGCGTGGTGGTGTCTAGCTTCTCTCCGAAGGCTGTCCAGTCCGTGTGTCGACGTGGCGCTTGGGGCTTCAGTCGGGTCGGCATACCCGATAGGACGACGAGTACAGGTTGGTGGTCCGACTGTAACTCGTCGTCGATCACTGCTTGTGTGATCTGGCAGTGTAGCCCTCGGTGGACTACGACGTCCAGCACATCTGGCATCCAATGTGTCGGGTCCGGGTAATGTGTCGGCGTCTCCGGCCCGGACACGTAGTACCCGAAGGCTTCCGCGTCCGCGAAGAGCCGTCTCCCCCCGGTATTCATGGTCATTGAGTTCCACGCTGGATGCTTGCAGTTCAGATCGCCGGCAAGGAGGACCGCGTTGCCGCTAGGCGCGCTGACTAGCGCCCGCAGCTCGGCCACAACTAGGGGGGCCGCGGGCGGTTTGTAGCACGCGTAGACGTTGACGTCCTCGCCGGCAACGTGCAGCTGCACACCCAGCGCGTAAAAGCTGCAGAGGGACGGCAAGGGGAGTTCCTGGTGGACGACTCTTCGCCTCACTAGTACTGCCAGACCGCGATAGCGGGCGTTGTTTGCCGACCTTTCATCCTTCCTGTATATGTGATAGCCCGGGAACCGAATCCTGTCCTCTGGTCCCAGGAGCGTTTCGCTGATTAGCGCCACGTCGACGTCCTGTTCCCGAAGGAGATGGCGGAGGGGGGCGACCTTATCCCTAAGGCCGCGGGCGTTCTAATGTACTATTCTCAACGGCCTAGCCATCACAAAGTGACAGTAAGGTAGCCAGGCCGTCGAGGATGACTGCTTCAATATCTCGGCCCTGCCTTATTGCCCTGATGAGATCCATTAGTAGCTTTATCGCGCAGGTTGTGAAATCATTTTTGGATTTGGTCGAAGTGTTCGACGAAACATGTGCCGAAATGTTCGCCGAAGTTTTCGTCGATGCCATTGTCGAAGTCTTCGCCAAAGTGTTCGCCGAAGTACTTGCCGATTGCGCGATAGTTGTTGCGCCGCCATTCGACGAAATGCGTGTTAGTTCGGTCGATTGCCGCTGCAACCTCATGTCTCTGACCGCGACAGTGGCGGCGCCGTGCGGCTTTTGGGCGAACTTTGATGCATCTTGTTTTTGTGTTTTGTTTTGTTGATTTTGATTTTCCCTCGGTGCAACCTGCGCGATTTTGAAGGCAGGGGCGGCCGTAGGGGGGTCTTCTTGTACTGTTTGGGGGGAATTCTTCCTCTTCCTTTTCCCCCCGCGTCTCTTCTTCCTCCGCCCTGAGGAGGCGGCTTGCGTCCGGCTAGTGGGCTCGTTGGCCGCCGCCATCAACGTCGTGCCTTGAGTCTCTTCTCCGGTTGCCATCTGGGCTAGTGGCCTGGCTATTTCAGCCCGGCTTCTGGCCGTGATGGCGACGGTCCCCGCTCGCTTGTTTTTGATTTCTCTCTCAAAAACTGGGCATTTCATGTTATTGGCGGGATGAGGGCCACCACAGTTTGCACAGGTGGCCGGCTCCTCCCGCGGGCGCGGGCAGTCCCTTGCCGCGTGCTCTTCGCCGCATCGCACGCAAGCGAGCGGGCGGTGGCACTGGTGCGAACTGTGCCTGAAACGTTGGCACCGGTGGCACTGCGCGGGCCCACGTTTCCCACGCCAAGCCTCTATTTTCACACCACACATATTCATGAAAATGGTGGTGTCGAATATCTTCCTTACGTCCGGGGTCTTCTTAAGAATCGCGTGGAATACGCAACCGGGTCGTCCAAGTGCGCCCTTTATGTGACGCACGTACACCGGTTGGTATTCCAGCTCCCGGAGTTCCTCCTCGATCTCCTTCGGGTCCGTGTCCGCCGGTAGGCCCCTGATGGCGATCTTCATGTTTTTGTCCGCTGGCAGTGAGTATGCGAACCAGCTGACGCCGCTGTCCTTTTCCAGGCCGGTAAGGTAGCGCTGGACCAGCCTGTACTCGTCCTCGGTTTCCGGGGTGAATCTCACCCCGGTCCCGTACGGACGCGCGTTCGGAGGCCGGCCCAACTTGTCCCTTATGGCCCGGAAGTGTGCGGCCCAATTGGGCAGCGTCTCGACCACCAGCGGAGGGAACCTCATCTTCTTCTTGTTCTTGCCCGGCTTCTGCTTCGTTGTGCCCGCTGTTGCGGTGGCGGGTAGGGCCTCAGAGGGGGCGGTAGCAGTGTCAGTGGTAGGGGGGAGTTTGGTGCGACTTACCCCTACAGGTGACGCGGGAGGCGTCGGTGACTGCGGTGGTGTGCGTCGACGGACCGCGTCGGAAAAGGTGGGCGATTCGGGTGCGGCCCGACCCCGCGGCGCGCGTTCGCGCTGTGGCCGCGGCGGGTCAAGGCAATACCGCTTCGCCTCGTCCGACACGGTCTCGTCCGAGCTTCTTCTTCTTCGCTGGGGCCTGGACCCGAGTTGGTACTCAAAGTCGAGCCCCAGCGATAGCAGTGGTGAGTTGGGGATGCTCTGCACCCCGGTGACTGGTCCCGCGTTGGGCCGCTGTCCGGATCGCGGGGTCATGTCCGGGGACATATCTCCGCGACCGGAGGCGGCCGAGCCCGCAGATGCCAGCGACATGCTCGACCCCGCACGCGAGGAGCACGCCGATAGCATGGCGGGCGAGTCGTAGGCCGAGGTCCTGGGGGGCACCGGTGAGTCCGGCGCCTTCATGGTGGCTGGTGCCGACCGAACGAACGGCCCGGCACTGGCGGGTCGCTCCTGCTCAGCCATCACCGGGCCCGCCAGCAAGAGGCGGGGGCCGGGAGCGGCGACGCGAGGAGCGGCCGCGCTTGTGGGCTGGCTTGCTCTTGGTTGAGGCGGCGACACGAACCGCGGCGGCGGAGCAGCGGTCCGGGATGTGGGCGCGCGTGCCCGCGCCGACGATGTTGATGCGCGCGGGGCAGGCAGCGCTGGGTATTCTGCGCGCGGCGCGCCGGGGCGCGCGGCGGGCGTGCTGGGGTGTCCGGGCGCGGGAGCGCGCGCGGATGATGTTGGTGCGCGCGCATGCTGTGCGCGGCTTGCAGTTGCGGCCGGTCCCGGTGCCTGTGTTGGCACCGGCCGGAACGCGGTGGGACGGACAGGAACGGCGTGCGACCGGCTCGTCGAAGGCGTCGGCGCAGCGCGCGCAGGCGCCGATGACGTCGGTGTGCCGGCGGCAGTAGCGTCGCTCGCTTCCCTCGTCTTCGTGCTTGTGGTGACAGTTGTGTCCTCCTTCCTGGTCTTCTTTTTTGTTTTTGTGAGGCCGGCCGGTGGCGCACCGGACGCCGCGTCACCGATGTTCGGCAGCGACGTCGCCCGATCCAACACCGGACGAACCTCCTGGTCCTCGGCATCGCGGCCCAGCGAGCCGCGCTTGCCGGGATTCGACATCGCCGGTGGTTTCTGGTGCTTCCGCGACCGCGACGGCGCGAACGCCGGACACTTGGGGCGACTCCCCCTGTGTCTGCACAGGTACTATAGTTCCCTATGCACCCACAGAGAGAGACGAATTAAAAACTGCGGTCCGCGCGGAAAAACTGACTTGTGCGTAGAGACGGCTTGTCAGTGCGTCCTGATAGCCAATCCAGTGTCTACTGAGCGAAACGGCCCGTCTTTTATACCCTAAATTTCCCTCCTCTGCCCTCACTTCCTCTTCCTCTCCCCCGCAACCTCTATTTATTTTTCTTTTCATGAATCTTATTACTACAATCTTTATTTTATTATATTCTAGTAGCTAATTAACTATTTACACATAAATTAACATTCTGCGACGTCTTATTTGGAGAGAATACACATATTTTACCCTTATCCCTTTGTTTCTACTACTGACGTCGCAGAGGCATGGTAATAAAACACAAGGGTTTGTATCGCTTTATTACGCTTACTTTTCTAATTAGAATGCTACAACATTTACTTACAGCTAATTCGAAACTAATTAGACCTATTACATAACAAAATAATCGCACTTTAATGTCACACATTTTCTTTTGCCTATATCTTTAAATCGGTTAGAGCGATTTACATAATTCCAAAGCTAAAAATGGTTTTAATAACCCAACTAATCAATGCAACAAAAGGTAATCAATTATCTCTTTAAACAAAAAAGTGGTTTTCAAAGTTACGTAATTTTATATACACGCAATTTAGTAAGTCTAATCACTGTAGCTCCTCCGCTACTTGCGCCCACGAGCGAGTTGACCTTAGGGCATCGTGCACAAAAATGTAAACATTTTTTATTCTAATTTCACAGACTACACTTTTATGGCCTATTTACTGCGTAAACACCGGGGAGGGGGAGGGGCTGAGGTACTTCGCGTTAGCTTAGCTTCTCTCTCTCTCTCTCGCCTTTTATAGCACTATAGATAGTGCAATCCACGACGACGCGCCCCACTCCGCTCCGCGCCATACTAGAGTTCAGCTTACAGTACAGTAATCGCGGAGTGGGGCGCGTCTTCGTGGATTGCACTGTCTATAAACTACTATAGCGAGAGCGTGACTACATGGTCTCGGTTGGCGATAATTTTTTCGAAGCGGTATCAGTTGATGCTAAAAAGAGAGCGGATATGATCATTTCATTTTTTTTTTTGCCAAGGGTAGCCAAGAACGAGAGCTACAAAGTTATCCTGTTATAGGCAAAGCGTTTAAAAACAATACACCAATGCCATCCTCTGACTCGGTAGAAAGAATGTTTTCTTTTGCAACTATGCTAAATAAACCTAGGTCACACAAATTATCTGACGCCTTATTTGAAAAAAAAGTAGTTATGAAATGTAACTTGAACATCAAGAACTCAGAAATGTAAAGATCGGAGGTTATTTAGTTAATTGAAAATATTCGTTAAAACTAGCTTCTGCCCGCGACTTCGTTCACGTGGAAGTCGTAAGATACCACAATATACTATAATAACAGCCACATTTTTATAAAACATCCCTGTATACCTACTACATTTGTAGTTTTATTCTCAGCAGTCAAAATATGCAGAGTCAGGAATGGTGACTCGAGAGCAAGCGACGTACAGTTGTCCGTGTGAAAAGCAGCTTGTCCTGAGGTTGACACACGCAGCTTTCAGCCTTCGGTGTCGGATCTTGTGACTTGTTGATCGCAAAGCATACGTTCCCAGAGAACTGCATGCGCTTGAACTGATAATTTTGGGGAATTAGTGGTATACGCGCTATAAACACTGTCTTACCATCGCCATAACCTGTTAGAATTTCCACCTCGATGACGTTTCTCTGCAAAGACGTGACTTTGAGCCGGGTTCCGTTACACAGATGTACAACCGGAAGTCCACTTGCCATTTGCGAATTGAGAAATTCTACGGGGTAATGTGCGGCATCATCTTCATCCACATCAGTATTAATGGAGGTGTATATCACTTCACTCAATTTGTGAGAGAATACTGTGGTTGATCGCTGCAGCTTGATCATTTTCGGAGTTAAAATGGAAACACGCCCAAGAATTCTCTTGGTACGGTATTTGACTGATGTCCCCGTATACCAGACGAATAAGATCTTCTTAAGTGGGATCTACTTTACCAAGAGTCTCTGGTAGAGTGCCTCGAACAACTTTTAGAAGAACATCGGAGAATTCTTGAGCATTTGAATTCCGGCCAAGCCGAGCTCGTATGATGATGGTCAAGCGCAGTCTATGAACTCTCGACCGTAGAGTCGACCTTTTCAACGAAGTATTCACTTTGTCAGTCAGGACTGTAACACCACCCATCATGTCTTGGTTCCTGCGGATGTCCTGCAGGGTTCTGTTTACAGCTTCCACTGCTTTCCTTTTTGCCATAATGCATTCATCCCATACGATGAAGCGCAATCCCTAAGCACACATCCCTTGTTACTGTTGCGTGACACCCCACAAACAGGCGTTTCGTTGCTCTTTAAATTGATGGGAATCTTAAACATGGCGTGCGCTGTTTTGTCACCAGAAAGCAGTGTGGCAACGATTCCAGAAGATCCACACACAGATTTTAAAATCGCTAGGACAAATCTGCTGTCAAAATCTGTAAAATTCCTTTTATTCCTATAGTCTTCAGCTCTAAAATGATCAGAACACAACCTTGAATGTTTTGTGACTGTAAAGTACTTGTAACGTAGCAGTTTCCCATAGCTTACGAAGTTTTTCTTTTTAACCAACTTCAAAAAAAGGAGTTTTCTCAATTCGACCGTAGATATTTTTTTTTTTATGTGTGTTCGCGGATAAATTCGTCGTTTATGAACCGATTTTGATGATTCTTTTTTTGTTGGAAAAGAAATATTTCAAAAGTGGTACCATGATAAGGAAACCAGAATCTGATGATGGCATCCCAGAGAAATAGAGGGAACTCTTCAAATATTATAGGCAAACCTATAGCAATTTGGATATTTTTTATAGTAACTCGTGCAGTTGCTCTTGGAAAGCACTATTTGGTTAAGTGGAACTGATGATGATGACCACAAATAGCCACCGGAACTACTAAATAATAAGTATTTCACGGGTTGTGATTCGATTACTTTAATAGGTTGCAATGCAATTTATGCTCGTCACAATGCATATGGAGAAGTGGAGTTGATGGTGAAGTACCAGGAGAACTTTCAATGATGAACGTCCCTGCATCGGGAAAAGCAATATTTTGTAAAAAGTGATGAGCAGTTGGCATTAAGCTAATGTAACTTAGACAAATTACAAATTGACCCACTAAAAAGCGAGAAATAAAAAAATTTACAAAAAAAAACAATCGACTCGTATTACAAAATGTAAAAAAAAGAAAAACAAAAATAAACCGTAGTTGGGAATCGATCTTACAACTCCATGTTTACAAAGCAATCGTCCAACCGCTGAGTTAATTGCTTCGTTGAAATTTATCTAAAATAGCCGTTCCTATATATTTCATGATTGACTGCTTAGTTCCATAAAGGTATAGTGTGATGATAATCATTTAAAAAGTTAAATCAAAAACCATCTACAGTATCCTAATCTTTTGGCGCGTTTTTTTCCAAAAATACGAACATAACATAATATTGCTCGTCCCCCATAGTAAATAGCGTGATCGTTTATACCCTATAATTTGACCAGACTTATAGGGAATACCTATGCAAAATTTTAACATAATCTATCCGGTAGAATTTGCGTCACGTTAGAACATACAAATACGATATAATGTAATATTGCTCATCCCCATAGAAAATAGCGTGATAGTCTACAGTTGAAATAGACAAACATTTTGAAAACTAAATTTTCTGCATAAGAATCGATCCCTGACCTCGTAGCAATAACTTTCTTTCAAAATATTCAATGTACAATTTTAACTTCGCTACGATTTTATTATATGTATGGATACATAATCAAAAAAAAAAAATAGTAGTACAAAATGTGAAAAAAAAAGAAAAACAAAAAACCGCAGTTGGGAATCGAACTTACAACCCCATGTTTGCAAAGCAACCGTCCAACCGCTGAGTTAATTGCTTCGTTGAAACTTCCCTAAAATAGCCATTCCTATATATTTCACGATTGACTGCTTAGTTCCATAAAGGTATAGCGTGATGATAATAATTTAAAAAGTTAAATCGATAATCATCTGCAATATCCTAATATTTCGGCGCGTTTTTTTCCAAAAATACGAACATAATATAATATTGCTCGTCCCCCATAGTAAATAGCGTGATAGTTTATACCCTATAGTTTGACCAGACTTATAGGGAATACCTATGTAAAATTTTAACAGAATCTATCCGGTAGAATTTGCGTCATGCTGGAACATACAAATACGACATAATGTAATATTGCTCGTCCCCCATAGTAAATAGCGTGATAGTTTATACCCTATAGTTTGACCAGACACACAGGGAATATCTATGTAAAATTTTATCAGAATCTGTCCGGTAGAATTTGCGCCATGCTGGAACATACATACAGACAAACAGACAAAAATTCTAAAAAAAATATTTTCGGCATTAGAATCGATCCCCGACCTCGTAGCAATTACTTTTTTTCAAAAATATTCAATGTACAGTTTTGACATCGCTACGATTTTATTATATGTATAGATTAGAATTCAGTGTATTTGAACGTTAAAAATTATTTGTTTGTTCTTTGAATAATTAATAAAAATATTTTAAGAAATGTGTGTCATAATTTTCTATAATTTCTTCTAAATAGAATTAATAAAATTTATGGATGTATTAGTTTTTAATCAAGTTAATCAATTAATGATTAGTGATTAATGATTAACGTCAATAATCATGATTAAGATTACTTTTTTAATCATGATTATTCTAATCATGATTAATGTAATCTGATTAAAATTAATCAAATTAATTAATTGATTAAAAAATTAATTCATTAATGCCAACACTGATACATACATACATAAACTCACGCCTTCTTCCCATGGGCAGAAACTACAGAACGCCATCTGCTACGATCCTTACATACTCCTTTTGCCTCGTTTACGTTCATATATCCACGGCGGTTGCGAGTACTACGCACCTGATCTTTCTGAAGAACTTCACCAATAAGGTCAGTATATGTCGTCCTAGAGCGTCCCCGCCCGGCCTTTCTCTTCACATCAGCCTTATAAATACATTTTGTTAGTCGCCTAAGTTAATATAATAGTAGATTAATTATGATGTTGTGATGGCCAAGTGGTTAAGACCTCGCCTATCATGTCCGAGGTTGTGGGTTCAAATCCGGGCAAGTATCAATGTTACTTTTTAAATTCATGTGTACTTTTCTTGGACATTACTGATGGTCTAAGATCCGACATAGAGACGACCTTCATCCATCTGTTTAATGGATAAAAAGTATTTTGTATTAAAATTTAGTATTTTAAAAAATATTTCGCGTTTGGGTTGGCAAAAAAAAATCCTGGCTAGGCAATGATTAATATAAATTCAAAAATCTCTATTTTCACCCGAGCAGGGCTTGGTTGACCAGTACCCTAATTGCGTAATGCACGATCAATCACAACTTGTTTCGATTGGAAACAGATTGCTAATCCATTGCTTCATAAGTTGGAAAAAAAATCTGCTCAACAACGTAAATAATGCAATGAATGTTGTTGAACTGTCAAAATGAAACAAATTAGGCATAATAAAATTGTTTACGAAAATAAGTTACGCAATTAGGGTACAGGTACTTATTAATAATCTGAGTACTGAATTCAATTAACTGAAACTTCCACTACTTCGTGATGTCTGTATGTTATAACTTATAATATAACTAAACTGTCTACAAAATTACGTCGTAGTATGTAGTGCCAGAGGTTGCCGCAGTTATGTTAATTACATCATATTTGGAACTAAATTAACTGAAGCAAATGCGTGGCAGCTAATTAGACATCTCACAGCGTGTATAACTGACTTTAATTATGTGATAACTATCATTTTGCCACAGCAAAACCAACTCTATTTTCTATTGATATGGTTTATTTTAGAGTTTTTTATATAAAGCAGGTTGGTTTCGCGTTATTTAAATTGGTGCACTTGTTTCGTGTTACTGTTGCTGATGTTATTGAATAATTTTTTAACTAGTTTATTTTATGTTGGATTCGCGAGGCTTTGATGAAAGCATTTACTAGCACGCTCAGAAATAATGAGTTAATTTTCGTTGCGAATTCCAACATGAAGCAGGAAAAAAGAAATAACTGCACTCAATTTTTTTTTTCAGCATTACATTTTTTGAAATATTTCATGCACACCACATTGGTTTTTAAATAAAATAAGTCAAAACAACCATTGGATTTATTTAATGGATAGTTTAGTATAATAATGGAACCCTGGATTGCTGATCTTTGCGTTATACTCGTGAACGGGTGCTGCTTGTGGTGACCGGTCGTCTTGCTGATCATGGTTTTGTTATTGTATCTAGTAATTAACTGTTTATTTATTTTACCTCGATGGTCCTAGTTTATCATTTATAATAACTTCCAATTACAGCTTTAAATAGCTTTATGTAAGCGGGCACGCCCTTTATGCCTGGAGGCTTTTGTTTAGATATTTAGTTCTATTTACGTTTGGTTTTTATTTCTGCTTGAGTATAGTTCTCGATGTTTTTGGTTGGTATATTGGCGTGTGCTAGCTGACATATGGCGAAAAATTTATCATTTATGTTTTATGTTGCATAATGTAAGTTATTTTGCATACTATTGTATAGAATCATTTTTCTAACTTGAAAAGACAGCTGTGCTGCCGGGGAGTTTGTTGCGCCACTTCTTCTTCCCAGCTAAAGGCACTAGGAAGTGGTGAGGGGTGGGCGTTTTGGGGGACTGTCTTATGTAATTTTGACGTTCGAAAAATGCTGATTCTCAGCCTAGTTTGAATAAATGACTTTTGAATTTTGAATTTTGATTCGGCTAACTAAACAGAAGTACCTACAGGAATATTACGGGTTTTTTTTTTAACTAATATTATAGAGAGGAACAATTTGATTCTTTGTATGTTTATTTTTAATGAATAAACTCAAAATCTACTGGCTACCGATTTAAAAAATTATTTCGCCAGTATAGTGTGTTATATTATCACTGAGTAACATAGGCTATAATTTATAAAGATATCACGCGGGAGAAGCCGCTAGAGGAAGCTAGTGTAGTATAAAATGTATATTCTTACAATAAATCTCAAAAATTCCATCACCACCACCATTCCTACGAAATTCTATTTCATACGTTTTTGAGAAATGCTTTCAATAAATACTCAGTATTCAGCAAGGTAACCTAAAACCGTGCCTACAATTCAGAGTGTGCCTAACCATCTTAGCCGCCCTTAAGTAAATCCTTAAATACCTTTCCGTAACTTAAACTCCCAAAATTTCATCAGACGAACTCTTGAAACCGAGTAATGTAGACACTACTCCAGCCAAATGAAGAGGTGGATCACGCATCGATACATATCCGAGAAGCATCGAGTATCGATCCGAATCGAATATTAGCGATAACAGCTCTCGAGTTCTCGAGTCGAGTGGTGAGTGATTCAGTAGTGGTGTAGTTTGATGGTTAAGTAAGGCAAGAATGTATGTATGAGTGCAGTGCCAGATTAACCACGTAGTAAGAGTAGCAATATTGCTATGGGCCCCGCGCAAAAATGTGATGTTACAAAAACGTGATACGTAACACCTTTTCTGACTAAAACAATCCACGTCAGACAATCGGTAATACAATGTTTACATATTTCTAAAAGTTGATGGTAAAGGTGATGCCTCTCACAAGATAGACCGATGACCTTGTGAAGGCAGGAATCCGCTGGATGCGGAAAGCACAGAATCGGTCGAAGTGGCGGTGCTTGGGGGAGGCTTATGTCCAGCAGTGGATGCCTTTCGGCTGAAATGATGATGATGATGGTAAATAAACCTATTGAATATTGAATTATTTTTTACTTAAGAACCAATAGCAAATAAAGAAAGAAAAGAAAGAAAGAAAATACATTTATTTAGCACAGACCATAAAGCACACAACATATTTAACAGCAGATAAAAAAAACAAATAAAAAGTGTAAAGTGAGATGTAAGATCCTAGGGGCCGTTGATAAAATTTGCTACGGGCCCCGCGCTTACTGAATCCGGCACTGTGTACCCGTATTGTTAGTGTGTTCGTGAATACGGTTTAGGTTCAGTTGGCTAGCTCTTATCTTATGCTTGCTGTAGCTAAGCTTTACTTAAAGGACTTGGATCTTTAGGAGCTCTATGAGAATAGCTTATTATGGCCGTAGTGGGAATATAGTTAGCAAGATGAAAGAGGTGACGGTTGCCCCCCAGGTGTGTGGGGGGTTACCATAAGCGCTCGTCGCGCAATGAGCGGTGTCTTTGTGTCGCGTCGCGTGTCGCGCCTGCTTGTAGAAGCCTTTATTCGTGAACATAAATAGTCCTCCAGACCGAATTTCTGCCATGGCGACCAATCTCAGCGGGGACCTGCCTTCGGCGCGGGAGATATTATAGTGCACGTGTGTACGCAGACACAGATGCACTCTCTCTTTCCTCACTCTCATAGTCTGATGGGATGGTCTCCAGTCGTATCGAATCAAAGTCAAGGTCAAAGTCAAATCATTTATATCAAATACTTAGGCCCTTGTATGGCACTTTTGAACGTCAAAATTTACAAAATAACAGAATCCCATCGAAAAGATAACATGTCAAATTTCTACCGTAAAAAGATGTGAGATCTAATGTAAAACCAAGTCTGTTAATTTGTTCAGTAGGTTCCTATCTATTTGTCATTTTTATTTCTTTAACAAATAGAATAACTTGGCAATCGAACACCGCAAAAGAATCAACATTCTACATACAACAAAATCTACCTAATATTAGCGCTGCGTTTTATTTAATTAGGACTATTTAAAATAGTAGATTATTCATAAGTGATTATGTTACCGTGCGATAGCCAAGGTTATAGATAGATGGTGAACAGGGGTTCACCATCTATCTATAACCTATTCATTGAGACCATTCCAATGAGCCGAAACACGATGCCTGTGCTGTAAGTTGGTAAGGGGTTGAGTATCCTGCAAAGTCCAGGTGACGCTGCAGCATCAGCTCAAGATTACTATGTTCTTCTAATATCATTGAAGTAACAGAATACCAAATTTCAAATCGATCAGACTTATGAAAAATACTCATATTCATTCAAAAACTAGAAAAGAGCTGATAATCTTCAAACGGCTGAACCGATTTTGATAAAACATGTCTAAGAACCATTGACAGGAAACCTGCTTTCAAATGAAAAAAAACTGCATTCAAATCGGTTCACCCGTTTAGAGCTACGGCGCCACAAACAGGTACATCAAACATCGTACAAATGAAATCCGTCGAAAAATAAAGTTGTCCGCTTGCTCGATAGATGGCGTTGGCGTCGAATTAGATCTCGCTATGGTTTCGTTACCACGCCGCATATAAGAGTTAGCTATAGTATAAAACTTATAAAAAAAAAAAAAACTATTTTTGGATAAATCGATCCGAATTTCCATTCGGTCTGATTTATATTATTTATAATTGAAAATAACGTTCCCATCACAATTATGATATGGTGGGGTTGCGTGCTCCAAACTTTAAATTCAGGTCTGTGCCGGTATTGTTGATCGAAGGTGCCGGTAGAGTGTGCAAGTCCACCCCCTGCCATTTTCCTGTGTATGTAATATAATATATTCTTGTCTTTCCATAGTTCCAGGTAACCAATTCATTGTAGCCACCCAAACCCATAGCCCAATATGTTTTATTTCATGTTCTGCATTAGTCCTGCACCAACCGGGGGTTGTCCTTGGGTGCACTTGCATAGTGCATACAGGGATAATCGTCGGTTGGTGCCACATTCCATTTAAAATTGTCTAAGGGGCCTCTGCGAGTTGGCTTTGGCTCCTCGTACGCCTTCCAAAGGTCCGAGACTCTAGGGTCCCGAGAAATATCAAAGATATAATCATTTAATTCAGATTAGTATTCATAGAGTTACATACACCTCAGTCAGATCTGCCGCCCGAGGCATATTCTATCCGACCCAGATGACCCCATTACACTCCTCCAGGAGCAGAATAGGGTCAGCAGTACAGTACACAGAAACAGACGCCTCCCGTCATTCCGCCGACCTCGCCGCCGAGATCCTTTGCGATCGCGACCGAGTCCCCGAGTAAATGAAACTCCCCCACGTCCCATGCTCGAAAACGAGGTGCCAGCAGTTGTTGCAGCTGAGCACGTAGTTTTAAATACCCCGCATAATAATCATGGTGAAAATCTAATTTTGATCTAGCCTATCCCTTCTTGCTGTCCTCCCCCCAGCGATGCCCTAAGCTGAGATTCGTACCCCACAGGGGGTGCCCTTAGCAAGCATTCGCTTAATTTTAATTTAGAATAGTTTAAATGCTCCTGGCTGGAGGCTCTAAGTGTAGAAGCTTAAAGCCACCACGGGAAAAGTCCGGTTAAGCAGCCAAGACCTTAGTGGTCACAACTGCGAAAGGCCATAGTTAAAAAATAAAAGTTATTACATTACATACATACATTAATTAGCTTACGTCACTAACTAATCTAATTATCGCACTATCATGAGATCACAAGTTACAATAAAAGCAATAAAAATTACTTATATTCAACAAAACAAATCCAATGCGAAAGCACCAGAGGTTACATTGAATGCAAAGAACCCCAGTGCTTTCGTATTGGACTTAATTAGACTATCAATACTTTCATAAATAACATCACAAAACTAAAAAAAAAACAATTGAATGAATGATGAATGATTTCATGAATGAATGAATTGAGTGACTGACGAATGTTGGTTCCCTATCTGTTCAATGTTACCTTTGGACATAGACTCAGCACTCGGCCCGGCTCACGCGCGGCCCAGTTAAAATATTGATTTGGTTGCATCTCATACGCATAGAACACTAAGAATTTATGTAATAGTGTGTAAGCTGTAAAATATTGTAAATAAATCAGATTTGAATTTTATATTCTTGTCTCATTACCCCTCACTGTGGCCAAGACACCTTTAGACATCTCTGATCAGTCTCGTGAGTCTGCGGGACTGACAGTGAGTGTACCCTTCCCGAACCTGGAAATCCTGTCTACCATCTGTCATAACCTTAGGTCGCATGGTGCAGACATCCTGAACTTATTTATATATTTATCTATCACACTAGGTATATGATAGGGCTGTAGAGCTTATAGGGCTTAAAGTCGTAGGGACTGTTAGGCTTGTGGATCTTAGCAACTTCCTTTAACTTATCATATATTTTCATGTATTATCACACCCTTAACAGTATTGCGGCCTTACGTGACGTTTGTTAAGGGTGGATGTACACTATCCATTTGCATTAGTGTTGGGCAGGACCAGCAATTTCGATGAGTGTGTAATATGAGTAACTCATTCGACTTGGCGAGGTAGTAGTAGTATTGTACCACTTCAAATGAGGTGGGAAAATGTCACATTTTCATCAGCCTATTGGGACTATTTGGGACAAAATCCCATTATTGTGACATTGTCCCATCACATTTGAACTCATACGAGGCTTTGGGATGAGCTTAGAAGTATGAGGGATAATGAGGAAAAAACCTTTTACTGAGATATGCATGACTCCATCAAACGCATCGTAGTTTAGCTTCTAATTATGACGATATTTGTGTCAAAATAAGTAAACAGCAAATGGCAATATTGACAAATAAATTCATTCATCGAAACTCGCTTCGCTTTGTACTGAAGCGAAAGTTGAACCAACGAGTCGCTACTTCGTTCGCGAACGAATGCGACAGAACAGAAAAGAAGATAGACGGACGACATTCGATTTCGATTTCGAACAACAATTGCTTGCACTCGCTCGCACACCTCGCGTTGTATGTCACAGTGAAGCGACACAAAATATTTTTTTGAGGTGTTGCAAATTGTGGACCGATTTTGAAAATTATTTTTTTGTAAAGGTATGCTCTCGAAGTGGTCCCATATTTTATTAAACTTTGCTTGAATAGTTTTTGTGTTACCTAGCTTCAATAATACGTATTTTTTTCCCACTTAGTATGTGCATGAGATAAGTTCTTGTCACTGTTATTTACATAGCCGGTAGTGGTATTCAAATTTGTGTGGTGTAACTACCACAACTAAAAAGAGAAAAATAAAAACTTTTACAAAAAAAACAACAGACTTCCAAAAAAAAACATTACAAAGTGAAAAATAATTTTAATTTCGGAAGTCGGTGGCAAAAAACGAGAATTCTAAACCAGACACCGACTTCCGAAATTAAAGTTATTTTTCACTTTGTAGTGTTTATTTTTTTGGAAGTCAGTTTTTTTTTTTTTTGTAAAAAGTTTTTTCGTATGGGACATTTGAAGTGCCTCTTGTATGTTCTACCCAACACTAATTTACATTAGAGATGTTATCTTTGAGTAATTTTTAGGTAATCCTATTATTGAATATAATACAAACGCATATTATAATACCATAAGTACCTATTACCGGATATTAGTCAAATATTAGTTAACCGATTCAATATTAGCTACTCAATCTAATATTGATTCCTGCGGTAATACCAATGTAATATTCTCTCATAATAGTTAGGTAATATGAAATACCAGTAGTGCTATTCTGTAAAAATCTCACCGTGTTATGTTAGGTGAAGTGAGCGTGGAGTGAGCTGTCAGTTGCTAAGGATTGACACTATTGGCAGCTCACTTCACCTAAGTTATCACGGTGAGATTTTTACAGAATAGCATGGCAGATTGTCGTGAATATGCACGATAATTTTTCACGTATGCATATTTAAAAGTGAAACGGTGATTAAATTTTCCTTCATACTTTATTAGACTGTCAACGTTGACGGTCTTAAACCTGTTGGTGTATTTAAAAAGTTAATCACCTATGTACAGTAATATCTATTTTCTTAATGTCCCTCGGGAATCATCGCATTTCCGAATACAAACGAATGCTAATTTCCATATCCATCAATTATTAGATTTATCTTGTAAAATAATTTGAATTCAGAACTAAGTACTTTATTGTTGTTTTGTTTTGATTTTCGTGTGAACTATATAGAGCTGTAAAACTATTTTCCTATCTGTCGTGCTTGCGACTTTAGCAGCTTTCCTACCATTTTTAAAATAAATAACATTATGTTAAAAGAGTATTAACAACTCTATATACTTCCAAGTCGATTGAGAGCGTCCGGTCTGCACCAAGGTCAAAGGGCAACTGATAGAAATCCGACGACTAACGAAACATGAGGTTTGCCGAGGGACATTAAGAACATAGTTTGACTGTACAATTTATTGTTATTTTCCAAACACTTCTAAACATTATTCTCAAAATAAATACGCAATCACTAGATACTAACAAAAATAATGAATAGTTATCAATCACTGCCCAAATTAAAACCCGATTTTGGCAAAAACAATCTCATCTACAAATCATAATTACGTAAGTATGTACTTGTTAACATTAACAGCAGATAAAAATGTGTACACCTGCCATGTGGGTGCTAAGAACACCTACAAAATTATAATGGCATGCGACGACGGCTTTACCTTGACCATGTTTGTACCTATGTCTTCATTTCTGTCTGAAATATTTTCTTGTTTCGTACTTTTTAAATTGAAAACAAATCTTAAATGTTAAATTACCTACTCGAAAATGGATATATTATAGTCAATAACCCTGTTTTTTTTATCAAGGAAACCCCTAGAAACAGAAAACAAGCAGCCAAAACCACTGGATAATCTAGTTCTTTATAAAGATTTTAGATCCCATGAATCTTGCTTCTCAAGCTGCCATAAATTAGTCTGAAAAATATAAATGAAAAATGTATTATGGAGGAAAAGTCGCGAACGATCGTAGAAATGCAATAAAAATGAAATATGTAAGCGTAAATCAATAGTGAGCTATTTTTTTATTATGTGTATAATGTTGAAGCAATTTGCAATTTTGGAAATTCATTACTGGCAAAATGGTTTTTTCGTGAAAATTTGTATTTGAATAAATTATTTTTAGGGTTCCGTACCCAAAGGGTGCCAAACGGAAACCTATTACTAAGCCTCCGCTGTCCGTCTGTCTGTCAGCAGGCTGTATCTCACGAACCGTAATAAGTAGCCAGTTGAATTTTTTATCGATTATTTCTATTGCCGTTTTAAAAAAAAGTTAATAATTAAAGGAGGTCCATACAAGAAATGTGTTTTTTTCGGCGTTTTTTCTCGTTTTTAATACGGTTCGTAACCCTCCGTGTACGAGTCCAACTCGCACTTGGCCGGTTAAATATATTTTTGTGTTAGTATATTATGTCTTAGACAATTTATTGGTCCATCGTGTAATAGTGATGTGTAGCTTCAACTAACGTTGAATAAATGAAAAAGATGTCAAGAATTCAATAAACAATTTACGTAACGAAAATTATATATTTAAATATACTTAAAAAAACAATAGAAAAAAAAACGGTGGCACTCTGGGAGTGCCGACAGAAGTGAAAACTTGAACAATTTTACTGTGCAGGAAATACCAGTGTGTCGATAACAGTGTCGCGAGTTCCATTGTTTTTTTCCGTCTCCAAAAATGCTCAGTGCGCTTAGAGAAGTTTTAGCTTCAAAAAAAAAAATTTGTGACACTCCGGGAGTGACGACAGAAGTGAAAACTTGAACAAGATCACCTTGGGTGGTGGAAGAAAATTACTTTTATAGAACATTGGTCCGTAACCTTTTCTAAATAAAGAGCACAATCGCGTTTACAAAAAAATAAAAACTTACAGAACCTTTAAAGTAAACATACTTGCATAGAACATTGATCCGTAACGCAATATAAATAAAGAGTACAATCGCGTTTACAAAAATGAAGTATCGGTAACGGTGTCGCGAGTTAAATTGTTTTTTCCCATCTCAAAAATGCCCAACGCGCCTAAAGAAGTTTATTAAAAAAAAACGCTGCTCCACATAGAAAAACTGCCCTCTGAAATAGTGTAAGTATTGATGTGATTGCATGAAGTAATATTTGTAAAGTCAAACCGAGCCGAGTTAATAGCTGTGAACGAGGACATAATTAGCCGAGAACAGATGAGTCTATCGAATTACGTTAAGCGTATTTGATAAGTTAGGACGCTTTATTTTCATATTGCATTACATAATTTACGACGCCTTATTTTTGTTACGTTTCATGTTACATTTCAACAATTTGTTCCTACTAATACGATTAATGTTGGTATCGATGCCTTTGATTGTTAATAAAATCTACGTACTGTACCCATTTCTATTTTCTAAAAATGTCGGGAAACCTCGTGTTTCGTCAGTCGTCGGATTTTTATCAGTTGCCCAGTTGCCCTTTACACTTGGTGCAGATCGGACACTATCAATCGACTTGGAAGTATATAGAGTTGTTAATACTCTTTTATCTTAATGTAATTTATTTAAGAAATGGGAGGAAAGTTGCTAAAGTCGCAGACGCGAAAGATAGGAAAATAGTTTTACAGCTCTATATAGTTCACATGGAAATCAAAACAAAACAACAATAAAGTACTTAGTTCTGAATTCAAATTATTATACTCGATAAATCTAATAATTGACGGACATGGAAATTAGCATTCGTTTGTATTCGGAAATGCGATGATTCCCGAGAGACATTAAGAAAATAGAATAGGTATTTAGTGACTATTTTGCATATCAGTCTTTTCCCAAGAACTGACACATCACCATACCTCCAACTTACCACAATTCTATACCAAAATACATCTGTTCTCCTCTAAATACCTGTTAGATTAATTGTCCAGTAGACCATGAAACTACCGCGGACTATAAATTAAGGGGCCGACACGATTTAGTGCTGCCTCTGTAAATTAGAGGCCTAATGATACATTAGATTGAAATTAGTGATGTTACATGACATAGTCGATTGGACGGTGTGGTAAGTGTTGTGGATTACGAGTGCTTCAGTTAGAAATGGGTTAAAAATAATTTACTTAGCATTATAGAAACTGTTATAGGTTAGAAGAAAATCCTGTGTAGGTATTTTCTGGTAACTTTCTACTTCGACGGAGGAAGAAAGTTACAGGAAAATCCTGTTCAGGCAAAACTATTTTTATTTGACACAGAATTATGTTTAGCTTACTGATATTTTAGAAATGACCGTGAGATAATTGTGGTTACATTTTTCTTCTCTAGTATAGGCACGTTACCTACGTATAAGAGATTATAAAGGTACGATTCCGAGCAATGCTGCACGCGGCAGTACTGGCGCGTCACTACTTTTGTGCGATACGTCACTACTGTTGTGCGATGCGTCACTACTTTTGTGCGATACGTCACTACTGTTGTGCGATGCGTCACTACTGTTGTGCGATGCGTCACTTCTGTTGTGCGATGCGTCACTACTGTTGTGCAATGCGTCACTACTGTTGTGCGATGCGTCACTTCTGTTGTGCGATGCGTCACTACTGTTGTGCGACGCGTCACTACTGTTGTGCGATGCGTCACTACTGTTGTGCGACGCGTCACTACTGTTGTACGACGCGTCACTACTATTGTGCGATGCGTCACTACTGTTGTGCGACGCGTCACTTCTGTTGTGCGATGCGTCACTACTGTTGTGCGATGCGTCACTACTGTTGTGCGATGCGTCACTACTGCTGTGCGACGCGTCACTACTGGTCCCTATACATTTTCTATAAGTATTATGAGATTACATTCCAAGCACAGCAGCAATGTAACGCAGCAATGTCGTGAAGCATTGCTGCCGTGCTCAGAATTTAATCTCATAAAAACCTTTAGAAAATGTATGGGGACCAGTAGTGACATGGCAGCACTGCCACGTGCAGCGTTGTTCGGAATAATACCTTAAAATTAGTTCTGTCTTAGATCAGGTAGCTCCCTTCAGAATGGTTGAGCTGAATGGTGCTAATCCATGCGTCATGTTCATGAACGGGCGCCGTCAGTTGGGACTGGTCATCTCTTATGTTTCATATTTTTATTACGGACGCTTCTAACGTACACGTCTTTCTACATAGTTTTCACATGTATAATTTTAACATGAATGTTGTAACCAATATTTTGTAACAATTTTTAATTTAAAATAGTGTCCGTGGAGATTCTTGCCCGTTCTTCTCCATAGGTACCTACTTACTACGCTTCGGAATGGGCAACTAGCTTCATATTTCTGACTGACCGATTCCTTGACAATTCAAAAGTGCCTGTAAATGGTTTAATTGAAATAAATGGTTTGAGTTTGTTCATGCCGTTGTTAAAACAGCAGCAAAGCGGTAGTCCGGGGTGTGCCAGTAGAGATTATTTGAACACTCTTTAAGACTACATTTTCATAATCGACGTAATCTTCCCAATTATCCCTAAAAATCGCTCCATTCCCAATAACATCGTTACAACTTCCCACATTTCCCACAGATAGTTGTTATAAGTTACCGAGGCGCCCGCGGCTCGAACGGGTTGAATATTCATGCAGCTGTCAGTCATAACAAGGGTTGAATTCTGACTGCTATCGACTCGAGTCAACAAGAGCTGTGAACTGTATTTAACTGGTAGATATGTAGGTATAATATGTAGATGGAATTTAACGGAATGGAGCAAATATCGAAGTTTAACGTAGAGATTTTTGTTTGAAAGTGAACTTGGGAATGGATACTCTTTGTTTACATTTGCTCTGAATGAAATCTCGCCTGAGTACTTCTGCAGAGAAAAGAACCAATACCGAATGTGCACTTTAAAAAAACTTTTTACAAAAAAAAACAACCGACTTCAAAAAATACACTACAAAGTGAAAAATAACTTTAATTTCGGAAGTCGGTGTCATTGGTTTTGAATTTTCGTTCTTTGTCACCGACTTCCGAAATTAAAGTTATTTTTCACTTTGTAGTGTATTTTTTGAAGTCGGTTGTTTTTTTTTGTAAAAAGTTTTTATTTTAAACTTTTTAGTTGTGATACCTATCCCACACAAATTCGAATACCACTACCTGCTATGTAAATAACAGTGACAGGAAGTTATCATAATATCATCCAAATACTAAGCAAGGTAAAAATACGTATTATTGAAGCTAACTCAAAAACTACCCAAGCAAAGTTAATAAAATTTATATGGGACCACCTCTGAAGTATGATTTACCAAACAAAAAAGAATCATCAAAATCAATTCATAATTGACGGAGTAATCGCGTAACAAACATACAAAAAAAAACAACATACAGTCGAATTGACAACCTCCTCCTTTAGGAAGTCGGTTAAAAATTTCTAAAATCACGATAAGTGTCCATAAAATTTATGGAAATACATGCACGTTATAACGTTATCGTGGACGGCAATTATACTTCCATAGGTACATTTTACTTCTTTGTGTTTTCGTGATAGCGTGTCGTGGACGTCTACGATAATATCGTCACGTTAGAAATTATAAGAGCGTATATTAGTGTACCTATCACCAAGCAGTATGATTTGAAAGGAGTGTCTGTAGCGGTTACACCGCCACATCCAAACTACGCATCATAGACATGACGTCACAGAAATCCTGCATCGCGCAGTTAGAGTTTACCGAGCGATCGACATAGATACGAGATTTCAACTTCAAACCGTTGTGCAGTTGCCAGCCAGACACAACACCCGTCTGGTCGGAGCATCCTCCCTTTTCTATGGTGGATGAGTGAACTTTATACCCTGTTCCTCATACCACTAAATGTCAATGAAAATAATGACGGAATGAAACATATGACTTAAGATTGGCCAATCTGTAAAGCCTCTGCTCTCAAAACATCCTGAGGAAAGTGGCATGTCCTAGTACCAAACATTCAAAGACATAAGACATCCGCTAATCTGCACTGGGCCCGCGTGGTGGATTATGGCCCACTCCCTCTCACAGAGAGGAGATCTGGGTCCCAGCAGAGGGAACATTATAAGCTGAGTATGCAAAAACCTGTAAAATAATAGGAGCATTGGGCAGAGGTGAACCTGTAGTAGGTATACCCACATTTCGCCAGTTATGTTTAAGTCCCATGTAATAGGGGGCGAGCCTATTGCCATCAACCGGGCGCAAATCCAGACTCCGGGCTGCTACTGAGAAATGGAATGGAACTAGAATTTAATAATAAAATATATGGAATATATTAACTGCAATGATTGCAAGTCAACAACAGGAATAAAAAGCATGTTTAACAAAAATACAGCTATGAAAACCTTAATAAAAGTACTTCTACAAAGAATAACAATGAGAGCTCTTTGCACATAATTTGTTCCTCTGAAAACTGTAAAACATAAAAAACCTGAGTCATAAGGCCAATAATATTAATACAAACAGCACTTGGAAGCAATTCAAATCCTTACAAACAGTTGCATAAAACTACAATAATCGCTACAATAGGGCTACCAAAATATAAATTTGAGTATTTTATGAAAGCTTTTTAAAGTGAAACTTTTATTACATCGTCTCAAACTTTTTCGTCTGTGTGTTGCATGTCGCGTGACGGTCGGCCGCGGAGTAGGGATAAAGTGAAAGGCGCTCGTCAGAGCAGCCAAGGCCAATATGGCGGCGCCTATAGTTAGCTTAAAAGTTTCACTTTTACCGTGGTTTCATAAAACCACACAATCCTTTTTAATTATTTTTTGGTTTTCTTACATATGACATTTTAAACTTTGTGTTTTTTCAAAAACCAAGTATGTTTTTTTTTATTGGATGCAGTAGAATGGTAGTAGACCTAGTCTGAACAACGTTTGTTCTAGCAAAACTGTGATTCAAATTTCACGATGTAGTGTAGATAGGGAAAAGTCTATTACCAGTCAATATTACAAATCCTAACACTTAAAATTAAAAATCCTAAAAAGTAAGGAACTCATTAACCGACTTCCAAAAAGGAGGTGGGTTATATGTTCGTCGCGTATGTTTGTTTTTTTTTATGTATATCCACCGATTTCTCCGTCAATTGTGGACCGATTTTGATAATTCTTTTTTTGTTTGAAAGGGTGTGCTCTGGAATTGGTCCCGTATAAATTTTATATTAACTTTGCTTGGATAGTTTTTGAGTTAGCTACAAAATACGTTTTTTTTTCCCACTTAGTATGTAGATGATATGATAAGTTTCTGTCACTAGTAGCAGGTAGTGGTATTCGAATGTGTGTGGGGTAGGTATCACAACTAAAAAGTGAAAAATAAAAACTTTTTACAAAAAAAAAACAACCGACCTCCAAAAAAAAAACACTACAAGGTGAAATAACTTTAATTTCGGAAGTCGGTGGCAAAAAACGAAAATACAAAACCCAAGACACCGACTTCCGAAATTAAAGTTATTTTTCAC
Organism: Agrochola lychnidis; assembly: GCA_963680765.1. Classification (NCBI taxonomy): domain Eukaryota; kingdom Metazoa; phylum Arthropoda; class Insecta; order Lepidoptera; family Noctuidae; genus Agrochola; species Agrochola lychnidis. The sequence continues at coordinate 6,514,980 of OY796849.1, read as the reverse complement.
TTTGTAGTGTTTTTTTTTGGAGGTCGGTTGTTTTTTTTTTTTTTCAACATGAACTAAAAGCAGTTTACTTTTGCAAAACAATTGGAAAAAAAGACAAGACCATAATTAACCACTGCTTCCTACTTTTGAAATATTAAATAAAACCACTTGCTCTTTTACATTACAACTTATTATTTAAATGATAAAGTACCAAAAGATTCAGTTCAAATACACGTCATCCAATCAGTAAAAATTAAGACATTCAAGGTTTTATTGATACGCCGAGCCTTCGCAATTTGGTGTCGGGCCCTCGAGCCAATAATTTCAGTGATTGTTGCAGTGGGTTCGGGATTATATCAGGATTTTCTGCAGCAGATGCATACAACGATCGGCATCCGATGTTGAGCGTGGTGACTACGTCAATACTGTGTAGGGCTGTGCGTTGGGCCTTTATGAAGATGAAATGTTTAAAATATTGGTTTTGAGGATGTAAGTATTCATATTGATGTACCTATGAATTAAAAATCATGTGGCTGTTAATCAGTACTTCTTCCCCCCCTACCTAGCCTTTTACCAACCATGTTGGAGTCAGCTTCCAGTCTAACCGGATGCAGCTGAATACCAGTATTTTACATGGAGTGACTGCCTATCTGATCTCCACAACCTAAGACTGGTTGTCAGACTTTCGGGCTTCTAACGACCCTTAACAACTGTCAAAAATCCACGAATGACAGCCGGGATCAACGGCTTAACGTGCTTTCCGAGGCACGGAGGAGTCTTGGTATGTAAAGATGGTCACCTATCCACGGGCCAACCCAGGCTTAGCTTAACCTGTCGGATCAACCTTGCTTAATCAGCACTTTTTGAATGTCGAAATTACAGAATTACGAATTATACTCCAAAACTTCCTAGTTTTTTAACTGGGAACTTCTAGAAGTGGAGCAACATACTCCCCAGCAACACAACAGAAAAAAGAAGAATATATCTCAGAAAGAAAACGATTTTATATACCTAATTTTGTGACTGCAACGAGGTAATACAACTGCTGATAGATGTGGTGATAAGGTTTTGTCAAGCAAATCGTGAAAACGCATGCCTTTAGTTGAGACAACGGCAAATGCGATGAATCTAGCACTATAATGATATAATATATTTATTCAGACAACATTGATCCATTACATTTATATTGTTAGTATGAACTTAAAAACTATGTTAGTACCTAATAACTAAGAGAAACTTGGTCCTCTGAGTGAGGCTCCACACCAGTGGGCTGTCTAACTTATTGCCTATGACATTCAGGATGCTGTCACTGCTCCCACGCAACCTGCTTAGCAGTGAGGCTATCTTTTTACGCCAGGTGGCATCAAAGCCGTCTGTGCGCGACTCTGCGAACATTGTTGACGCACTGCAGAAGCGTGGCAGACGTAACAGCACCCTGAAGGCATTGTTAAACTGGATGCGCAGAGAATTGTAAGCCCTTTGGGTATATCTGAACCACAGGCTCGCTGAGCACAGAGATGTGCAGTACGCTTTGAATAAAGCTACTGCTGCTGCTGTTTTACTATATTGGTTCTTAAAAATAAAGAAGTAGGCTGAGGGGTTCAAAACTGTTATTTTAGACCCTTCTTTCTGCTTATATGCCATTTAATAACACAATTTTATTTTATTCTGTTCAAAACACTTTAATTACGAAATCTTCAAGTAAGCACGCTCCCGTCAGCGCAGCTTTTACCAACTCTTTCTTTTACGACCCCATCCCTAGACCTACTTGTAATACGAACTTTAATATCTAATTTAAACTTTGAACTTTTATTTGTTAAATGCGAGGCTTTTGGCTACTTTGTATTAGTGTGTGTATTTTTACCCGACTGCCCCAGAAGGAGGGTAATGTTTTTCGAGAGTATGTATGTATTTATGTCTATTTCTTTGGCACGCTCTGTAGCCTAAACGGCTTGATGGATTTTAACATATGAGATGTCGTTAGGTTTGTCTTAATAGTGGGAGTGACATAAGCTATATAATATTTATGTATTGCATCTGAAAATACAAGAAAAAGGGAGGGGTAGGTTTAAAAAAAAACAACATTATTGGCATCAAATAAAAGTTAGTAATGAGTCAATTTCAAATATAGGTATAAAAAAAAATAAAACTAAAAAGTTTGAAATAAAACAAATTATTTAAAAATACCTAACTCTCTACCTCCTACTCATACCTAACTGAAAAAAGAAAAACAAGCATTATAATCTATAGGATTTTAGTATTGCAGGCGGGGGACAAACCAATAACCTGAAATTTTGGTGAAATTTTGGTGTATTAGTGTGTGTATTTTATGACTTTTTTTTTGTAAAGTGCGTCTTGTTGGTGCAGAATAAAGACTTTTTCATTCTTCTAATTAATAAATTGATCCCAAATGCCGACAGAAGTGAAAACTTGAACAAGATCGCCTTGGTGGAAGAAAAATACTTGTATAGAAAATTGGTCCGTAACCTTATCTAATATAGAGCACAATCGCGTTTACAAAAAATAAACTTTCAAAACCTATACAGTAAAAATACTTGCATAGAACATTGATCCGTAACTTAATATAAATAAAGAGCATAATTGCGTTTACAAAAATGAGGTGTTGGTAACGGTGTCGCGAGTTCAATTGTTTTTTCCCATCTCAAAAATGCCCAACGCGCTTAAAGAAGTTTTCACTTCAAAAATCAAACTGCTGCCAGCCCTACTGCCCGGTTGCAAGCAAAGCCGGAAATACGCGGCTCACTTTACGATTATTACTTCCTTTGCGCTCTCTCTGTGACACTAGTGGCTACAAACGCTTGTTTTATTGTTTATTATTCTTTCAGGGTGAAATAAAAGCGATGATCATGGACAAATAGAGGGGGAGAGGGTGAATAAGTTTTATGGATATTGTTGTGATCTGAAGGAGTTATATTTGCAAGCGATGAGGTGTCATGTTTTGGTTTAGAAATCGTGGTGTGAGCTCTAACGTATGGGCTGTAGTAAACTGTATACAATTAGAGGGTTTATCCTAAAAGTTGGCAACGTCGTAAATAACTGTCAATGTTTTTACTGTTTTGATTAATTTGGCAATATTACTGTATGGAATTAAGAAATGTGGCTAACTAGGGATAATGAAATGCAATAATTAATATCGTAACACCAAATATTTAGTTTTAGATGTAAAAAAGTACCTATTTGGAAACTTTCCAAATGCCTTTTTTATAACTAAAACGGTTATAACATCAAATTCAGTGATAAAATTACAATTCATTATTAATATTCTAGTTCGCTAGTTAGCCACATTTCTTATTTCCATACAGTAATATTGCCAAATTAATCAAAACAGCGAAATATTTGACATCTATTTGCGACGTTGCCCACTTTCAGAATAAACGCTCTTAAGACGCAGATATATGCTAGTGACCTTGAGTGGTTAGCTTGCGTGTTCTGTACTGATCTCACGCAACGCGTCGTACGTCCAGCCAGTACTAAGACTCGCCCGTCAAGGAGCGCTGTCCCAAATTAGACACATTATTAATTTATTATACATCAAATAAAAAGTATTTTAATAAAACACGTAGGTATACTAAAAGATCAATAATTAAATTATCTTTAAAATGGTGGAGGTTTCAGAAAAATACGCTTGATAGATTGTGCGTGATTCTCAGTTTTTTATCTGCGTTAGACATTACAAATTAATTTCACTATGTAATATGAACATGATCTAAAACATTGTTGTTATTTTTTTCTAATTTAACATATATTTTTTCCAACTACTCATTTAGACGTGATCTTCAGTATAAAATCATTAAAAGTCAGTTATCGTAGCTTTAATTCTTATATTAATGTCATTAAATACCTACTTTGTTTTGAAAATTAATAATATAGCGGCTGCGTTCAGAAAATCTAAGATTTTAAGGTAGATAGGTACTGCAGTCTGACGTGTTAATCCAAAACACGTATCTCAGAAATACCTATTTCGTGAAAAGGGCTTTTAAAACTTTTAAAACCATTCATATAATTACAATACAGTGTTTTGTATGTGCTCATATCTCCTTCTACATACTATAAAATGAAATAAATATTAATATAGGGATATGTAACTGCGTCGAAATAATTGAATGAGCGCTGTTAAGGCAAAACACTGTAACTCGAGTTACAATGTATTGGATTGACACATCAGCTGCACTTTAACTGTCACTGTTTATTTCATTTTAAAAAAATTGTTGTGCGAGTATTTTACCCAATTATTAATCGATTTGATTTCAGTGAAGATTTAACGCAAACGCAATCAACGTAAACTACTTTTTAAATGACTTCCAAAAAGGAGGAGGTTGTATGTTGGTAGCGTATGTTTGTTTTTTTTTTTATGTATGTCTGCCGATTTCTCCGTCATTTGTGGACCAAATTTGAAAATTCTGTTTTTGTTTGAAAGGATATGCTCTCAAAATGGTCCCATATATTTTTTTTTAACTTTGCTTGCGTAGTTTTTGAGTTAGCTACAAAATACGTATTTTTTTCCCACTTTGTATGTAAATGATATGATAAGGTCCTTTCACTGATTTAGCAGGTGGTGGTATTCGAATGTGTGTGGGGGAGGTACCACAACTAAAAAGTGAAAAATAACTTTATTTTTGGAAGTCGGTGGCAAAAAACGAAAATACAAAACCCAAGACACCGACTTTTGAAATTAAAGTTATTTTTCACTTTGTAGTGTTTTTTTTTAGTTAGAGACTTCGTTTAAATGGTATAGCATTCGTGATTTTTTTTTAATGTCATGTAAATAGTTAAGTATTCTACGTACCGATAAAAAACCGGCCAAATGCGTGTTGGACTATGCATAATGAAGGGTTCCGTAATTGAATTTATCCCAAGAACAAGCTTAACACTATAGTTGAAAAAATGTTCCCCCATAAAATCCAACTGCAAATGTAAGTTTGTACGCACAATATTGAGTGATTTACCATGTTATTTTAAGAACATAGACTTCTTATAGGCTTTCCTGTAATCTATGAGTAAACAACCATTTTTTGTATTTTTTTCTAAATTTTAGCCTCAGGAATAGTCGATTTGACGGCGCGTTGTGTTCCACGCGCGCCTCAAAGAGATGTCAGCAGAATTGACGGGGTCCGCTAGGGCCGATGCCTGCCGGGGGTGCGAAGAAAACCGATAGGGAAATCGTGGCCCCCAGCAACAGGGCAACCGAAGGAACACGGATGGGTTTTAGTCAGTAAGAGTCTGACACGCCCTTCCGCTCCGCTCAGAGCGGAAGAAGTTATTTGACAATTTTCCACCAAAAAAAATGGAATAGTCAATTTTCATCTATTTTCTTAAATGTCTTTAAAGTATTTATTTTAAAATTATATTTAATAAAAAATATATGAGATCCTCGCAATTAGCCCTTTCATTTGATATGTACACGGTACAGTCTGCAGAACTGTTATTTTTAATTTTCTTATTTGCCCCCAAAAGTGAGCCCCATATTCAAAATTCATTTATTTACGTTACATATCCATGTTTGGGTCACAGAAATACATAAATGTGTACCAAATTTCAACTAAATCGGTCCATTGGATTCGGAGCAAATTGGCTGTGACAGACGGTCAGACAGACACACGAGTGATCCTTAAAGGGTTCCGTTTTTTCCTTTTATGGTACGGAACCCTAAAAAACGAATGCCATAAGAAATAAAAATTGAATATTTGGTCTACTTAACTAATAACCATGCACCAAAATAATCGATCAATCTACCTAGCTTTTTCCCAACTATGTTGGGGTCGGCTTTCAGTCTGACCGGATGCAGCTGAATACCAGTATTTTATATGGAGCGACTGCCTATCTGACCATGCACGAAAACAAAATAAAACAAATATTGAACTTACCTTAGATAAACAGTTAAATCTTCGATGCTTATAGGTATATATAAAAATCCATCACAAAAACAATTATACATCTAATCTTTCAAAACTAATTAAACGCTCACTTTCCTTCTTATATAAAAACAGAGATACCAAACCTTTTGTAAAGTTAATCCCGCACAGGGAATCCTTGGATTAGGCCCATACGTGCACGGCTCACAGTAATCACGAACCAAGTGTGTCCTACAAACAAGTCAATCTTAAAACGGGTTTGCATAGATTAGCACAGCACTCGCTTTCAGAACACATTTGGGTGTGCCACAAGGTTACGATTTTAGCGTTTATTTCTAGAAATTTGGAATGATGCGTAAAATAAGACCTCTTTTCCCACTAGCTGGTGTCGTAAAAAGCGACCAAAGGGACAATTCACATATTTTTAAGTACAGATTCTAATCTCAGTCTCAATTTGTCAAAAATATAATTAATTCACTTACATTTTTGACAAGTTTTTGATTGTCATTGAGATGAGATTACAACTTGAATTTGAACATTTTTAAGCACCAGAATTGGCTTTCAGAAGATAGCCAGAGAAAAGTCCTCTATACACTAAAATTAGAAAAAGAAACAAAAAGAGAAAAAGAAAGAAGATGTGGTGCCTCACTGGCTATCAATAGCAAACCAACTCACTAAGTTGAATTTTCTCACCTAAACTTGAGTCAATCATGCTGAAATAAATAAAAAAAAAACATAAACGAAAAAACATTTATTTGCATTTTTTTCAAATTAAATTAGCAAAATAAATTAATATTTAATGGTTTTTTTAAGGATAAACGAACGGCATGAAGTATTGTTACTTGAAGTAGGTACGAGTATAGGTTGAGAAGATCTGTTTTCTTCTGTTTTATCGTGTTTATATATCAATACCCATCACGTTTGAAAAATGCCTGTTCCTAGGATGAACTATTCCGACGCAGTTGCGTGTATATGGTGCCACTTATTTATAATTCAATTCCAAATTTTATAACTGATCTTCCTTACAGAAAATTCTGCGTAGTACTAAAAAAATGGCTCATTTCACATAGTTATTATTCAATAGGTGAATTTCTAAAAAAAACTTCTTGTCGGTCCTATCATTACAGGAATGCATTGTAGAACAGACTAGAATATATTCAAATCTATGATTGTAGATGTATTTTGTCCTGTTATTTTGTGTTGTGCCAAATGTATCATATATATATTTTTTTAATTAGTTGTGTTGTGTAAATTCAGGATTAATTTACTTTAATTTCATGTCTAAATAACATTTTCAACTTTAGTTGGATATAATTGGTTTTTAGCCTCACCATAATATTTGTGTCCGTATGAATTGAGGAGCCATGTCTCATATTTAAACGCGGGTATTACCAATATTTAGTAGTAAATTAAGCGATTTTGTAGGCCCGATCCTGGAATTTGTAGTAAAACACTTTAAAAGATACACGACTTTTAAGGTGGCTCCTCAATTCAGACGTCTGAATTGAGGTGCCACCTTACAACTCTAAAACTAGCAGACGGATATTTTTGAAAATTTGGTAGGATTTAGTAGTACTTATGCGTAATCTCTACAAAAAAAATGGGTTTTGTACGGCTGAATTTGAGATAGCTACAATGTTTTGATTTTTCATAAAAATCCATAAATTTCACCGCGCTGTTTCTCGGAAAGTAATCAACCAATTACAACATATTTTTAGTATAATTTAGTAGTAAATACGTTCTAATTTGTAGTATAAAAATAAAAAGAAAAAACTACATAATTTCGCTAATACAACATATTTTATGTGGCTCCTCAATCCTGACGGTCTGTAGAAAATAAATGTGCATAGCTACTAAAGTAGTTAATCAAATCGGATAACAATAGCACCAATATTTAGTAGAAATTTCTACTAAATATTGGCGTAATCCAACATTTTGTACATTCAGTATTTCAAAAGATATTAACAAAATAAACATTACTTAAAAATCTAGTGTGGTACGAGAGCCCACGACCAAAACCATATCACATCGTTTTACGGCCAAAACTGTATAAAATCATTAGTTTAGATGATTCTTGAACCCAACTCGGTGGGAAGTACCGGTCAGAAACGTCCCAGTTTTACGGAAGCCTATTTCTGCTATGTCAAAAAAAAATAAGCAGACGGTTTCATCACAATATGCCTGGGGGCCTACCACCAGCTCATAAAGCAGTATTAATATTAAAATAATACTGTTTATGAGCTGGTGGTAAGCCCCCTGATATTAAAAACGTACATAGTTTTCGTTTTCTACTTTATTTAAATATCATATTATATAACTCCAAAAACAGAAAGAACGTTTCGGAGTCGCCCGGCTAACGCACGGTGCTTGTTACGCTTACGACACCGATGATGAGTCCGACAGTAAAAAAATCAATTATTAATTTTATTTCAATAAACAGTTATTTTCAAACGTTATCCACGTTTCATTTTGTCCAATTTATTTAAAAAAACCTTTCTATTTCAGTTTGATGGTTTCGGGTAAGCTCTTTATTAATCGTACGTAAAAACGATTTATTTTGAAAAATGATTTTTCGCATCAACTGACCAATGTTCACCTGAATACAAGATTTTCAGACGGGTTGCTATGGGTTTTATTTTTTGCCCCATTTTTAATTTTCTCAAATGGTCTTCTGGGTGTGACGTTACTGTATATACTGGTTTCAGAAAATTGTGTTTTCGGTATTTAAAATCTATCGTTCAACTACATTCTGAAAATCAGACAGATTGCTATGAAACAGTTCGGTATTTTTTTACATAGGTATTTCAAATGTACTTAGGTTAGACGTGACGCGGAAAATGTTTGAAATTTTTGGATTCAGAATCTTCTGCAGTTGTAGCCACCGACATTCAAATTTTCTTACGTTTTTTGCAGTTTGTAGGTTGAATCATTAATACATCTCCCTAAGATAGATTTGTTCCATTAGAACATATCTCTTATGGAAAAGTTATTTTTGATCAAGATACAACCTGAGACCGACCTGCCGTAATCTTTTGATTACGTAAAAGAAGAAAAAAATACGTTACTAATCAGACAACTTTTCGATTGAACCAGGTTGCTATGAGACAGATATGTTAAATTTTTTGTCATTTTTTTAAATGCGCTCGGTCCACATTTGACACACAAAAATGTCTGAAAACAAACTTTTCGTAATAGAATTACGAAACCTATGTAGGTACTTTTTAAATATCAGACATATTGTGATGAAACCGACTGCTTGCTTATTTTTTTAAAGCAGAAATGGGCTCCCGTAAAACTGGGATGTTTCTGACCGGTACTTCCCATTGAATCGGTTCAGAATCATCTAAACTAACGATTTTGTACGGTTTTGACCGTTGAACGATGTGACATAGTTTTGGTCGTGGGCTCTTGTACCACTCTAAATTGTTAAGAAATGTTTACTTTGTTAATATCTTTTGAAATACTGAATGTACAGAATGTTGGATTACGCCATTATTTAGTAGAAATTTCTACTAAATATTGGTGCTATTGTTATCCGATTTGATCAACTACTTTAGTAGCTATGCACATTTATTTTCTACAGACCGTCAGTATTGAGGAGCCACATAAAATATGTTGTATTAACGAAATTATGTAGTTTTTTCTTTTTATTTTTATACTACAAATTAGAACGTATTTACTACTAAATCATACTAAAAATATGTTGTAATTGGTTGATTACTTTCCGAGAAACAGCGCGGTGAAATTTATGGATTTTTATGAAAAATCAAAACATTGTAGCTATCTCAAATTCAGCCGTACAAAACCCATTTTTTTTGTACAGATTACGCATAAGTACTACTAAATCCTACCAAATTTTCAAAAATATCCGTCTGCTAGTTTTAGAGTTGTAAGGTGGCACCTCAATTCAGACGTCTGAATTGAGGAGCCACCTTAAAAGTCGTGTATCTTTTAAAGTGTTTTACTACAAATTCCAGGATCGGGCCTACAAAATCGCTTAATTTACTACTAAATATTGGTAGTACCCGCGTTTAAATATGAGACATGGCTCCTCAATCCATACGGACACTAATATTTGCATGCCAAAATATGGCGAAATGTGTCATCGCACAAGAATACTTAATTAACACCTTTGTAACCGCATTTAAAGCAAATAAATGACTTGGACTTTGTGAAGTTTACACAATTTTTTTTAAATATATTTCAAGTACCTAACTACACTAATAAAAAAACAAACATATTTTTTTTAGTTTTTATTTTTTTATGTTTAGATATCGATACCCGTCCCATATGCGGAGTTTTAGCTAGTTAATTAAATTTGACCCTGTATATGGAATTCTAGAATTTATGGAATTCTGAAGACTGCAGCGGATAGGATCTCTTCTCCATTGTAATTTTTAGTTAGATTTGTTTTAGTTTTGCTTTTGTCTCCGCAACAAAGTATTATACTAATGCAGTTGTACTGTATCGAACACAGAGTTTCTATAAACTGAGTTTTTTCGTTTCAATAAAGTTTATTTATTGGTCAAATGCATACAAGAGAAAATAAAGCTGGTGGATTCGTTTCCACTAGACCTGCCGCTTGAATCCCAACATTTAGGCCGTCTCCATACATCGCACTCCTCAGTCGTTGGCCGACGAACGGCAATCTGCATAATACGCAGACACGCTGCTATAAAAATGGTAATGCACTCTGCATTGGATTTGCTGTGCAGGGTAATAGGTCGCTTGTTCGGCGGTTCTACGAAACTGCGTGAAACATTAAGTTTTTTTAGGTCTTGGTTTTCTTTAAGCTCAACACACACATGAAACGCGTGCGCGGGTCGGGCCCGGAGCGGGTCGGGAGCGTTTTGTGTGCTGACATTCATATAGTACAACGAATTACTTATTTTGTTGAAATAATAATTATGTTCGGTGAGTGTTAGAACTCATCTAATTTTAAGTAGGCACTAAACAACAAATAAGTAATGCATGATGTGCTTACCTGTAAGAAATTGGTACACTAGTCTATAAGTTTATTGCATGTATCTCATATCTTTGTATCGGTGTATTCAATTGTTGGTGAGCCAAATAAATAAAATAAAATAAATAAAATACAATATATATGTCACCGTAAGATTGTGAGCACCGTTAGTTTATAATCTATAGGTATTATTTCCGTTAGATCATAATCTGTCGAAAAATTGTGAACTGGGTGAAATGGGTTAGATTAGGTTAGAACTGTGACCAACCTCGTGAGTCGAGCGAGCGTAGTAAGCGCTGCTGCGGTAGCGGCAGCGCTTACTACGCTCGTTTCTCATGGATATAATATAAACTATCGAAAAATAATACGTTAAATCGTAAATGATTTGTCACAGTTCACAATCTTTCGACAGTTTGTAATCTAACGGAAATAATACCGATAGATTACAAACTAACGAAGTTTATAATTTTACGGTGACATATACAAGCCCGCCATACTGCCGCCCGTCCCGACCCGCGCCCGATACGCACCCACCTTGTGTATACAATGCAGTCCTCATCGGAGTCTTTATTATGAACATAGTTTACGTTTAGTTTACTACGTTTAAGACAAATCTAAATATGAAATAGAAATATAACATTATCAAAGACAGAATAACTTACTCCATTTTCACAAAGAACACAGTACTTATACTAATCTTTCAAACTGTTTAGGACTAGGTATAATGAATTTCGGTTTTTATATTACACTAGCGGACGTCACGCGGTTTCACCCGTGTAGTTCCCGTTCCCGTGGGAGTACGGGGATAAAATATAGCCTATTTTACTCGCTGATAATGTAGCTATCCATTGCATAAATAATTTTTCAAATCGGTCCAGTAGTTTTTAATTTTATTCGTTACATACAAAAATTCAATACACACAGAAGTCAAGACATAGGTACAAAAATGATCAAGGTAAAGCCGTGGTCGCACGCTTGTACACCTACAAAATTATAATGGTATGCGACCACGGCTTTACCTTGTCTACCTATGTCTTGACTTCTGTCTGAAATATTTTCTTGTTTCATATCTTTTAGTCGGGTTTTAGTTTTTAAACTTACTTTTTATTTAAATTATTTTGGGGTTATAGTTTCGTGATAAAGTATTTGCAGAGCAGCTTAATTTTATTTTTTTGGTTTATATGGTATAATAATACCAGCCTATTATTATCCCTCTGATAGGAAAAGGCCTCTTCTCATACAGAAAAGGCACGAGCATTGATCACCACGCGCGCTCAAGACGGGTTGGCGATTTCAGACTTATATATGTATATTAACTATAAGTCCAGTACCTACCCTAATTGCGATTTTTTTATTTCCAACTTATGAAAAAATGGATTAGCAATTTGTTTCAAATCGAAACAGATTGTGGTTGTGTTGTATTACGCAATTAGGGTACAGGTTTCCTCACGATGTTTTTCCTTCACTGATGTTAGTAATGTCCAAGATAAACTCAGAAAGCACATTTGAATTGAAAAAGTTACTTTGGTACCTGCCCGGATTTGAATCCACAACCTCGTGCATGAGAGGCGAGGCCTTAACCACTGGACCATCATGGCATTTATGGTATAAAAAATAAAGTTTAATAAAAAAACTGTAACCCGACCACGGGAAAATAAAAATGATCTAAAAAGTATGAAACAAGCAAATATTTCAGACAGAAATCATGACATAGGTACAAAAATGGTCAAGGTAAAGCCGTTGTCGCATGCCTGTATACCATGTTGGTGCTAGGAACACCTACAAAATTATAATGGCATGCGACGACGGCTTTACCTTGACCATTTTTGTACCTATGTCATGATTTCTGTCTGAAATATTTGCTTGTTTCGTACTTTTTAGATCATTTTTATTTTCCCGTGGTCGGGTTACAGTTTTTTTATTAAACTTTATTTTTTATTTTATACTTTTCCGTTTTTACATTTGATAAACGTAAATAAGAGTAATACAATAGTTCAGTAATTAACCTATTTTAAATTCCAATAGCAGTGCATAGTGCTTTGGACGAAACCATAGAGCGATTTATTTCGACGCCAACACCCTATATCGATATCGAGCTTCGAAGAAATCTAAAATATAAATATTTCGTTGTACTTGTTTTTCTTCATAAGAGTGGAATTACAAATTGTCACTATTTATTAAGATTTGATTAACTGCACGTTGGTAACATCTTGCGAAGTATCGCAAGATGTTACCAACGTGCAGTTGCGTGCGTGCGTGCGAGACTGCGCTACGTAGTAACGTAGCGCAGTCTCGCTTTTTCTTGTTTTTAACGATTTAAACATATTTATTTACTTTGAAAATATAATATTATATACATATTTGTAATGTGCTCGTCAAAACCTTTCTTTTGATACCAAACATGTCATGATCATACCATTTTAATTTATTTCGAGGTTAGAAATTTATGTGTAAAGTCCACCACATTAAATTTAGGGAAAAATTATATAGCCTATGTCACCCGGACCATTATTACGAATCTATTGATACCTCATTCATCAAAATCGATTTAGCAGTTTAGGCGCTATGGCGGAACACACGTAAAAGCAAACATACATACATACATACAAACATACATACATAGACTGTTAAAATCATAACCCTTCCTTTTGGCTTTGCCGTAGTCGGGTAAAAAAATATAACCTGTAGTATATTTTTTTTATTACCTATCGCAAAATTTTCTGAGTGCCCCATGTATAAATATTAATATTTCGTTGTACACAGGGCTACACATCAAGCTATAAATTTCCAGTATTAGCTGACCTCGCATTGTACGGAAATCCTTTAAATGCCAGATCAGCTTAAACTGGAAATGTATAGCTTGATGTGTAGCCGTGTGTAGGTACTTGTTTTTCTTCATAGAGGAATTGAAGATGGAATTACAAACCGTTACTATTTATTAAGATTTGATTAACTGCACGTTGGTATCATCTTGCGATACAATGTAGCACAGTCTTACTTTTGCTTGTTTTTAACAATTTAAACATATTTATTTACTTTAAAAGTATAACATTATTTACATATTTGTAATGTGCTCGTCAAGACCTTTCTTTTGGTATCAAACATGTCATGATCATCTCATTTTAATTTTTTTCGAGGTTTGAAATTTACGTGTAAAATCCACCCTATTAAATTTATTGAAAATTGTTATAGCCTATGTCACCCGGACTATTATTACAAATCTATTGATACCTCATTCATCAAAATCGGTTCAGTAGTTTAGGCGCTACGGTGGAACACACGTAAAAGCAAACATACATACATACATACAAACATATAAACATACAAACATACATACATAGACTGTTAAAATCATAACCCTTCCTTTTGGCTTTGCCGTAGTCGGGTAAAAATTGGTATTAATTTTACAGCCGCGCCGCACGAAGCACAGTCTCACTTTTACTTGTTTGTAACAATTTAAACTTATTTATTTACGTGGAAAATATGATATATATACATATTTGTAATGTGCTCGTCAAGTCCTTTCATTTAATACCCAACATGGCACAATTCAATTATTTTTATTTTTTATTTCGTTACTTTATGTCCTCTAGAGGGCGCCATATTGCATGTAATGTGACGTCGCATAGTCTATAACCAGCGGACAATCAATACGCTTCCAATGATACCTCATTTGTCAAATTATAATCAGCAGTTTAGAAGTTATGAGGTAACAGATGCACATACATACATACATACATACCGGTCAAAATAATAACCCTCCTTTTTGTTTCACCGTAGTCGGGTAAAAATACAAATCTTTCCTCTTTATAATATTATAAGTATATGAGTATAAGTATAGATAGTATTGATTACACTACCACTATATAAATAAAATATACGAACTTTAGGACTTACATATTCGTACAAACATCACAAATATCTATCTAGTACAAAAGGGCAACAGTTTATTTTATTTTTAGGGTTCCATACCCGAAGGATGCCAAACGGAACCCTATTACTAAGCATCCGCTGTCCGTCCGTCAGCGGGCTGTATCTCATGAACCGTAAAAGGTAGACAGTTGAAATTTTCACAGATTGTGTATTTCTATTGCCGCTATTGCTTCAAAAACGGTGAAGGAAAACATCGTGAGGCATGCCTGAGAGAAATTTATCGACGGTTTCACATACCGTGAAGCCAAGTCAGAGGCCCATGAGGGCTTTATAACTCTGATACCAGTTAGTCACTAACCACACGAAAGGAAGAAGATTTCCGCTATAACAACAAATAATAAATATTCAATAAAATTAATAATTAAGTCGCAATACAAGAAACAAGTTTTTTTCGCCATTTTATACTCGATCTTAACACGGTACCTTCGTGCGCGAGTCCGAATCACACTTGGCCGGTTTTTCTTTTTAATAAACATGGACTTGGTCAGAACTTCCCACGAAGTGTTCGAATGATAAGATTAGCGCAGAGATGAGATACTTAGCCATAACTAGCATAACAAAATCAAAATCAAAATATTTTATTTCACATAAACCTACAAGGGCACTTATGAAACGTCAGAAGCTAGGTGCACGGTTCCAATTGGTCGCTTCCTATGGAGAAGAGCCGGCAAGAAACTCCACGGTTACTCTTTTCAAAATAAATTGTTTCTACAATGTTTTCAAATTACAATGTTAATAGGTATGGGAGGACAGTGTAGGCCTATCAACAAGTACCAGGAACTTAGTAAAATAGAAAATGGTCCACAAGTCTACAGCCTACAACGTTCTCACATTCACAAAATCTAAAAGAAAAGAATCTATATAAAAGATAAACAAAATAATAAAAATAAGGACCTATTTAAACCAAATGACATGATTGCCTAGTGGCATGATACAGCTGTAAAAAAAATAAATTGTAGGTATATTATGTTAACACAACACACATTCTACTTCCTCTAATTAGCACATGTTTAACTACCCCACTTAAACGTAAGTTACCCCACAAACCGAAGCC
Organism: Agrochola lychnidis; assembly: GCA_963680765.1. Taxonomy (NCBI): domain Eukaryota; kingdom Metazoa; phylum Arthropoda; class Insecta; order Lepidoptera; family Noctuidae; genus Agrochola; species Agrochola lychnidis. The sequence goes on along the minus strand of OY796849.1, from coordinate 6,499,178 downwards.
GGCGATACTACTGTTAAACTTGTAAACATAACTTACATCCGAACAGCACTAATAAACGACAATGGCGCGTACATAAATTCTCTTAAAGCTATAAATAATGGAAAATTGCCCACCCGTGTCACGCAGTATCAAATTGCTGCCGATGTCAGGAAGACTGAAGATACTAATAGAGGATACGACATGGTCGGGATAAGCGACACTTACATGGCTATGCCACCTTATAGAATAATAATATATTTATAATAATACCTTATAGAATATCATACTTTAAATAAACAATAAATGAATAAATTCATTTATTTCGGATAAATAACACCCATAGCCAAACATAAATTAACAAATAAGATCAATAAAATAAAATACAATAAAATCAAACATCATCATCATCATCATTTCAGCCGAAAGACGTCCACTGCTGGACATAGGCCTCCTCCAAGCACCGCCATCTTCGACCGATTCTGTGCTTTCCGCATCCAGTGGATTCCTGCGGCTTCACAAGGAATCAAACACCAATTAAAATAAAATCAAATGAAAATGGCTTTAGTTGGCTATGCCACCTTATAGAATATCATACTTTATGCCTGGAGGCTTTTATTTAGATATTTAGTTCTTTTTACGTTTAGTTTATATTTTTTAATTCTGCTTGAGTATAGTTCTCGATGTTTTTGGTTGGTATATTGGCGTGTGCTAGCTGACATATGGCCAATAATTTATACTTAATTAAAATAATGTTTTGTGTTGCATAATAATTTTGCATACTATTGTATAGAGTTATTTTTATTTTTTTCTAACTTGAACAGACAGCTGTGCTGCTGGGGAGTTTGTTGCGCCTCTTCTTCTTCCCAGCTAAAGGCACTAGGAAGTGGTGAAGGGTGGGCGTTTTTGGGGGACTGTCTTATGTCATTTTGACGTTCGAAAAGTGCTGGTTCTCAGCCTAATTTGAATAAATGACTTTTGAATTTTTGAATTTTGAATTGGTAATAATATAGGTGAACAAAATGCAAGCTTTTTCTATAAGATTGGCATCACATAACAATTTTTTTTTTGCAGGTGTCTATCGATGATAGAAGAAAAAATATAAATTCGGTTTAGGAACTTTAGAGGTATGATGATCACGTCGGGATTTTGTGTGACGTCAGGTTTTTGATGCGTAGTACGTATGTGGCAATTTATATGCCACCACAGGACAAATCAATAACATGAAAAAACCTGTAATAAATCTCAATGAGATAAACCAGTAGTATCAATAAATTACATTTTTGGTACTACACAAAATCAATAGGTATCCTACTAATTTGAGCTCAACTTTTCTTACTAATATTTCTCTCTTACTTTTGCAAGGTTAAAATATTTGGTTAACATATCCGTATAACATTAATCATTTGTTAAGGAAACCTTCAATGAATGGTGCTGACAGTATCAACAACTTGCAATCTTAAGCTAAAGCTTCATTAATCACGAAAACTTCTGTTTTTGCTTCACAAACGGCTAATATTTTGGGATACTGTGGCGCAAAATTATTGGATCAATTTCTTATAAATGAAATTGTTATGATGTTGCTTAAAACTTGCTAGGTACGGCAAGGCCTTTGTCGCTTACTATTCAATATAGTTATATTTTTATTATGCCAATAAAATATCTACTAATAAAATTAGATATTGAGTTGAGCTCCTTAAGTTCTGAGTTGAGCTCCACGATTACTGACAAATGCTTGCTCTGACTGGACAGGTCCACTCAAATATATGTGGTTCTTTCCTCAAAAGACCATTTCAGATAATAATTTACATGACCTGACCAAGATTATGTCTGGACTTTAAAAGAGACTGCGACCTCTGAGTTTGTTTCGGCCTTTCTTCTCAGAGTAGTCACATAGGAAACGCCGAACTCATCTAGCTTATTTTTTGGTATTATTTTTAACATGACGTGTAAAAGTTATTCCGATATCCTATTTACAGAATAAACAATTTCATTTCATTTCATACCCCTCTTCTGGGGCGGTCGGGTAAATAATTAACACACATGATTGTGTTGCGTCATAGCAAATGTGACATCCATTAATCATGATAATCATTCTTTAGCTACATCAGAAAAAAATATTATTTGTTCAAAACTTTTGAAATAGTATAAAATTTAATGATTATAATATTTTAATCAGGCTCCTAAATGGTATGTTACTTTGGATCATAGTAGATAAAACGATGCCTAAAAGATTGTTTGGTGATACCTCAGCAGTAAGTTCAAGATCTTCGCTTCCCTAATATCACGGCAAGAGCCGATATAAATATAATGTAATACATTGCTCCCTGACTAAGTGGGCTTCTGCTTGCTATTGTTAAATACCTGAATAATTACCAATAATCAAGTATTATTAATTCACCATGGCAAAACCTATTCGCCGATTATTGCAGCAATTTTAATTAAAATGTTTCGTTAATAACAAATTGAATGCCTTTTGTCTGCGATAATTGGTATTTAAGAATGTAAATTGGGCTAATTTGTTAAAGGTCGGAAGAGGGATTAATGGTTCGTGTAAATTATTTTACGGTATTGTTTAGTGGTTATAGGATAAAACTAGTGAAATAAACCGATTGGCAGAACAAGCCTAACCATGGATAATTGTTTTTGTTTTTTTTTTCTCAATTCATAATAATATAATTTCTTTATTTACACTTCAAAGTCACAAACATCTGTGTAGCCCTGGCTCTTGTACTAGGAGTTCCAGTATCACAAGAGCCAATTAGTTTTAATCATAGCCTGGCAGTTTAAGTAATATATGCGGCCTACCCAAATGTCCGAAAATTTTCGGCTCGCCCGGTTCGTATCGGAAAACGAGTTATGGAGCTCAAATAGAGTTGGGCAGTAGGTACACCTAGCAAGATGATGTGATGACAGGTGGAGTAAGGCAGTGACCGAATGGGTTCCAAGAAGTTAAAGACGAAGTGTCGGCCGTCCGTCGGCGAGATGGGTAGACGACATTGTTACCATCGCGGGTAGAACCTGGATGAAGCTGACACAGGAACGTGAGGATTGGGAAAAGGAAAGAAAGGCCTATGCTCAGCGGTGGGTGAAGTCGGGTTGTGGATGATGATGATGACCCAAATGTCCTTTCTTTGGCATTGTTCGTCGAATCGTTGAGCTATTACTTAAGTTCTGAGTTGAGCTGCACGTTTACTGACTGGACAGGTCCACTCAATCTGTGTGGTTCTTTCCTCAGAGGATCATGATCAAGACAATCCCACTTATGTGTCTACCTTCTCTACCAAGTGTTACGTGGTTAGGGTTCCGTACCTCTAAAGGAAAAAACGGAACCTTTATAGGATTACTTCGTTGTCCATCTGTCAGTCTGTCAAAACCAATTTTCTCAGAAACGCGTGGAAGTATCAAGTTAAAATTAATCTCAAATACGTAGATCCATGGTGCTTTGGAGCTCTAAAAAAATCAAGCTTCTAGATCAACGCAATTAAAAATACGGTCATTTATATTTTGATACTCGCTAATAAATCAAAACCTACAGGGTAGGTACTTCCGTAGACCTAGAATCATGAAATTTGGCAGGAAGCAAGATCTCACAGCACAAGTAAAGGAAAAAGTCCGAAAATCGTTAATTTGTAGAATTATCAAATTAAAAAAAAAATGTTTTGCGATTACAAATTTACATTTGCAGTTAGAGAATTGACCGTGACGTATAACGACGTATGGGAGAATATGTTTTTCAACTACAATGTTAAGTTTGTTTTTGGGATAAATTCATTCCCACTACGAAAACCTTCTTTGTGCGTGGTCCGATACGCACTTCGCCGGTTTTTTAGTTTGTGTACTTATATTTTGCCGATGCACGTATCGTTTCCGTGGTGTAGCGGTTATCACATCTGCCTAACACGCAGAAGGCCCCCGGTTCGATCCCGGGCGGAAACATAGCTTTTTGTTTTTTTTAGATTAATATCGGAATATACCTAATATTATGGATAAAATGATGATAACGTATAATCAAAATATGAAAATTACACCTAATATTATTTCTAGGTAAGTATACACCTACATTATCTTATTGTAGGTATTGTGTTTCATAGCTTAGTCATCTGCATCGAGTCATGGTCCTATAAGTAACTGGTGCCCACTGTGTCACCCAATGTAAAATTTCTAAATTAATGTCTGTAATTTTTATGGTGTACAAAATAAAGAATATTCTATCTATCTATCTAACTCTATGAAGTTTATCTATTAATAATATCATCCTATTCTCGACTAAATCCATGGAAATAATGCACTATAAAGAGTAGCAATCATTTGACGAAAAAAAAATTTGCAAATTGTTGTATTATAGCAACAAGTAGGTACTCCCTGTACTCGTTGCTATAACAATTTGCAATATTTGTTTTCTTTTTGGTTGCAAACAAAAAAAAAAAAAAAACAATAAATATAAACGATATTCTGTCTTAATAGAGATGAGAACTAAAAAAATATTTTTTGTCCGTCTTGTAGATATTAAAAAACATTGGACACATATTTTTTTCTTTTTCTACGTTAATTTAATAAAATAATCATTACTCACTGATGTACTCGATAGATCAAACGACAATAATTATGTTTATCACTTAAGACATTTTGTTTAGTTTCTCATATTTAAGTGAACTATGTACCTACATTCTTCTGAGAAATAAATTTCTTTAAACCGAAGTATCAAAAGATTACGGCGATACATTGAGTTAAAAGGTGCCGTCACGTCACGAGTATGTAAATTTTATACTTACTTGTGACGTAGTGACCCCCACTCCCAACTTTAGTTTTTTATTAAGTATTATGACAAAGCAAAAAATACGTGTCTAATATTTTATTAGTATCTAACTGATGGACTAAATACAATTTTTTTTTTTTACCCAGGCATTATTCCTCATATGGTGAAAACAGCATCAATTTACAAATGTATTCAAATCAAATCAAATCAAAATATTTTATTTCACATAAACCTACATGGGCCCTTATGAAACGTCAGAAGCTAGGTGCACGGTTCCAATTGGTCGTTTCCTACGGAGAAGAGCCGGCAAAAACTCCACGGTTACTCTTTTAAAAATAATTGGCTCTTTCTTTCTTCTTTCTTTCTTTTTCACATTCACAAAATATGTAGAAAAGAATCTATACAAAAAATAAATTAATTAATAAAAGTAAAAAACCTATTTTAATAAAACGCAATTATAGGATTGCTATTACAACTGTAATCAATCTGAATAATTATCATGTCCACAAAGTCAGTCAAGTTGAAATTAAATCGTAGGTATATAATGTCAAATAATAGAATAGTGAATATGTCAAGGACGAATGTAAAAAAAAGATTTAAATAAACATGGTAATTTGTAGACTCTTACTTATTTATGCCGTTAATGAGGTACCAGGGAAGCCACATGTGCAGAAGGAATTATTGCCAAACTTCCTTGTCTTCAACATAGTCTTTAATTTTATAATATGCTTTCTTGATAAGGACACGTTTGATGTGGGTGGATTTTCAATGGACTTCAAAGAAGGTAATCTTTTTTTTTTTTAAGGTAAGGTCTATAGTAATAGAGCATATTATTATTATTTGTCTGAATGTGCCTGACAATTACGTATCACGGCGCTGGAAGCCACGGTTACTAGCTGTGCCACATGCACGAACCAACTTGCTCAGCAAAGCACCACTGACGCGCGCCTTGCACGCACTGAATGACACGGCTGACAGGATTGATTTATTTTCCTGCTCTCTGAATGAATTCACAAAAATAATATTGTATGTTATTTAAGATAGTTTAATTAAGGACCACTCTACCGCATTAGGAATTTCCTGTAATGATAGCAGTGTTTGTGATAAATAAATAAAATAAAAAAATATTTGTCTACGGTTAGCAGCGTCTGGATTTATGCTCGGTTGATGGCAATAGGCTTGCCCCCTATTACATGAGACTCAATATGGGTGTAGAAGGTAAACAAAGAAAATATAAATTGGTTTATTTGTCATAGAAGCACGTGCATCCAAAAAAAAATTATTAACTCGAAAAATAAAGAAAAATATTAAAATAGATCCATACTTTCACGAGCACAGAACAGTCGGCAGCTGCATTTCGTGACTGTGACAAGAAGGCTTCCACTCAGCACGATGCTGTGCTACCACAGCACAGCTCTGATTTTCAATGGTTGCCCGAAAATGCCATAGGGAAACCAAGTTAGGTTTAAAGATTTGTAAACGAATCTAAACTACAACATAGTTGGGAAAAAACTAGGCAGATGATGAAACAAATAGGTAGGTCATCATCATCTGCCTAACCTTTTCCCAACTATGTTGGGGTCGGCTTCCAGTCTAATCGGTTGCAGCTCAATACCAGTATTTTACATGGAGCAACTGCCTATCTGACCTCCACAACCCAGTTAATGGGGAACACGATACCCCTTGGTAAAACTAGTTGTCAGACTTTTGGGCTTCTAACTACCCGTAACGACTGTCAAAGATCCACGAATGACAGCCGGGACTAGAGTTGCTATCCGTCCAGATAAAGCCGGACAGTGTTAGGCTTTTTGACCTCTTGTCCTTGTGTACAAATCGACGGCCCCCACGTATACTATCGAAATTACAAAAAAGCCATTTTCGTTTTATTGCACTAATAGCAAGTAGAGATAAAGATGTATGATTTTATATGAAAATTATGTACTAATTTTTATACCCTAAATTGTTTTTCAATTGAACAAAATCGAAAGTACATAAACTGAACACATTAAAACATCGAACTTGCCACTTTCGATATTATACGTGGTCAGCGGTGCGCGGACGCGACACGAAACTACCTGTTTCGTCAGTGTTACCCGAAATTGCGAGCCGAATCTCATATCGAATCTAGTCTTATGTTACCTGGACTTAAGCAATGTAACAAAGAAAACAATCGAAAGTACCACATTCAATAGTTTACTAGAAATTGTTGCAGCGGAACAGTATCGAAACGGGCACATTCGATATTAGACTAATAGTTTTTTATGACAAAATGTTCATTTTGTCATAAAAAACTATCGAAATTGGCATATTCGGTCAAAAAAGTAACCAGCAGTAACCAAGTAAACTATCGATTGTGTAATATTAGAAGAAGTATAATAATTATCAAAAACTATAGTAGACAGTATAAAACGGTCAAATTTTCCACTTTAGATACATCGGTGATATAAAATTTTCGAATTTCATGTTCGACAAAAATCTAAATCTAAACTTAGAATCGCTCTCCTGTAAAGTAGAGGTTTTGCAGTTTCGATACTTTACGTGGTGGCCGTCGAAATATACATACAAATAATTATACATACATAAACTCACGCTTTCTTCCCATGGGGCTAGGCAGAAACCACAGAACGCCTGCAGGCTACGATCCTTACATACTCTTTTTGCCTCGTTTACGTTCATACATCTCGTCTTATTCGTACACCGGTTGCGAGTACTACGTCGCACCTGACAAATATGTAAGTACCTAACCAAAACATAATTTACATATACAAGAATATCCAGTGATTTACTATAAGTAGGTACACCTCTGCCTAACCCTTCGGGGAATACAGCGTGATGTTATATGACGATTGCAATATTTGTTAATTTGTGAACATCATGTTTTTACACTTTTTTATTAATAAACCAAATTTCTGGGCCGCAACCACTTGCACCTATTTTTAGTACATTGGGTCGTAATGTACATCGACCTAGGTTGGGCTTACGAGGTTAACATAAACCTGGTATTGTTTAATTTTTTAAACTTGGACCCATTTGATTCTAGGTCGTCTTCATGTATGTAATGTATATGTCGTGGCCAGATCATAGAATTGATCTTTTTATGAAATGATCAACCATTTCATGAAATGGATGGATGGTTTTTATCGACCGCTGGCCACATTATGATGTGGTCTGGTCAGATCATTGAAAACTCAACGTTTGACGATATGAATAGTTAAATGCACGACTACTTCATGATGTGGCCAAAAATTTGTGATTATATCGTAAAATAGTTAAATTATCTACCGGTAGAGGCGTTGATGTCGCTTTGTTTTTGTTGTGCATCATGGCGGCGGACGATAATTCGATTGGAAAAGCAATTATAAATATGCAAATGGAAGATAAAAGTGCATTGAAGTATCGTTATTATACCAAGCTACGTGACTTTTATGAAAGTCACTCGAAAAACGACCGCAACGTTAAAAAACCATGGAGTTTAACCTAATATAGTTTAATCCTAACCTGTGAAATACGTTCCGTATTTCGCAGGTTAGGATTTAAATATTCAAATCTTATTATTATTTTTCTTCTGGAATGAAAGCTATTTAAAATGTTTTATTTATCCATTGACCCAGATTACTAAAAGTTAATGAATGCCAGTAATATTTGCATGGATACCTTACTTAATGATATGACCAAACGTCGACTGACATATCATTAAACGTTGACGTTTAAATGATATGGTCAATTTTAGCTGGCCAGTTCACGAAACACAACCATTTCATGAAATGGTCGTTCATTTAATGAAATTATCAATTCTAAGATCTGGCCACGACATATACAAAATATTCTAAAACATTTAAAATTCCACAAACAAAACAAAAAAGTGACTCCACCAACCAATGAAGTTACTTTTTTAAACTCTCTCTACTTCTCTCTAAGTTAAATCCTTTTAACTATGGAGAAACTTTACACTTTGTTTCCGCTGTGCTTATCAGCGGAAACGAAGTATAAACCACCTCTGGGGGTCTTCGATCTTCCAAGCACCACATTCAAGATGTGTGAATAGTGTGAGTTTCTTTTAACCATCTCGACTTTACTCATCGACCGCGTTCGGCGCTCCGATTGGTCCTTCACTGACCTTCACAGGAAGGGCCAATCGGAGCGCCGAACGCGGTTGATGCGTAAAGTCGAGATGGTTGAAGGAATCTCACACTAGAGCCTCTGATTGCAGTGGACTTTATTTACTAAGCCACCGCGCGTCGCTTGGCCAGTCACTGAAATGACGTGACCGTGAGGCGCCTCGGACGCCTAACGAACCCGGAGGAGAGAGGTCTTGAGAAACAGTTCAATCTGTACTGTCGCTTCAACAATGGCATCCGAGGCCGACATGGTTCACGTACCAAGTCACTGGCCGCGGCAAGCGGGTCGGTCGATTGAGACCCCCGGAGGAAGACCGACGGAACAACACTGGCATCTGTATATATACTGACTGGCAAGAAAACTTCACTTGCGCGATGCAGAACTTCTCCCGTTTCTGCCTAAATGCGCGCCCAATTTCTTTCATATTTTCGTCACATCTCTGAACAATTTTGAGATCTTTCCGTTGGTTATAAATTATTTCATGATTTATGTCAGGAATTAGAAGATCTTCACACTTTAACTTTGCGATCAGTAAAGTTTTGTTGACCAATAGCAGCGCTGTATATTGGGGGAAGTCCCGATAGTGGTGTGAACGAAGCGAAGCTAAACACGTATACATAAGGCGCATGTTCGATTTTTATCTTTAAGACAAGTGATTAGAAATGTGATTTGCTTGCATCTAGGCTGTTAAGCAATTTATGATTCAACATTCTTAATCTTATCTCGTATTCTTGTTTCATTTGGCATTGGACTGGCACTCTGTAACCTGTTAACTGTACAGTAGGTAGATATGAATAGTACATACTACAAAACATCAATGCAAAAGAGGTTTTAACTCATTATTCTAGCCTTCTTATGACTAAGTACATCTTCTGGGGTAACTCAACCGATAGGGATATTCATGTATAAAAGACAAAAGTGCTGCGTAAGATCTAAGTATGTTTAATCTCAAAACTACCGATAGCTGTATTAAATATTTCACCAAATATCATATTATTTATATTAATATTACCTTCACTTTATATATCGCCGCCCCCGCAGAATAAACGCGCAAGTGTAAAAAGTCAATTTTACAGGAAAAATAAAAAACCTAAATTGATCCATAACTTTATGACTATACCGAATAGAAGTTCGTTTTTTACGTCGTTTAAAAGATTTTTTTTTTTTGTAGACAATCTAATTAATGTTAAGTGTTAAACAGGTACTGTTTTTGAGTCATTGATAAAAAAACATTTTACAGAAATGTTTTAGTTTTTTTTTTAACGTTTATTTGAGTTATTTTTTCTTATCAACTATTGTTTTTTTTTTTTGTCTTGAAATGTAATATTACTTGCGTTTTTTGCAGTACAGTGATACCGTTAATGGGCTATTACGCGTTTATTCTGGTGCAGTTGAAAAAATTCTGATAATGTAATAGGTAATTAAGTTTTTATATCATCAAGGTCGGAATTATAACATTATATTACGTTATATCGTGTGTATGTATCTTCGTAAATAATTGATGTAAAAATCTGGAAAAAATTGAGGTGATGTATTTTGACCTATAGGTCAAAATACATCACCTCAATTTGATGGTTGGTTGATGGTTGGTTGGTTGGTTTTGATGTTAATCCATATTCGTTATGTATACATAACGAATATGGATTAACATCAAAACCGCCTCAATAGCACTTACGCGTTTATTCTGCGGGGGCGGCGATATATAAAATAGCAATGTTCGTAAAAACAAATCCACATTTTGGATAATGTAATGTGTAACCAAATGACATGATTGCCACTACAGCTGTAACAAATCTAATTTGATTTTAAAAAAATATAGAAAATTGTAGATATATAATGTCAAATACTGAAAAGAGTATGTCAATGAAGTAGGTATGTAAAAAAAGTAAAATAAAATAATCATTATAATTTGGGAGCAGTTAATAGACATTTACATTGTTATGTCGTTAATGAGGTACCAGGGAAGCCACATGTGCAGAAGGAATTATTGCCAGACTTCCTTGTCTTCAACGTGTCTTTAATCTTATAATATGCTTTTTTGATAAGGACACGTTTGATGTGGGTTTCGGTAATGCCATTAATTTTTTTTGGTAATCGTAGTTTATCATGTAAAAGAAAAATCACAGAATACGTAACTTCGAAAAGTATAAAGTACGTAGTAAAGTAAAAAACCTACCTATTAAAGAATTTGAAATGGCTGGTAGGTACACATTAATTTGCTTAAAATTTTGTTCACTTTTACTTATTCCTGTTTTAACGGTGTGTGTGAGTGTGGGTGTATGTGTGCGTTTTCGTTCCCATTGTATATCATTTGATTCACTGTCAGGGGGCCTACCACCAGCTCATAAAGCAGTATTATTTTACTATTACTTCAGTGTGGGAAAGAGATTAAGCTCTACAGGACGTATAGCTCCATCTCTTTCTCCCACTGAAGTAATATTAAAATAATACTGCTTTTGAGCTGGTGGTAGGCCCCCTGGTATTTATATTATTTGTTCCGAGTCATCATAACCAGAGTTTTGCAATATTTTCTGTATTTTTTACTGAATGAGGTAGTATTTTTTTATTTCACAGAGTTTGCAGACTTAATGGTACGTATTAATATGAGAGTACGCTGGGAGAGTGTCTAGTTAGCTATTAATAATATCATCCTATTCTCGACAAAATCCATGGAAATAATGCGCTATAACGAGTACCATGATTTGAGGAGGGACTACTTGTTGCTATAACAATTTGCAATTTTTGTTGTTATTTAATTTGATGATAAAAAAACACAATTAATATAATTATGGTAAAAACAGCATCACACTCCATTAGGCTTTTTTTTTAAACTGTCGTCAAGGAACGAGGATATTAATAAGAAGTTACTATAGAGCATTTATGGTCTACGGTTAGCAGCCCAGAGTCTGGATTTGTGCCCGGTTGATGACAATAGGCGCGCCCCCTATTGTATGAGACTTAAACTTATCTGGCGAAATGTGGATGTAGATGGCAAAGAAAGAAAACATACATTAGTTTATTTGTCAGAGAAGCACGTGCATACAAAAAGATCATTATCTCGAATAATAAAGAAAAATAAAAACAAAGTAGATCCACAACCTCTTGACTGTCACGAGCTTTCAGAGATCGATGACAATTACAATTCTATTGTGTCTCATTCAACTTCACGAGCACAGAACAGAAATAGTCGGCAGCTGCATGTCGTGACTGCGACTGGAAGACTTCTACTCAGCATAATGCTGTGCTATGAACCACAGCACAGCACTGATTTTCAGTGGTCGCCCAAAAATGTCGTACAGAAACCAACTCAGATTTAAAGATTTGTAAACAAATCTCTACTAATATTAATCTATAGGTACTAATTTTAAAAAGAGGTAAAAGTAGTTCGTTTATTTGTTTGTATGTAGGGGGTAATCTCCGTAACTACCAGTCGGATTTCAATAATTCTTTTTGCATTGGATAGCCCAATTCTCGACGAAGGTTATAGGCTCGCGGAAGAAGTCGCTGACGGAAGCTAGTAGGTAATAAAAAGTTGAGGAGCTTGTGGTTAAGTAATAGCAGCCGCACGGGTCGATCGACTAGGTTAACGCTTGCCGCGGTTGGTCCGTGGATGGGTGACCAAAGATGGTCACCTATCCACTGTGCCACTGTAACGGCTAGGGCTGCGCAGGGTAGGCTGCGCAGGCCGTTAACGGTTTACTGTAACGGCTAGGGCTGTGCAGGGTAGGCTGCGCAGGCCGTTAACGGTTAGGTAGATTTAGGTAGATAGTAAAACAACTGGATATATTAATAGATATAATTTAAATAGGTAGATCGTGCTAGGTCGTGGGTTAGGTCCTGACACTGAGTCCGAGTACTCGCACATTTAGGTTAGGTAGGAAGGGTACCGTCCTTGGCAGTACATGGTAGATGTGGGCGCTTGGTCAGCACAGGCTCCGTGGTAGGTCGGACGGCCCTCGTAGGCTGCTGGTAGTTAGCGCTGCAGCACGTGCTCTCGGCGATAGGCCGCAGGTAGGCATTGGGAGCACGTGCTAGGTCGCCTGTCAGCACAGGCGCGCGGCGGTAGGCCGCAGGTAGGCAGGCCTTTGTCAGCGTGCAGCCTGAGCCTGTACAGAGAGCCCTGAAAGGCGTAGTAGGAAGCGCATGTCAGGTGGGTACGAGCAGTAGCAGGCCGCATGCGATGTGTCAGCTTCTTCCCCTTTTTAGTGACCACACCAAGATCTCTCCGTGCCTGGGAAAACACGTTAAACCATTGGTACCGGCTGTCATTTGTTGATCTATGACAGTCGTTACGAGTCGTCCGCTTCCAGTCAAACCAGATGCAACTGAATACCATTATTTTACATGGAGCGACTGCCTATCTGACCTCCACAACCCAGTAACTGGGTAATACGATACTCCTTGGTAAAACTGGTTGTCAGACTTTCAGGCTTCTGACAACCCGTAACAACTATCAAAGATCCACGAATGACAGCCGGAACCAACGGCTTAACGTGCTTTCTGAGGCACGAAGGAGTCTCGGTATGTAAAGATGGTCACCCATCCACGGACCAACCCTGGCAAGCGTAGTTTAACCTAATGTATCGACTGAGGAGCTCGTGGCTAAGTAATAACAGCACGGGTACCCTACGGGAGTAGGACAAATATGTACCTACCTAAAACTCAATTTACCTACACAGGAATATCCAGTGTTTTACTATGGGTAGGGCCTCTGCCTGGCACGCTGTATTCTCCGAAGGGTTACCTTCGGAGAATACAGCGTGATGTTATGTTGCAATATTTGTTAATTTTTGAGCATCATGTTTCTATGAATCTGGCCATTGCTTAATTTTTAATACCTGCTTAGTACTTTTTATTCCAGGTAGGTACTTCGTCTTCCCATAGATAATTTAAACAAAATATAAAGTCTAAAATATTTAAAATTCCGCAAAAAAACAAAAATAACAGTGAAGTAAGAAAATAATATTTAAAATTACTAACAAAAGAGTAATTCTCTATGGAGAAAACTTCAGAATCATTCAATCTGCTTAGCCTTTTCCCAACTATGTTGGGGTCGGCTTCCAGTCTGACCAGATGCAGCTGAATACAAGTAACGACTGTCAAAGATACACGAATGACAACCGGGACCAACGGCTTAACGTGCTTTCCGAGGCACGGAGGAGTTTCGGTATGTAAAGATGGTCACCCATCCACGGGCCACCCCGGGCAAGCGTAGCTTAAACCTGATGGATCGACCCGTGCGCGGCTGTAAGTACTTAGCCACGAACTTCTCAGAAACTTCCGTGTCAATTTTATATACTTTTTTAACGCAGTGCATTTATCATCATATCAGCGAGTACCTTCTCCGGGGGCCTTCGATCTACCAAGCACCACGATCTAGTTGAGTCAACTCTCCCGTGGTGAGGGGACACATCTCACTACCTGATCGCAGTGGACTTTTACTAAGCCACCGCTGGTCGCTACTACCAGTCACTGAGTTGACATGACCGTGAGACGCCTCGGACGCCTAACTTACCCGGAGGAGAGAGGTGTTGAGAAACAGCATTGGTACATGGATAGAACATAACCTGGGTTAGTACATACAATAGTTTTTATCCTCGTATTCCCACGGGGTTGAGATTTATACAGGTGAAACCGCGGGGCGCAGCTAGTACCATTTTATATACCCACTACACAGTTTCATTAAGGAACCTGCAATGTACGTAAAATAACCAGTTTGATCCTTTCTTTGAAGCCAATAAAAGTAAAGTAAGTAACTAGGTAAGAGCATTTTTTTAGGGATGAACATATTAAAACATTAATCCCAAAAAAAATATTTTGAGTACAAGGGGTACAAAATAATAAAAAAAAGGATTGTGTGGTTTTATGAAACCACGGTAAAAGTGAAACTTCTATAGGCGCCGCCATATTGGCCTTGGCTGCTCTGACGAGCGTCTTTCACTTTATCCCTACTCCGCGGCCGACCGTCACGCGACATGCAACACACAGACGAAAAACTTTGAGACGATGTAGTAAAAGTTTCACTTTACGTCTGAAATGCACAGGTTGTTTTTAAAAACACGAAAACAAAAATTAATTTTAATAGGAACAGGTAACATAAAACAGAGACACCTTTTCCGCCACTCGAGTTATAGTTGTTAACGAGTATGCGTCCAAAATGAATGTACAGTATGCAAACAATTTCATATTATCCACGACAGGAACACTCCTCCACTATAAAAACAACTAACTGTATACAAATTATCCTGTCACCCTACATTCAAACGATAAAACCTTATTGCAGGGAAACAGGGTGTATTTTTGAATGACTGGACTAGGGTAGGGTCGTTGCTAGATAATGATGTAGACGAACACTCTCGTTTCATTTTGCATGACTATTAACGTATAAGTCTGTGTTTTATTGTGATAATAGTGCTTCGAAAGTAAATAAGCGAAAAAATGGGAAACTGAACAGTGGCGTTTGTTCTACATTTTTAGGTACGACTATACAAAACCATTGAATCGATTTTGATTAATCCTATACTATTAAACGAGCAATATTTGTATTTATATTGGTTTGTCTATACACGTTCTCGAAATCGGCTCTAACGATTTCGATGAAAGTTGCAATTTAAGGGTTTATGGGGGCGAAAAATAGATCTAGCTAGGTCTCATATCTGGGAAAATTAGTTTTCTCCGTATTCTCACCAGAGCAAAGCTCGGTCGCCCAGGTATTTTAACTGGAATGATGGGCAGAGTAAAAGAAAAAAAGAAATTAAATTTATTTGACCAATCCTTGGGTTGGCTGGTCGCTAAAAAAAGACATGACACTTTTGGTCCCGGAAAATTCGGCAGCTCTGGCTAACTACTCGAGCAGCACGTGTATACCCCATACATGGGCTGCTCGAGTAGTTAGCCAGTGATCAAAATACACGGACCGCTCGAGCAGTCATAGTCAACAGCTTGAAACTGCCATTGAAAACTGCTATAGCAGTCCGTTTCAACTGCTAGATCAGTCACAATTTAATCGACGACGAGAGATTCGATCCACGCGACGCGGAGGTGGGACGAAGAGCGCGGGCGGAGGGGATAACTGCGCGAGAGCAGTCAACAGCTCAAGAAGTCTGCCTGGCGACTGCTTGACCGCACGGTGAAATTTACCGTGCCTGACTGTCCGGAGCAGTCGCAACTTCTTGAGCGGTTCCATGTATATAGAAGACTGTAGTTCACTATGCAGTCGCAACTTAAAGCAGTCGATCCTGACTGCTTCAAGCTGCCCGTGTATGGCCGCCTTAACACACAATTTTTGACCGTGGGGCAAAATTAGTTCAAAAATTTGCGTAAGGCAAATTTGTCACGCGGTCGATCGAAATGCTTGTAGTACTTAAAATTATGGCTTTTCTTCTTCGTCTTCGCGTGTCGATGACCTAATATAATTGTTATCTTATTTTACAAAACACTTACGAAACGTCAGAAGCTAGGTGCACGGTTACAATTGATAATTTCCTACTTCTACTCCTAAATAAATGGTTCTTACAATATTTTAAAATTACAGTGTTAATAGGCATGAGAGGACAGTGTAGGCCCATCAAAAAGTATCAGGTAATTAGCAAAATAGAAAATCCACAAATCTACAGCCTACAACGTTCTTACATTTACAAAATCTAAAAGAAAAGAATATGTGTAAAAGATAAATAAAATAATAAAATAAATACCACTTTAAACTAAATGGCATGATTGCCACTACAGCTGTAACAAATTTAATTTAATTAAAAAAATTGAATATTATAGGTAATAATGAAAATATTATGTCAAGAAAGTATGTATGTACAATACTACGGAGAATAGAACAGAAGTAAGAATCAACACGTAAATTTATAACACGTAGACTTTTCTTCTAATAGCATGCCAAATGTAACTCCTTGACAACACTGAATTAGTGCGAAGACTAAAAAGGGTTAAACCTTTTTAGTTAGTTTAGTGCAGAGTAAGTGAACTTAAACTGTAGTGCAAGTGCTGACTTTTACAAAGAACACGTGAATCAGGTGTCTTCCCCTTAACTTATAGTGAACAAGAAAGACGTTATTGGACGACTTCTTAATTTTATAGTTACTTAGCAGTTTAAGTTATATTTAAATTACTTATTAGCTAATAGGCTAGATTGTAATGTGAATAAAGTATCACCAATTGTGAAACTTTATAAAGAAAAAAATAATGTCATGCAACTGACTATAACTACGTATAGCCTAACAAAACAATTTAGGCAGGCGACACGCACTAACGAAGGCAACACAGTGTAAACTTGTTACTGCTAGGACAAACAGCCTCGTCGCTTTCAGACAGCCACTGTCCCACTACAAGCAAGGATCAGAAGGTTTAATAGTAATGAATTAATAAAAAAAAACGTGTGGCACTCGGGGACTGTCGCGGTAAAGCTATTACATAGCATTTGTAACCTCCATACTTCCTATTTGTCAAAGCTACCCTTTTTTTTTTGCGTGGGAAATTATCAAATAACTTCTCCCGCTCTGGGTGGAGCGGGAGGGCGTGTCAGACTCTTACTAACTAAAACCCACCCGTGTTCCTTCGGTTGCCCTGTTGCCGGGGGCCACGATTTCCCTATCGGTTTTCTTCGAACCCAAGCACTGGCAGGCACTGGCCCTAGCGGACCCCGTCAATTCTGCTGACATCTCTTTGAGACGCGCGTGGAACACAACACGCCGTCGACCCGGGCATGGTCCTTATCGGACGGCGAGCTACCCATTGCTCACCGTCCGCAAGCCCGCGCCTACGGTGGCCGGAAATCGGCTCGCGATTCCCGCCCCGGGCGTCTCCTCCTATTGCGGCGGTTTGGGGCGTGAGGGCGCCAAGTTTGCCTCTCCCTCACGCGTTCCGCCTCCTCCTTCGCGAGCATTACCGCTTCGCAGAAGGAGGTGACGGCCTGCCATTTCCTCTCGCTCCGTACCATGGCCTGAACCAGATCGTAGACCTCTAAAAAACGAAACGAGACTTCGAAAAAAAAAAAAACGTGTGGCACTCGAGGACTGCCGCGGTAAAGCTATTGCATAGCTTTTGTAACCTCCATACTTCCTATTTGTCAGCGCTACACTTGGGATGATGACGTGATGACATAAAACAAAAATTACGTTCCCATGACAACATCACATGGTGGGGGGTGTTAGGTTTTATTTTCGTTACGGTTTTATTTTCGTTACGGAATTTCTTGATTCGGTCGCCGCGCTCAAATCCCGCGATAAAAGCTATGCAATAGCTTAAAAAACACTGGCACTCCGGGAGTGCCAACAGAACTGAAAACTTGAACAATTTTATGGTGCAGGAAATACTTTTCTTTTTGAAGTAGGTAAAAAAAGGGAAATGTCAATCATGACATTGTTATTTCTCAATGTTTGGAATGTCATTAATCCCAAAAAAAATGGATCGCGCGTTGATGTCTTTTTTAATGGTCAAAAGCTAAAATTAATGAGGTGTCGGTAACAGTGTCGCGAGTTCAATCGTTTTTTCCCAGCTCAAAAATGCCCAACGCGCCTAAAGAAGTTTTCACTTCAAAAACATCAATAAACTTTAGTAAGATGACTGAATGAATTGCCAAAGGTAAACCCCAAGCAACACGGTCGTCCGTAGCGGAGGCGTATTGAGACAAGTATATTTTTGAATGCCTTACAACTAAGTAAAGTGACGAAGTTGATAGGAATAAACTTCAATAGATACCATGAATCTCTAGACACCAGGCGCTAACTTACCTACAGTAAAAAAATACTTCTGAAATGTAGGTGAGATTTCCTAACCCAAAAAGTCAGTCTTTGGATCAGTATTTTAGTTTTTTGACACTGACTTCCGAATTTAAAGTTATTTTTCACTTTGTAGTTTGGAAGTCGGTTGTATTTTTAGTAAAAAAGTTTTTTTTTTTTTCAATTTTTAATGGGTTGGTTTGTAATTTATCTAAGTTACAATAGCCTAATGTCAACTACTTTTCAAAAATACCCAAATCGCTATAGATGTGAATATTATATTTGAAGAGTTCCCTCGATTTCTCCAAAATCCCATCATCAGAATCGTGACTAAAATGTCAATGGGACCAACTTGAAAGTACACCCTTTCAAACAAAAAATGAATTTTTCTAATCGGTCCAGCCGTCTTCGAGTAATCGGGGAACATACATAAAAAAAACCGACGAACTGAGAACCTCCTACTTTTTTTATAAACATTAGTCCGGTCATCGAGAGAATGCGTTCCTGACACCTGTCAGTTGTACAATTTCTAGTACTTAGTAAATAAAGATCAAATTCGCAAAACACATATTCGATTGTATGAAACTGACAGGTGGTGTCTGACGTGTGATGGTAGCCAATGTAAGGTTTTTCCTTATCCTTTTAGAGAAAATAAATAAACCCTAACATTTGTAGTGCATTTCTTTTGTCAAAAGTTTATTAAAAATCATAACACCTATATTCCATTTGAAATAAGATTAGACATTTAAACAAACCTTTTTACAGTCCGTTCAACCGATTCTGATTTCTATACCGAAGGCATAAGGATGGCATTAAAAGCAAAAAAGTGGTTACAATACCAACTGTTTACTGCAGCTGCCATTTGTCATGCCACCAACGCAATAGAAGTCAAAATCGGTTGAACGGACTGTAAAAAAGGTTTAGTTAAATGTCTAATCTTATTTCAAACTAGCTTCTGCCCCAGACTTCGTTCACGTGGAAGTCGTAAGATACCACAATATACTATAATAACAGCCACATTTTTATAAAACATCCCTGTATACCTACTACATTTGTAGTTTTATTCTCAGCAGTCAAAATATGCAGAGTCAGGAATGGTGACTCGAGAGCAAGCGACGTACAGTTGTCCGTGTGAAAAGCAGCTTGTCCTGAGGTTGACACCCGCAGCTTTCAGCCTTCGGTGTCGGATCTTGTGACTTGTTGATCGCAAAGCATACGTTCCCAGAGAACTGCATGCGCTTGAACTGATAATTTTGGGGAATTAGTGGTATACGCGCTATAAACACTGTCTTACCATCGCCATAACCTGTTAGAATTTCCACCTCCATGACGTTTCTCTGCAAAGACGTGACTTTGAGCCGGGTTCCGTTACACAGATGTACAACCGGAAGTCCACTTGCCATTTGCGAATTGAGAAATTCTACGGGGTAATGTGCGGCATCATCTTCATCCACATCAGTATTAATGGAGGTGTATATCACTTCACTCAATTTGTGAGAGAATACTGTGGTTGATCGCTGCAGCTTGATCATTTTCGGAGTTAAAATGGAAACACGCCCAAGAATTCTCTTGGTACGGTATTTGACTGATGTCCCCGTATACCAGACGAATAAGATCTTCTGAAGTGGGATCTACTTTACCAAGAGTCTCTGGTAGAGTGCCTCGAACAACTTTTAGAAGAACATCGGAGAATTCTTGAGCATTTGAATTCCCGCCAAGCCGAGCTCGTATGATGATGGTCAAGCGCAGTCTATGAACTCTCGACCGTAGAGTCGACCTTTTCAACGAAGTATTCACTTTGTCAGTCAGGACTGTAACACCACCCATCATGTCTTGGTTCCTGCGGATGTCCTGCAGGGTTCTGTTTACAGCTTCCACTGCTTTCCTTTTTTCCATAATGCATTCATCCCATACGATGAAGCGCAATCCCTAAGCACACATCCCTTGTTACTGTTGCGTGACACCCCACAAACAGGCGTTTCGTTGCTCTTTAAATTGATGGGAATCTTAAACATGGCGTGCGCTGTTTTGTCACCAGAAAGCAGTGTGGCAACGATTCCAGAAGATCCACACACAGATTTTAAAATCGCTAGGACAAATCTGCTGTCAAAATCTGTAAAATTCCTTTTATTCCTATAGTCTTCAGCTCTAAAATGATCAGAACACAACCTTGAATGTTTTGTGACTGTAAAGTACTTGTAACGTAGCAGTTTCCCATAGCTTACGAAGTTTTTCTTTTTAACCAACTTCAAAAAAAGGAGTTTTCTCAATTCGACCGTATATATTTTTTTTTATGTGTGTTCGCGGATAAATTCGTCGTTTATGAACCGATTTTGATGATTCTTTTTTTGTTGGAAAAGAAATATTTCAAAAGTGGTACCATGATAAGGAAACCAGGATCTGATGATGGCATCCCAGAGAAATAGAGAGAACTCTTCAAATATTATAGGCAAACCTATAGCAATTTGGATATTTTTTATAGTAACTCGTGCAGTTGCTCTTGGAAAGCACTATTTGGTTAAGTGGAACTGATGATGATGACCACAAATAGCCACCGGAACTACTATCTAATAAGTATTTCACGGGTTGCGATTCGATTACTTTAATAGGTTGCAATGCAATTTATGCTCGTCACAATGCATATGGAGAAGTGGAGTTGATGGTGAAGTACCAGGAGAACTTTCAATGATGAACGTCCCTGCATCGGGAAAAGCAATATTTTGTAAAAAGTGATGAGCAGTTGGCATTAAGCTAATGTAACTTAGACAAATTACAAATTGACCCACTAAAAAGCGAGAAATAAAAACTTTTTACAAAAAAAAAACAATCGACTCGTATTACAAAATGTAAAAAAAAGAAAAACAAAAATAAACCGTAGTTGGGAATCGATCTTACAACTCCATGTTTACAAAGCAATCGTCCAACCGCTGAGTTAATTGCTTCGTTGAAATTTATCTAAAATAGCCGTTCCTATATATTTCATGATTGACTGCTTAGTTCCATAAAGGTATAGTGTGATGATAATCATTTAAAAAGTTAAATCAAAAACCATCTACAGTATCCTAATCTTTTGGCGCGTTTTTTTCCAAAAATACGAACATAATATAATATTGCTCGTCCCCCATAGTAAATAGCGTGATCGTTTATACCCTATAATTTGACCAGACTTATAGGGAATACCTATGCAAAATTTTAACATAATCTATCCGGTAGAATTTGCGTCACGTTAGAACATACAAATACGATATAATGTAATATTGCTCATCCCCATAGAAAATAGCGTGATAGTCTATACCCTACAGTTGAAATAGACAAACATTTTGAAAACTAAATTTTCTGCATAAGAATCGATCCCAGACCTCGTAGCAATAACTTTCTTTCAAAATATTCAATGTACAATTTTAACTTCGCTACGATTTTATTATATGTATGGATACATAATCAAAAAAAAAAAATAGTAGTACAAAATGTGAAAAAAAAAGAAAAACAAAAAACCGCAGTTGGGAATCGAACTTACAACCCCATGTTTGCAAAGCAACCGTCCAACCGCTGAGTTAATTGCTTCGTTGAAACTTCCCTAAAATAGCCATTCCTATATATTTCACGATTGACTGGTTAGTTCCATAAAGGTATAGCGTGATGATAATAATTTAAAAAGTTAAATCGATAATCATCTGCAATATCCTAATATTTCGGCGCGTTTTTTTCCAAAAATACGAACATAATATAATATTGCTCGTCCCCCATAGTAAATAGCGTGATAGTTTATACCCTATAGTTTGACCAGACTTATAGGGAATACCTATGTAAAATTTTAACAGAATCTATCCGGTAGAATTTGCGTCATGCTGGAACATACAAATACGACATAATGTAATATTGCTCGTCCCCCATAGTAAATAGCGTGATAGTTTATACCCTATAGTTTGACCAGACACACAGGGAATATCTATGTAAAATTTTATCAGAATCTGTCCGGTAGAATTTGCGCCATGCTGGAACATACATACAGATAAACAGACAAACAGACAAAAATTCAAAAAAAAATATTTTCGGCATTAGAATCGATCCCCGACCTCGTAGCAATTACTTTTTTTCAAAAATATTCAATGTACAGTTTTGACATCGCTACGATTTTATTATTATGTATAGATGGAGTATAGTAAATGTGACACACAAGTCAATCAATTTACCTAGCCTTTTCCCAACTATGTTGGGGTCGGCTCCCAGTCTAACCAGATGCAGCCGAATACTAGTTTTTTACATGGAGCGACTACCTATCTGACCTCCGCAACCCAGTTACTGGGTAACACGAAACCCCTTTGTTCTGGAAATTTTCTACAACCAGTCTTGTTTGATGTTAAACTACTGCAACTTATTTGCATCCTCCCATTACCCTTCACCTTATACTAAGAAGGGTGACATAAGCCTGATTATGTTTACCCCCCACACACACACCTATACCATAAACAAGTCAAAAAAAAACATCAGCAAAAATTTTTTTCGTGAAAATGTGAATACGGAGGAAGGTTCTGTGTACAATCCTTAATTTATGTACATAGCATGATGTAAGGGATTTTTCATGAGAGAAATATTTTAGCAGGTTTTAATAATGTTTTGCAAACTTTGCTAAATAAATTATTAAATAAGTACCTATCTTAACTTTCAGTAGAGCGCTGAAACATGCTTTGGCTTTTTTAGATAAAAGATAAAGATCATTTATTTGTCCAAAACATGAGTATACACACACATGGCATGAAAGATGTTACAATTAAATTATATCACAGTCATGTTTTGCCTTAACGGCGTACAAATACATTTAATCAATTTTCAACTTTCTAGTTTTTAAATAGAGTATTCGTAAAAACAGCGTTCGGGAAGCTACGCAATATCTTTTCGTCCCACATACCACAGTGTCTAAAGACGAAAGTCTTTGACCAGTGCGTGTTGCCAGTGATGACCTATGGTACTGAAACGTGGTCGCTCACAATGGGCCTTATCAGAAGGCTAAAAGTCACCCAAAGGGCAATGGAGAGGGCTATGCTTGGAGTTTCCCTATGTGATCGAATCAGAAATGAAGAGATCCGCAGGAGAACTAAGGTAACAGGCAGGGCACATTGCTCGCAGAACGGATGGCCGATGGGGTCGAAAGGTTCTGGAGTGGCGACCACGTACCGGAAGACGTAGCGTTGGCAGGCCTCCCACAAGATGGACCGATGACCTTGTGAAGGCCGCAGGAATCCGCTGGATGCGGAAAGCACAGAATCGGTCGAAGTGGCGGTGCTTCGGGGAGGCCTATGTCCAGCAGTGGACGTCTTTCGGCTGAAATGATGATGATGATGATGATTCGTAAAAACCGGTCAAGGGCGTGTCGGACCACGCACAATGAAGATTACCGTAGTTGGAATGAATTTATCCTAAGATCAAACTTAACGTCACGTCTTCAACATTGATATACGTCTCGGTTAATTCTCCAACTGCAAACGTAAGACCGTAAACGCAAAAAAAAAATTGATAGATCTACAGATAAATGATTTTCAAACTTTTTCCTTTACTTATACCGTGAGACCTTGCTTCCTGCCAAATTTCATGATTCTAGGTCAACGGGAAGTAGGTTTTGATTTATTTGCGAGTATCAAAATATGTCACTTAAATGCCCGTATTTTTTTAATGCAATGACTTAAAAGTTTGATTTATTTAGAGTACTGAGGGACCGTAGACTTACGTATAAGATATTAATTTCAACTTGATACCTCCATGCGTTCTTGAGAAAAAGGGTCTTGACAGACAGACGTGACGACAGAGATTCTAGAAGGGTTCCGTTTTTCCTTTTGAGATACGGAACCCTAAAAAACGTTCATAATTTAAGCATGCTACCAGTTCAGTTTAGTTAACCCCGATGCAAATACTTTCGTCTTAAATAAATGTGCATGCTTTTAATTGAAATTCAAGTCCAAAAGTCGATGTCGAGAACATTTATTAAGTATTGCACTTGTGAAATGCGACATGCGACATTCACTCCCTTGTTGCATCTGTTGGTTGAATCTTCAACCCACAAATGTCGAAGAAACATCTTGGAGCTGCAATCGCTGACCACTGCAACAGGCCCATGAGTGTAGTGACGGATTGGCTAAGATCAATAATCATCATATCAATAATCCGTGCCACTAGCATGTGCATTCGCGGCACAAGGCATACATTTAAACCAATAGCCAAGTTATTCGGCTTCGACGATGCAGCAGCCCTACCTAGACAAAACTGATGTACGATGGACGATATTTGTTTAAAAAATAATAAATTTGCATATGTACTCTTTAAACTGGCTAAAATTGTAATCTCTTTTAATGGCTTACCATGGCTATGTTGCATCCACATTAAGATATGGCATAATATATTGGGGCAATTCAGTAAATAAAGAGTATGCCTTCAAAGCCCAGAAAAGATGCATCAGAGCTATGTGTGGGCTACAAAGTACTGACAGCTGTCAACCTCTATTTAAAAGCCTCAAAATCTTAACTTTACCTTCACTGTATATTTATGAAGTAAATATATTTGTTAAAACAAACATCACTCTTTATGAAATAGCTTTTAAAAGCCAATATAGGAAACTACGTTATAAAAATAAGTTAGAGCTTAAAGTACCAAATACACGTACGGCTTTAATGAGGAAAAGCTTTTTTTTATGGCCCAAAGGATATTTAATAAGTTACCTTGCTCAATAAAAAGTTTAAATTTAGTAAACTTCAAAAGTAAATTACGTAACATACTAGTACAGATATGTTACTATTGTCTCAGTGGTGCCGATTCTCTTGTCACAAATGCCTCTAAACTAAACTAAAAATCACCAAAATTTAGTTTATTCCTGTCAAACGACGATTTCCCATTCTGAAATAGACTAAAGTGACACAACTTAACTATATTTTAGTTTGACAGCACTAAGATGGCACTGAGATATTAGTTTAGTGAAAATGACAATTTTGCTATTCTGAATTTGACGTTTTTAACCTAAAATTTAGATTTTCTAACTAAATATGACTATTTTTAATCGCGACTAAAGACATGTGGATTAAAATTGGTTGTCATGAACTAAAATTCATACCAACACCTCGACTTCAGATGAAAAAACAGTACTGAATATTTTTTTTTCTTTTGCTTATATCTCGAAAACGGTGTGTCCAATCGCAAAAATAATGAAAACTTCGACACTCTTTATAAAACCCTTAAACCCCTAACACTGTACATGTAGGTAATATTTTTTCTTATTTTCCACACAAAAAGTGAAAAATCCATATAAAACACGTCGAGGCTGCCCCCCCTGCGCGCCTCCGGTTCTAAAAAGATTGACGTGGTTAGGTATCACGTGTAGAGTCGCGGTTGTCAAATTCGATTTAGATGTGTCAAAATTATTTTTAAATTTAGAGAATTTATTTTGCAGAATAGCTTTGAGATTCTCATAGTCAAAAGTAAGGAATTTTAGTGATAGTTTAGTTAGTTTAGTTCGGTGTACAAGAGAATCGGCACCATTGACTATTTTGATGACAGTTCTTTGACATAATAAATATTTGTATACTCGTAACATGACCTTATATGTATGATGACTTTCTGTGAACTCTGTCAATTTGATTGTTTTATTTTCTTATCAATAGCCTATTGACATTATAAGTATTTATTATTGATTTTATTACATTTCGTTAAATATTTTCATTACCTACCTGACATAATCTATTGCATTTTATATAAAAATAAAAAATTGACATCGAGACTATTGACACTACCGAATTATAATAATTTAATTTACTTGGCAAAAGTCTCCACATGTATATTTGTACGTCAAATGGCAAAACATAGAGAACCTATAATGTAATAATTGTAACATCTTGCACACTGTTGTAACCTATGTTTACAAATAAAGAATATTGATTGATTGATTGATTGATGAACTGAGAAGACGTCGATTGCAATAAATGGCGATGGATAAATAAGCTTGTATTGTTATGTCCGATGATGTAAATAAGCTTAAGAAATGGAGTAACACAAAAATAGTTTATAAGTAACTGGATTTTTATCCCGAAATTCCCACGGGATCGAGACTTATGCGGGTGAAACCGCGGGGCGCTGCTAGTATAATTTTATAAGCATAAAATTTTCATCGAATAAAATAATTACTTTCACACGCGGACCCACAGGACACAGTCAATATATTATAATTACATCACAGCCTCAATCAGAACGTAATTCCAATCAAATATATACAAAACTTCGTCATATAGCCAATCGCTTCATTATTGAAACAGAGAGTACTCAAAGCCAGAGCTCAATCAATCCAGCCAGCGGACCAAACACTTGGTACATACAGCCGACCAGTTGACCAAGACCTCTTCTGACCTTACGCTTTCTCTTCGCTCTTCATAGAGTACTTACGCAAAGGGGAGGGGTGGAGGTCTACCAAAGCCGGTGCGTGGTCAATCACATTGTAATTGCCTGCAGGAACAAGATACCCATGAAATGACGGCTGTCCTGTGACAAGGGTCTCACACATGCTCCAGGGGATTCGATTTAGCCTTGCACCCTCTTCTCATCTTTGGTGATAACGCCTTGTTTATTTTTTAAGATGGCATTTTTTGTGATGGGCCTTGTCGGAATAGTGTTGAGACTCGGCACTACGCGTTTTACAAATTCTGTAGTATAGTTGTATAAAATTCCCACCGGTAACAAAACCCTTCAAATAGAAACCTGGGGGACTACCACCAGCTCATAAAGCAGTATTATTTTATTTATTTATTTAACGGTTTATGTACACACATATAAACAGATAAGAAGAAAGGAACAGAAAAATACGTACAAAGGTAATGCTTATTTTTATAGAAATCACTTCCAGCATACCTGCGATAGGAAAGTAGTTAAAGAGATGTAGACAACATGTGTAAGAGTAGAAGATAAAACAGAATACATAAAATAAAACTTAACTATTACTAAAACTTAACTATACACTAATTTAAATATAAACATACAACATAAGAATATACTTAAATACATACTTCTAAAATACATATCACTAAAATACTTAGATAAAATTACTTTAATATTAAATATGAAAATAAATAATATTAAATAATAAATAACTTAATATTAAACTCACTTACTTTAATACTTAATCATTTACTTTCTTACTTACTTTAATATTAAATTACTTTATTATTATATTTTTTTTAATATTAGGTACTTCAGTGTGGGAAAGAGATGAAGCTCTATAGGATGTATAGCTCAATCTCTTTCTCCCACTGAAGTAATATTAAAATAATACTGCTTTATGAGCTGGTGGTAGGCCCGCAGGAAAGAACATAGCATTGGTACAAAAAAATCCGGCCAAGGCCGAGTCGGTCTTGCACACGAAGGGTACCACAGTACAATATAAATAAAAACCCAGGGACACACAGTAGGTACTGCAAGAATATTACCTACCAAAAAGTTTTTTTTTTATATTATTGAAAATAAAAGTTATTGCTATTTAAAATTCACATTTTTAGTACTGAAATTACCCTCATAATTAAAAACTGACGAATATATTTTTTTTTTCAATATTCCTGATAATTGCCACATAAATAGACTCTAAGCACGATACCTAACAACTCACGGATCGGACAGGGTTATTTTACATGTTGTATAGCAAAGAAACTCCGAAAAAACACGTTTCGGTTTTCACTTTAATTTTTAATTTAATTAAATTTTTATTATTCTTTGTTATAGCGACAATAGAAATACATAATCTTTGAAAATTTCAACTGTCTATCAATTACGTTTCATGAGATACAGCCCGCTGACAAACAGACGGACGAACAGCGGCTTAGTAATGGGGTTCCATTTGGCAGCTTATCGTATGGAATCCCAATAATCTTCATTTTAAGATAGTCACAGAAAGCCGCAGGTCAGTGGTACCAAAATCAGTATGAGTTGGCCTCATAAATCTATTGAAACTCCCGTACTGCGCCAGTTAAAGGTCAAAGTGTTATCACTAACACAGAATAAACAAGTAACAGTATTATATCTCGGTAGTGACATTGAAATATTTAGCTATGGCCGCTCGATAGATAAACCTTCCGCGTCCGGGTGTAACTGCCGCGCACTCTGTTGCGTACCGATATACAGTGAAATTTCGAAGCGTGTCGTTTCGGTCGAAGATAGAATACTGTACTCATTTATACTGTGGCTTAGTCAATTCTAATTAAGTATATTTATCGGAACATTTTAATTAAAAACTGTCCCTAGTAGTGCATAATGAGTATAATATTTACCTATATCTGCTATTAGAGCATGAGTGCAGTTTCCTATCGAGCTTTCTGCTGTAAAACAATATTAAACTTTTCTTTTTGCAGTTGATTAAGACCTTAGTTGTTTGTGATAAGGTTGAAAATCCTTCGAATGTTCCCCAATTATTGAAAACAATATTTAACTTTTCTTTTTGCAGTTGGTTAAGACCTTAGTCCTTGGTCAATAAGGTTGAGAATCACTTGAAATTTGTTTCGCTGCTAACTGACTAAACTTGGTCGTTTAGAACGCAAGCCATGTGTATGACCGCAAAACAAACACTAATATTTGTTATTAGAAGTTCATAATATATTAGTATCTAGTCTGGCTTTGGATATTACAGTTTTATTAGTATCTCTATTTCCTAAGAATGGTGATTATAAACTTTTTCAACTGTTCTTTTTAGCGAAACGAAGGTTGATGAGGTTTTTGAGGTGGCAGATGGGCCAGAGTCGTCGCGCAGTGAGAGTCAGAAGACGGGCGTCGACGCCGAGGGAGGCCGAGGAAACGCTGGCGTGATGACGTAGAGGTCATTTATGGGAGTTTGGCCAGAAAAGGCAACACACAGGCACAGTATAAATATGGAAAGCACACACGGCTACACATCAAGCTATACATTTCCAGTTTATTCTGATCTCGCATGATTTAGGATTTCCGTACAATGCGAGGCCATCTTATACTGGAAATGTACAGCTTGACGTGTAGCCGTGTGCACAAAAACTACGTAGAAATGGCACACTCACACAGACGCGCTCATTGACGAGACCCCAAGCGATTGTCGCGGTGCTGTCAGTTCTCATTTATACATTAGTCTATGGTTGCGGGTGCCGTGTAGAGACGAGTGGTCGCGCGATCTTTTTAAAAATGGAACGTAGGTAATTATTTCAACAAATATGCCAATGGGCCTTTGCCTGTGAGCAAAGCCGTGAGCCTTAAAGCTAAAGAGTTTGAATGTTTTCTTGTTTGAACGCGCTAATACCCGTCGGATTTGAAAAAATCTTTTTGCACTTGATAGTCCAACTTTTGAGGATGGCTATAGGCTATTTAGCATCACGCTATGACCCTTAAGAGCCTCTCAAAAAGATAAAAAGTCAGAAAGAACGTTAAGCTAAAATGAAATGCACGAATGGCAACGTAATGAGACGCGGTGAGTCGGTCGCCGAGAGATTTTGATAAAAAACTTGCTGTTATTTTAATATATTGAGTAACTTGCGAGTTCCACGCGACCGAAGTCGCAGGCAGAAGCTAGTTTTATTTATTAAAAAGTTCTATTTGTTTATTTTGACCTAAGACATGCTCATACACTACGCTCCGCTTCATACAAGGAAAACGTATATTTAAATTTCGGGTATATGTACTTACATAATACGAGGTGGCAGGGACATCGATACATCGATACATCGAGGGACATCGACGCGAAAACTGAAACCATGGATTCAGTATATGATTCTGAACCACACTGCGTTGTTATTTTTCGTCGGTTTAAAAAAAAAAAACTGCTTTTTCATAGAAAAGCGCAATACCTACGCGGTCAAAATGTATGGAACAGCTGATTTAAAAAAAATAAACGACGAAAAATTTCAACGCCAATCGCAATCATGTACTGAATCCATGGTTTCAGTTTTCGCGTCGATATCCCTGCCACCCTGTATAACTTACATAATGCAAATTGTGTTACATGTTAACTATTTCTGGTCTAATAAATAAAATAAAATATCACTCTGCACATTCAACTTTTCACAACACTAAAAACTCGTTAATTATCTCGTCTGCTCGACGTCCGTATGTCACTGCAGGAGTCCAGCAAAACATCAGCGATAGATATATTTGCCTGGCACATGTTGAGCCGGACTCCCATTTGATGCAACAAGACGCACACCGCACTTTTTATGTTCGTTGATCAATCCATTATTTTAAAGTCATAGCCAAAATTAGTGTCATCACACTCATCACAATGTCTTATTTTTAACCGACTTGATGATTTTGATGGTTCTTTTTTTGTTTGGTAGATCATACTTCAGAGGTGGTCCCATATAAATTTTATTAACTTTGCTTGGGTAGTTTTTGAGTTAGCTTCAATAATACGTACTTTTTCCTCACTTAGTATGTGGATGATATCATGAAACTTCCTGTCACTGTTATTTACATAGCAGGTAGTGCTATTCGAATTTGTGTGGGGTAGGTATCACAACTAAAAAGTGAAAAATAAAAACTTTTTACAAAAAAAAAAACAACCGACTTCAAAAAAAACACTACAAAGTGAAAAATAACTTTAATTTCGGAAGTCGGTGACAAAGAACGAAAATTAAAAACCAAATACACCAACTTCCGAAATTAAAGTTTTTTTTCACTTTGTAGTGTTTTTTTTGAAGTCGGTTGTTTTTTTTTTGTAAAAAGTTTTTATTTTTCACTTTTTTTTGTCTTCTTTTTGTTTTGTATATTGGCACCTTGCAGCTATTTCCTAATATCCATGTCATCATCATCATCATCATTTCAGCCGAAAGACGTCCACTGCTGGACATAAGCCTCCCCCAAACACCTCCACTTCGACCGATTCTGTGCTTTCCGCATCCAGCGGATTCCTGCGGCCTTCACAAGGTCATCGGTCCATCTTGTGGGAGGCCTTCCAACGCTTCGTCTTCCGGTACGCGGTCGCCACTCCAGAACCTTTCGGCCCCATCGGCCATCCGTTCTGCAAGCAATGTGCCCTGCCCATTGCCACTTAAGTTTGCCAATTCTTCGAGCTATGTCGGTTGCCTTGGTTTTCCTGCGGATCTCTTCATTTCTGATTCGATCACGTAGGGAAACTCAAAGCATAGCCCTCGCCATTGCCCTTTGGGTGACTTTTAGCGTTCTGAGAAGGCCCATTGTGAGCGACCACGTTTCAGTACCATAGGTCATCACTGGCGACACGCACTGGTCAGACTTTCGTCTTGAGACACTGTGGTATGTGGGACGAAAAGATATTGCGTAGCTTCCCGAACGCTGCCCAGCCAATATTCATGTAATTAATTATTATTTTATTGTGCTTTTGTATTATATGTTGTGCTATGTCTTTTGTGTGTACCAAATAAACGATCTATCTACATGTAAACTGTCATATACAATGTGGAGACAACAATACGACAATAAATAAAAACACTGGCAATACTAATACATACTCGTAAGAGTATTTTGGAACCATCAAATAAATCCTAGCATCGAAATTAAAAAAGTGATTTTTTCAAACAAACTAAATAATAGTGTTGTGCCGACTATGGGTTTTGCCAATCTTTGACTAGCTATAGTGACTAAACTATTGGATTTATATTGAATTTTCGTATGCGGACTAAGAACGTCATTAGATATACGTAGTTAAATTTATGGTCGTAATTTCGTCTCCACCTTATATATATCCAGATATTGTAAAGAAAATAAGTGAATGAGACGGCCTACCAATAAACTACACAGTGCCTTATATGTAAATAAGCAAAGAAAACGAAAAAAACACAGTAAACTTCTATCAAAGTAGGCCACACATTCTCGAAACTTTCGCCCATACAAATATTCCTATTACCTCAATTGTAAGAACAATAAAACTCGAACGTGTCCCGTTACATTCATTTTTCTTAAAGCATAAATTACACTCCAAACGCTCCCTTTGAACTCCATCCTTTTTTTTATTAAGTTGTCCCATAAAAGGGACGTCTGCCAACCTTTTATTAAAAGGTTATAAATGAAAAAAAAAAGATTGTGTTCGTTGAAACGAAAGTGGGCACTTGTGTAACGAACCTTAAATTAATTATTATTGGGCTAAGCACTCTCAAACTGATTATTTCGTTGGATAATTCTTTTGATCTGTAGGAAAATAAGGAAATGTTTACGCTAATATTTTAAATGTTCCCGAAATGGGTCAATGATTTTACGAAAGAACGATTTCAAAAGTGGAAATGGTGTTTCTGTTGGGACCACTGATGGTCGCCACAAAAACGCATAAAGTCAAATTAATCTTGCTGACGATTGCAATCATTTATTTAAATAAAATAGAGGCAAATAAATAAAACGGAAATGTGTGTAAGCTTTTAAATATTAAAAGCTTACACACATTTCCGTTTTATTTATTTGCCTTTTTTACACCATTTTGTTTTTCACTCCACTGTTATTACAGTGGAGTGAAATGAAACAAAATGGTGTAAAAATTTAAATAGGGTTGAGATATGGAACACAAAATTGTGGGAATAAATAATGTTGTATACTTTTAATTCTGTATTTATTTTATTTATAATAAAATCACTAAAAAAAAATGCAGCAGCATGGCATTTTATTTACCTAAGTACTTTTTATTTTGACTGCAAAAAGTAAATCTGGAGAAGGAAATCCTTTACTGGACGTTACCGAATGACTTATCAAAATTATTATCGAATATTATGGAGAAACACACACAGACACACACACCCCGCATACATACCGAAATGTTGACCACAATTATTAAACTTCCTTCGAAAACTTTCATTATCTTTGTTTTATTTATCAGTTTGTGTCATAATATCTATTAAGCATGTGTAATTATCATCATCATCATCATCAGTCTATAATGTTCTAACTGCTGGGACACAGGCCTCCTTTCTGTGAGAGGGAGTGGGCCGTAATCCACCACGCGGGCCCAGTGCGGGTTGGTAGATGTCACATGTCAATTATATTCCCAAATTTTCTTTTTCACAAAATAAAGCTTAACCTCACGCAGTAGCCCATCAAACATCCACAGGTATACATAATGAAACTGTACTCAGACATGGCTGATAATGAAGTTAGCCCCCCTCCTGTCTGTTTAGGAAACAATTAGGTATTATTATAGAGCCTAATAGGAGGGCGCTACCGCAATGCTTCCCCTCTTCAATAACAATACACCGTTATAGGTAGATATTATCAAATATTATGTATATTAAGGTACAGGCAACAAAATAGATAAGTAACCAGCTAACTACAACTACTTTTAGTTCATCTAAGAGTGAATTTCACCAAAGAAATTGAACCCGATCAGCACAATGTACTTATAAACCGCGTTCAAGAGCTGTCAGTGTCAATTTTCCACAACAATGATGAAACTGACAGGACATAGAACGCGTTTTTAAATGTGCTGATTGCGTTAAGTTTCATTAGTGAAATTCGCCCTTAGGTACGTTAAGTTGTTACAAACGTAAAAATAATAAATCTATCGCCCGCGTAGGGGAAAGATGTTTATTTCTTGTTTGCATACCCTCAGACCAAATAAAAAACCAAGACATAGCGCTGCGAATAATACAGTGAAGCATGCCAAAACTACACCTCCACTCTGTGCATACACACTCACACGCACACATTCAGGGCCGTCTTAACCATATTGGGCGCCGGGGTGCGAAAATTAGCCTGCGCCCCCCTTACCAACGAAAAAAAAAACATAGATAAAATAGTAATAACAATTTAATTATTAATATTAATAATTATTATAAATTATTTTATGTTTCATTTTATTATTTAGTCAAATTAGGTAAGTACATTTTTAAACATCAAATCAATTTTTCTGGCTATTAAGTTTTGTTTTGAAATCTACTTTTTCGATACTTATTATGGCCAAATTTGTCAATCTATCTTGGGTCATGGTTGATCGTAAGTAGTTTTTTATTTATTTTAATTTCGAAAAAACTTTTTACAAAAAATACAACCGACTTCCAAACTACAAAGTGAAAAATTACTTTAATTTCGGAAGTCGATGTCTTTGGATCAGTATTTTAGTTTTTTGCCACCGACTTACCTTGAAAACGTTATATTAATTTCCACAAAACAATTTTACACACTCCTTGCACAAAATTTGCATTTCACTACACGAATTAAATAACTTTTTTTCAATACAAATAAATACAAAATAAGTAGAAATCTTATGCCAAACGTTACGTACGGTCACTTACTATGGCCATCGGAAATTTAATGGTAATTCTAACACAATACAAATAAAAGCACTACTAAAACATTACATTTTTGCTGACACAATTTGTGTTGGTGACTAGATACTAGATAAGCGGGCGGCATTAGATCAAAAAGCGGGCGTCGTGTGTCAAAGGGCATGCGCCCGTACTTGTAGCCATAAGCTCTCTTTGAATTCGCCGTGTGTGTTTGTTGGAATATAAATTTAATAGTAGCAATTATAAGATCTAAATTGGCTTGTATAACGCAAGTCGCAAGGAGAGTGTGCCGAAAGCTTCTGAGGCGTTTTTTTTGTAACAATATAGGTGCCTATATTTTTAGTATAATGA
Organism: Agrochola lychnidis; assembly: GCA_963680765.1. NCBI lineage: Eukaryota > Metazoa > Arthropoda > Insecta > Lepidoptera > Noctuidae > Agrochola > Agrochola lychnidis. The sequence continues at coordinate 6,464,022 of OY796849.1, read as the reverse complement.
TTATTGTTTGATGTTATGACAGATGTTATTTAAAAAAATTGTGATTACGCATGGTATATGTAGGTATAAGGCGATCGGCTTGCGCCTCCTAAGACCGTGCGCCCGGGTGCCACGCACCCCTTGCACCCCCGGGTAAAGACGGCCCTGCACACATTTACAACCATTTAAAATCACCTCACTAAGTGCACAAAATCATGTTTACGAAACCGGCCTCGCGTCACTGTTGACAGCGCTATGTCTTGGTTTTTTATTTAGTCTGAGTGCATACCAAACTCTATTATTGGCTGTACATTTATGTAGGTAGCAGAAAACAATGCTCCTATTGCTGGAACGTTCCATTTCCAACTCTAAGAACAAATCATCCATACGGTTATGAACCATTACACAACACCTTAGATTTGACAGGAGATTTACTCAAGCCTTCACTAACATAGGGTCTATAACAAAGACAACACACAAACACACACACCCTCACATACATACATACATGAACATATATAATAAATTGTCACAACGTACCCCGTCCAATTAGTGAGTTGGTTACAAAACAACGTTAGTGCCCTCACACACGGCACACAAACACCGCTGTGCTGGTGCACAGGACGCGTCGAAGCGTGTTAGCTGTCTTGTGCAGGTGATTGCTAATAGACAAACGGATGGTACATATTCGGAACAATATTATACACTGCAGTGTGTGTCGAGGTGATTTTGGGTTGTGTGAACTGGCATTTACGTTGTATTTTTGTTGCACTTGATAATATTTAAGAAACGATGTAAAGTATTTATTTATTTAACAATGTTGTTTTTCATTACTTTTGCTAAAGGTATAATGCAAAAAAAAAAATTGCCGTTGCGGGACGCCTGGTAGATGTGAAACATCGAAATTGACTTCGACTTTGACTGAGACTTCGACTGTGACCATTGTCATCGCCATCGGCATCGTCATCGTCATCGCCACTGACGTCATCATCATCATCATCATCTAATTGGTAAAACTTTTCTCACATAATAAAAAACATAGAAATTACAGGTATAGTCCGTGCAATCCACGAAGACGCGCCCCACTCCACGATTACTGTACTGTAAGCTGAAGTCTAGTACGGCGCGGAGCGGAGTGAGGCGCGTCTTCGTGGATTGCACGGACTGTAATATGCATAAAAGGATAGTTTACGACAGGAAATAAATATGGCGACTGTTGGTGTATTGGCGTGTTGGCTGTTGGCGCAAAAAGTCGGTGACTGTTGGCTACGCGTCACCACGCCAACATTCGGTCTGACCCGACGCTATAGATGTTTAGAAGAGGAATTTGTGCCCGGTTGATGGCAATAGGCTCTTTTTTTTAGGTAGTTCATCTCGTAGTTGACCTCTGAGATCATGACTACTTAACCGGGCTTTCGTGTGGTGTTATTCAACTATGCTAATTAAAACTAGGTGAACGCTCGCTAAGGGCACCCCCTGTGGGGTACGAACCTCGGCTTAGAACGTCAACCGGAGGACATCAAGGATGGGACGGGCTGGGGCAATAGGCTCAACTTACCTCATTTTACATGGAACTTGAATATAACTTGGTAAATATGGATGATACTTACGCTCTGGTCACCCGTTCGAGAAATGCAGGCGTGATGACATGTTATTTTTAGAGTTTAAAAAAAAAACTAGAAAATAATACTTAACATAAAATCACGCGTTGTTTCCCCGAAGGGTTGGGCAGAGACGTACCTATAGTAGGTAGGTACACCCACATTTCGCCAGTTATGTTTAAATCCTATGTAATAGGGGGCGAGCCTATTGCCATCAACCGAGCACAAATCAAAACCCAATAACACTTTATCCGACCCGGGAATCGAACCCAGTACCTTATTCTCAGCAGTAGCGCTTGCGACCGCTAGACAAAGAGGCAGCCGAAAAATAAATTTTTCTAGAAAATAATATGTATTTTCAGGAATTCAGGAGTCGATTTGAGGTTGTTGCTCTCTTGCCAACAAATCTCACACTCACAATCTGTGCATGCGGATCTAATAAAACACATCTTCCTCTTCTTCGTTTCGCTCTTGACAGAGCGGTCGTGGTCACAATGAACTATGTCCAACCACAGGTGTAGTCGTTGCCCGCCTCACGATCTCCCTCCATCTAGTTCTGTTACATGACAGTCTGGCGCATTCATTAACAGGGCCTCTAACCACGGATTTTATTTGATCGATCCACCTCATCGGCGACCTCCCGCGTGGCCTATTACCTTCCACTCTGCCCTGCACCACTAGACGCTCTATGGAGTCATTATACCGCCTGGAGACATAACCAAAAAATTATATTACACATAGCTCTGTGTTATTACAACGATAAATATATCACAAATTCTTTATATTAACGTCGGCACAAAGTTTTCTTATTAAGAACAAACTTGGACTTGTAATCCGTCTTAGAAATGAAACAAAACTAATTACAATTTGTATGTCACTGATATGGGTTATCTTGGGCATTTCTTCTGATATATTGTGAGATAACTTTTTGGTTATGTGAGAAAAGATTGAAGTTCATTATTTAGGGATTACTAACTAATTGAAATTAAATTAGCAAACTGTGGGGTATGGTTTTGTGTGGTAATGAATTTCCCTATTTATACCTAATTATCATATTTATTATCAAAATAATAATTAATAAGTACATTATTTATTTTTCAGGCACAAAAAAATAAGATTGCATTTACAGCTACAATTTTGAATTTTAGAAGAGAAAAAATAACAAAGACACTTATAAATTTATTTTTTTATTTAAATTGCGGCTAAGTAACAACAGCTGCACGGGTCGATCGATCAGGTTAAGCTACGCTTGCCGCGGTTGGTCTGTGGATAGGTGACCATCTTTACATATGAAGACCCCTCCGTGCCTCGGAAAGCACGTTAAGCCGTTGGTCCCGGCTGTCATTTGTAGATCTTTGACAGTCATTACGGGTAGTTAGAAGCCCAAAAGTCTGACAACCAGTCTTACCAAGGGGTGTCGTATTACCTAGTAACTAGGTTGTGGAGGTCCATATAAAATACTAGCTTTTGCCCGCGGCTTCGCACGCGCAAAGGTCGGAAAATATCCCACAGCAACGTACTACCGATATTCAGAGTACTTATCAAATGTCCTAACCCAGGTCATGGCCTATCCGTATACCATTCATCTAAATCTGTTCAGCCGTTACGGCATGAAAAGGTAACAAATAGATAGATAGGTAATAAATCTGTTTTAGGGTTCCGTATCTCAAAATGAAAAATGGAAACCCTTAAAGGATGACATCGTTGCCTGTCAAGACACTTTTTCTCAGATACGCGTGGAAGTATCAAGTTGAAATAGATAGGTATTAAAAACTTAGGCTATGCGCGCACTACGGATTTTGATCGTTGCGGATAATATTTCGTGTTGTTCTATCTCCTCTCAGGCTCATTTTCTACGAAATGTATGGAAAGTTTTTTGCAATTTTTGAATTTTCTCGTAGGTACTTGAGTACGAGAAAATTCAAAAATTCGCCCTCCGTTGGCCCGATATATTTTTTTGACACTAGTAATAAGAAATAGGATCGACAGGCATCAAAAAAGTTTTTGTGAAAATTACCCATGTTCTTGCTGACTGTACAATTTTTTCAAAATCTGTGAATGCAGATCAAAAAGTCAAGGACAGTCTCCTAAGACCGTTTTCTTGTAGCGACAACTGTTAAGGTACCTGCCCTAATTGCCTCATATCAACGTCCACCCTGTATATGTTATGATTGACTACTTAGCTCCATAAAGGTATAGCGTGATGATAATGTTTTAAAAGGTTAAATCCGTAATTATCTGCAATATTCTAACCTTTTGGATAGTCTTTTTATAGTTTGCGGTAAACTACAGTGTGAGTCTTCATAATGTGCACATATCGAAATGAGGAAATCTATGCTTAATTTTAACGACAGAAAAAATATTTAAAAAATCTAAATATTGTTTTTTATACTTTTTATGAAATTAAAAAAAAATTGTAACAAAACTGTGTAACTTTTAAACTGAATCAGCTATCGCGATGAAACAAACTCCATAATGATTGAAAGTAAGTAGCCGTCCACATAAAATTAAAATTGAGAAAAAAACTACCCTCAATTGAAAATAAACATGTTTTTTTAGTAAAAATCTGTATTTTTTTCTTCAATTTTTAATTGTAAAATTTATAAATAAGATAATAATAAAAAGAGAGCAAAAAAAAATTTTTTAAAAAAAAATTTTTTTGTAAAATTTTTTTTTTTTTTTTAAACTAAAAAAAAAAATTACCATTTTTTCCGTCGATAAAATTAAGCATAGACTCCCTCATTTCGATATGTGCACATTATGAAGACTCACACTGTATAGAAGAATACGAACATAATGCAATATTGCTCATCCCCCATAGCAAATAGCGTGATAATAATTTTTGAAAAGTCTATTGTGACGTTTCCACTATTTGACATAGATTATTTTATCCTCCCCTGTAAAAATAAATACCCCTTTTCACCCCGTCAGGGGTAGATTTTCAAAAAACCTTGATATACGTTTTTATTTGTTTTCAGTCTTAAGTATAAATACTGAGTTTTGAGTTAATCAGACCGCGCGTTAAAATTCTTCCATACAAACTATGACACCCCCCAATCCTCCCTTAGGGGGTAGTTTAGAAAAACTAAAAATGGCAAACTTTATAATTTACATAGATAAGTATTCGTGCCAAGTTTCAAGTTTATTAACTCAAGGAATAAATTTTTTCATACAAACAAAATCCCCCCTTTTCACCCCCTTAAAAGTCGATTTTCCAAAAACCCTTTCTTAGTGGATGCCTACGTCATATTATCTACCTGTGTGCCAAATTTCAGCCCAATCCGTTCAGTGGTTTGAGCTGTGCGTTGATATATCACCCAGTCAGTCAGTCAGTCAGTCAGTCAGTTTACCATTTTATATATACAGAAGATGGTATTCAGCTGCATCTGGTTAGACTGGAAGCCGACCCCAACATAGTTGGGAAAAGGCTAGGCAAATGATTTAAATTATAAAATAAATAAAGGTTTATAATCATGATTCTTCGGTGCATCTGTTCTATGAAAATAATAATATATCCCTCAGGCAGTGCATGCGACGTCCACTAATAGTTACAGAATATTTAGAATAATATTGAAGTAGTAGTATTTTTTTAACGTACGAAGGTCATCGATATTGGAAAACGTAATAAGGAACTCAAGTGGACTTGGGCAGGACACCTGGCAAGGCGTAGTGATGACCTATGGAGTAAAGCAGTGACCGAGTGGCGCCAAAAGACTGGAAGACGAGGTGTCTGTCGTCCGGCGGCGAGATGGGTGGACGACATTGTTGCCGTCGCGGGTAGAACTTGGATGAGGCAGGTACAGGAGCGTGGAGATTGGCACAAAAAAAAAAAAAGCGGCCAAGTGCGAGTCGTACTCGCCCATGAAGGGTTCCGTAGCAGCAAGTAACATTGAATGAAAGGTAAATTGCTGTTTACGATTTATGATGGACGATGTACATCATATATTTTTTTAGTTTTATCATTCTCTTATTTTAGAAGTTACAGGGGGGGACACACATTTTACCACTTTGGAAGTGTCTCTCGCGCAAACTATTCAATTTAGAAAAAAATGATATTAAAAACCTCAATATCATTTTTGAAGACCTATCCATAGATACCCCACACGTATGGATTTGATGAAAAAATTTTTTTTGATTTTCAGTTCTAAGTATGGGGAACTCCAAAATTATTATTTTTTTTTCTATTTTTATGTATTGTAAAAATCTTAATGTAGTTCACAGAATACATCTACTTACCAAGTTTCAACAGCGTAGCTCTTATAGTTTCGGAAAAAATTGGCTGTGACATACGGACGGACAGACAGACAGACAGACAGATAGACATGACGAATCTATAAGGGTTCCGTTTTTTGCCATTTGGCAACGGAACCCTAAAAAGAGAGGCCTTCTTAAAGGGAGGTTCTCTATGTATTATATCACTACTAGCTGCGCCCTCCGGTTTCACCCGCGTAAGTCTCGATCCTGTGGGAATATCGGGATAAAAAGTATCCTATGTATTAATCCAGGTTATAAACTATCTGTGTGCCAAATTTAATCCAAATTGGTTCAGCCGTTTGAGCGTGAAGAAGAGACAAACATAAACACATAGTCACTATCTTTCGCCTTATAATATTAGTGTGATCTTCATAAAAATAAATACTCATACATTTCTTTAAAAAAACTTTTTTTTTAAATACAACCGACTCCCAAACTACAAAGTGAAAAATAAATTTAATTTCGGAAATCGTTGTCTTTGGATCAGTATTTTAGTTTTTTGACACCGATTTCCGAAATTAAAGTTATTTTTGTCTTTGTAGTTTGGAAATCGGTTGTATCTTTTGTAAAAAATCTTTTTTTTGCCACGTTTTAGTGGGTTGGTTTGTAATTTATCTAAGTTACAATAGCCTAATGTCAACTGCTCATCAAAAATACCCAAATCGCGATAGATGTGCCTATAATATTTGAAAAGTTCCCTCGATTTCTCCAAGATGCTATCATCAGATCGTGACCAAATGACAATGGGACCAACTTGAAAGCTCCCAACTTGAAAGGTCCCAACTTGAAAGCTCCCAACTTGAAAACTCCCAACTTGAAAGCTTGAAATCTATTTCAAACAAAAAAATATTTTTTTCAAATCGGTCCAGCCGTTCGAGTAATCGGGGAACATACATTAAAAAAAATCCGACGAACTGAGACCAACTTCTTTTTTTGAAGTCGGTTAAAAAAACAAAAAAACGTCCTTTAAGCAGGAGCATCTTATTTAAAATCAGATGTTTGAATGTTTGCAGAGAACAGAGAGGAGGCGCTTCCAATATCCTCGTTCAAACATGGCGTAATAGGAAACATCTTGCTTCCGGAAGCTGCGAGCAAACAAGGGAGGTACAACTCTTTTAAAGATGGCTTTTTTTAAAATGTTTTTCGTTTATTTTTGTGTTAGTAGTCAAAAATAAGGCAGTCAAAAATTAAGTCGTCTTCGATAGGGGGACAAATTCATAATTTTAATACAATTAGTATAAGTTAATAAGTTTTCTGTGAAAGTTCTAAAATACTTTTAGACACCCACCAAACGACGGCCACCCGCAGGTTTTTTACCGGGTAATAACATGAATCACCCAATAAAATTCCCCATTGAAAAAAAAGGAACGATTTTTTTTCTTTTTTCCTAATAATTACTACATAAATAGGCTCTCAGTACGATACCTAACATCACCCTCACGGGTCGGACCGGACAGGGTTTTTTTCACATGTTGAATAATTTTCCATCGACACTCTAAGAAGATTCCATCATAATTTCACCTAGGTTTGATTTTCACACTATCAAAATTCAACAGAAGCACTGATCTTACTACCGGTTGATCCAATAATAGTTCAGTACTCACACGTACACATACATAGACAGTAGTTTGTAGGCAAGCGGTTGGCAACACTGTCTCGCCCCGAGCTTGTGGTAACTTGCTTTTGTAGTGAAAAGTCGCGTTAAGGTTGGTAGAATTGATGCTCACAAGGAATACTCTCTAGCTTATGTGTGAAAATTATTCAAAAAATATTTAAATAGGAAACTTTGCAGCAGTTGCAGACGAGAGATTATTGCAAAGTTTACAATCAGGTCCAGTTGAAAATCAGCGTCAGGCACAAGTTGTCTGCCGGGGGTTCGAAGAAAACCGATAGGGAAATCGTGGCCCCCTGGCAACACGGCAACTGAAGGAACACGGGTGGGTTTTAGTCAGTAAGAGTCTGACACGCCCTCCCGCTCCGCCCAGAGCGGGAGAAGTTATTTGATGATTTCCCACCCAAAAAAAAAAAAAAAAAAGGCACAAGTTGTCTGGCATTTTTGCTGAACTGGGCCTTTTTGGCGCAGCCATGAGGCACACTCCCACACTCTCGCTAATTTTTTACATCGTTCTTTACACTTTTTATTTGATTTTCATTTTATTTATTTTTTATTTTTATCTGCTGTTAATTATATTGTGTGCTTTTTTTTGGTCTGTGCTAAATAAATGTATTTTCTTTCTTTCTTTCTTTCTTTAATTATAGGAGCCTTTTTGGACTCGCACAAACATTTAAAAAAAAAATGGAAAAAATTTGTTAATTTTGTGAGTTTCAAATAATTCTTTTTTTACTGTTTGTATTGCTGGACCTACGTGACCTAAATAAAATGTTTTTCTTTCTTCTTTTTCTTTCTTTCAATATGGGAACCTATGCTGCTGAATACTAAGTTATACAAACAATGAATTTCTAACAGGCAATTAAGTAGGAAAAAAAAAACAATAATAAATTGTTTCAGGTTATTTTTATTGACAATGAACTTGAAGCTTTAAATAAATAAATTATAATTTGTACGTAGCGTATTACGATTTGCGTAGTAGCGTAGCGTATTTCGTACCAGCGTAGCGTATTTCGTAGCAGCATAGCGTATTGCGTAGCAGCGTAGCGTATTGCGTAGTAGCGTAGCATTTGTGCTACGCGGAAAATATGAGTTAAAATAATACTTTTTTATCACCCTTAAGAGATTAGGGATAGGGATGTAGGGAAACAAATATTGGCGTAATAAAATACTTTAATATGTCAGCAATATTGTGTATTATTAACATTTTGGTGTCAAAATTGTTTGGTGTGGTACTGGTAAATACAAAATCGAAGTAGCCTCTGTACTTTGATTTCTGATCTACATTATGAAAGGGGTTCATGTCGAACCTCCTTATAATTTCAGCATCTAATGCACTTTCACTAACATAAGTACAGCTTCATATAATAAGTTTACGTAGTACATCGTTCCTCCATTCGTTTCACGGTGTGCACTTGCTAACCGAGTTTTTTGGCGTTACTTAAACTCAAATCTGTTTACAGACCAACATAGTTCTCAGTAATTCGATAGTCTTCGACATTGTCGGTACTAAAGAAGTTTTAATGCAGTAGTTTAAAAAGATTATGGGCTATAAAGAGTGAAGCAACATTTTAACGGATGATGGTTTTGGCCCGGATATTTATTTATTTATTTATTTCTCGCTATATTTCCCGGCTGTTATTCGTGGATATTTGACAGTCTTTACGGGTGGTCAAAAGCCCGAAAGTCTGACAACCAGTCTTACCAGGGGATATCGTATTACCCAGTTACTGAGTTGTGGAGGTCAGATAGGCATGTAAAATATCAGATTTACACAGATCCCTTCGTCCGCCTCGGGCTGGAGGACATGCATGAGGACTGTCCACGCGAAACAAAAAAAATGTCCGACATACCAGACCATTTTGATCACAAATCTACATGGTGTGACCATGATTGTGTCTGGACTAGACTTTGATTTTTTTAAATATGACTTTGTAAAAGTGATTCCGATAAGTATCCTATTTACAGAATAAACAATGTAATTTCACCCTGGGCAATAGATAGTCAGCTGCGTTTCTAACTTGACTGACTAGCTCATCTTTGCTCTTTTTAATGAAGTTGAGAAAACCACTCAATTTTACAATATAGTGCATCCTCTGCGTTTCCCTACACAATTTGACCAGTAAACCAAGATATCATTAGATATTATTAATTCAATTAAAAATAATCTAATGTCTAATAATGCAGGAGTTGTACACCTTATTTACACAGAACGAAGGTAAAATGTAAAATGTCTTGTAAGTACATAGATAGTTGGTGCTTATAATAAACAAATAAATTAAAAAAATTAACACGTTTGGAACGAAGTTCCTTTTCACGTAACTATGATTTAAAACAACAAAAAAAAAACTTTTGATACTTCAAACGGCCTATTTCTCATCAAGTATAAGTTTTTTAGAAGCTTTATTAAAGCAGAAAGAGATAGAGAGAGAGAAAAAACGAGAAAGTCGTATTACAACGCTTTTTCGTAACTTTGTTCCAAAAGATCATCATCAGCCTATAGCAGTCCATTGCTGGACATAGGCCTCTCCAATTGCACGCCATTCAGCTCGATTCTCGTCAACTCTCATCCACCAGCGACCCTGCGATGATCGTCGCTCCACCAAGCCTGAGAAAAAAAAAAAAAAAAGATATCAAACACTAATTTAAATTCGCAGAAAAATATAAACTTCCCAGATATCAAATGAAATCATTGAGCGTAAACACTACGTGTACTTTACGTAATGCATACTAGGTTTCATAAAAACGAATTTATGCTACGAAACGCGGGCTCGGCAGACCGAAATACCGCTTTTTGACTTGATTTATCCACTTTTAGCCTGTTCGCTGTTTTCATACGAGAATTATAATTCCCCATTGCAGATAATTTGTATGCAAAACGTGCGTATTTATTAACATTGGATTGTACTGCGCCTGATGATTGTGATAAAGATGAGTCGGGCTTTTCATTTTGTGATCTAAACACGTAATCGTGAATGTGATTTGTTTTATTTTGTTACTTTGCTTATTTATGTTTCCTTTTAGCAGTAGCTAAATTAATCAGAAGTGATATCATATTTTAATAATTTTAACAAATTAACTTAATGAAATGATTGATTCCGTATGATACATTTTTATTTAAATAAAATTAAAGTACTTCAAATGACGACCGTAGTAGTTTAGCTGGCGGCCATTTTGACTTGAGCTGCTCTCGCAATCTTTTTAGAGCCATTGAACGTTCAACATTAATTTGTAATTCAAAGTGAATTGTTGCGAAAATATAACGAAATGGAAAAATAATTCTGTGTTTTATTTTACCTCCTATACTTTCTGAACTTTACAGGATGTACGCTGACGCTAATGAAACAATCTTTTGTGAAAGTTGTGAGTTTCAGATGGATTATTTTAGTGCAAACTCATTCATTTGTTTCTTGCATAAAATGTATAATAACGTCATCAGTTGGAGCACGAGTCCGGACCCAATTTTTATCCTCATACTGGTTTTTCGATAAACTGTTTTATTTTTACCCTTATTTAGCTGGCTAATAAAACTATGAAACTAGTGGAATATATTTAGCTAAATGTGACATAGTATCTTCCAAAATTAAAATACAGTAAGTATATAAATATGGTAGTGAATGTTGGGTGTGGCAAAAACAACATGAAAGTAGAATAAATGCTGTGGAAATGCGTTCCTTGCGAAGCATGTGTGGCCTGACTATGAATGATAGGCTGAGGAATGATGTGATAAGACAGCGGTGTGATTTAAAAGAAGATGTAGTGACAAAAATTGAAAAGGGTATGTTGAGATGGTTTGGGCATGTTGGGAGAATGAATGAAAGGCGACTAACAAAATGTATTTACAAGGCTGATGTAAAGGGAAAGGCCGGGCGGGGACGCCCTAGGAGGACATACAATGACCTTATTGGTGATATTCTTCAGAAAGGCCAGGTGCGTAGTACTCGCAACCGGCGTGCGTGTGTGACCAGATGTATGAACGTAAACGAGGCAAAAGAACTATGTAAGGATCGTAGCAGGTGGCGTTCTGTAGTTTCTGCCTACCCCCATGGGAAGAAGGCGTGAGTTTATGTATGTATGTATGTATATAAATATCTACCTATCTACCTTTCTCTCACGATATTCTTGGCTGTGACCTTTTCTCCGAATGACAGACGGCACAAATGTTTTGGCCAAGGTTAAGACTTCCGACCTGACTCAATTTATCTACGAGTCATACGTGCTAGAACGCTATATTGCTTCCCTGCAAAGTGGATCCCACCTTTAAGCAAGTTTTTTTTTTATATTAGAATAATCATACCCTGAATTTTCAGAATTAAATAACCAGTTATAGATAGTATTGTACCATACAGCACATAATTTGAACACCATTTATCATACGCTATTCATAATCAGGCAAATTTTGATAACACAGCCTAAATTCAACCTTGCACAACTGAAACTAAAGTTCGTTTCACCTTCCACATTAAAAGCCTACAGTCCAGCATGACAAATCCAATTATTTTGGACACAATCAACTCGGGATCATTCCGATATGTAGATGTCGCTTCGCTCAAATCGAATGAGCGGTGTCGAATTGAACGAATGATTGGACTTATCGAATGATTGTTATTTACGAATATCGAATTATCATATCGATATTGTAGATAAGTTGGTTTGGAAATAATAATGAGTGAAATGATATTGTGGAAAAACATTGCTCATTCGAGCTTATTATGAAGACGAATATTTTTAAGAGATTTCCTTTATTGTTCTGAAAATTAAAGTTTTAATTATTTCTGTGTCTTTGTTTGTCTAATTATAAATTTTGTCACTGTTAAAATATAATGCTCATTTTAAATGTTTTTGATTCATCAACAAATGACTGCAAAAATTAACTATTTGCGTCACTTTGGTCGTTCTTGAAAATTAACCATCGTTTATTACAAGGACTGGTGATCACATTACATAATCTAAAACTTAATAATATAATATAGTAATATAATATTTATTAACAACAAAGTTTGATACAACTTATCTATCCTAAACAAAAACACAATGTACAGAGTTAAGAGCATTTTAAAGATAGAGTTAACGACGATGTCTGTGCTAGTATTAACCGTGTGACAGACATCGGAACTTAGTACTAGTAACTAGTATTAACTTGTTGTTGAGCAGTGATAGCCTAATGGTGTGACCGTCGGACTGCCAAGTCATAGGTCTCGAGTTCGAACCCAAGGCACGAACCTCTGAATTTTCGGATTCATGTGCGTATCGTATAATTATTACTTGCTTCAAAAAAACGGTGAAGGAAATCATCGTGAGGAAACCGACACGCCTGAGCGATATTTCTCGACGGCATGTGAAGCCAAGTCAGAGGCCATGGTCGGCTTTAAAACTCTGACACAGGTTAGTCACTAAAGATGCGAAAAAAAAATTTGGTATTTAGTGTGTAATATATTATTGTACTATACAGCATGTATCAGAAATATGTGGTCAAATTTTAAGGGTGTGGGTACAGACTATCAAACTGAAAATCATTCTCTGTGGAATCAACAACGTTATCGCGAAAAAAATATAAACTGTCTCATACATTTGGGTCAAGAAGAAATTGAAGGTTTGTTCCCTTAAATATAACCACACATTTCTAATACACGCTGTATAAATCCATGATAATATCATAGTAATATTTCCTTTGAATCATCCAATAATAACCCCATACAAATTCCCTGTCATTTTCATGATTTATAATCATAATTTCGATACTAAATCACGCAACTTAGTGGCTACGGCGAAGGTCGCACAAGTTTATCTACAAATAAACCGATTGACAAGCGAATGACTTGTTTTTCCATTCGACTATCATTCATTCATTGTACTACCCGCGAAAAAACTCGTGTTTACAATCCAAGACGAAGTTTATGGGGATTATTACAAGTCATAAGTGAGGAGCGATTTAACATAACACTATCTTCTGCCCGCTTCGTCCGCCGTCCGATAAGGACCAAGCCCGGGTCGACGGCGCATTGTGTTCTACGCGCGCCTCAAAGAGATGTCAGCAGATCTGATGGGGTCCGGGGTCGCGGGAAAGTCCGAAAGGGATACCGTGGCCCCAGGCAATATACAAGCAATTGAAGGAACACAGGTTTTTTTTTTGGTCAAAGTCAAATCATTTATTTCAAAAAGGCATGGCACTTTTGAACGTCAAAAATTACAAAATAATAAAACTGATTCTAGTCGCCCCTTCCAAAAGGTAGTTTTTGTATGGAGAAGAATGGGCAAGAAACTCCACCGTTACTCTTTAAAAATGTTTTACAATTGTTTATATATGTACGTACATTAGTTAAATAATTATTATAGGTCTAGTGGCCCCTTTTACATGAGATTTAAACATAACAGGCGAAATGGGGGTGAACTATAGGCACCTACACCTCGCCTAACTCTTCGGGGGTAACAGGGGTGATGTTATATTATGATATTAGATAATCCTCAACAACCTATAACTTAACCCTCCCCCAAAGACATCCCCTTCTTGTACCACAAAAGACGGCATTCACAAACCAGTCTGGGTACTTCGTAAGACCAATATTTTCTTCGTAAAGAGGGGTTTGGTACTATAAATTCTATCCCTATTGATAGTTAGTAGAGCATTAGTTCTCCTTTTGTACTTCGCTGGCTATTCAGTTGAAAAAGTGGCTTATAGACGCATAGTGGGATCTATATGGGCGAGTATTAGAAGCTATTATTCTTGGTAGAGTTAAGATTTTATTTAATGTTCTGAGGACTTTGTTCTGGATGTAGGTACGATAATTTTTGTTGGGGTTGAGTTTTCAATTGATTATGTTAGGTAGGGGATTCTGTCGCGTTGATTTTGATTCAGTATACAAATGTCTCAACAAAAATTAGCCAAATATAGCAAAAATGAAGCACCAAAGGATAAACGTAGGAGTAACGTGGTTAAATGTAATGTAAGTTGTACGTATTTTTCTGTGCTTTTTGTCTTGTCTGTTTATATACTAACATTCATCATCTACCTAGCCTTTTCCCAACTATGTTGGGGTCGGCTTCCAGTCTAACCGGATGCAGCTGAATACCAGTATTTTACATGGAGCGACTGCCTATCGGACCTCCACAACCCAGTTACTGGGTAATACGATACCCCTTGGTAAGACAGGTTGTCAGACTTTCGGGCTTCTGACGACCCGTAACAACTGTCAAAGATCTACAAATGACAGTCGGGACCAACGGCTTAACGTGCTTTCCGAGGCACGGAGGGGTCTTGGTATGTAAAGATGGTCACCCATCCACGGACCAAACGCGGCAAGCGTAGCTTAACCTGATAGATCGACCCGTGCGGCTGTCATTACTTAGCCACTAACATTATTATCGTTTATAAAAATATAATTTAATTTAACTTAAAAATATTATTAAAATAAATGAAATTTAATAAATAATAAATATATTGTGTGAACATAATGGTTAAATAAATAAAATTTTGGAACTTAGCCTAGTAACTTATGGAACAATATTGAGTTAATGATTTATTATTCTAATTTTAGTGAATAAAAAATCTTGTAGATGTCAGATAGGCAGTCGCTCCATGTAAAAAACTGATATTCAGCTGCATCCGGGTAGACTGGAAGTCGACCCCAACATAGTTGGGAAAAGGCTAGGCAGATTGTTTTTTTTTTTATTGAGTCTGGAAAAGTTGAACCTAAATGCAAAAATTTGGCTGACATCTGTATCTATGTAAACCGTATGTACATGGATTAGTACCAATTCCAACTAAACATTTAGGTAGCAAATCTGGCAATATCCCTTGATTGACTACAAAGCGTTTCAGTACAATTTGCAACAGGCCCGGCTGATGGACAGAACTGTGATTGGCTGACTTGATTGAAGCATTTGTTCATCAAATATTTGTTAACATAAAACTGTTTCATCTGTTACAAAATTTCAAACTGTAAAATTCCTGACAATGACTTGGATATACGAGAACCCGAACACGGGCGCTGGTCGCAGATTGACACTCTGTGACCAGCGCTCGGTGTGGCAACACACCGTGTTCGGGTTCGCGCCTGTGTTCGGGTTCGCGACAAGTCAATCGTCATCTTGAGGATACCTCGTTGAGAGGTGAAACACGTGTTGATTTCTTACAGGGTTTTTTATGGCTCTTTAGGAATAGTTAAGCGAAACTGGTTACTAAATACAGGGTGTTTGTGCAGAACGTTGAACATACGAAAATGGTGGATAGGTGGGGTCATCTGCTACTTACTCAGCCCTAATTTATTTGGCCCTGGCGCCCTGGATATAAAAAATGATTTTTTTGCTTTCTTCTAGTTTCACAACTTTCTTAACTTTAAAGTGACATTTTTATTAAAAAAATGGGTAAAACAGGCATTTTTTTAAATCTTTAATATTGGCAGATTCTTATAACAGAAAGATGTAAAAAATACTTAAATCCTAATTTCAACATGCATTAAAAAAAATATCCAGGGGTCCAGGGCCAAATAAATTAGGGCTGAGTAAGTAGCAGATGACCCCACCTATCCACCATTTTCGTATGTTCAACGTTCTGCCAAACTCCCTGTATATCAACGTCCACTGTTTTATAATGGATTTCCGCAAGGTCACGCCTGAATCAATTAACTAGTAGAAAGTAACATCTCACTGTAAAATATCGGCCACCTTTCCACTCACACCTACATTGTAAGCACTCGTCAAACGAGATCAAAGCGATGTTGCGTTTATAATTGCCACCCTTACGCCTGTCCCCCTCGGAAGGGCTGTAGTACTTAACTATTAGGGAAGTATAGGGTCAGCAGCCATTGAGAATGGAGTCGAAATGAAGTGGCGACCGGTTCAGTGGACGAGTATAGCTGGTTAATTTTGGGGTAAAATGTCTGGTATGTCGTATAATTAAGGTTTTATGGGTGGGTAGTTAGTAATATTATTATAAGGTCCTTCTAGTCTTGTGGGAGTCGTAACTATACTAATATTTAAGTTTAAGTTGTGGTTTGTGACTTTTACGAGAGCCAGCATTCAAACAATAGAAGGTAAAATATTTGAGATGTGTTTTCAAGTAGAAAACCTCGGTTTTCAACTGTGCTATGATGAGTAGGAAGAGCAAAATAATTGAAAAAAAAAATTTGATCGGACACGATTTTGAAATAAAAAGCATTTCATTTGACATGACATAGACATTTGATTTTTTTGTTTTCATTGTTTTGAATATTTTAATTTATGACTATTGTTGATTGATGATTTTATCAGGGGGCAAAGAAGTGATGTTTTTGGTGGGATAGTTTATGTGAATAATTTTTAAATATTATTACGTGTACTACTAACACCTACTGTGGACCAATAAGCTGTCTTTTAAATAAATGAATTGAATTTTTTTCAAAATTCAAGCTTTCACCATCTTCGGTTTTTGCCCAGATGGGTCTTCTGGGCCTATGCCTTTAATTAATATGCCTGTATAATTTTAATCATTTGGTTGTCTTATTAGTGATGTTGTGTACATTTTTAGTGGTGATTTTGACATTATAGTTATGATTTTGACATTATAGTTGTGATTTTGACATTATAGTTATGATTTTGACATTATGATTGTGATTTTGACGTTATTATTGATTGTTTTGACATTACTAGTAATTATGACCAGTTTGCCGAATATTATTATGTACTAAAACTAGTGTTTAATTAAGATGTGTACGTAAATTACTAACAAATTGGATTGTATGATCTGAAAAAAAAATGATTTTTGATTTTGAATTACACCGAGTCTAGCCGATGCCCAGGACTTCGATGGTATTTTGTATTTCATATATTTTTTTATTTATTTATTTAAACTTTTCACACACAAAAAGGTATAAAGGCGGACTTAATGCCTTAGGCATTCTCTACCAGTCAACCAAGGGTGGTGAAGAGATTGGATGGCAGGTGCTCTGTTTGAGAGGAACAAAGAAAAAAATTATTTAAAATATATCATTAGAAATAAAATAACAGTACATAAATAGGTTATAACTTATAATACACATACATACATATTTTATATAATATACATATAAATATCCAGGATGGAAAGTAGCATATATCCTTCCCCCAGCGCCAGGCTACGGATCTGCCAAATTTCATCGATCGGTTAAGTGGTATTGCTGTGAAAAGGTTTCAGATGGACAGGCGCAGTTAAATTCGCCTAGAATATTAAAGTATGAAGACGAACTTCATAGTTAGAACATTTGTAATCCCAACACAAATCCTTGATATACTTAACATGATTATATCTTCTATATCAAGGTTTCCTCTGACCTCTGCAACTGTTAGCAACACGTTTTCCCCGAGGACCGACAGGGCAAGTCATGCGTGCCTGGTCATGGCACCGAACTATCGGAAAACTTTGCACCGTGCAAGCTGTATCACAATGAAATGAAAAATAGTATCTAACATGAAGCTTCTAAATCAGTAGGTATAAATGCAATAGTGTGATAAAAATATGAATCATTCAACGGAATATTACAACACACACATAACATAACATAACATCACGCCTTGTTTCCCCGAAGGGTTGGGCAGAGGTGTCCCTGTAGCAGGTACATCCACATTTCGCCATTTATGTTTTAAGTTCCATGTAATAGGAGGCGAACCTATTGCCATCAACCGGTCACAAATCCAGACTCCGAGCTGCTACTGAGAAATTCCAGATAGAAAAACCCAATAACACTTCACCCGACCCGGGAATCGAACCCAGGACCTCATGCTCAGCAGTAGCGCTTGCGACCACTAGACCAACGAGGCAGTACGGAATATTATTATACTCATAAACTAAAATGATAAAACATTAAACAAAGATTTCACTTAAATCGTAATATCGCAGTGACTCGATGAAGAGCTCTCGGATCGACCCGTGCGGCTATGAAGCTACGCTTGCCGGGGTTGGTCTGTAGATGGGTGACCATCTTTACATACCAAGACTCCGTGCTCGTGCCTCAGAAAGCACGTTAAGACGTTGGTCCCGATTTTTGACAGTCGTTACGGGTCGTCAGAAGCAAGAAAGTCTGACAACCAGTCTTACCAAAGTGTATCGCATTACCCAGTTACTAGATTGTGGAGGTCAGATAGGCAGTTATTCCATGTAAAATACTGGTATTCAGCTGCATTCAGTTAGACTGGAAGCCGAACCCAAAATAGTTGCGAAACGGCTGGGCAAATTGTAATATCGCAGTGACTTTACATCATGGAAAACCTTTACTCCACTTCTGTTTCAATAAGCACTCTCTAATCATCATTATCAGCATCATTTCAGCCGAAAGACGTCCACTGCTGGACATAGGCCTCCCCAAGCACCGCCACTTCGACCGATTCTGTGCTTTCCGCATCCAGCGGATTCCTGCAGCTTTTACAAGGTCATCGGTCCATCTTGTGGGAGGCTTTCCAACGCTACGTCTTCTTCTTAGAGCAATGGAGAGGGCTATGCTAGGAGTTTCCCTACGTTATCGAATCAGAAATGGAGAGATCCGAAGGAGAACCAAGGTAACCGACATAGCCCGAAGAATTGCCAAACTTACTTATTTATTTATTTAAGGAAAAACAAACAGTAGCACAATAAAAAACAGTCACAATATCTTAAATATAACATTTTGAACAATTATGCTACCCACTACGTTTTCCACAGATTAAAATAGGAAGTATTTAAAGACTAGCTAGTAACACAGATCCAAAAGCTATACAAACGGCTTTATCCTGGAACTCATATCTGGATTTTTTAATTTATAAAAGAAACAAAAAAATAAAATTAAAAGCAAGTTTGTGTGCGTAAAGCATCGTATAATGACGCAATGCTTGATATTAGATCAAATATTACGTCAAGTGCTAGTTACTTAAGTGGCAATGGGCATGGCACATTGCTGGCAGAACGGATGGCCGATGGGGTCGAAAGGTTCTGGAGTGGCAACCACGTACCGGAAGACGTAGCGTTGAAAGGCCTCCCACACTACTTTCTAATAATGTTCTTTTATCTACCTACATGTTTGCTGTGACACATAGAGGATGTCAACACTGAGATAATTAATGAAAAAGGGTACCTATAATACCAACCTAAAATAAATTGGGGTGGAAGGACAGGATGATAATAATGTTTGCAGAGTCAAGTTTTCATCAAGTTAAAAGCAATATTTTATTTTGACAACCGATCGGATAACCAGTAATTTGAGCCTAAATTTCAACCAAAAAACTGCCCCGACCAATGTAACAAAAATAGAGCAAAACGCAACGAAACTCAAAACGGACAACGGTCCGGACAACAGCGGCGGCAGATGCAAATTATATGCGTCTAGCAACACTGCAAACGTTACGCATATCGTGTAACACAAAACTGGCAGTGTTACGTGTACATTTCGAGTGTGAACATTGTGCGTTTATTTTGAAATGGGTTGTGTAATATTAACTTATATTAAAATAAAAACTTTTTACAAAAAAAAAAACAACCGACCTCCAAAAAAAACACTACAAAGTGAAAAATAACTTTAATTTCGGAAGTCGGTGTCTTGGGTTTTGTATTTTCGTTTTTTGCCACCGACTTCCGAAATTAAAGTTATTTTTCACTTTGTAGTGTTTTTTTTGGAGGTCGGTTGTTTTTTTTTTGTAAAAAGTTTTTATTTTTCACTTTTTAGTTGTGGTACCTACCCCACACACATACGAATACCACTATCTGCTACCAATGACAGAAACTTATCATATCATCTACATACTAAGGGGGAAAAAAATACGTATTTTGTAGCTAACTCAAAAACTATCCAAGCAAAGTTAATAAAATTTATGTGGGACCAATTCGAGAGCACACCCTTTCAAACAAAAAAAGAATTTTCAAAATCGGTTCACAATTGACGGAGAAATCGGTGGACATACATAAAAAAAAAAAAACAAACATACGCGACGAACATATAACCTCCTCCTTTTTGGAAGTCGGTTAAAAAGAGTGGATATCAAACTCAAAGCATGTATTTTTAATTAAACCGTTTACAGACTCTTTTGAACTGTCAAGAAGTCGGTCAGTCGGAAAGATGAAGCTAGTTGCCCATTCCAAAGCGTAGTAGGTATCTATGGAGAAGAACGGGCAAGAAACTTCACGGGTGTCCGTGGAATTTCTTAAATACATAACTATAACCCTCCATGCTTTGTCTTGTGATAGTGCCTGTCTATCTATTAACTAACGTAAAATAACAAATATACTAGAAGAAAAACCACAGAAAACTTTTCATCGTCGTGAAACAACTGTAGTTTCTTGATTTCCGTAGAGAATATGGTTTTGTACTTTATACAAAAAATACAATTTTCTTCTTTATTCTCATGAACTTAGTAAAAACCACGATGGTTCATACTGATCACAATACATTAAACTAATCTAAACTTTTTATAAATTTAATTCGCGTCTCGTGTCTGTCTTTGCGAAGACGGCACGAATAGCGACTTTAAGTGAAAACTTCTTTAGGCGCGTGGGGCATTTTTGAGATGGCAAAAAACAATTGAACTCGCAACACCTTTACTGACACCTCATTGTTGTAAACGCGATTGTGTTCTTTATTTATATTACATTACAGATCAATGTTCTATGCAAGTATTTTTACTTTAAAGTTTTTAAGCTTTTATCGCGGGCTTTGAGCGCGGCGACCGAATCAAGAAATTCCGTAACGTAACAAAAATAAAACCGTAACGAAAATAAAACCTAACACCCCCCACTCCGCCTACCATGTAATGACGGTTCCCATGACAACGTGATGTTGTCATGGAGGTTACAAATGCTATGCAATAGCTTTACCGCGGCAGTCCCCGAGTGCCACACGTTTTTTTTTTTGTAAGCGCGATTGTGCTTTTTATTTAGATAAGGTTACGGACCAATGTTCTATACAAGTATTTTTCTTCCTCCAAGGCGATCTTGTTCAAGTTTTCACTTCTGTCGGCACTCCCGGAGTGTCAGTTTTTTTTTCTCCTAAACTACGCTTCGGATTTTGATGTGGTTTTCAACATCGTTTAGAAAATTAATTACGAAAGGTTTATGTGCTTAATTCATTTATGTTAAACTCACACATAATATAGAAAACCGTGCGAAGCAGGAGCGGAATATTATCTAAACTATATATCTAAACCAATATATAAGAGAGAAAATATTTGGTTTTTTTATATGTTTGTTTGTTACGCTTTCACGCTAAAACGGCCGAACGGATTTGGATGAAATTTGGCACATGGATAGACCATGACTTGGGTTATAACATAGAATACTTTTTATTCCGATATTCACACGGGATCAAGACTTATGCGGGTGAAACCGTGGGGCGCAGCTAGTAAAGAATAAACAGTTCACAATATATTACAGTGCTACCTAGTTATTCACCGATAAAGTATGAAATGTGTGTGTGTCCATACACACAAATGTAAACAATCAAATACCACATCGGCAAAACGAGAATAATGTTTGAATATGCAAATATCAGCTATGTTTGAACCATTTTGCATAACACGCATTTCAGTGAGTTCCATATTTTATGATAACTAGCTGCTAAATTACATTAGTATGAAAATTTAAGCTGATTACTTACTTATAATGTGTAGCGCATAATCAGCCTATAATTTTCCCACTGCTGGGACACAGACCTCCTCTTTCTGAGAGGGAGTGGGCCTAATCTCCACGCGGCCCAGTGCGGGTTAGCGGATGTCACATGTCTTCAGAGTTTTGGTTCTCGAACATGCCGGTTTCCTCACGATGTTTTCCTTCACCGTTTTGAGAGCAGTGGCGATGAAATCATTTACAAAAAAATATAGCGCCTATCAGGGTTACCTAGAACTTGTATGTCGCGGCCTTTACCACTGGGCCACCACTGCTCTGCCAAATTACTATGTATAATTTGGCAAAAATATATGATTAAGAAGGGAAAACACAAACTATTCATCTTTTGTATTCATTATCCTCCTTTGGAAGCAGTGGTGGCCCAGTGGTAACGGCCGCGACTTACGAGTTGTAGGTCGTAGGTTCAAACCCAGACAGGCGCTTTACTTTGTGTAAATTATTTCATCACCACTGCTCTCAAAACGGTGAAGGAAAACATCGTGAGGAAACCGGCATGTCCAAGAACCGAAAATTCGAAGACACGTGACATCTACCAACACGCACTGAGCTCGCGTGGTGGATACAGCCCACTCCCTCTCACAGAGAGGAGGCCTGTGTCCCAGCAGTGGGAACGTTATAGGCTGATGATGATGATGATGATTCTCCTTTACTCGTCTTTAATTAGGTAAAGAGAATTGTACGCTAATTCAAAATATTTATCAAACATTCAGAAAAATTTGTTAACACTGATTTGTTAACAAAATCGAGTTTGTTTATTAACAAACAACATAACATAACATCACGCCTTGTTTCCCCGACGGGTTGGGCAGAGGTGTCCCTGTAGCAGGTACACCCACATTTCGCCAGTTATGTTTAAGTCCCATGTAATAGTGGGCGAGCCTATTGCCATCAACCGGGCACAAATCCAGACTCCGGGCTACTACTGAGAAATTTCAGATAGAAAAACCCAATAACACTTTGCCCGACCTGGGAATCGAACCCAGGACATCATGCTTAGCAGTAGCGCTTGCGACCACTAGACAAACGAGGCAGTTTTATTAATAACCCTTATTAATACCAATTGGTTAACAATTGGTGGCGTCTATTGGTAGAGTTACGTAAACGGTCGCGTGGGGTGTGACACCCCAGATCATAGACAAAAAGTATTAAATACATGCAAAATCAATATTAAATATTTTAACAGAGTGCTGCTTGCTACTAGTTATGCGTTTTTACGAAGCTAACAGGAACATCAGAGCGGTAAATTAAAAGTTTTAAGAGTTCTAAACCTTCAAAGATTTACTTATGTAGGTCTGTATATTATGACTCATTATTATTCCTTAACTGGCAGTGTGGGGTGTGACACACCCCAGTGCATCTTTAGGTTTTTAAATAAATTCTTGAGTTTTGTTTCGATTTGTAGAAAAGTTTTTCAAGTGCAGTTTTTGATATGTAATATCACGACACTTTTGAAGACTAAGAAAAAAAAAAAACATGTGTGCAATTCACACGTGGTAGAAGTGAAACCTTCAAAAATGTTGGCTTTGAGATAATGAAAATTTCGGGAAGAGGATAATTGTAGGTTTTAGTAATGATCATAGTGATACAAAGTTTGATAATTATTTTATTCGTATATATTACATAGATTTATTCAGAGCTATTTTAGGTACATCACGCTTTTATCAATAAAAGTGGAATTTTAAAATGTTAGGTAAAAGTACTGGATCTTATAATCTTATATCACGCCCTTCATGATCATTATTTTGCTGCGATGTTATTTTAGAACTGTGATATCTCCTAAGATATTCATTGAAATCGAATGATGTTAAGGGCAATTTTGTTTTAAATTAAATACTTGTGATGAATAATGTATTTAATTGGATAAGGATTAATATCATGTTTATAAAACACCTTCGCAAATAATGCATTATTTTAGAACAAATTTGGTTAGCATAAAAAAGGTTATAGTAGTGAGCCATCCTTGAAAGATAGACATATGCTGTCGCGGACTTTTTTTTTAACTTTTAAAGGGGAACAAAACTGTCATACATGATTTTTGCGAAACTTTAACCGTTTACGCAGCGCACGCAGCGGAAGCTCTCAAAAGAAAAAATAAAACCCCCCGATTTTGAAACATTCTTCATTGGTGCTCCGCTCCTATTAGTCTTAGCGTGATGATATATAGTCTATAGCCTTCCTCGATAAATGGGCTATCTAACACTGAAAAAAAAATTTCTAATCGGACCAGTAGTTCCTGAGATTAGCACGTTCAAGCAAACAAACTAACTCTTCAGCTTCAGAGAACCACGAACATACGAAACACTGTATAATGCTTGCTATCTCATTTTCAGCCACGTTAAATTTTATGAATTTGTGTCTGTCTCATTTTACTGTCGCTTTTTCGTTTCATCGACTTTCAAATCACAACGATGCTAAAGAAGTTTTCACTTCAAAAACCCTGATGATTTTCTTCCCATTAAAATACGTAGACAACAGCTTAAATAACTACCTATAGCTCCGTTGGAAATGATTGTTTTGCAATAAAACGCAGGCTTTTAAAGTTTCCAGCTTGTATGTTATATTGAATTGCGTCCCGCGTTCGGCGCAGACCGCTCTGAAAGCCCTGTGGTTTGTGGCGTGACATGACATTACCTTGGTGACGTCAGTACATCGGTAACACTGACATGTTATTATATAAAGCTTGATGGGATAGTGAAGGAATATTATAGAGGAAAATGCTTGTTCAGAGAAGGTTATTAACGGGTTTTATTGGTGAAATTGGAAAGTCAAAAGGATAGAGATCGATTCAAAAGTTTTCATTAAAGTTGATAAATACGTTTTTTGTATACTGGGTGGCAGGGACATCGACGCGAAAACTGAAACCATGGATTCAGAACATGATTCTGAACCCCACTGAGTTGAAATTTTTCGTCGGTTATAAAAAAAAATCTGCTGTTTCATAGAAAAGTGCAATACCTACGCGGTCAAAACGAATGCAGATTTTTTTTTTAAAAGCCGACGCAAAATTTCAACGTATCCATGGTTTCAGTTTTCGCGTCGATGACACCCTGTATTATTGTTATTTGTTTTGGATAATGTCCTGTCCTGCCCTGACATCAAGCAATAGACAATATTGTAGATTTTTTATCTTATCTTTTTGTTTATATTATTTTTATTTGTCGAATATTAGGCTTTTGGCTACTTGGTATTAGTGTGTGTATTTATTTAATGTTTCTTTTATAATGTGCGTCTATATGTGCAGAATTATTTTTATATTTTTTTCTATTCACGTGTTCAACAAAAAACATTAATCTTCAACAAATTTCCAAAACACCGACTTTCATACCATTGAAAACGGATTACAAAACTAAAGCCCTCTGAACAGACCCCAGACATAGCCAGACGCCATCTTAAAAAAAAAACAACATTAACGAATCGTAAAAACATCAAAGTTATGTTTCATAAAATCACCCTGATTTTATATTTATAGATTTTATACCTATTTACACAAAAAAAAAACGTCGCCAGTCGCCCTTCACGAAAAAACAAACAAGCACCAGAAAAATACATTCCAATTTGGAAGGTATTAAAAAATATTTGAAACCTATTAAAATTAAGTCCCTTTGATAAGGTCTTACGTTTCGATAGATGAATGTAAACAAACAAATACTGGCGACTAACATCAAAAGGAACCTTAAATGTTTTCACGGATTCTTTGACAAATTTAATGTTACCTCAAGATTGGGGCTGGGGAGCCAGCGGGGTGAGCGATGGGTTAGCAAGGGAGTAAGCCATTATGATACTATGGTAATGACAAATTTTATAAAGTCACTTCTACTGTTAAGTTGTATATAATTTTATTGTTCTTCTTTTCATAATTTTGATTTTGATTGTTGTGTCTGTATGTTACAGGACGCTACATGTAGATCAGGGTTGTCGCATCCGTAATTTCCTCAGTACGATATCTAACAACACCCTCACGGATTGGACAGGGTTTTTTATACATGTTGTATAACAGAGCGTGACAAAGAACCAACATTTTGTTTGCTTTCTACATTATTACTTACTAGCCTTCTTTATGCCTTTTTCATTTCATTTTATCATCCATTTCTTCAGTTGCTTATTATATCATAAACGCTGCCTTCAAAGACACACCCGAAACGTTTCAAAATGTTTACTTACACACCAAAAGTAATTTATTTTTTTACTCCTCAAAGTGAATGTTGCAAATAAATCATATCGAAAGTACCTACCCACTCAAGGTTGTACGTGTGTTTAGATGAGTGACAAACGCGAATATTTATAAATAGAAATACTCACATATACATACGTTAAGGGCGCGTTCCCACTATGTCGTGACGATTAATTTATCGTTGGACGACTGTCGTCTCTAGCTGTTCCTATCATATCGACTGTTTATCGTCACTGTGTCGTCAAAATATTTTATCGTTGAACGACTGTCGTATCTAGCTGTTCCCATTGGATCGTGATGACATTTCGCAACAAAAGTCCGACTAGTAGTGACACGCACAAATACGTGTAAACGACAGATAGTCGCAATAACGACACATACTTTGCCGTCACGATAAGTCGTGACGTTTTTTTAATCGTTTTACGACTGTCGTGCTAGCGGTTTCCATTAACTTGACAATCTGTTGTCACTGCAAAACAGTCGTTGACGACAGTTAATCGTGTCGTCCTATATGTGAACACCTCCATTTAAATACACAAGCCACGACGCTTTAAACGACACGATAATCTGTCGTCACGACATTGAGGGAACGGGGCTAAACATATCATCACTGTAATCCCCGAAGGGTCAGAGGTGTACCTTAGTACACCTAACCTACACTTTCGCATGGACCTATAGGTAGAGCAATTCAGCAGAAATCATTTGTGTCCTACACACAAACAAACAAACAACCAAACACACTCTCTTTCTCTATCTCTCTGTTCTTCAAACATCGTGAGGAAACCGCCATGCCTGAGCGATATTTCTCGACGGCCTGTAAAGTCAAGTCAGAGACCCACAGGCGGCTTTAACAACTCTGACATCAGGTTAGTCACTAACCACAGGAAAAGAAGATGTGTCCTACGATACCTATTTACCTTTTGAATTAAAATAACATCATGCTTTTTTCCCCGAAGGATTGGGCAGAGGTTTATTACCTACATTTAGTACACCCACATTTCGCCAGTTATATTTAAGTCCCATGTAATAGAGGGCGAGCCCATTGGCAAAATTTAAATAAGTATTTTACAATTTTTAAGGAAAGGAAATTGTTTAAAAAATACAATAGACGTGGATAATATATATTTAGTAACCTATTCCGCTTTTCTATTCAAACATGTGTTTCACCTCTCAACGAGGCATCCTTAGGATGACGATTGACTTGTCGCGAACCCGAATACGGCGTGTTGCCACGCCGAGCGCCGGACGCAGAGTGTGCACTCTGCGTCCAGTGGCTCTTTAGGAATAGTTAAGCGGAATAGGTAACTAAATATATCTACGTCTATTGTATTTTGTAATGGATTTCCACAAGGTCAAGCCAAAATCAATTCAGTATTGAAAATTGTTTCTCTAAAAATCTTTGAACGAATACACGTACTAAAGTATATTTTTAGACAAAAACTTATATAATTGTATGCATCTTTATGGCCAACAAACAATAGATGAGGAATGCAAATTTTATACTTGCTTATTTCGATGCGAATGCAATTATTTTATCTTTAAAAATAACTTTCTAAATCTATATTCTTAACAAAGCTGAAGAGTTTTTTTTTTTGTTTTAACGCGCTAATCTCGGGAACTACTACTCCGATTTGAAAAATTATTTTTATATTTGATAGTCTAATTCTTGTAGGCTCATCATCTGCCTAGCCTTTTCCCAACTATGTTGGGGTCGGCTTCCAGTCTAACCGGATGCAGCTGAATACCAGTATTTTACATGGAGCGACTGCCTATCTGACCTCCACAACCTAGTGACTAGGTAACACGATATCCCTTGGTAAGACTGGTTGTCAGACTTTTTGGGCTTCTAACTACCCGTAACGACTGTCAAAGATCTACAAATGACAGCCGGGACCAACGGCTTAACGTGCTTTCTTGTAGGCTATTAAACGCAAAATATTTTTTATAAGTAGGTAACTTATGGTAGCCGGATCTCTTCCGGGGATTCTTCGCACCCCTTGCCTCACCGTGGCGTTGACCGCTACCGTAGCCAAGGGCCGGTGGGCCGCCGGGCACTAGGGGCCGTTTCTTTCTAGTTCTTTTCATTTTGGGGGGGGGGGGGGGGTATGCCATAACCGCCACGCTTGGCAGGCGGGTTGGCGATCGCAGTATGGTGTTAAAAATGCATAGAGAACGCTGCTGCCCATTCTCTAGTAAGTCCCTTAGTCGCCTTTTACGACACCCATGGGAAGAAATAGGGTAGTGCTATTCTTTAAGTCCAGCACCACACGGACCCTTATTCATGTCAAATGCCCATGTGACACCCACTCCCATGAAGATCGGTGACGCTACGCTCGAAGTTGTGGACGAGTATGTTTACCTAGGACAAATTGTCCAGCTAGGTAGGTCCAACTTCGAGAAAGAGGTCAATCGTCGAATCCGACTCGGCTGGGCAGCGTTCGGGAAGCTACGCAATATCTTTTCGTCCCACATACCACAGTGTCTTTGACCAGTGCGTGTTGCCAGTCATCACTGGCAACACGCACTGGTTAAAGACTTTCGTCTTGAACACGACCACTCTCGTCTTGTCTTTCGTAGCGACCACGTTTCAGTACCATAGGTCATCACCTATGGTACTGAAACGTGGTCGCTCACAATGGGCCTTATCAGAAGGCTAAAAGTCACCCAAAGGGCAATGGAGAGGGCTGTGCTTGGAGTTTCCCTACGTGATCGAATCAGAAATGAAGAGATCCGCATGAGAACCAAGGTAACCGACATAGCCCGAAAAATTGCCAAACTTAAGTGGCAATGGGCAGGGCACATTGCTTGCAGAACGGATGGCCGATGGGGTCGAAAGGTTCTGGAGTGGCGACCACGTACCGGAAGACGTAGCGTTGGAAGGCCTCCCACAAGATGGACCGATGACCTTGTGAAGGCCGCAGGAATCCGCTGGATGCGGAAAGCACAGAATCGGTCGAAGTGGCGGTGCTTGGGGGAGGCCTATGTCCAGCAGTGGACGTCTTTCTGCTGAAATGATGAAAATGAATGATGAGGTAACTTATTATTAAAGTGAAACTTTTATTACATTGTCTCAAACTTTTTCGTCTGTGTGTTGCATGTCGCGTGACGGTCGGCCGCGGAGTAGGGATAAAGTGAAAGGCGCTCGTCAGAGCAGCCAAGGCCAATATGGCGGCGCCTATAGAAGTTTCACTTTAACCGTGGTTTCATAAAACCACACAATTTTATTATTAGACACAAGCCTAAGTAATAACAGTTGCACGGGTCGATCGATTAGGTTAAGCTACGCTTGCGGCGGTTGGTCCGTGGATGGGCAGGGATCTTTACATACCAAGGCCCCTCCGTGCCTCGGAAAGCACGTTAAAGTCATTGATCCCAGTTATCATTTATAGATCTTTGACAGTTGATACGGGTCGTCAGAAGCCCGAAAGTATGACAATCAGTCGTACCATTAAAATGCCTGCCAGGGGTTCGAAGAAAACCGATAGGGACATCGTGGCCCCCTTGGCAACATGGCAACTGAAGGAACACGGGTGGGTTTTAGTCAGTAAGAGTCTGACACGCCCTCCTGCTCCGCCCAGAGCGGGAGAAGTTATTTGATAATTCCCAACCCAAAAAAAAAAAAAACGTGTTACCTAGTAACTGGGTTGTGGAGGTCAGATAGGCAGTCGCCCCATGTCAAATAATGGTATTCAGCTGCATCCGGTTAGACTGAAAACCGACCCTAACATAGCTGGGAAAAGGATAGGCAGATTGATTAACTAATTTATCTTCCAGAAACATTCATCTCTTTCGACGTCCAACATACAATGTCCAGAGAGCATTTTACACCAATATGGCCGCTCTAAGATTAGCAACTAAACGAAGTGACGCGCGATATTGCCCACCACGTTTCCTATAAAGAAATTTTAATGTAATAAGCTTTCTTTGTGAGCTGGAAATTCAAAGGCTTTTAGTTTATTATCCCAGGTTATGAAACTACCGTTGGCGTACCGGCGGGGCTTAAACTGTGGAAGAGGTTTGGTATGAAATAGAAGATTTAGCGATTCTTGCTTGCAATAGATTATATTGTCACCTCATAACTATTCTGCAAAAAACTCACGTAGACTCAAGTGGAATGACAGCTCGACTGTAAACTGTCAGTGGGCTGAGTATAACCCCGGGTCCACACTCTCCAGGAGGCAAGACGAGGTGAAACGAGCGCGATAGTGTGGATGGCGCCCTCGTCTCTTTTTTTTATGTGGGCATCTCGTAGTTGACCTCTGAGATCATGACTACTTAACCGGGCTTTCCTGTGGGTGCCTTAAGCTACTACACTTAAAATCTCCAGCCAGGGGTTATTCAACTATGCTAATTAAAACTAGGTGAACGCTCGCTAAGGGCACCCTCTGTGGGGTACGAACCTCGGCTTAGGGCGTCAACCGGTGGGAGGACATCATGGATGGGACGGGCTGGACCAAAGTTTTGATCATGATTATTAGTCGGGGAATTTAAAGCTGCATGCTCCCTCGTCTCTTCTCGTCGTCTCTTACCTCACCCCGCGCGCGCTCCGCTCGGTATCGTTTTTTTACCGGAGTCAAAGGACACGAGGTGCGAGGCGTAGCGGGAAACTGAATAAAACAAGAGTGTGGATGGCTAGCACTCGTGTAGCCTCTGCTTGTCGCGGCTCGTGCAAGGCCTCCACGAGGCACACTCGCGAGGCTGTGGACTCGGGGTAAAAAAGGCTAGGCAAGAAACTTTCTAACAACATGTTTTGCCCCAACTGTCTCTTTTCATCATCTCATTAAGATTTTTTTAAATTCTGAAATACAAAGAATTAAGTAATGCTTTATTTTTTTGCTATCAATAAAACATGTTTTATCACCAATCCCACCAATATGTGTGGCAATAAAAAACCACGCCAGGCTAATGAACCATCGTACTTCAAAAAGTACGGAAACGGAACACAATAATTATCTAATTACAAGTTGGATGCATGACTACGATATACCTACTATGCTACTAAACTTGTGAACGCAGGCATTAAGAAAATTCATTTAGTTTAAATCGCTTTCCGCTCATCATTTGGAGCGCAAACGCAGCGATCCGCGGATTTATTTTGTTCTAGTAAGTACGTGAGTAACACACTATGAGGTGGATTTTACGATTATTTTGTTTGTAAGCTTTAATATTAAATCTTTCAACTAATTTGTTACAATAAAATACCAAGTATTTAATAGATTTTTTAAGGCAGTAAGTATATTTTGTTTTATTTTAATTTCTAGCTAGTAGGTACCTACGGCTTACTTTGATCATTGTTGAATTGTTTTAACCAAGCATTCTTCCATTTTGTGAGAATTATTGTCTAAAGTGGTAAATCAAATTGCGAGATCGACTATAATTACAGACAAGTTTAGTTCATATAGCATTGTTCTATCCACTGCTGAATATAAGCCTCCTCCCTTTTGTGTCGTGCTTCCCTGCTCTGTGCGAGTCTCATTCAGGTTTTTCTTTAAGTTCGCATTAATTTGCTAAAAACCAACAAAATAAAAAAGAGAGAGAAGAAAATATACTCATGAAGAAACTAATTTCAGTACAATTTCTAAATGCTTACGACATTGCCATCTGTCGCTTCATTGAATAACTAAATCAACACAAGCAAGCTGGCTCATCAACATCGTTATTGGTTCTAAGGTCTGTTGATAGATGGCAGTAAATAAAATTTCTAAATAATTTTATTATGTTTCACAAACTGAATAACTTTAATAATTTATCATTGTATGGTTTAATGCTCTCAAAATGTTCTATAATAATTGTATAGTAAACTTTATGAAAAAGGAAAAGTGCATAAAAAAAAGGAATTGAACTTCTTCAGAAAGTTGATAGATGGCGCCCGTAGCTACTTTAATTCTTGAAATTTAGAAAGAAAATTCAACTATTGTTGCTGATTTTAGTAGACCTCTTACCAGTGAGAGGGAGTGGGTCGTATTCCGTAATAGTCCACCACTCAAGCCCAGGGCGGGATGGTAAATAATACACATGGCTTCGAATTTTTGGTTCTACGAGAGGAAGAGACAATTTGTTGTATTTTTGTTTGTTTTGATTTTCGTTTTTCTATGGGACAATACTAGAAAGATACAATAGACGTTTCTACTTCGATTCAGCTATGAGTGGTAAGACGAACTGAAGAGAGAGGTCCTCATTTTCTTACCTTCACTGGGTTCTGACAATGTCAATGGAAGATGCCAACCTTTACAATTTTCCCACACAGGCGAGAAAATATAAACACAGTAGGCAGTGTTCTTGAAAACACCATCAAATTAATTAGCCAGCTTTAAATAACCGAACCCACGAATTAACTACCTACACCACAGAAGAACCAACAAGGAAATGTTCCCACCTACTTTTTTATCAAATAAACACAAGGCTAACTACTGAATGTAAATACCAAGATCTCACGACCCCTGGTTGCTTGAAACTCCTTCGTCAGAACGGCTCAAATTACATTAGACTACTTCCAACACCAGTGGAGAAAGAATCCTCCTGACCTATATCTTTTGAGTGAAGGAAGACCAAGTTATGCTGGTGCTGAGTTTTCACACGCGTATGCTCAATAATCGTGATTGACGGCGTTGTATGTTTGAGATAGCATCTGAATGTCTGTCTATCTGTCGTCACCCTTCATGTGTCGAGTCCTATGTATGTAGTATACAGAGGTACTTATATACTACTTGTTGCCAACTGTCAGTTTTCTATTACAAGCTTTTATGCACTCAAGAACGATTGCAAAATGACATGTAGGAAGTGTGAAGTCATATTTTGCTAACATTTTGTATGGGAACCTTTTCAATTAAAGGTTTTTTTGGTGGTGAGTAATCTTTAGCTTACTTCCTTGAAAAAAAAACATTGCATATACCTACACGCTAATTGTAAAAGTTAGCAATGTGAAGATTAAGTTAGTTCTCATCAAAGTCTATCAAATCTTTTCAAAGTATTCTCTAGACATTCTTATAAGATCAAGGACTTTTGGAACTATAAAGCTCTTTTCGATTAATTCCGAGTCAGGACTTTATGGACTCCGGGCTTTCTGGACTCAGTATTCTTCTCAGAGCTCCAGAACTATTAGGGCCTTAATGATCTGGAACTTGGACATGTAAGAATTAGTTCATACAAAATGTGGCAATGAAAGCAATATTTCGTCCCTGACGAGACACTGAGCCCGGGACTACCAGAACCAGATTGAAGCCTTGACCCTGAAGTGTCGAGGTTTACATGTAGAAGACAGAGTGAATTAACGGTGGTTAACAAAATATACCTGATACTTAATGTAGATCCATTCACAAACCGGTGGGAACTAATACATAACAACTAACAACATAGCCTCGAGACATAAACGAATAATTACAAAAATGATTGCGCTCATTACTTCAAGCATCAGATTCAATCTTGATACTTGGACCGCGTGAGAAAAGTCTTAAAGCTACGATACAGAATTGTGCTATTTAAGTAAGGTCAGCATAAGATAATGATCATTATATATAAAAAAAAACACCAACTTCTTCTCGTCAATGACGAATTGCGAAACTAGAATTAAGATAAAAACTATCTGGACTTGATATTTTCACGTAATTTTGCGTAATGGACGCGGTTTTTGGAGTTTGTTTGGATTGGATGAGGGCCATTTTTGTTATCAACGTCTTGTATAGCTTCAATAGCTTGTACTTGATTATGTGTACTTACAGAGTCATCCCCAACTAACAATATAGACCATCATGATGCTCATGGGGGTTGACAGACAACTATAACGATTACGTTTAGTTAGGTACAAGATATGAAGCGGATAGACTTATAAGAGCTTTCTTTGCTAAGTTAGAAACCGTAGATACTGCAATATAACTATGAATATTTCTTCTGGTAGTTTCATCATCATAATTGTCTGACTCATTCATAATTTGTCCCTTTTGGTAATTCTATTTCGAGTTTATGAGGGAATTTAATGCCATGAGAAAGAAAATATTTGTAAAATGCAAAATGTTTTCAAATATTTACAGTTCATAGCTATTTGCTTAGAGGGGCTTCCCGTCTGATAAAGAGATTATGACACAAGGGGGCTCTTACAGCGTAATAACAATTTACAAACTCATACTTCTGTACAATATAGGTAGTAAGTACATCGATTAATTCGGTTGTGAATGTAATTTTTGAAAATTAAGCCAATATTACATTGGCTGACAAATTCGACGCAAAAGGCAGAGTTACTAAATCTACTACTTATTTTACTCAATAAGGCCTCATCGCTGAATTTTTCTTTTTTTACCACCTTTCGATCCATCGTCTTTAACAAATCACTTCTCTAACTAAAACCCTTCGAAATTATCACTTTACCTAAATCCATAGTCAAAACACAGATTCTTCCAATCTTTAGTGTTCTCTGCATTTGCGAAAATCCTACGAATGTTATGGTCTTGAGCATCAATTTAAGAACTGCGTTCAACTTCAAAACTATCGTTTTCATGGTCCTTCTAATGAGCCTCTGCACGTGAACTGATCTCGGCTGGGAAAACAAAGACCAAAATAGCTTAGTCATCAAATCATTTGAAATATTTAGCTCCACCATTTTTTATTTTATTACCCGTAGATCATAAAACAGTTAATATTAATATCAATGGCAGATTAAAAAACGAAAGTCTTAGGATTACTTTGTAGGAAGGCAGAAGTAGTGGGTAACCTTGTGAGATAATTGATGGGACCATAAAAAGCTTAGGTGTGTCAGAATGTGAGGCTCGAACGTAGATGCGATGGAGTTCCGCAAGGAGAAGAGAATGGTCCTATTATGTTTAGTTGACATTTTACAAATATTTGCTTTAGCTTTGACTCGTGACTTTGTTTGCACGAGAGTTTTATTTGTTTAATTGAAAGTTTTGTTTATTTTATTTTTTGGTGACTTTTTGTTGCCAGCTTATGTAACGATATTATGTAATTGAAGAAGGTTTTTAAATTTATTTCGTGTTTGCTTATTATCAAGTTCAGTTTAGAACCACTGCTCAGTTTCTAAAAGAGAATTATAAAAATGTAAACCAGTTGGTATAATACGTCCTCCAGACCGTATTTCGGCCATGACGGTCAAGCTCAACGGAGACTAGGCTTCGGCGCGGGTGATATTATTGCACAAGTGCACTCTCTCTTTTCTCACTCGCATAGTCCGATGGGACGGCAATCTGACACGATCGGAGGGAGATCAGGCGCAGGACTAAGAATTAATGTACTTTCCAAGGCACGGACTCGCCAGTCGGTATAAGAATGTGTGAAGAAACATTAAATTTAAACACAAAAATTTATTCTTCCATATTAATTTTATTATCAGTGAACCAGTCACTTGTGATGTTGCTTAGAAAAATGCGAAGTAATGTGAAATAACAACTTGCTTAGTAAGGTTAAAATGAAAAGTATAAGTTATTGAAGACATGCGACTGCCTTGCACTTTATAATGTGATACATTACAGTCATGCAGGGCAATTAACGTTACTGATGTCTTGGTCATATTTATGCTATTCATTTATTATAGGTACCCTTTCGAATTTACCCATAGATATAGTAATTCAGCAGAAATCATGTGTCCTACGATACCTATTTACCTTTTCATATCATACTGTTTTTCCCCCAAGGATTGTTTTTTTTTCTTGGGAATGGCATCTTGCAGGTCACGCTCAATGATGGGCGAGTCCTATTACTAGCTGGACGTACGACGCGTTGCGTGAGCTCAGTACAGAACACGCAAGCTAACCAGTCAAGGCCGCTGGCATATATCGGCGTTTAAAAACGTCGCTAAAGGAGGATTTTTAAGTCCACATTGGTGCCGATTCCCTTGTTCACAAACTAAACTAAATTTAAGTTCAGTGCATCTTTTTCTTGCGCTTGACGTAAATTGACGTAATTTTAGTAGGCAAGTTTTTAATCACGTCTAAACTTGTATGGAGTAGTGACAGGCGCTGATTAATTTGACAGGACTAAACTAAAATTTATCTTCTGTCCTTTTCTTAATGAAATAGAAAGAAAAAGATGCACTGAACTTTTTAGTTTAGTTTGTGAACAAGGGAATCAGCACCAATGTCGCATTTTGTGGTTTGCATCCTTCAGGTTACTTTATCACGATAGAAGATCTCAATTTATATGTGAGATTTACAATTTGTTTCAATGTTCATTTATCCAATGTAACACAGGAAATCGTTACGAAGTATGTAATTTTGGATCAAATTAATGAGAGAAGTTGTTAACTCAAATAATGTAACTTTTTATGAGACCTTTAACTTTGTTGGTAGTCTCGTATCAATGACACACAACAGTACAGTACAAATATGTTCTTAATGTCCCTCGGCAAACCTCGTGTTTCGTCAGTCGTCGGATTTCTATCAGTTGCCGTTTACACTTGGTGCAGAGCGGACGTTTTCAATCGACTTGGAAGTATATAGAGTTGCTAATACTCCATTAACTTAATTTAATTTATTAAAAAATGTGAGGAAAGTCACTAAAGTCGCAGGCATGACAGATAGGAAAATAGTTTTACAGCTCTATATAGTCCACACGGAAATCAAAACAAAACAACAATAAAGTACTTAGTTCTGAATTCAAATTATTATACACGATAAATCTAATAATTGATGGATATGGAAATTATCATTCGTTTGTATTCGGAAATCCGATGATACCCGAAAATAGAAATACTGTACTGCAATCCAAAACAAAAAATAACGAATTGAATATAATATTGTACCTACATAACAAAATCACAGGCACCAAAATTAGACAAATCACGACCCAACTTACAATTTAAAGTCTACTTTTTTTCGCATCTCCTAATATGAAATTATTCTTTTGCCAAATATACTCATACGACCTTTGCGTGACTTCGCTTCATGTATGTATGACATTGCCGAAAAAAACTCAAGTAAAAACATACAGGCAGACAAGAATTCTTTGTGTACGTCTAGCCAACGACCTTCGACCGTGATGAACGCCTTTTTAGTCAGTAAAAAACTGTTCGGTGAATTTACCTAACTTTTTGTTAGCAATTCTAAGAACCAAACTAAGCCTTTGGTACCTAAATGCATTCTTATCGTATACTAGCGTCGATATAAAACTTGGATGCCATAATTTTGAACGATAAGAATCGAATATCGGTTCGCGTAATTCGAATGTTTGTTTGGCCAACATCGGATTCCTTTTAATTAATTGGACCTTTTCTAGGGCAGTGAAACGGATGTCTGCTAGTGTTGTACCTATATTTAGGATTTGTGGAAGGAATTTCGAAACCCGGTTTGGTATTCGTTTCTCTGTATCGTGTGATAATTTTATTTTCAAATTTAAATTAGTTTCTGAATTTACAATCGTACTTAAGGAAGAAACTAGAGGCTATTTATTAGATGTCTGCCCTCAAATCAGTAATGACATATTTTTATGGTTTACAACATGTAATAGACTAATTAATCGTCGTATGTTCAGGGTTATAAAACCCTCACACACCAAGCCCGGGTCGACGGCGCGTTGTGTTCCACGCGCGCCTCAAAAAGATGTCAGCAGAATTGACGGGGTCCGCTAGGGCCAATACCTGCCGGGGGTTCAAAGAAAACCTATAGGGAAATCGTGGCCCCCCAGCAACAGGGCTACCGAAGGAACACGGGTGGGTTTTAGTCAGTAAGAGTCTGACACGCCCTCCCGCTCCGCCCAGAGCGGGAGAAGTTATTTGAT
Source organism: Agrochola lychnidis (assembly GCA_963680765.1). NCBI lineage: Eukaryota > Metazoa > Arthropoda > Insecta > Lepidoptera > Noctuidae > Agrochola > Agrochola lychnidis. The sequence goes on along the minus strand of OY796849.1, from coordinate 6,426,088 downwards.
AATTTCCCACCCAAAAAAAAAAGGTATATTTTAACAAGCGATTTATCGTACGGATGTATCAAAGTAATGAGCAGCACCATCCTTATATCATCACCATCATACTAGGATAAAGTATACAATTACGAAATAAATAACTGATTATGTTACCTATAAAAAAAATAAGCGTACCATTAGCTGGACAAAGCATAGGAAAAAAAACAGTGGCACTCCGGGAGTGCCAACAGAAGTGAAGTCTGGTGGAAGAAAAATACTAGTATAGAACATTGGTCCATAACCTTATCTAAATAAAGAGCACAATCGCGATTACAAAAAAAAAACTTCCAAAACCTTTAAAGTAAAAATACTTGCATAGAACATTGATCCGTAACGTAATATAAATAAAGAGCACAATCGCATTTACAAAAATGAGGTGTCGGTAACGGTGTCGCGAGTTCAATTGTTTTTTCCCATCTCAAAAATGCCCAACGCGCCTAAAGAAGTTTTATTTTCAAAAATGGTGAAAAGGAATAATATAGTACATCTATTAACTAGATACTAGCTTCTGCCCGCGACTTCGTTCGCGTAGAAGTCGTAAGATACACAATATGCTAAAATAACAGCCACATTTTTATAAAACTCCCTCGGCCCCCGCCCCACCGCGTCGCATCACCGCCCCCGCTTACTTTTTGTCTTTTTGATCGGCTCCTTAAGGTCGTTAATTAGCCTATGGACATTCCTCATTTAATCACTCCGTCCATTGGTGAAAACTGTATACAAATTCGTTAGGTAGTTTAGGCAGCGTATGCAAATAATTATGTTTCAAGAGGTATTTCTTTCCGACTTGCTAGACAAAAGTTGTGATAGCTCGGCTAATATGCATGATTGCATGATATAAATATAATTTGTATCTCACTCAGCAATAATGTAGCTTTCTACCTGTTATATTTACCCGACTGCCCCAGAAGAAGGGTAATGTTTTTCGAGAGTATGTATGTATGTCTATTTCTTTGGCATGCTCTGTAGCCTAAACGGCTTGATAGATTTTAACATGTGAAGTGTCGTTAGATTCGTCTTAATTGTGGGAGTGTTATAGGCTATATAATATTTATATATTGGATCTGCAAATACAAAAAAGGGAGGGGTAGGTTTAAAAAAAATCTACATTATTGATATCAAATAAAAGCTAGCAATGAGTCAATATATATTATTTTAATAAAACTGAAAAGATTGAAATAAAAAATATTTAAAAAACAAAAAACCCGACTGCAAAAACACATGAAAAGAGAAAAACAAGCATTATAATGTATAGAATTTATTTCAGGCGGGATAAACAAAATTTACACCATCATTTCAGGTTATTAGTTGGTGATCATTTCAGGTAATCATTATAAATTATATTCGGAGTGTTTTCATACAAAATTACAAACAAACAAACAAGTATTGATGTGCCACCTCTTATGCTGCCCTCTGTGCCCAAAAAAATGCAGCCATAGCAACCTCTGCGCTTCCATCGACGATGCCGTTGATGTGGCAACAATATTTTGGGGCAACAATATTTAATACACTGACATGCCATCGAAACGACGAAGAAAAAAAAAATTATAATTAAAAAACACAACTGTCCTGCCAAAAAACGAACTAAAAAGTAATAAATAAGTTGTATTCGTTAATTTGTATATTTGTACAAATCGAAAAGTCACTTATTTAGTCAATGACTAAACAGATAAATGAAATTATCATTGCAGTCGGGGGACCGTTGTGTCGTTGTGTGGAACCCTTTTTAATCAAAGAGGTCCCCTGACTAACAAAAAAACATAGCCTATGTCACTAGGGATGACATCCAAATCTGTTCAGGCATTTAAAAGTTATGGTGGAACAAAAAACTCGTATATATACATACATACACGAACCCTGAAAACATTACACTCCTTTTTGGGCAGTCGTGTCAAAAAAAACATGTGCTATCGGGGACCTCCGGACCCCGTCAGGAACGAAGTTCTTTCTCAGGTATGACTTTAAAACAAAAACAAAATTATTGCAGCCGCCATCTCAGATTTTCATTTTGACCTCACTAATGACTTTTGCACCCTTGAAAACCATGAAAACGATACCCATGATGAAAAAGTTGAACATTTTCAGAGCCGCCATCTTGGATTTTCATTTTGACCAAATTCACACCTCTCTCTCTCTTCTGTAATGTACTCGGGCCGATGTATACAATTTTATCCCACGACACTGTAATCACTTTATTCTTTTGTTTTTCTTTTGATTTTTTCTGCTAGCGTTCTCTCTCTCTCTTTCTTTAGTTTCTATTTCTTCTAATTGAAATAGAAAGAGAGTTTCTATTTCAATTAGAAGAAATAGAAACTTACACTCACTTTACGAAAGACGAAAAATATCAGATCTTGTGTTTCTTTTCAAGATTGCCAATGGAACAACTGGTGTTACAGAGTTGTTACACAAAATCGAGCTGCGAGTGTCGTCTGTGTTCTTGCGTAGACCTCATTTATTGCGCACCCCAGTGGTAGCCACTACGTACAGACGGAACTCGTACATGATGAGAGCCAGTCGCATGTACAACGCAACCTGCCAGGAAGCTGACATCGACATTTTTAATACTAGTGTTGCTAAATTAAAGAAAATTTTATCTAATGGCTTCTTCGAGCGTAAATAGTCTTTTTTCTGTTTTTGTTGTGTATAGTCTTATTGTCAATTTTTTTTGTCGTGTTCATATAATTTAGGTTTAAACTACATGTGGAAACTTGTAATTGGCCATATTTTGTTCACAACTATTACTTATTGTGTCTGTTTAGCTGTAAGTTTTCCAAAAAATAAAATTAATTAACACTTTTTAGCGTGACGATTTCTGAAAGTCTACAAGTCACGTTAAAGAACTTCGTTCCAATAAATTTATATGGATGGTGATAATAAAACATTCAATTTCCCATTAATCTTAAAACTAGTTAATGCAAGTTACATCTGCCTACAACCACATCTGTGTTTAGATTAACCTCATCCTTGACAGTAGCTTATAAGCAAAATGACATTAATTAAACTGACAACATAAGAGAACACCGCAAATTGATTTATTAATAATTATGTATAATGTATGCAAAATACTCTATGAATTCCTCATATTTTGACAACATTTCTAACTCATTCACATTCATAGTTTTGTGCTCAGCCTTCAAGATTTTATTTATTAACAATAATAGAGATATTGTTTCTTTATTTGACAGGTTTTGATCTTTAAACCTGTCAATGGTAGGTGTGACTTTATCAACATCAGTCGTGGGATCATTGACGTTGCCATCTTTCACCTTTGTCTTTCCTTTACGATGTTCAACGGATCATGACCCTTATTGTGAAGAAATCCACGGCCTTGTAATCTAGACCTTGGTATAAGCATATGAGCTATACCTACTTACCAGAGGATTATGTAAATCTTCCGTGTGGCATAAATCACTAAATTCCCTACAACATCTCTTACCAGATTTTTTCTTAATTTTCCTGGTTGCTATGAAAAATTTTTAAGGTTAAAAAAAAAATGTATTTCACATAAACCTACAAGGGCACTTATTAAACGTCAGAAGCTAAGTGCACGGTTCCAATTGGTCGCTTCCTATGCAGAAGAGCCGGCAAGAAACTCCACGGTTACTCTTTTTAAATGGTTACTACAATGTTTTTAAATTACAGTGTTAATAGGTTTGGGAGGACAGAGTAGGCCTATCAACAAGTACCAGGTACTTAGTAAAATAGGTACTTGTTGTACAATTTTTTTAAGTGAAAACTTCTTTAGGCGCGTTGGGCATTTTTGAGATGGGAAAAAATTTTACTCGCGACACCGTTACCGCCACCTCATTTTTGTAAACGCGATTGTCCTCTTTTTTAATATTACATTACGGATCAATGTTCTATCCAAGTATTTTTACTTAGTATTTTTCTTCCACCAAGGCGATCTTGTTCAAGTTTTCACTTCTATTGGCACTTCCGGAGAGCTACTGTCTTTTTTTTGCCACAACTGGGTAAAGGCCTCCCCCTGCTCTCTTTCCACCTCTCACCTGTTTAGAGCTGCCAAGAACCAATGTTTATTAAAGGAGTCTAGCTCATCTCGCCATCTCCGTCCGGGCCTGCCGCGATGTCGTTTGCCATTAAGCGGGAACCCACTGGGTGGTAAGTTTGACCCATTGATCGTTTGAAATGCGGCAGATGTCGATGCCCCCACAGAATAAACGTGTAGTGTAAAAATTGAGGTATTGTATTTTGATCTATAATTCATAACGAATATGGATTACTATCAAAACCGCCGCAAGTACACTTACGCGTTTATTCTGCGGGGGCAGCGATGTATCCTAATATTACTGATACTTAATTAATACAAGCGCCTGTGACGAAATTGAACGCAATCAAGAAACTGTCTGTGTCAATACACCGTGAAATTTGAATCACAATTTTGCTAGAACAAACGTTGTTCAGACCATGGTCTACTACCATTCTACAGCATCCAATAAAAAAAAAATACTTTAAAAAAAATAAACAGAGTCAAAAGTCAAATAATTTATTTCAATCAGGCACAAAAAGGCACTTTTGAACGTCAAAAACAAAAAATAGAATTGATTCTAGTCGCCCTTCCAAAAGGTAGTTTTCGTATGGAGAAGAATGGGCAAGAAACTCCACCAGAAAATACAAAGTTAAAATGTCAAGATTATCTACTGCTTACTAAATTTCGTTTATGGAGGTACATTTCCCTGTAGACAGTGCTGTGTCCCGTGCGTGGTGTCTGTGTTGTAGGGAGTAACGATAAACTTGAAATTTTAAACTTTGTCTTTTTTTGTGTTTTTTCAAAAACCAATTATGTTTTTTTTTTATTGGATGCTGTAGAATGGTAGTAGACCATGGTCTGAACAACGTTTGTTCTAGCAAAACTGTGATTCAAATTTCACGGTGTATAGTACAAACGCCAGCACATCAAGCTACTACAATCTGTCAAATTTATTTAATAAATCTTCAACTTTATCGCTGAAGTGTAAGGTTCAAAGTTGACTGGGAAAATTTGACAGTTTCGGGTAGCTTGATGTGCTGGCGTCTGTACAAAAATGATGACACTAACAGGTCTTGAACGCGGTTTAAATTTGCTGATCGCGTTCATTTTTGTTAGTGAAATTCACCCTTTATCAAAGGATTCTAAATCGAATCTGTCATCGACCGAAACATCATTCAACTTTAAATGCAAAAATATAATTTACAACACCTATAAATAAACTTAATTCAAAGAGTAAACATAAAATTTTTAAAGCTTAACAATTATAGCAATCAATTATTATAGCAGACATCGCTATAATCATTGTGTTTTTTCTCGTATACGTTTAAGGGCCGCCTCGCGGTCGTGACTGATTAACTCATAAATCCGACAATGGTAAACTTAATGTGACTCCATTATGTGGTGGGCATTATCCTTGCCTCCTACATTGTGTTCTAGGGCTGACTAGGCTAAATTATGCAAATTTGTATCTATTTATAATAACCTAATTATGTTTTTGAATAAGATAAACCTTGATTCTTAAGACTGCTTAAATATATTTCTTCTGCGACCAGCATTGTGTAACACACTTTCTACCAAAATCTAAAGAATTTTAAAAGAAATTCGTAATCCATTACTTCATAAATTCAAATTCAAAAGTCATTTATTCAATCTAGGCTGAGAATCAGCACTTTTCCAACGTCAAAATTACATAAGACAGTCCTCCAAAAACGCTCACCCTTCACCACTTCCTTGTGGCTTTAGCTGTGAAGAAGAAGTGGCGCAACAAACTCCCCAGCAGCACAGCTGTCTGTTCAACTTAGTAGTTCATAAATATGTACTTATGTTTGAAAATTTCGTCTTCTCGACAACGGAAATAATTATCAAATGAATGGCTTTGGGTTTATGAGTGTGTTCCATAAGAACCCCGCTGTTCCCCTATTTTCAGAGGGAGCGAGGTCAGATAATTCCAAGATTTTAAAAAGCGAAGTAAAAATCCTTGCATTAAAACATCTTTAGTTATTTAGTACCTGGTCGACCGAGCTCTGCTCTGGTGAAAATAGAAAATCCTCATTTAATAGTATAGGATAGTTCATACTAACTCCATGCTGCCATGTCATTATTCTAAGGAAGCCATCTTGTTCTAAACTTAAGGTGACCGAGCTCTGCTCGGGTGAAAATATGGAGAAAATGAATTTTCCCAGATATGAGACGTAGCTAGATCGATTTTTTGCCACCCTAAACTCCTTTATTGCAACTTTTATCGAAATCGTACGAGCCGTTTTCGAGAACGTGATTACAAATACATATAAGCAAATATTGCTCATTAATACTAACACTTTTTTCTTTAGTGAGCTTGTTTATTATATAGTCGGCTGGTTTGTTTTTTTTTTTTCTATTTTCTTATCGTCAAGCATTGCTGTTCTAACCGTCTAAAAATATGTACATCTCTATTCCTAAAAGTAATTATTTGAGAGGTTATTTAACCTTTTTTACCCGACTGCCAAGGAAGGCTCTATAGAATTTAGGTATTACAGGTCGACAAACAAAAGTTACACCATATTTCATTATATTTGTTTGTCCCGCCTGCGATACCTAAATTCTATAAATTATAAATGCTTGTTTTTCTCTTTTCAGTTCTGTTTTTGCAGTCGGGTTTTTAGTTTCTTAAATAACCTTTTTTATTTAACTAAATTTTCCTCATATTAATACAAATGTTAGTACCTACTGAAGTGTTCGTAGGAATCTGATACATTTCGAGGAAAAAATTGGTGGCACTCCAGAAGTGCCGACAGAAGTGAAAACTTGGACTAGATTGCCTTGGTAGAAGAAAAATACTTGTATAGAACATTGGTCCGTAACCATATCTAAATAAAGAGCACAATCGCGTTTACAAAAAATAATACTTCCGAAACCTTTAAAGTAAAAATACTTGCATAGAACATTGATCCGTAACGTAATATAAATAAAGAGCATAATCGCGTTTACAAAACCTTTAAAGTAAAAATACTTGCATAGAAGATTGATCTATAATGTAATATAAATAAAAAGCACAATCGCGTTTACAAAAATGAGGTGACGTCATGGTGTCGCGAAATCAATGGCTTAGTCCCATCTCAAAAATGCCCAACGCGCCTAAATAAATTTTCACTTCATAATTAAAATAAATCAATTCAGATATTCATGACACTCGTTTCAATATCGTTAAATAATAATTTATGTGATCATTTCAAATAAAACAATGAGTCACCGCTGGGACAAAGCATTTATGATACGAAAGCTGTTATTAAAATATTCATTGGAAAATATCACTAGATTGTCTGACGTTAAAAAAAAAATCTGTTTTTGTTTTACAAGCTTGTTAACATACTTGATAAGATTATGTTGATGACTCTACATTAGTGATGATTTCATCATCATCATCATCATTTCAGCCGAAAGACGTCCACTGCTGAACATAGACCTCCCCCAAGCACCGCCACTTCGACCGATTCTGTGCTTTCCGCATCCAGCGGATTCCTGCGGCCTTCACAAGGTCATCGATCCATCTTGTGGGAGGCCTTCCAACGCTACGTCTTTCGGTACGCGGTGGCCGATGGGGCCGAAAGGTTCTGGAGTGGGGACTCCAGAACCTTTCGGCCTCATCGGCCATCCGTACTGCGAGCAATGTGCCCTGCCCATTGCCACTTAAGTGATAATTTATCACTATGATATTGCATTTAAGCAGTTTTGTTATTCCTCCTCCATTTTTGTGTCAATCATTTTCCTTACATTTAAGTCTCACACACTGCAATTCAAATTAAAAGGCACTAAGGAGTTACCATTAAAAAAAAAATTGAGAGGTAAAGAATAAAATCATAAAGTAACTTAAATCGTTTAAAACCGGACCAAAGGACTAAGGCGAAGATTTATAAATATTAATTAGCACGTACTTTGGCTAAGCGTTAGACCGGCCACATACAGACGGAATTCCGTTTCGAAATATCGATTCGGAATTTCGAAGGCAGCAAATCCATACAAAAGCCGGCCACATACAGACGGAATGCCGTTTCGGAGTTTCGAATCGGACAAAATTTCGATGGAAGAACTATACAGTTCGTGTGTGATATATCCATGATTTTGTATGGATTTGCTGCCTTCGTAATTCCGAATCTATATTTTGATACGGAATTCCGTTTCAGAATTCCGGCCTTATTCCTGTCACTGCACACTCCGTCAGACTACAAGTGCAAGATAGAGACGGAAACATGTCTAAGCCAAAGCACGTGCTAAATAACGTTTATAGATTTCTGCCTAAATATCTGGTTTTTCCCAAGCCAGGACTTAACAAAACAAAAAAAAAATGTTTGAAATTAACTTTAGATAAGCAGATAAAAACAGCGTAGGTAGCACTTATAGATAAGCTAGGAATATGTCACGCCTCCTATTTTTAAATCCGACACAATACCTTTTAATACATAGGTGACAAGTTAATTTGCATAACTTAATCATCGGATCACCAGATAACTTTATGAGTTGGCAGAGAAAATCTACTACCAAGAAAAACATTACGTGTTCTCACACGTCCGGGTTCTGTATAGTGAGTGATCTAATTGAGAAGAAACGGCGCCCTATGTAATATTTCCATGGTTATAAGGAAAAGACTTGCCATTGAAAGGACGAAGCGTAATTTTTTTTTATTTTCCCAAAATGTTAACCTCTTCAGGACTTTTTTTCATACTCAATGACTGACTGAGTATAATATATATTTTCATTTATTGCGGATCACACATAAAGGTACATACAATCCATATAGTATTAGTAGCTAAGACTTAGAAACTATGTTAGTAAAACTTACAAACTAACCAAACAACAACTAATAACTACGTGGCTCAACACAGTCATGTTGGCACGTGTCTCCGCATCCAGTGCCTAATAAAGGGGTTGTCCACCTTGTCGACCAATGTTTTTATTAGGATGCTGTTGGAGCTTCCGCGCAACCTACCCATTATTGACGCCGCCCGCTTTCTCAAAATCGTCAACACGGGCTTCCGCGAACATCTGCGATAATGCCTATGTACCTTTTTTTTTACTAGCCTACGCTGTCCCACTCCTGGGCAAAGGCCTCCCTCCACGCCATCCACCTTTCGCGAGCCCGCGCGTCCTCCTTCCAGTTTTGACGGAACTTATCCAGCTCGTCCCACCATCTCCTACGTGGTCTGCCGCGACCCCGCCTCACTGTCTCAGAGCACCAGTTCTGTGCTATTTGGGCCCACAGTTTGTCCTACCCTATCCCATTTAAGTTGGGCAGCCTTTTGAGCCACTGTGTTTCGAACACGATCCGTTAATTTAACGCCTAGTATACTGCGCTCCATTGCTTGTTGGTAGACCTTGAGTTTGGACTCCTGGATGTCAGTCAAAGACCAAGTCTGTGCACCATTGTTTAAGACGGGAAGAATACACATGTCCATGAACCTGCGTTTCAGTGCCATAGGAAACTCACCCTTGAATAATTCCTTCATGAACCAGTAGCTCTTCCAGGCTATGTAGCTTTGCAAGACTAATTATCTAATATTTACATGAAGCCAGCGGAGGAGAGCTAGTAATGCAATGCAATGTTTGTAAATATGTGAGCACTATGTATCTATCACATAATTAATTTATCTGTCGTTGCTTCATTTTTAATCATTTTTACCTATTGTGGTATAGTAATTTTATTCTAGGTACATCGTCTTCACATATGCTTATTTAACCATAAAAAATATTGTAAAACATTTTAAAAGAGTAACGGTGGAGTTTCTTGCCCATTCGCCTCTACACGAAAACTACCTTTTGGAAGGGGCGACTAGAATCAATTCAATTTTTTTTTTTTGTAAATTCTGACTTTCAAAAGGGCCTATTTGAAATAAATGATTTGACTATGACTTTGAATGAACGTGAAAAGTATGATTCTATCATAGATATACGCTAGTTCTAAATAATACATCTATGTATACTATAATCATCAATGAACATCATCTCAAATCAACGCATGAAAGAAATTTCAGGTCTGGTTGCAATTTCGCAAGAGCAGGTTTTCATGACGTATTCCATTCCAGAGCATGAAGCACATCATCATCATCATCAGTCTATAACAGTTCCCACTGCTGGGACACAGGCCTCCTCTCTGTGAGAGGGAGTGGGCTGTAATCCACCACGCGGGCCCAGTGCGGGTTGGTAGATGTCACATGTCTTCGATGTTTCCGATTTTCAGTTCAAGGACATGCCGGTTTCCTCACAATGTTTTCCTTCACCGTTTTTGAGAGCAGTGGTGATGAAATAATTTACACAAAGTAAAGCGCCTGTCTGGGTTCGAACCTACGAACCACAACTCGTAAGTCGCGGCCGTTACCACTGGGCCACCACTGCTCTGCATGCTTTGCTCCTATCTGATCCGCATCTTACGCGCTTGAAGCACACAAAAATGTAAATATGATTCGCCAATTCTTGCCAACCCTGCAAATTCAACTAGGTGTGAAAATGACATGTGGATTACCGCCGTATCTAATAGACAGCTAACTGGCAATTAATTGGGACCTCATAACAAGCATTATCATACATATTCAGTTAATGTTGTCTGTCATTCGGATCTATTGTTCAACTGACACAAATTGCTCGCGTAGGCTCTCTTGAAGCATTGAGGTTGGGAGGCAGACAGATAGGAGATGCAAGGTTTGTGTTATTGTTGCATTATTTTTCCATTGATTTTATATTGAGGTAGATAATAGAAAAATTGTGTGACTAATGAGGTGACAAGTAATAGAAATGTATAGAAGAAGACTGAAGAATATCGATGAGAGAAAACTAGAATAATGCAAAGAGCGGTTTATGTCCTGCAATGAAACAACCTAGCATTATAGCATTATCAACCTATAATGTTCCCACTGCTGGGACACTGGCCTCCTCTTAGTTAGAGGGAGTGGGCCGTAATCAACCTCGCGGGTCCAGTGCGAGTTGGTAGATTTCACATACCTTGAAATTTTGGTTCTAGGACATGCCGGTTTCCTCACGACGCTTTCTTTGACCGTTTTGAGAGTAGTGGTGATGAAACAATTTACACAAAGTAAAGCGCCTGTCAAACTTAAACTCAAAGCATTTATTTCAAATAAACCAATTACAGGTACTTTTGAACTATCAAGGGGTCGGTCAGTCAGAAAGATGAAGCTAGATAGATAGAATATTCTTTATTATGTACCTACAACATAAATATTACAGACATTAATTTAGAAATTTTACATTGGGTGACACAATGGGCGGTCTTATCGCTAAAAGCGATCTAGTTGCCCATTCCAAAGCGTAGTAGGTACCTATGGAGAAGAACAGGCAAGAAACTCCACGGATACTCTTTTTAAATCAATATATTGTTACAAAATATTGGTTAAGCATATCATTTATGTTGAAATTATACATGTGAAAACAATGTAGAAAGAAATGCACGTTAAAATAGTCCGTATTCAAAAATTGAAATAAACCGTGGCAGCCAAGAGATGACCAGTCCCTACTGACGGCGCACGTTTACGAACCTGTCTGGGTTTGAACATACGACCTACAACCAGTAAGTCGCGGCCCTTACCACTGCTTTCCATGAAACAACCTAGTGTAATATTAATATCAGGGTACGTGTAAAATTAAAAAACTTTTGTGCTCAACTGTCAATGCGGCTTACCTCTTTGAAACCGAAGTACATCGCTAATTTGTAAATACATAAGAGATGAGTCGTGTGCTTTCTCAACGAACCGGATACAAACCCAGGTAGAATATTGATAGTATTTTCATATTATGCCGCCGGAGTATTCAATAAACACATTCTGGTTTATTTTTTATTTTATTTTCATACACATCGTTTACATTTTTAAACATTAAAAGATGGTAAAAAATTGCAGCCCGTCGGCAGCGACAGGGTTCAAGCTGCCGGTGGTCAGGGCTACAGAGAGATTTTTTTTTTTTCTGTAGGGCATCTCACAGCTGGTTCCGAAAACTGTGGCTGTTTAACCGGTCAATCCTGTGGCTGCCTTAAGCTGCTACACTCAAAGCCTCCAGCCAGGGCATACATAAACTAAGCTAAAAAGCTTAGGATGAACGCTCGCTAAGGGCACCCCCTATGGGGTACGAGCCTCGGCTTAGGGCGTTATCCGGAGGGAGGACATCAAAAGATGGGACGGGCTGGATCAAAGGGTTTTGATCATTATTATTAGACGGGGAATTTAAAGCTACGTGCACAGCTGCAACAACTGCTGGCACCTCGTTTTCGAGCAAGGGTCGGGGGGGCTACAGAGAGAGGAACTTTCTCACTATGCGTGTCGTGTCCAGGAGTTCTGCTTTCTGAATCAAGCACTTGACTCAGCCGCGCAATGAAATTACTATGCACTAAACACTAATCAACCATACATAGCATTGCCTTGTATTGTATCGTATTGTTAAGGCGAAATGTGTGCTAGAATTTTAAATAAATAAATAATAGTATTCATCATCATCATCATCATCAGCCTATAAATGTTCCCACTGCTGGGACACAGGCCTCCTCTCTGTGAGAGGAAGTGGGCCGTAATCCACCACGCGGCCCAGTGCGGGTTGGTAGATGTCACATGTCTTCGGTTCTAGGACATGCCGGTTTCCTCACGATGTTTTCCTTCACCGTTTTGAAAGCAGTGGTGATGAAATAATTTACACAAAGTAAAACGCCTGTCTGGGTTCAAACCTACAACTCGTAAGTCGCGGCCGTTACCACTGGGCCACCACTGCTCTTTATAGTATTCATCCATTGGAAAAAATGAACTTCTTGGAAACCCCTTGCAATTTCTCTTCATATCTTGAAGCAAAGAACTCGTAGCTAAATAATAACAGCCGCACGAGTCGATCCATCAGGTTAAGCTGCGCTTACCTGGGTTGGTCCGTGGATGGGTGACCATCTTTACATACCGAGACTCCTCCGTGCCTTGGAAAGCACGTTATGCCGTTGGTCCCGGCTGTCGTTCGTGGATTTTTGACAGTCGTTACGGGTCGTCAGAAGCCCGAAAGTCTGACAACCAGTCTTACCAAGGGGTATCGTATTACCCAGTTACTGAGTTGTCGAGGTCAGATAGGTAGTCGCTCTATATAAAATACTGGTATTTAGCTGTATCCGGTTAGACTAGAAGCTGACCCCAACATAGTTGGGAAAAGGCTAGGCAGATTGATCTTGAAGCAAAGAACAGTCTACCAACTCCAATATAACATTATCCTAACGCTATTACCGCGCCCGTGATCCAGCAAGGTTGTGTAGTCAGCAGAATTGGTGAGATTTGGTTCACGGATACCCTTTGTTTACCTACATTTTGGACGTGATTTACTTACAATATCAGATCAACTTGAGAACTTGTTTACTTTTTTGTACATATTTTATTTTAGGGTTTATTAAAACAGTTTGTCTAGAGCGAGTTTTCGTGGATGTCACGTTATTTTGACATCTAAACCTGTCTATACGAATGTTAGTAAAAATATGTAAAATTGTTTGTTTATAATAATGTTCAGGTAATCTCTCTTGAAGAATTACTAAACTTAAGTAGCAGTGAGCAGGGCACATTGCTCGTAGAACAGATGGCCGATGGGGCCAGGATTGATCAATGGTTTTCACTGTGGAGCGGTGGTGGCTCAGTGGTAACGGCTGCGACGCGACACAAAGACACCGCTCGAGCAGTGTCTTTGTGTCGCGTCGCGTGTCGCGCCTGTTTGTTGGAGCCTTTACGATTTGTGGGTCATAGGTTCGAACCCAGAAAGGCGCTTTACTTTACATACATTATTTCACCATTTCTCTCAAAATGGTGAAGGAAAACATCATGAGGAAACCGGCATGTCATAGAATACATATGTGACATCTATCAACCTGCACTGGGCCCGCGTGGTGGATTACGGTGCACTCCCCCTCACCGAGAGGAGGCCTGTGTCCCAGCAGTGGGAACATTATAGGCTGATTATGCTTATATTTATGCTTTCACTGTGCCTTGTAAAAAAAAACAATATTCCTTGTACGGATTTAAATATTGCGTATCAAAAACGTTACGCTTCTTCGCGAACTTGATCTCATAAATCGCAAGGATATTCTTCGAGTAGAATTTCAATGACTTTATCATAAGGAAACACATATCATAGGAAAGACGTCATCTTTTAGTCAGGCTATAATTTATGGCCGACCATTACTTTAGATTAAAAACTTCCACAGAAAGGAAAATTTGTGGATAAATTGTTCGAACTTTGTTTTATTTATCTACCACTAACTAAATCCCGCGACTTCGAACGCGTAGAAGTCGGGAATTATTCTAAAGCACCATTTGGTTAAGTGGAACTGATGATGAAGACCACAGATGGCCATCGGACTTACTCCATAATAAGTATTTCACGGGTTGCAATTCGATTACTTTCATGCGAACGATATACCGTGATAAACCGGGCACAAATCGAGACTCCAGGCTGCTACTGAGAAATTGCAGATGGAAAAACACAATAACACTTTGCCCGACCCGGGAATCTAACCCAGGTCCTCATGTTCAGCAGTAGCGCTTGCGACCACTAGACCAACGAGGCAGATAAAAGTATCCAATGTATTAATCTAAATATTACTGTAGTTTGACCAATACCGCTGTACCGCGCCTTAGGAAGGCTCGCGGCGAGACGGGGGAGCAGTGCAGGCCCCTAATTCGTCAAAGCTCTCGGCGCACGGCGTCCCGCCCGCCGCTCATTAGTCAGCACTGCCCCCCGCCTCGCCGCGTATTCCTAAGGCGCGGTACAGCGGTATTGGTCAAACTATAATAATCATATCAAATTAAAATGACATTATATACATAGAATTTTCTATATATATTTTTTAAATCAAATTAGATTTCTTACAGCTGCAGTGGCAATCATGTCATTTGGTTTAAATAGGTCCTTATTTTTATTATTTTATTAATCTTTTATATAGATTCTTTTCTTTTAGATTTTGTGAATGTGAGAACTTTGTAGGCTGTAGACTTGTGGACCATTTTCTATTTTACTAAGTACCTGGTATGGTGGTACCTATTAATACTGTAGTTTGAAAACATTGTAGAAACCATTTATTTTTAAAAGAGTAACCGTGGAGTTTCCTGCCGGCTCTTCTCCATAGGAAGCGACCAATTGGAACCGTGCACCTAGCTTCTGACGTTTCATGTGCCCTTGTAGGTTTATGTGAAAATAAATATTTTTTGAATCCAGATTAAAAACTGTTTGTGTGCTAAATTTCATCCAAATCCGTTCAGTCGTTTTTGAGTGATTGAGTCACAAACATTCAAACATACAAACTTTCACATTTATAATATTTTTCTAATATTATATTATTAGTAGGATACCTAGGACGAATTAATTGCCAATCGTAAAAGCAATCCTTTTGTAGCAAAAATAATATTTATAGACAACGATACAATATTATCTAATGTTAGTACATTAAAAGGTACTCGGAATACCTAATCGATTTATTACTTGACGAGAAATCTTTAATGATAGTTACCTAGCTGACATTATTATTTTATACAGTGCTGTAATTTATGACTTCGTCAAGGTAAACGTAGGTACTCAACGGAAGGAATTGAGATATGATCTATGAAGTCACAGAAATCTATCCTGTTTCTCTTCTCTGGCGTCAGCAGGAGCTGCATAAGAATGATTTAAAAATGAAATGAAATTAAAAAAAAACATGTGTGCAATTCACACGTGGTAGAAGTGAAACCTGCAAAAATTAAAAAAAATTGTACGCGTACAAACACGTATTAACACACGTACAACGCTGAGGCCCAAGCAAACTCCCACTATGCCTTGGTAAACACGAGTGGAAGTGCTACGAAGCAGAGCACAAAGAGAACCACGTACATAAGAAACACTGTATAATGCTCCCTATCTCATTTTCTCCCACGTTAAAACTAATGAATTTATGTCTGTCTCTTTTTACTGTCGCTTTTTCGTTTCATCGACTTTCAAATCATAACGATGCTAAAGAAGTTTTCACTTCAAAAAAAAATTTCTAAAAGCCAAATACAATTTGTCCATCTTAAACAAAACATACAAACGTACTATGTTAATACATCGGTAAGCATTATTTGAGACAGAGTGAACGTCTGTGTCTGTGTTACAGACACAGACGCCTTCCTCTTACAATTCATTGACAATTTGCAGCACTATTGTAAGCATAAACTTAGTTTATCTTAAGTACTAATCACTCATAAAAAAAAAATATTTTAGCAAGGAATGGTTGTGTGTGGTGTGGGTGTTTACTCCTAACCTTTGGATAAATGATGACCACCACTCAACTGTTTATAACTAATCTCAATATCTTCATCACTATCCTGTGTCAGTGCACTGCAGGATATACAGGGTGTTTGGCAGAAAGTTGAACATACGAAAATGGTGGATAGGTGGTCATCTGCTACTTACTCAGCCCTAATTTATTTGGCCCTGGCCCCCTGGATTTTTTTTTTTAATGCTGGTTGAAATTAGGATTTAGATATTTTTTGCATCTTTCTGTTAGAAGAATCTGCCAATATTAAAGATTTAAAAAAAAGCCTGTTTTACCCATTTTTTTAATAAAAATTACACTTTAAAGTTAAGAAAGTTATGAAACTAGAAGAAAGCAAAAAAAAAATTTTTTAATATCCATGGCGCCAGGTCCAAATAAATTAGGGCTGAGTAAGTAGCAGATGACCCCACCTATCCACCATTTTCGTATGTTCAACGTTCTGCCAAACACCCAGTAGAACTTTTCAATTCAGCATCACTGACCGCAATTCTAAACCTCTTACATCCATAAACCAGTCACCTCACGAAGATTCTCGCTCCACCTAGTCATCCTACATTTGTGTTTGTCAAATTCCACTCATGAACATGTCTTCTGTCCCAACGGCCATCACTTTAACGTATTTGTCATTACTGATAGCTCTCACAGTAGTAATTACTCACAAATCGGCTACATTATACAAATATATTTCTAACATCATCTTTTACAATTTATAATATTCAAATATAAAACATGATTTTGATGATGTTCATTATCATAAACATGTTTCGTTTCTCGTTCAAGGGAATCTAGTATTTTTCTTAATATTTTTGACACATTAACACCTTGTATTTCGTCGATCTTGACCGCTAATTCGTAAGATTTATGTAAACTATCTCTTTGTAAGCTTGTCTTGTCTGTGACCGTCTTGAGTAATGGTCAGCAGGTTGTCACAAGACATATATCAAAGACATTGCTGAATGTTGTATGGAGTTTATGTGAAATTCGAGAGTCTTAGGGCCGGCGCCCAGTGGCGACACGGCATGGCAAGGGATTTTTATGCAACGAATAGAAATAAAACTTATATATATGACAGTCAAATTGAAATTTCAATGATAATGCCTAAGGACGTCGCGGCATGCTTAAGGATACCGCGGTATCGTTGCCGTTGGAATTTAAATTTTATTGTCATGCTATTAAATTATATTTCTATTCGTTGCATAAAAATCCCTTGCCAAGCCGTGCCGCCACTGGGCGCCGGCCCTTAGATACTTCTTTTTCTTCAACCTGAAATTCTTACTAAAGATATTCGTAACATCCCTGAACAGTTCTGAAAGTAATTGCTTACTTTGTTTCCACAGCACGATGTCAGTTTAAAAAACAGTGTCTCTTTCTAAGGAGACTATTTCATGCAGTTGTTAATATAACCAAAATCATTTGATGTTGTTAGTTATTCCCTTCTTCATAGAAAACCCTTCAAAGCTTAAGTACTTTCAATACATAACAGTTATTTATGTAACCCATATTTAGCTGTGACAAAATGACGACACTGAACATTTAAAAATACTTATGTTCTTTCTTACAAAACTAAACAAATATTGGCTGATGTAAAAGTAACGATTGCGGTTTTCATCCCATTATGGGGAGAAACTTAGATACGAAATAGTCCCCATAAACGTCAAAACACTGATTCATTGTAAGAGTCAAAGTTGTTCTAATTTCACCAAGTTTGTTTTAATTTGGTGCTTAAGTTTCGACTAAGATAACCTCGTTAAGTATTAATTTGCGCTATAGGAAAAAGTGGTATATGAAAACCTTAACCATGTTGATTTATTGACTTTTCTAACTCAAACTCAAATCAATTATTTCATTTCATAAAATTAATAATGAAATAGTAATGAAGAATTTTTTGTCCATTTGTCTGTATGTGTGTTCCGAATTGACGCAAAAACTGCTGAAATTTGTCACAAGGATAGCATTGAACCTGGGTTAACACAAGGGATACTTTTACTGCTGTTAATTCGTCCCTGTGAGATATTTTCTGTCATCCACGAGGGCGAAACAGCGGGCAAAAGCTAGTTTCAAATGACACTTTTGATTTGTCAAGGAGTCGTTCAGTCAGAAATTTGAAGCAAGTGGCCCATTCCAAAGCGTAGTGGGAAGAATGGGCAAAAAACTCCATGGACACTCTTATAAACCAAAGTCATCGCCAACACACAGGGAGCAAGCATGTTCTCCCCTCATCCATTGTAATTGTTCTCAGTGTTATAAAAATGAATTTTCTACTAAATACAGGGTGTTAGGGACATCGACGCGAAAACTGAAACCATGGATTCAGTATATGATTCTGAACCTCCTTTTTTTTTTGGGTGGGAAATTATCAAATAACTTCTCCCGCTCTGGGTGGAGCGGGAGGGCGTGTCAGACTCTTACTGACCAAAATCCACCCGTGTTCCTTCGGTTGCCCTGTTGCCGGGGGCCATGATTCGGCCCATATTCGCAGCCCCGGCAGGCATTGGCCCTAGCGGACCCCATCAATTCTGTTGAAATCTCTTTGAGGCGCGCGTGGAACACAACGCGCCATCGACCCGGGCCTGGTCCTTATCGGACGGCGAGCTATCCATTGCTCACCGTCCGTAAGCCCGCGCCTACGGTGGCCGGAAATCGGCTCGCAATTCCCGCCCAGGGCGTCTCCAACCCGGGCGTTGAAATTTTTCGTCGGTTATTAAAAAAAAAATCTGCTGTTTCATAGAAAATTGCAATACCTACGCGGTCAAAATGTATGGAACAGCTGATTTTTTTTTTAATAACCGACGAAAATTTTCAACGCCTGCGGTTCAGAATCATGTACTGAATCCATGGTTTCAGTTTTCGCGTGGATACCACCCCGTATAATATAAAAATTAATTTATTCAATACTAAAATGCCGTACACAAACATTTACTAGCAGCACACGTATAGTTAATAAATAAACGATTCGTCGTAAGCTATGGCTATGTGAATGATGATGTGAAAACTGCTCGGCCAAGGTCCTGAGCTAACTGCTAACCTTCCGAGAGGCATTTGTGATTAGAGCCGCTAATCTATGTTTCTTAACAAGAATTTATATTTGTGAATTGTGTTGTTAGAGATTCTTGGCTTGCGGGCTTGCGGACGGTGAGCAATGGGTAGCTCGCCGTCCGATAAGAACCAGGCCGGGTCGACGGCGCGGTGTGTTCCACGCGCGCCTCAAAGAGATGTCAACACAACTGAAGGGGTCCGCTAGAGCCGATGCTTGCCGGGGTTACAGGTTTGTCCGAAAGGGTTACCGTGGCTCTTGGCAACATACAGACAACTGAAGGAACACGGATGGGTTTGAGTCAGTAAGAGTTCATCGTTTAGTTGAGACATATAACAATGAGTTTAATTCAATCGACATTCTTTTTCTTGGTAAAAATGCGTTTAAGAAGCAAATCCAAGCAACCCTAAAGGATCAGCAAAGTATCGTGTAATGACGTAATGTTTGATCTAATATCAAGCATTGCGTCATTATACAATGCTTTGCGCACACAAACTTGCTTTTAATTTTTATTTTATTTTTTTTGTTTCTTTTATAAATTAAAAAATCCAGATATGAGTTCCAGGAAAAAACCGTTTGTATAGATTTTGTATCTGTGTTACTAGCTAGTCTTTAAATACTTCCTATTGTAATCTGTGGAAAACGTAGTGGGTAGCATAATTGTTCAAAATGTTATATTTAAGATATTGTGACTGTTTTTTTATTGTGCTACTGTTTGTTTTTCCTTAAATAAATAAATAAATAAATAAAGAGGCTGACAGGCCCTCTCGCTCCGCCCAGAGCGGGAGAAGTTATTTGATAATTTTCCACCCAAAAACAGGTATTCTTGGCTTTTTGTAGGTAATTCTTCATATATCCTAGGTCTTGGGTTCGATTGCCAAGTCGGGCAAAGTTTTAGTGGGTTTATCCACCTGAAATTTGTCAGCAGCAGCTTTTTTTTTTTTTTTGGGTGGTAAGTCATCAAATAACTTCTCCCGCTCTGGGCGGAGCGGGAGGGCGTGTCAGACTCTTACTGACTAAAACCCACCCGTGTTCCTTCAGTTGCCGTGTTGCCAAGGGGGCCACGATTTCCCTATCGGTTTTCTTCGAACCCCCGGCAGGCATTGGCCCTAGCGGACCCCGTCAATTCTGCTGACATCTCTTTGAGGCGCGCGTGGAACACAACGCGCCGTCGACCCGGGCTTGGTCCTTGTCGGACGGCGAGCTACCCATTGCTCACCATCCGCAAGCCCGCGCCTACGGTGGCCGGAAATCTTCCCGTGATTCCCGACGCCCAGGGCGTCTCCTCCTGCGGCGGTTAGGGGCGCGAGGGCGCGAAATTCGCCTCTCCCTCACGCGCCCCGTGTCCTCCGGGCGATCCACACAGTGATGACACCCAGGCGTTTCCTCCCGCTTTATCCTGAACAGGTACCTCCCGAAACAGCCGTGTCCGGTGAGCACCTGTGTCAGGCGGAAGGTGAGGACGCCGTGGCGCCTCTCTAGCCACTCCTCAAAGAGGGGTCTTATCGCCGCAATTGTGGCGTGCCCAGCGCTGGGTTGCGACAATCGCACTCTCCATTCCGCCATGAGATCCCGCCGGAGCTCTGTCCGCTGTGCCGCGACTTCTTGCGGCATCGGAGTTAAGCCCCGGCGTTTCGCCTCCTCGCGCCACTCCCAAATGTGCGCGAGGACCTGGAGTCTTGATGTGGTTGATGGCAATAGGCTCGCCCCTATTACATGGGACTTAAACATATTCTCTTAGAAATAACAATTTTCAGTGTTTCCCGAATTTTAAATATTTCCGGGAAACTTTTCCAATTTTTTTTTCCATTAATACCCAATTCGGACCATAAAGAAAAAAAAAATCTTGCTTCTTTTTAGCTGTGAAGCTACCTTGTATAAAATTAATGAATAAAAAAAAAACAGAGCATTTCTTGAAAATGTCAACAAATGAATCAGAAGACGTCAGTACCTGTGGATGTCAATAATTTGTAGTGCCACTTACAAATTGTGTGATTTGATATGATTATATTCTAATTTTAAATCGCCTAATAGAACTTTTTCATTTGACAATTGAGATTATTTTATAACTTTATTTCAAACCTTCATAACTTTATTCTACGACTGCGTAGCTATATGTAACTTATAATTCTTAATTATTAAAGATCTGACCTATTGAACAACATAGATTTCATCTCTGTACATTCTGGGGTACAGGTCCTTACAATTTTTAACCATCTCCTTTTCGTTGACGATTTTCTATTAAAATTTAATAATGATATTCAAACAATAATAATTATTTGTGAGATATAAAGTTCAAACCTTCTGAATACAGGTAAATGTGTTACTAATTCCCTTTAGTCAGTGATTGCGTAAGAATTTAACCTAAACAGGATTTGTTTAGACTTTTATCAAATACTTTTGGAACACATTATAGTCTTAATCAATCAACTGTATTGTTGATTTAATAAGTATTGTTGTCTTTTACTAAGGCATTTATTTTTTGCAATTACGTACCTCTTTTTGTAAGTAATTGTTACAATAATGATAGGTATTGATGCTAATGCTGATGTATTTAAATTGTAGGTAGGTACCGTCATCTGTACGTCAGTAGTAGGTAAGACTTGAACTGCGAATACCAGGGTTAACTACTACAAAATGGTAAGATTGAAAAAAACGCACAAAAACCGATCGACATTCAATTATATATTACTAGCTGACCCCGGCAAACGTTGTTTTGCCAATTATTTGTTTGGGGTGGACAACCCTTATCACTTAGGGGTATGAAAAATAGATAGTAGCCGATTTTCAAACCTACTGAATATGCATATAAAATTTGGTAAAAATCAGTAAAGCCGGTTCGGAGGAGTAAGGTAACTAACATTGTGACACGATAATTTTATATATAAGAGTATTATTTTTTTGTTTTCTTTTAAAGATATCAAAACTTTTAAAAATATAAATAATAGTGTTCCGCCGGTGTCGGGAGCAGGGTTTAAGCTACCGATTCCAGAAACAGGAACCTCCTCACGATGCGAGCCGTATCGAGGAGTACCTTCTGAATCAAGCCCTTGATTCTACCGCCTAACGAGAGCCTCGAGAGATGTTGGTCGAGGCTTTCGGCCATGAGGCCATTGGCCATTACGACAATCAGCACAATGACAGCCGAGCGCACATTCGACATAATTATTATTATTATAACATCACGCATTATTCAAGGATATAGGTACACCTCTGCCTGAACCTTCGGGGACTGGTGAAATGTGATTGTTTAAGTCCCATGTAAAAGGGGGCGAGCCTGTTGCCATCAACCGGGCACAAATCCAGACTCCGGAAATCCCAATAACGTTTTACCCGACCCAGGGACCGCATGCTCATCAGTAGCGCTTGCGACTACTCGACCAAAGAGGCGGTGAATTCGGTGAAAAAAAACATGGCTTTAATGACGTAATTTTCTCCAAAGAGTTTCACATCACTGTCCTTTCTATTGTGATAAAATTAGCCAATAATAAAGTATTATAACAATATTTTACATAATAAAAATAGTACCCGTATCCTAAGGGCACGTCTTCCCTGCCATTACCGCTCCTCCCGGTCTACTCCTTGATATGCAATGGTCTCTGTAACACCATGAAACGTGAGGCTCCAGGGGCTAGTGAAAATCGTTGTGTCATGATTTCTAAATATTAATTAGATTTAGTGATTTTAAATACTAAATCTCATTTTCGCCAACATCTTATATATTAGGCAAAATATACACTTAGGGTAAATTCGTTAGAGATGGCCGTACGGAAGAGTTGGCCAATCATTATATTTTGCTCATTTATTCACAGGGTGGCGTTGTATTTGAATTAATACACTTCGTGCGCCACCACGAACAATATCCAAACAAAACATTGCGCAAAAATAAGTAAAAAAGTAAGTAAATTGGCCTTAATTGAATTTAGTACTTGTGAAATTTTGTAGTAGGTTCTTGTACCATCCAGAAATACTAGAATTTTTATTACTTATTTGTATTTTTGGGAGTGTATTGTGTTTGGTATTTTCTTCGTTTTAACATCAAAATGGGAACATCATAATTGTAATTCGTAAGTTTAAAAATTGAGGTCTTACCCGGACAAAAAGGAGAGATGACCATATAACGGCTGTCCAAAAAATAGAAAGAAGTTCTGAAAGTAATACCAGTAAGGAGAAACCAATATTATGTGATACATCTGGTGAAGAAGACACAGAATATGAAGTTGATAATTATGCTGGATGTAGCGAAAAATATTATAAAACCCATCTCATGAAGATTGGCTTCAACGTTCAATCTTTATTCTGTACCCCATATGAGAATTGTAAACCTTTTGATGACATGAGCTCTAAATGTGGACAGAAGAATAAAAAGAAGCTCTAGCAAGCAGAAATCAAAGAAAAGGCATAAGGCAGAGGCAAATCTAGTACCGGCCATCTGTCCCGTACCACTACGGCCATCACTACCGTATGTACCGGGTGAGACGGCCAGTGATGTTTTTTTTTAAATATTTTTTTTTATGGATGTTCCTCACATTATAAAAATATCTTTATACTGATTTTCTAAAGACTGATAGTTGCTGATTTTCTTAAAAATAAAAGTCTAATTGTGATGAAATAAAGATCTAATTGTGATTGTATTTTCAGTTTTATTTAACCCTACAAAAACTATGGCCATCTCTAACGAATTTACCATATACACTAAAAACAGTGATATTCACAATGTTAACACTAGAAATAAGGACAAACTACGAGCTCCCTTTCACCAGCTTCATAAGGTTCATAACTCATTTGTTGGGCTTGGTATAACCTTTTATAACAAGCTACCCTCTTCTTTGCTAGATTTGCCTTTTAATGCATTTAAAACTAAAGTAAAATCCAACCTTTGTTCAAAAGCATACTATTGTATCAACGATTACTTAAATGATAAGAATAGTTGGTCGCAATGTTTATGTTCTTTCTCCAGAATTAGCTTACCTACTGACAGTTTATATGAGTTTATATAATTGATCATTTGAATTATGTTTTGTGTTGCATAATGTAAGTTATTTTGAATACTATTGTATAGAATCATTTTTCTAACTTGAACAGACAGCTGTGCTGCTGGGGAGTTTGTTGCGCCACTTCTTCTTCCCAGCTAAAAGCACTAGGAAGTGGTGAAGGGTGGGCGTTTTTGGGGGACTGTCTTATGTAATTTTGACGTTCGAAAAGTGCTGATTCTCAGCCTAGTTTGAATAAATGACTTTTGAATTTTAAATATAAAATTAAAAGTATGTGATTTGCCTCAAATGATTTTTATATCAGTGTAATCATGAAGTTTAGAAGTATCTCATTTGACAGTTCTATAAAAGTACTGGTTTTTTAACGGAACGGAAGATGTTTGGAGCGTCGCTGAGTATCTAGTTCAGTTCGGTTTGAGCCTCGAAACCTAAAGGATGTCTTCAAGAAGTCTAAAGTCTATAACGTTATTATAAGTACCTAATTAAATAGTTTGTTAAATCATGCTAAAAGTGTACCAAATTTGTATGTGTGCAAGATTATAAATACAGTAATATTAGTACTGAAATGGTGCATCATTACCAGTGATCGGAGTAGGTAGAGCGATTTGGGGTCAATGCACTGGCACATATATACTAGTATGGATATGCCCTGGGATTCCGGGATTTTTAAATTATTAAGACTTTTTTAAGGAATTTTAAATGTTGTAATGTGTAGTTTAAAGAATACATCAATATGAACAAGAAATATTTAATCCTTTTGCTATCTTTTTAATAGTATATAGGTGATCGGACTCCAAGAAAAGAATAGGTATACTATAAAAACTATATAATAATACAATATATTTTAAATGTTTATATATCGCATTCTATAAATTTCTAATGTAGTAGTTTAAAAATCCTTACTTTAACAATATTTGATTCAATCCCGTAAGTACCAAAATGAAATCCCGGAAAAAAGGCTTATCCATGTTATGATTTCTATGACTATTCATGATGCGAGTACATAAAATCACTCTACCTACTCCGATCACTGATCATTACAATTGGGTTCATTTGATTAATCATGTCTGGTCAAACCACGCTGGGGTCGGTGCATTTCATTAATTAATTTAATATGCAAATAAACGTAACCGGACAGACTGCCCCTCTCCACTGTACATTGCGCAGTCGTCATTAGATGATAGGCAAATATCCATTGTTGTACATAATTATCCTAATTAACCTTTTCTCGTGTTATAACTTTCAATGTACGGAAGCCAATGAAATAATTGTGTGCACATTTGCATCTCATTAATTCAACTGTTTTTTACTATGATATAAATCGAGTCACAAGGTCACTTAATCACATTAATTGTAGTATAGTGTTTAAAGATGATTATCTACTTATCTATTAACCCTAGAGTGGTCGCGCTATTCTATACAACTTTAGTGCCCGCGTGTTGACTATTTTGCGGCTCATATTCTTTGTTCATTTTATGTAGGAACACTGTAATTTTTTTTAAGCTATTGCATAGCTTTTATCGCGGGCTTTGAGCGCGGCGACCGAATCAAGAAATTCCGTAACGTAACGAAAATAAAACCTAACACCCCCCACTCCGCCTACCATGTAATGACGGTTCCCATGACAACGTGATGTTGTCATGGGAACGTAATTTTTGTTTTATGTCATCACGTCATCATCCCAAGTGTAGCGTTGACAAATAGGAAGTATTGAGGTTACAAATGCTATGGAATAGCTTTACCGCGGCAGTCCCCGAGTGCCACAAGTTTTACTTTTTTTTGTCTGTAATAGAGTTTTCAGGGTTTAAGTTTGGGGTAAAAACAAATACCTAATTAATAAGACATCATATTTATTTAAAAAAGAACACTTCATATATTTTTTTTTTTTGAAAACATCTTTTTTATGGGCTTGTTTCACTTATCCTACATAATATTTAAAATAAAAGAAATATAACAAAATTATAAATTTTCTACATTAACAGGTTATGCTTTAGCGTAAAAGTCATCACAAAAGTACATGCAATGCTCGTTGCACAGTAATTTTGAGCATCTATGACACCCTTTTTTGGTGTATTTTTCTTTGTTGGATTTGTACTGCATTTGGTCTTCTTCTTCTACAGGTACAAAGCGCAAACCCTTAATTTAAAAATATTTACAATATTAATAATGAAATTATACTTTACATCAACTTATGATGACGCCAAAACACCAATTTTATTCGGAAATAGAGTAGCAACTTTCTATCATAGATTACATTTTCCAACCTCTTTATATGTAATTTAAAAGCAAACTAAAATACGTGTTTAGGTTCAACACTGTCAATGAAATACCTACATATTTAAAAATCCAACATAAAATACCATTTGAAAAGAAAAAGTTTACAGAATATGTAATTACGTGACGGCGCGTGGTGAGTAAAATGCCGCCACGATATACCTGAT
Organism: Agrochola lychnidis; assembly: GCA_963680765.1. Taxonomy (NCBI): domain Eukaryota; kingdom Metazoa; phylum Arthropoda; class Insecta; order Lepidoptera; family Noctuidae; genus Agrochola; species Agrochola lychnidis. The sequence continues at coordinate 6,399,318 of OY796849.1, read as the reverse complement.
GGTAAAAAACTTCTCCTCCTGCAGCCCTTCATGCACTGATCGAGTTCAACCTTTCGACACGGATCGATGACGAAAATAGAGGTAGCTACTAAAAAGCCTAAATATAACGCGCAAGCAATTTACAAAATATTGCCCAGGGCGGCAAAATGCTCATAGCTCGTCCACTTTAGGGTTAAAGTTTTTTATTCGGTATTCGAGAGTTGGAATGGAAAATGCTCTTACACGTGCATCAATGTTGACTAGGGTGACGTAGGTCGGGGACTGGTAAAACGAGAACACTGTACATGCCATTGAGTACTTTTACTTTTTTGTTGGGTCGAACAGAGACTTTCGTGTCACGATGCTTGTTACTAAGCTAGTTAGTAATGAGTATAAGTTTATGTGTTTACGTGTTCTTGAGTGGAGACCGCGAATTGGCAAACGTAAAGGTAGGACGCCCTCAGGCTAGGTGGAGTGACGATCTTCGCAGGGTGGCTGGTAGCAGCTGGATGAAGCTTGCCGAGAATCAAGCTGAATGGCATGCAATTGGAGAGGCCTATGTCCAGCAGTGGACTGCTATAGGCTGATGATGATGATGATGATAAGTTTATTTTCTTTCGAAAACAATATTATAAATAATATAATAATAATAAAATATGTACACGTTTATGAAAAAAAGGAGGGGAAAGAATCATGGAGCATCAAAAAAAAAATCGAATTACTTCTATTTTAATATTCAAGTGTAAGGTAAGCAACAGATCTTACAAATAAAGGTGAAATGTTAAAAAAGTAGCGAGTAAAGAAAATTATGTCAAGAAGATTAAGCACCGCAATATTTTTGGTTATCATCAGTTGATAAAATTAAATTTTAAAATAAATATTGTACAAATAACTGTTGAAATTGAGACATTTATCAAAGATTTAAAACGTTTATGTTTTTTCAACAATAAAACCAGTTTATAATAGGCTCGAGCGCTGTTATTATTCAATGCCCAGCACACAATATATTGACACATAAGATATTTTATAATAATGTTAAAATATATTAATGTTGCTATTTATCTATGTAGTTATTAGTCGTACAGTATTGACAGTTGAGCATAACTTGCAATGTTTTCATAATTGGTTTAAGACTTTCGCAATAATGAATTTAATTTTCAAGCATATACTCGGTTCTTCAATTGAGGAGATGCGCAGGTTGTCGATTTTTAAAGCTTGTTTTTAAGATTTCGTCGAACAGGATTTTCTGGTGAGAAGCATTTTCTTCTTTTTATTAAAAAATATAATAACGTAGCTGTCTTCACTGGATGTATATGAGTGGAGTAATTTATTGTACTTACAGTTTATTTAAGTAAGTAGGTAAAGAAATTCAAATAATTTACATAAAGTTAGCAAGCTTCTAGATAATATTATTTTTTTATTAGAACGCTTAATGATGAATCTCTCAAATAAAAATTGGTGGGGTACCTTAGGTAGATCCTTTCTCTTTCAAATTCTGCGTAGCTGCCTCTTTCTAACTGAAATCATATTACAGCTTATACCAGAAGACAGCAATCGATTTAGATGAATATCCAATTTAAAACACTTTGTGACCACATTAATAAAAATAAAAAAAGTGTTTTATTGCAGGCAAAATACCCATACATCATCATCATCATCATCAGCCTTTAAATGTTCCCACTGCTGGGACACAGGCCTCCTCTCTGTGAGAGGGAGTGGGCCGTAATCCACCACGCGGGCCCAGTGCGGGTTGGTAGATGTCGCATGTCTTCGAATTTTCGGTTCTAGGACATGCCGGTTTCCTCACGATGTTTTCCTTCACCGTTTTGAGAGCAGTGGTGATGAAATAATTTACACAAAGTAAAGCGCCTGTGTGGGTTCGAACCTACGACCTACAACTCGTAAGTCGCGGCCTTTACCACTGGGCCACCACTGCTCTACACCCATACAGGAACAAAAAATATAATAAATAGTACAGCTTGGAAAAAAGAGTTTAGAAAAAATTAGGGCGCCACTAACGCACTTAAGTCACTTTCGAATGGAAAATGAATTGTTAAAATAGATGTGCAACAAAAAACGCTGCTTGTGGATGACTCGAATCAAAACCTACAAGCACCATCATAGGTATGCATCCGATAAGGACCAAGCCCGGGTCGACGGCGCATTGTGTTCCACGCGCGCCTCAAAAAGATGTCAGCAGAATTAACGGGGTCCACTAGGGCCGATGCCTGCCGGGGTTGCGAAGAAGTCCGAAAGAGAGAGATCGTGGCCCCTGGCAAAATGGCAACTGAAAGAACACGGGTAGGTTTTAGTCAGTAAGAGTCTGACACGCCCTTCCGCTCCGCCCAGAGCGGGAGAAGTTATTTGACAATTTCCCACCCAAACAAAAACAAGGTACGCATTATTCTTTCAACTGTCATTAACGAGACACAATAGAATTTTAATTGTTATCCACCTCAATGAGTCATCGTAACAGATAATGAGTTAAGTAAAATATTTAGTTCCAAATGTCACCACGTCAGGCTCTTTTATGTCGACCTGTAAACAGTAAAAAATATTAAATATTAAAACATGGAGGAATGCATACCTATGCATTCCTCCATGTTTTAATTTTTAATATTTTTGAAGTTATAAGTTTTTTGAAGGCTGGGTACCTACCCAGCCTTCAAAAACCTTATCTTAGTCTTACGTCATTTTTTATTCTCGTTCAGGTGAACAGAGATCCAGTGCACAAATATGGGGCTTGCTAGGTAAATGATGGACCGACTTGAAGACAAAAATGATTCTACTTTAAATTGCCATTTTGTAAGCAAGATGGATAGAACCTCAAATAACACTGATAAATGCTCACATAAACAAGAAATACATAAATAATGCATCAACGAATTAACAGGAGGTCAACCGAGCCATTCATCATTCTCTAATACTGCCCGACCATTTTATTTGAACCTCCGTATGTACCTACATTCCTGCAGCAAATGAAGTTGATTTAAAAAAAACACTATAATGTGAAAAATAACTTTAATTTCGGAAGTCGGTGTCTTGGGTTTTGTATTTCCGTTTTTTGCCACCGACTTCTGAAATTAAAGTTATTTTTCACTTTGTAGTTTTTTTTTTTAAATCGGTTGTTTTTTTTTGTAAAAAGTTTTTATTTTTCACTTTTTAGTTGTGGTACCTACCCCACCCACACACATTCGAATACCACTACCTGCTACCAGTGACAGGAACTTATCATCTACATACTAAGTGGGAAAAAAATACGTATTTTGTAGCTAACTCAAAAACTACCCAAGCAAAATTAATAAAATTTATATTGAGAGTTTCTCCTTTCAAACAAAAAAAGAATTTTCAAAATCGGTCCACAAATGACGGAGAAATTGGTGGACATACATAAAAAAAATACATACGCTACGAACACATAACCTCCTCCTTTTTGGAAGTCGGTTAAAAAATAGTAAATATTATGTGTTTTGGCGTCCATCCCACTTTCCAAGTGAGAACTAGTTTTCGGGATGACATAACGTCTTTGGAATAAATCATTGATTTTCAAGGGTTTCTCTGGGAAATCGAAGATAGAGCTATTGAGCAAAGTGTAGAAGAGAATTACAAATCCTCATGAACACCAATCATTCCTCTCACAGAGAGGAGGCCTGTGTCCCAGCAGTGGGAACATTATAGGCTGATGATGATGATGATGATGACCAATCATTACTAGATTTGACAAGGTCCCTCTATTTCCTAAGGTATGGAAAATGGAGTTCTTTTACAGTCACAGAAGATTATCTTCATTAATTCTATTTTATTTTGTGTGTGTGTATTTTATTATGTTTTAAGTTTTTTATTTAATTCGATCTTATTTAATTTAATTCAAGTTAATTTTAGGTTTAAAGGATTATTGATATTAGTTCTAATTACATTGTTATCCATCTTTATATTAATTATTATTGTATACTGAGATCTAAATAAAATGCTGTGCTTACCTCTAATTTAGATGCTTGCAATGCTATTGTATTTGTAAATGATATGGTACTTTGTGTGTATTTAGTTGGGTTGCCTAAATAAATAAATTCAATTCATCTTTATGCTAGTGTTTTCTGACTTAACTTCATTAAGCACAGCTATCTAAATTAAATTCTTCTGTGGTGATACCTACATGCAATTCATTGTATGTGACAATAAGAGAACACAGAGCTCAAATTACATTGGCTGGCATTTTCAAAGTCGGTTAAAAAGTATGATGTTAATTAAAAACAGCAAATCTCTTCCTGTTATAAATAAGCGAGGTAAAGTAATTAATTAATGTGTAGTTAGTGCGTCCATATTAATTTTTGTTGAACCAAGGATTTTTCTATGTTATACAGAGATGAAAAGGAAATATAAAATCGTGTAGGTTTTTTTTCTGACGTCGATGATGTCATAACACTGTAGTAGTAGAATAAAGGATACTCATATTGGGAGACCTTTTGCACATACAGTCGTAATATATGACATACAAATTAAATTTAAAAAAAAACTATCGCGCACGAACCCACCCATTTTCATTTTCATCCCCGACACGGGTGTATGTGTGAAGTGTGGACCCCACACTTCACACACACTCACACCCAAAACCACCTAAACCTCTTGTCAACAATCCGTCTTTCTACTATCAAGAGTTAGTTAACTTTTTATTACATAGTACTTACGTTTTTTCTTTTTTTTTGTTGTTTTTATTTTTACAAATTAATTACTTCACTTTAATAAATGAAAATGTTTGCCTTGCTTAGGAAGAGATTAGACCCCACGACACAGGGAATCCTAGTGGGGGATTCAGGGAAATTGTAAAAATCTAGCACCCAAGGCTCCTATGTAATCTGTTACTATTTTTTTTTTATAATGTACCGTGTTTTTCAGAACTGAATAAACTTATTTTTATTCGAAAATATTGCAAACAAGGACTTATATTCTACTTGGGATAATTCCAGAGAACGATCTTTTCATCTTTCCCCCAACTATTTATTACGTTTTAAGTTCGATTTAATTTTTTATGTACTTAACCTAGTTTGGAAGGAGTCTGTGAAACAATGATTTTTCATTAGTACAGGCACCAACGATACACTATTTTTCTGTAATGTCTGTTTTTACTTGAATTTTTTTTTTGGAAACCTTATATATTAAAAATGTAAAAAATTAAGCAAATCAGCATATAAAAAAAACTTGTTGGGGTTAGCTTCCAGTCTAACTGGATGCAGCTGAATCCAGAACCCAGTTATTAACTAATACGATAATCCTTGGACGGTACGATTAGTAGAAAAAGAGGAAGATCTTTACATATTTCTAATATCATATTATCTTAAGAACTGCAGTGAAATGCCGATGAAGATTTTGATAGAGCATTGCAAAGAGTAACAAATGAACTTTATTCACCTGATTACATTAATTAACAACCTATTTATGAACACACAATTAAATAAAAACAATCTAATTAGAATCACGCGACCACATGGTGTTCCCACTTTAATTACTTGAGCATTATCTAAAGGTGTCGAAGACAAATACTTAATTTAAAAAGCTAATTTAAACATAATACCTAATTCTAGCTAAGCCTAATGGATCTATCGTATCGCAATTACTTGGGTAATTACTTGAATCCAATTTAAATGTACTGTATCTGAAGATACTTATACTAAAGCCAAGCATTGGCGAGCAATTACAATAAATAATGTCACTTAAACTTCAGATGAAAGCCGCTGTAAGAGCAATAGTGGATTTCTACATTAGTAAGTTCGTATGTCTATCTGTTTGTATGTACGTGCGAATCTTCTAACTGATATACTGAAAGAAAGTTAGGTAGGTTTAGCAATTCCTCTAAGAGAAATTTATTTTCTGAATTCCCAGCAATTCCTCTATGCTGACGTATATTTTAGCTGAATCATATTCAATTCAATTCATATTAGAATCATATTTGATGTAAATATTGCCGCATGAAATTATGAAGACTGTAATTTTACCGGATATTTTTAAGCTATTGCATAGCTTTTATCGCGGGCTTTGAGCGCGGCGATCGAATCAATAAATTCCGTAACGTAACGAAAATAAAACCTAGCACCCCCCACTCCGCCTACCATGTAATGACGGTTCCCATGACAACATCACGTCGTCATGGGAAACGTGATGTTGTCATGGGAACGTAATTTTTGTTTTATGTCATCACGTCATCATCCCAAGTGTAGCGTTGACAAATAGGAAGTATGGAGGTTACAAATGCTATGCAATAGCTTTACCGCGGCAGTCCCCGAGTGCCACACGTTTTTTTAATAGTTTTTATTTCTACAGTTTAAATGTTATTTTTTTCATTACAAAACTGTCAATGACAGATGAATTGCGTAATATGAATTGAACGCATATAAAATTATGAACTGTCGTTTGTGACAGTTTGTGTGATTCATAATATCATCATATTATAATTCTTCCAAAGCGGCCGTTTTAGGCCCCTTGGTACTTGTTGATAGGCCTACACTATCCTCTCCTATACCTATTATTCCTATTAACACTGTAATTTGAAAACATTGTAAAAGCCATGTAGTAGTATAGTATAGCCAAAGCCACATTTAAAAGAGTAATCGTGGAGTTTCTTGCCGGCTCTTCTTCATAGAAAACGACCAATTGAAACCGCGCACCTAGCTTCTGGCATTTCATAAGTGCCCATATATGTTATGTGAAATAAAATATTTTGATTTTGATTTTAAAGGAGAGAAATCAAAGAAGAAATGGTTATTCTGCACAAACCAGACGCAAATTACGAAAAAGACATAGAATACACACACTATTACAATGTAGCCAAAAGCCTCGTATTCAAAAAAACAAAAGTTCAAAGTTTGACAATGTTGTTAATTGGCTGATTTCAAAGGTTTTGATAGAATAGAATGGAATAGAAAGAAGATCGAATGGAAAAGACTGTTCTTCAAGGTTGCCATTTGTTTTGCCACCGAAATTGATTTTGTATTTTTAATGTCTTAGCTAGGGCCATAGCAGACAAGAAACTTTTAGCATCGGCGATTGGCGATTTTACTACTTCATTGAATCGCCAAAACGCGATGCAACATTGATGAAGTCGCGTTTCTGTGACAACTGTGTGTTTTCTTTATTTTCTTTCTTTTCTTTACTTTCTTTCCTTTCTTTCTTTTCTTTTTCTTTCTTTCTTTTCTTTAATTCTTTCAAAACCGCCAATCTGGATGCTAAAAATACTCTATCTGCCCTTAGCAGTTTTACTATCAGAACTAACCCCATTTACTTGACATATAACAACACCAAAAGAATAGTGCGCGCCATGAAAGAATTCATGGCGCGCACTGTATCAATTTCAACTTCCAACCACCGATTTTCGAAAGTCAATTTCCAACTTTTAATTCGCAATTTCTCGAAATTATCACAGCCCACCGCTAAATACCGTACGAAGTCAGTACAACCAACTAGTTTTAAATAAAAAAACGGAGTACGGCGATAAATTGAGGTTCAAGATCAAGGCTTCCCACGGTAGAAAACACCTGTGTCCTGTAGCCGCAGTAATGCGTGTACCGATGAATAATGTGCCAACTTTATCAACGTATTTTGTATCGGTTGGGCGTTCTTGCAAATTATTTTGTTGATTGTATGTTTCAGTAGTCCGAATTTTGTTGATGACGAATGTTGTATGTCAAGTGCTAATTTGTGTTATTGATATATGTGATGGGATGTATCATTATTCTTTCGGATGTTTTATCATTTCAGTAGAAGCCTGCTTTTGATTGAAGTGATTCTTAAGAATTCTTCTATGAGTCAATGACCACAATTATTCAATTGTGGTTGAATTGCAGTGTAGCAGTCATTGAGAGGCATAGATCAGCAGTGAATGTTTAGAAAGAAGGTGCGGTTCGGAATAAGGCTGACTGTAATACAAATTGGACTAACAACACTGCTACAATAAACAAAAACGACAGTTAAAACTACAAGCAACACAGAAAACTTTAACTTTAATCGAAGCATATTAGAAGAATCAAAATAACGAACCATTCAAAAAGCCGACCAGAATCCGATGAAAAAAATACAAACAACGCATCTGGCTGCATCGTATGTCCAATAAAGGATGGGATAGCTGGCAATAGTGCAGAATTAACCGCAATTATAAGAACAGTACGGAGACTGGACCTGCCTAGCCGGTATTATAACGGTACTCGCTCTGAGATGCGGCGGAAACTGAAATGGGGTGTGGTGCAAGGTAGTGTTTCTAGTATCGTGAGTATTAATTACTTGAATAAAGTATAGGCTCATAAAAGCTGTGACAGTAGTTAATAATTACCATCATTATTTCATGAAATAGGTACCGGAGAACTATCAACGACCACAATGATCCAAAAATTTCTGGAGTAGTTCGTTGAAGTTTTCGGAAAGAAGATCTTTGAGGATTTCGTCCAGAAGGTTATTGAAGTTTTCTTTGAATGCCAATACGTGCTTTGGTGTCACTCAGAGTGCTGTCCATTTGAGATAAAGTACTGCTGCCAGGGGGTTCTTTCAGAACATTGCCTTTCCCAGGAAAGGCATCTACATAAAGCATTAGGGACTCACAAGTATCACTGCCATTAGAAACACTATAGCTACAAAATACGATCCTAAACTTGAACTAAGAGCTTCTTCTTCTTCGTGTCCCTTTGCACGATTGTTTTTCAGGTCTCGTTGGCCCAAAACTTCGCCACTTCCACGGCATCGTCTGTGGCAGTACAAAGGTGGCACTGCATGTTTTTGGACACAGAGGGCAAGATAAGAGGTTGAGCATAGTTTGCGACATAACTCTACATCCACAGCCTGCTGCCATTCCATCGAGGTAGGCCTACTATACCATGTTGGAGTTATATCTTCCCATTTGTGTTCGGACACAGTTCAGGAACTTCCAAGTAGACTACGAAGGTTACACTCGACAGGAAGATGCTCCTTTGGTGGTACATCATCATCGTCATTTCAGCCGAAAGATGTCCACTGCTGGACATAGGCCTCCCCCAAGCACCACCACTTCGACCATTTCTATGCTTCTCGCATCCAGCGGATTTTCGCAGCCTTCATCAGGTCATCGCTTCATCTTGTGGGAAGCCTTCCGACATTACCTACCTTTGGTGGTACACAGTAGGTTGGAACTTAAAGCTGTAATAGCCACTCAACCTCTCCTAACATAAACCACATCTAAAAGCTAGTGCAAAAACTAGATTTTGTCACGCAAGCGGCCATTAAAGCTTTTGAACGGATATGATGGCGTTACTAGACTTTAATTGGGTTTCTTCATTTCTCCTTTTGCCAGGCCGACGGCAAGTTCTGTTGTAAGCAGTCTTATCGATAAATAAATATCTCGGAATTTATCAGCACGGTATTAACGACGTTTGTTGGAACGGATTAAAAAAATTATCAATGTAAATTGGGACGGTTCGAATATCGTAATATGGGACAGCGGTAAATGGAAACGAGTACTGTTGCTAGATTTGCATATGAACTGTGGTTATCTGGAGTTTAATGTTCCGTTGAACCATCCGATATTCTCGGATCGAAATTCAAATAGATTCCGTCCAGAGTAGGTCGAGGGTACCTAATGGAAACCAGACTTCTACTGACTATTAGGCTACGGTAATTGTTATTGACTACCAACTAATATTGTCAGAATATTCAAATCACAACTGACACCACACTGTTCTTTGACAGTCGTATACAACGTGTAACGTTAAATGCGCAAAACCTCAGACACCCCAACTGATTTTTAATTCAATTGACTTATTTCAGAGAGAAAAAGAAAACGTGTGGCACTCGGGGACTGCCGCGGTAAGGCTATTGCATAGCATTTGTAATCTCCATACTTCCTATTTGTCAACGCTACACTTGGGATGATGACGTGATGACATAAAACAAAAATTACGTTCCCATGACAACATCACGTTGTCATGGGAATCGTCATTACATGGTAGGCGGAGTGGGGGGTGTTAGGTTTTATTTTCGTTACGTTACGGAATTTCTTGATTCGGTCGCCGCGCTCAAAGCCCGCGATAAAAGCTATGCAATAGCTTAAAAATCATTAAAGAATTGTAAAGGTTTTATGTGTTGTTCGTAAGATTCGTATTTGCATTGAAATAAAAGCTATTATTATCCCGCGTATGAGAAAATTTAAATTGATCGCCAATAATTTGTGTTTGTTTACCTATTTTGGCGGGTTTGCGCATGTGATGGCTTGACCTATTAATAAATAGACACGGCAACGTTTTTAATGAAGATTTTTTGAAAATGTGACCTATATATTAAAAAGTGGTTCAATTGATTGTGCTCGTTATTCTGATCAAACTATTTTCAGGTTTTGCGCATTTAACGTTACACGTTGTATAATGGCTATAACACGACAAATTGACGTAGGGTATCTGACTGTACATAAACACAGATGACTAATTTAAGGCGCCATAGTAATTACCATAAGCACCAATGCTCTTAGACTACAGAATTCAAAAGCACATATTGCGATGATTTCGACAAACGTCCTAAGGGATAGGTATAAGAAAATAATTGCCTAACAACAGCCTTCGTTTCCCAAAATTGAGGCCAAAATATGGCAAAGAAATCATTCTTTACCATATACACCTGTTGATCTTGTATTTAAGCTGATTAAAACTCCGGCTCATCACCACACCGAGCCTCTCGTGCAGGCACCGCTTCAATTTTAACTGAAAGAAAGAAAGAAAAAGTATTTTGGGACTCGCACAGGAGATCACAAATTAAACTTATTTGTAACAACCAATTATTTATACATAAATAAAAAATAAAATAAAAAACAAAGTAGAGTGAAAGCAGAAAGTCCTGTACGAGACGAAAAAGGCATAACTTCACTTATATAATTTCTGACATAATTTAATTCGTTGTTCTATATATATAATTTTATTTTTATTTTGTTGTGCGCTTTTGACATTAATTGATTTGATATGACATTTTTCTGTGACACTTATCATCATCTGCCTAGCCTTTTCCCAACTATGTTGGGGTCGGCTTCCAGTCTAACCGGATGCAGCTGAATACCAGTATTTTACATGGAGCGACTGCCTATCTGACCTCCAAAACCTAGTGACTAGGTAACACGATACCCCTTGGTTCTTACCAAGGGGTATCGTGTTACCTTACCGGTTGTCAGACTTTAACGTCTGTCAAGGATCTACAAATGACAGCCGGGACCAACGGCTTAACGTGCTTTCCGAGCCACGGAGGGGATTTGGTATGTAAAGATGGTCACCCATCCACGGACCAACCGCGGCAAGCATAGGTTAACCTGACCGATCGACCCGTGCAGCTGTTATTACTTAGCCACAAGCCCCTGTGACACTTATAAAATCGTTAAATTTGTCTATTGTTTTTTTTTTTTAATATGGAATAAATTAATTTACCTGAAATAAATGAATTTTAATTATTTATTTTATTTTAGCATGATGCTGCGACATTTAAAAATAAGTGTCGCAGCGCTGGTATTTTGATAGGGCCCACCCGTCACGAATAGATACAGAAATAATAAAATAAATTTAAAAATAGATAAGAGAGTTTACATGTAAAAATAAAATATTTATTTAATAAAATACCTAACTGTTTCCCGCCATTCTTGGTGAATTGACAGTTGACATTAGTGACAGCGACCTCTCTGCTGACGTGCATGAGATAGTGTTTATTTTATCTAATAAATAGATACAGTCCACCATATGTTTTTATTTCTTTTCTAGAGGTCGATTCCGCAATAAACCTACAAAGTAAAATATTTTCTTGCAATTTTTTATATGAATTTAATCATGCCGCAAGCATAATTAATTTCACTCATAAAAATTACGATGGTCTACATACGTCATAGTTTTGCATTGTCAATGTCATTAAAGTAACTTAATTATTGCATTTTTATTTAATGTTCTTAATAACAATAACCTATAATCGATTAACGTTCGACCTGCTAATAATATTTAATAAATTATTTTATATAAAAACTTTAAAAAGCATATTTGTTACGAATATATGCATACATTTTCATTTCAAGTTAGCACCAACATTGAGTATAAATTACTAATATAACTTGACAGCGGCGAACATTGGAACAAAATTTTGAAGTATCGAATTAGTTTTTTTTTTGACGTTTGTCTTCACGAACAGCGCCACCATGAAGGTTCAAGAAATACTGGCTGGATTTTGTGTCTATCTTTGTAGTTATTATTATTAACCTAACCACAGACGATAAATGCAACTCCAATGAAAAGCTATCGGTAATCATCCAATAAGCTTGCATTTATTTATTTTTTTACGTTTTTTCCTAGACAGTGACTATTGCACCGCATCCTGTTGGGACCGTTATGTGGGCACAGATGTACGAATAATTTCTACTATTATAATGTGAATAGATAAATGTCATATTTTATTAATCAGATTTTTTTAAATATTTGCATTTTTTTTAATCTCACTAAAATTGAAAAGGAACTTTTGTATCGTTACCTTTTTCAGAAACCACTTTTTTTTCTGTACACTTTTTCACTAAACACATGCTTTGAAAGATGTTTTCCTAAAAAATGCTGTAATTTCTATCGCGTCGTAATTTTTCAGGATTTTTTAAATATATGGTATTCTTCTTTCGTGTGGTTAGAGACTAACCTGGTGTCAGAGTTTTAAAGCCGCCCATGGGCCTCTGACTTGGCTTCACATGACGTCAAGAAATATATCTCTCAGACATGTCTGGTTTCATCACGATGTTTTCCTTCACTGTTTTGAAGCAAGTGATAATTATACAACACGCACATGAATCCGAAAAGTCAGAGGTGCGTGACGTTCGTACTCGAGACCTATGACTTGGCAGTCCAACGGTCACATCACTAGGCTGCTATAGTCTAATGATAACATCTCTGTCAACTTATAGTAGGCAGTGCAAGACTTGTTAGTTGACGGTACCTCCGGTAATATTTTCATAGATGAATAATTGCATCTATGAAAATATTTTGTGTGTAAGGAAAAATCTACATCTTTTTAATAAAATAAGTGATAGACATAATTTTAATACTAGAAATAAAGATAAAATAGATCAACCATTTTACAGATTATCTAAAGTACATACATCTTTTATGGGGTACTGTGTTAAATGTTACAACAAAATACCTTGTGATATTATTACAATTAACTGAAAGAAAAAAAACTCATATTAAAAGTACTCTTTGTAAACAAGCATATTACAAATTAAAGGATTATATCGTAGATAAGAATGCTTAGAAGCATGCTGGTCTAACTCCATAGGACAATTATTAGAGTCTAGACAAAATCAAACTGGTTGCTAATTAAATTGTGTAATTAAATATTATATTTTTTTTTTTTTACATTCTGTGATTACTCACACCCTGACTAATTAGTATCACTTGTATTTTTTTTAGGAATATCGTATAGGTACCTACTTTTACAATGCTTGTAAATATGTGAACACCATGTATCCATTACATAATTATTTTTTCTGTCATTGCTTCATTTTTAATTATTTTTACCTATTGTGGTATAGTAATCTTATTCCAGGTGCATCGTCTTCACATACCTATAATTAATGTATACAAAATATTGTAAAACATTTTAAAAGAGTAACGGTGGAGTTTCTTGCCCATTCTTCTTCATACGAAAACTACCTTTTGGAAGGGGCGACTAGAATTAATTCTATTTATTGTAAATTTTGACGTTCAATAGTGCCTTTTTGTGCCTAATTGAAATAAATTATTTGACTTTGACTTTGAAAAATTCTAAATTAAAAAAATACCACCTTCACTCCCACCCACATCCACTACATCATCATCCCTGAAAACCAGATTGCCAGGACCTCTTCTATTCGCCCTTAATTACACCACGACTTGTATCGTCCACAGTCCACCTGTCCTTTATTTTATTTTTATTTTCCATTTCATGGGAAAAGTATGGAGACACCTGTTTGCTAGTAAAAAAATATTAATATTCACAACACGTTTCAGTTTTGATGATATTTCTGTGTTAATTCGTGAGTGTTGAATTGTCAATGGTGTTTTAATAATATGTTATTTATTGAGTGTTTAGCTTTTTAGTTCGTTCCAGTTATGATACTTAAAGTTTTATTGCTTTTTAGTTAAAAATATATGGATATAGGTTTCTCCTTACGGCGCTTTTGATGACGCATGCGGGGTTATCCCGAATTTGTGGCGATTGCCATCCACCTTCCACATTTAACGCTAGTTTTTTTAATTATGCTGCCCCACATTAAAAACCTGCAACGTGAATGCTTTTACAAACACGAATGTCATACACTAAAAATAGAATTAAAAAAAAAACTTTTTTATCGAAAACACAACCGACTTCCAAACTACAAAGTGAAAAGTAACTAACATTTCGGAAGTCGGTGTCTTTAGATCAGTATTTTAGTTTTTTGACACCGACTTCCGAAATTAAAGTTATTTTTCACTTTGTAGTTTGGAAGTCGGTTGTATTTTTTGTAAAAAAGTTTGTTTTTCACTTTTTAGTGGGTTGGTTTGTAATTTATCTAAGTTACAATAGCCTAATATCAACTGCTCATCAAAAATACCCAAATCGCTACAGATGTGCCTATAAAATTTTAAGAGTTCCCTCGATTTCTCCAAGATCCCATCATCAGATCGTGACCAAATGACAATGGAACCAACTTGAAAGTAAGCCTTTCAAGCAAAAAAAAATTTTTTTCAATCCTGTCCAGCCGTCTTCGAGTAATCGGGGAACATAATTAAAAAAATTAAAAATAATATATATATTCCGACGAACTGAGAACCTTCTCCTTTTTTGAAGTCGGTTTAAAATAGAAAACATTTATTTGCATTGTGGCGTAAAATGCAACATAGCACTTAAAATCAGCTTAAAAAATAAAAATATAAGCCGCTATGCACTTCGACCAAGTGGGTTAGGTTAGAACTGTGACCAATCACGCGCCAGCCAAGCGAGCAAAGCGAGCGGTATCGTAGCAGCGGCCGGCGAGCGCTACTTCCAAGTTGGCAGCAGTTGCTTGGCTATTTTTACTACACCTTAAACCGTGGATAATGACTCCATAGAGCGTCTAGTGGTGCAGGGCAGAGTGAAAGGTAATAGGCCACACGGGAGGTCGCCGATCAGGTGGACAGATCCGCGGTTGGAGGCCCTGTTAATGAATGCGCCAGACTGTCATGTGATAGAACCAGATGGAGAGAGATCGTGAGGTGGGCAAAGACTACACCTGCGGCATCTGTCGAGAGCGAAACGAAGAAAAAGAAATCATGAATACCCTACATTAACGTTAAATGGCCAAACGTTGACTGACATATCATTAAACGTTAATGTCTAAACAATATGGTTGTTTTATGTGGCCATTTCATGAAATGGTCAATTCTAAGATCTGGCCACGACATATACAAAAATTGTTCGTTTAATAGTATAATTAAGTAAATATAGTCAATATTACTCCGTTTTGAACAAGTTCTCTGTACCGTAACAGTTTTTTTTATAAGAGATATTATCTAGGTATCATTAATCAGGAATGGATCGAAAGTGTCAATAACTCGATACGAACATTGTTTTTATTTTTAAAATTAATGTTTCGTCGGCAAAAGTGTCGCAGTACAAAGATATATTTTTATAATAATATATTGATCTTATATAGCGGCGGTGTGTCCCAGAATATATTGAAAAAATATACTGGTTATAGTCACAATTTAAGGAGATAGAAAACAGAATGTTAACTAAGTTATGACTGAGCAAGCTGAAGTTAACAACGCCACTTACAAGCCTAAATACAAAAGCAAGAAAGCATCTGTTGATCCAAAAGAACAACATAAAACTGAAATAATATCCAAGAAACAAGCAAAAAATAAGAACGCAGCTAATAGATCAATACACTGACGAGAACAACAAAACTTCCAGTAATAAAACTGAAGTTTTTCATTCACATGATAATTTTTCTTTTCCGTCTGTCCGCACCATATATGGTGGAGGTAATACACACCGGTCCTAAGGTGGTAGCGACCACGTGGTGATATAAAGGTGTTCTAAGCAAACACTATAGTTATGAGGCCGGAGTTCATCGCTCATGCTATGATGTGCGCTATAAATTATATCTCGTTGGAGATCCGTAGATGGTCTTGATAAACTTCAGAGCACAGGTGTTGGGGAAGAATGAACATCTGAACTGGCTGCGGTAACCGGATCACCTGATGTTCTGGCTACTGACAAATTGTATAGTAACGATCTTTACTGAACAAAAGCTTCCCTAAAACTTCTACAGTGCATTGTCAAGGAGCAGTTGCCATAGCTACCTACCGTAATTGGCAGATAGATTCATGATGGAAGTTTCTTGTTACCAGAATACAGAAGCACGAAAGCCCAGTCACCATTCAACATACAACACAAAACACAACAACAACACTAAATGATGAGGAAGGATTTGTTTAAATTCTTTGTCAAAACTCAGTAACGTGGAAAAGAAATAGCAGCCCCATGAAGAAATTAAACGAGACGATATTTGAATTAACTCTACGTAAAATCCCAGCCACTTTAAGCAGTAGCTATAAAAAACAAACATAAAGACATGGATACATCAGAAACTTGATATAAAAGCAAAACAATTCTGGTCAAGTCGTGAACACACTGTAAAATGTGCGAAACCACATAAGGAGTATTCAGATAACGACGTGTTTAGTCTGAAAGGGAGACCCGATATCAAAATGTAAAAGGACATGCTGAGATAGTTGGGACATGTTGAATGAATAAAGTGGAATATTCAAGAGTAAAAAGAGTTGGAGAGAAATACATAAATTAGACTGGTATTAACTGCGAGGTGTGCTCTCGGATTTATAATTTAAAAAGCTCTAGCAATTTGTATTTTAAGTCATTGGGTTTTAAATGGTCTGATTTTGAACCTGTAAGTTGAGACTACAGTACCTCAAATTGCTTAGCAGGGTCCTCCGATAAATCGAAAATACTGCAGCATTAATTTTGAAATAAATATATCGGTAAAGTATGTTTGAGGAAAACGCGATTCCATAAAATTTTCTTAATAGAAAAAATTACAAAGTTACCTCCAAACCGCATGTATTATTAAAAAATACTTCAAATTAGATCAAGAAACTTTGCATAATAACTAAACTAAATATAAAGCAGATGATACTACGGTTTTTTTTTTCTAATTACCTGCTATTATTTTCACCGTAGACAGAAATTACCTAAACTATTGGCGCCTTGGAGCCTTCTCCCTGCCGCTAAATGTGGGCGAGCGAAATAAAGAGTGAATTTGAGCTGAGGTAGGTATTATCGACTTTTAAGATCTAAATCAAAAGTTTTCCTGGGTTTATCCGTATGATAAGTTCGTAAATCTCTTTTTTTATGCACCTTTACATAATATGAAGAACAAGGTTACAAATGTAACAGCAGGATTAAAAATCTCTGCAAGAAGACGATTATAAAGTAACATAATTTGTAGTTTGGGTCTAAACGATATCAAATATATTTTATCATCGCTACAGAACCCTTTTGCTCTCGTGTTGTAGTCATATCAATTTTATTTAACAGTCTAGCTGACCGGAACTGCAGATGGTCAGCCCATCACATCCGGTGACATCGAAGCACGATTGACAACCTTCATTGACGGGTTAAGGTTAGCACGCATGAGGGTGACGGAGCGGAAAGCGGGTTGACTGACATCATTAAAATGTTTGTGTTAAAAATCTGAGTTTATATGTGATGCTACATGTTTGCAATTCATACATGTTTATTTTGTTGATTTAAAATAAAGACTAAAGTAGGAAGATTAATGATTGAATGACTTTTTACTTTATTTGAGTACGGCATTAAAATCTGTTCTTTTTTATGTATTTTTTTATTAAGAGTTTTGTGTGTACTTGAATAAATAAATAATAAATTAAAAAAAAAAAACGTTTGGCACTCGGGGACTGCCGCGGTAAAGCTATTGCATAGCATTTGTAACCTCCATACTTCCTATTTGTCAACGCTACACTTGGGATGATGACGTGATGACATAAAACAAAAATTACGTTCCCATGACAACATCACGTTGTCATGGGAACCGTCATTACATGGTAGGCGGAGTGAGGGGTGTTAGGTTTTTTCGTTACGGAATTTCTTGATTCGGTCGCCGCGCTCATAGCCCGCGATTAAAAACGATTTAACCAAAACTTGCACTATAAGCACTGCTGCTTGTGGGCTTAATCATTCCGGCAACACAATTTTGTGAAAAGAATACTAAAAGATTTCCAAGGTCCAAATCACCAGCGATAAAAAAAATACGAATTCGTGAAGAAGTTACTGGCTGGAGACAATCGCAAACGCCTACAAACATCTCGAATTCCGCTATTTAAAATCGCTGCCGCTCATCCCTCGTGCCTTCCCTAACATCCTTTTAACAAGCGGCTAAGCATTACAGGATTAAAACAACAGCTCGAACACTAATTACGGGTCCTAGGTGTCCTGCAACCGACCAATATGGTCAAGAACACCTGTCCAAGGCATCCTTAGTACCTGTTATCACTATACCAATTCTTTATTTAAAACTCTATTAGTTTATCAAGTAATTTGACTAGCGTACTATGGTAGCTGGCTGTAAATAAAATTCGTTTTATTAAGATTGTGTTCTTAATTTAAATTTGCTTGGTGCTTTGAAATGTTGTATGCTGTGTTGCCTCCAGTAAAATTGTGTTGTTTAGTTCGTTTTGTGTGGCAAAAAAGAGTAAAATGAAATGAGAAAAAAGCAAAAAAAAAGTAAATGAGAGTTTTAAATGTTGAGTTGCTTTTCTTTTTAACTATAGCAAAATATGTAATTAAGAAATAAATACATTCTTGAGCATAATGTACAAGATAATTGATAACAGTGCAGTCTTGTTTAATTTTATCGAAATATAATAGAAGATTGCTATTATAAAAATTATAAAAAGTAGTACTATTAGTCTAGGGCCTATAAGTAAAACATGGCAACACCAGAATCTCCCCAGGCATATTATTTAAATTCACACTGTTCACAGTTCACTTTTTTCATAAAACACCTCACACGAAGTTTTAATACATATGAATGTAAAAAATTAAAAATATAACAAAATAAATTCTCTCTTTCATCGAAGAACAACAAAATACGAATAAAAATCTCTACAGCATTCATATCGGTTTTAATGATAGCTGGGCTAACGTGAAACGTAGATAGGTATCAGACAACCCGTTTCCCAGAGAGTAGTGTTGGGTAGACGAAACAATGGGCCACACACGACCACAAAAAATTTGGTCACCATCATTGCTCATGTTTTTGGATTTTTGATTAGTGGCCGAGTTTTCAGAGAAAATGTATGTTGTTCATTATTTTTTTAAAATCCTCTCTACTTTGACCTGAAATTAAAAGACTCAACTTTTATTTTTTACTATGGCACCAAGTCCCAATATACTAATCACAAATGCATACAATTAATTCAACTCATGACATCATTGAAATAAAATAAGTACATTACAATTTATTAGTTAAATCATTAAAATTAAATATGTACATAAAATTCAAATTCAAAATTCCATACATTTACAAAATAAATTAAGTATTAAAAACGAGTAGTCCTATGCCCTACGCTAAACTGTGAAACGATTGGCATTTTTTGTTTTAAATTCATTTTCAATTATTTACTTTAATTTTAATTCATTTTCAATTATTTATTTCAATTATATTAATTTACATTCAATTATTTATTTCGAGCATAATATTATGTAACCTAAATGCATTAATTGATCTCGTCATTACTAACATATTTTTAAGAGAATGTAATAGGTACTAACAAAATATGGACGAAATTGTCTGAATTAAATGATTTTTATTTTATTTAGTAACGGCCCTGGCCCTTTTCCTCTCTGCGAATTTTGCTGTGCCCGACAGGGTTCACAAAGATCATATTTTGTAAATCGTACCACCTAAGTTCACATGTAGAAGCAATAAATATACTGAGTATTAATTTTTCCGTGGTCTTTAACGTTCTTAGAATTTGATGGTCCTCATATGGCCTGACCAAGATTATGTCTGGACTTTAAACGCCAACTAACGTTAACTTTACTTACCTACTTTTACTTTTTTCTTCACGTGTTCGTTTTTCTTTTCTTTTTTCTGAGTTTGTTTCGGCCTTTCTTCTCAGAGTAGTCAGATAGGAAACGCCGAACTTATCTAGCTTATTTTTAATATTTTATTTATATGACGTTTAAATCAATTTCACTTCATTTCATTTCGACAAGCTCAGTTCCAACTTAATTTTGTAAAAAAATTGAGGTTCACAGTTCATGCTACCATAAAAAAACTGAATTTTAATTGACTGTATCTAGAAAATGCCATTCAAAATCCGACCACAACCACAAATCCCTGTCCCAGCCCGTGAAACCAACACTAACAGAGGTACAGTTTGACATTTACTCGAAGGGGCAACTTTTTTATTTATAAGCGGAGAAATGATCCTGGGCTATTTCCTTCGCCCGAGAAATGCGGCCTTGGCAGGACACCGAACCTGAATACAGTGCGGACAACTTTTTCTACTCGAAAATAAAACAGTACCTGCACTGGAACTCTCAATTAAAATTCGCGCCCATAATGTATGGATGTGCGTAGTAATTATGCTGTTCCTTTTTAGGGTTCCGTTCCGTATGTGCGAATGAAAAAACGGAACCCATAAAGGATCACTCGTGTGTTTGTCTCTGTCCGTCTGTCACAGCCACTTTGCTCCGAATTTAATGGACCGATAATTTGGTATACATACAGTATGATTCTTTATAATGTGCACATATCGAAATGAGATAATCTATGCTTAATTTTAACGACAGCAAAAATATTTAAAAAAATCTACATATTTTTTTAATACTTTTTATGGAATTAAAAAAAAAAATACAAAACGGTGTAACTTTTAAACTAAATCGTCTATCGCAATGAAACAAACTCCATAATAATTGGAAGTAATTAGGCGTCCTCATAAAATGAAAATTGTGAAAAAAAGTACCCTCAATTGAAAATAAACATATTTTTTTAGAAAAATCTGTATTTTTTCATCAATTTTTACAATAATTGTATAATTTATCAATAAGATGCCAAAGAAAAAAAAAACATTTTTTTTAAATATCTTTCCGTCGGTAAAATTAAGCATAGATTCCCTCATTTCGATATGTGCACATTATAAAGAATCACACTGTATAAATTTCTGTGACCCAAACACGGACGTGTTACTTAAATAAATGAATTTTTAATTGATTTGATTGATTGGGTATAGTAAATTAAAAAAAAAAAACAGAAAATAGTTCCATGTATTATAGATTTCAGGAAAACCTATAAAAAGTCTATGGTCTTAAAATAACATGGTAAGTCTCCCAGTATTGTGCGTGCATTACATTTGCAGTTGGAATGTATGGGAGAATATGTTTTTCAACTACAATGTTAAAAAATTTCTTGGGATAAATTCATCTCAACTACGGAACCCTTCATTGTGCGTGGTCCGACACGCATATGGGTGGTTTTTTTTTCGAGAAAATGTTTTTACATTTTACGTCTTGTCGATTATACAGTATGAGAAGGAAGTTAATATCATTATTTTATCATTTCTATTGGCTAAATGGCTTGTTTCAATTTGTTACAAAGTAGTTATTTAAATTCTTCAAATTATGTATGTTCGCCTGAATATAAAATGGACGAGAGCAAACAGATAAATTCCATGTTATATGTAAGCTAATATTACCATAATCAACATAATAAACAAATTAGTAATCGTAAGCTCTTATTTCCACATTTGGAGGATGCTACTTATATGCTACTGCATCATTTTAATATAATCCCTTCGTCACCTTGTCACAAGAAGAGGGAGGTGAAAACCAGCATCAGGCACTAGTTGTCTGGCATTTATGCTGAACTGGGCCTACCTATTTGGCGCAGCCGTGAGGCACACAATACTATTTTATTAGTAGTTTTTTGTTTTTGTGTAAATATTGTATTTTCTTTATTATCATTCTTTTCTTTCTTTCTTTCTTTTCTTTCTTTTCTTTATTTTCTTTCTTTCTTTTCTTTCTTTCTTTTCTTTCTTTCTTTTTTTCTTTCTTTTCTTTATTTGTTTCTTTTAATGCTTTTATTGTCCTCCATAACTCATAAGTCGTTATGTGAAATGATTAATTAATTAATTATTTATGCACCTGTATTAAAATAGCAAACGAGTAATGTACGTCCGGCCCATCTTGAGCAGACAACCCGACCAGCTTGCTGACAGGTAGATATTTTTATCATGGCTTGACTTAATCCACCAATCCGCACTATCTAGCAACCCACACTGGGCCCGTGTGGTGGATTACTGCCCACTTCCTCACACCGAGAAGAGGCCTGTGTCCCAGCAGTGGGCATAATAATATAGGCTGATTATGATATGCCAAAAATAATTATGGCAAATTCAAATTCTTTATTTCAGACATGAGTCCATAGTGTCAGTATCAACAAAATAACTTAATAACTAGAGTTAGTAATAAAAAAGTATAATTATACCAATTACACAAAGTATATCTATTATTACAATTATACCTATTATACCAAAAAAAAAATATGCCAAAATAGTTAAGCCTAAGAAAATTAGGAAAAAAAAAACATTATGCGAAAAGAAGGGATCCCACGTTCAGCCGGTGGTCCCGGCTGTCATTCGTAGATCTTTGACAGTTGTTACGGGGAGTCAGAAACCCGAAAGTCTGCCAACCAGTCTTACCAAGGGGTATCGTTTTCCCAGTAACTGGGTTGTGGAGGTTAGATAGGCAGTCGCTTTATGTGAAATACTGGTATTCAGCTGCATAGTGTTAGACTTAAAAGCTAGACAGATGATTATACCATGAACTGAACATAATACACGAGCAATTAATATAAAAAAAGTTA
The DNA here is from genome assembly GCA_963680765.1 of Agrochola lychnidis. NCBI lineage: Eukaryota > Metazoa > Arthropoda > Insecta > Lepidoptera > Noctuidae > Agrochola > Agrochola lychnidis. The sequence goes on along the minus strand of OY796849.1, from coordinate 6,376,418 downwards.
CTAACTATTCATGAAATATTTCCGAAACCACGCAAGATAGCTTCTTGAAGTTAAAAGCATATTCAAGTGTATTTAATTGCGCATGAAAAAAACCTATAAAACTGTTTTCAAGTTTTTTTTTTACTTCATGTGGTTTATTTAGTTTTATATTGCTTGTCAGTGTATATCTACAACAGATTTCCTAATTGGTTTAATACAAAGAAAATAAAAAAGTGTTGTAGCAACTGATTTTGGCAATGACAACACCTACCCAACCATGACACATCATAGTGCATAGCTGCATTTTGTATTAAGGCTCCTGGCTGTGACTTCACTCGACAGAGTTTAGGTAAATTCTTGCGATGCTATGTTTGTGTGCACCGTTCACGCACACACGCCTAAACATCGAGCGTAGTGATCGCTTAAACAGTTTTGATCCTATAGACGGTATTTTGTTAAGTTACGTAGGTACGCTTATGAAATAAGTCTGGAATGTTTGTGTATATTCGTTTAGTATATTTATAACAATTCTGTTTTATATGGAATTTTATATTATTTTTGTATGGAAAACATGAAAAATTATTACCTACATGTTGAGTTTTATGGGTTTATGGGCTTCATAAAGGGGGTCGAAATTTTCATTATTTTTGCGATAAGACACAATTTTCGAGATATAAGCAAAAGAACAGAAAAAAGATAAAGTACAGTTTTTGCAACTGAATGAGTTATTAATTTAGTTAAAATGAAAAATTCGCTATTGGTGCCGATTCTCTTGTATACCGAACTAAACTTACTAAACTATCACTAAAATTCCTTAATTTTGACTATGAGAATCTCAAAGCTATTCTGCAAAATAAATTCTCTATTAAAAATAATTTTGACACATCTAAATCGAATTTGACAACCGCGACTCCACACGTGATACCTAACCACGTGAATCTTTTTAGAGCCGGAGGCGCGCAGGGGGGGCAGCCTCGACGTGTTTTATATGGATTTTTCACTTTTTGTGTGGAAAATAAGTAAAAATATTACCTACATGTAGAGTGTTAGAGGTTTAGTTAAGGGTTTTATAAAGGGTGTCGAAATTTTCATTATTTTTGCGATTGGACACACCGTTTTCGAGATATAAGCAAAAGAAAAAAAAAATATTCGGTACTGTTTTTTCATCTGAAGTCGAGGTGTTAGTGTGAATTTTAGTTCATGACAACCAATTTTATTCCACATGTTTTTAGTCACGATAAAAAAATAGTCATATTTAGTTAGAAAATCTAAATTTTAGGTTAAAAACGTCAAATTCAGAATAGCAAAATTGCCATTTTCACTAAACTAATATCTCAGTGCCATCTTAGTGCTGTCAAACTAAAATATAGTTAAGTTGTGTCACTTTAGTCTATTTCAGAATGGGAAATCGTCGTTTGATAGGAATAAACTAAATTTTGGTGATTTTTAGTTTAGTTTAGAGGCATTTGTGACAAGAGAATCGGCACCAATCTGAATTTGACTTTTCTCACCTAAAATTTTGATTAGTGCCGATTCTCTTATACACCGAACTAAACTAACTAAACTATCACTAAAATTTCTTACTTTTGACTATGAGAATCTCAAAGCTATTGGTGCCGATTCCCTTGTTCACAAACTAAACTAAATTTAAGTTCAGTGCATCTTTTTCTTACAATTTCATTAAGAAAAGGACAGAAGATAAATTTTAGTTTAGTCCTGTCAAATTAATCACCACCCATACAAGTTTAGATGTGATTAAAAACTTGCCGACTAAAATTACGTCAATTAACGTCAAGCGCTGATTAATTTGACAGGACTAAACTAAAATTTATCTTCTGTCCTTTTCTTAATGAAATAGAAAGAAAAAGATGCACTTAAATTTAGTTTAGTTTGTGAACAAGGGAATCGGCACAATTATGCAAAATAAATTCTCTAAATTTAAGAACATTTTTGACACATCTAAATCAAATTTGACAATCGCGACTCCACACGTGATACCTAACCATGTGAATCTTTTTAGAGCCGGAGGCGCGCACGCTCGACGTGTTTTATATGGAACTTTTCACTTTTTGTATGGAAATTAAGAAAAAATATTACCTACATGTAGAGTATAAGGGGTTTAAGGACTTTATAAAGGGGATCGAAATTCTCATTATTTTTGCGATTGGACGCACCATTTTCGAGATATATGCAAAAGAAAAAAAAAAGATACAGTACTGTTTTTTGCACCTGAAGCGAGGTGTTGGTGTGAATTTTAGTTCAAGATAACTAATTTTATTCCGCACCTTTTTAATCGCGATTAAAAATAGTCAGATTTAGTTAGACATGGGTGCCGATTCTCTTGTACACCGAACTAAACTAACTAAACTATCACTAAAATTCCTTATTTTTGACTATGAGAATCTCAAAGCTATTCTGCAAAATAAATTCTCTAAATTTAAAAATAATTTTGACACATCTAAATCGAATTTGACAACCGCGACTCCACACGTGATACCTAACCACGTGAATCTTTTTAGAGACGGAGGCGCGCAGGGGGGGCAGCCTCGACGTGTTTTATATGGATTTTTCACTTTTTGTGTGGAAAATAAGAAAAAATATTACCTACATGTAGAGTGTTAGGGGTTTAAAGGTTTTATAAAGGGTGTCAAAATTTTCATTATTTTTGCGATTGGACACACCGTTTTCGAGATATAAGCAAAAGAAAAAAAAAATCAGTACTGTTTTTTCATCTGAAGTCGAGGTGTTGGTGTGAATTTTAGTTCATGACAACCAATTTTATTCCACATGTTTTTAGTCGCGATTAAAAATAGTCATATTTAGTTAGAAAATCTAAATTTTAGGTTCAAAACGTCAAATTCAAAATAGCAAAATTGCCATTTTCACTAAACTAATATCTCAGTGCCATCTTAGTGCTGTCAAACTAAAATATAGTTAAGTTGTGTCACTTTAATCTATTTCAGAATGGGCAATCGTCGTTTGACAGGAATAAAACAAAATTTTGGTGATTTTTAGTTTAGTTTAGAGGCATTTGTGACAAGAGAATCTCTTGTCACAAATGCCTGTCAAACGACGATTTCCCATTCTGAAATAGACTAAAGTGACACAACTTAACTAGATTTTAATTTGACAGCACTAAGATGGAACAAACAACAAAAATTGGTTGTCATGAACTAAAATTCACACCAACACCTCGACTTCAGATGAAAAAACAGTACTGATTTTTTTTTTTTCTTTTGCTTATATCTCGAAAACGGTGTGTCCAATCGCAAAAATAATTAAAATTTTGACACCCTTTATAAAACCCTTAAACCCCTGACACTCTACATGTAGGTAATATTTTTTCTTATTTTCCTTACAAAAAGTAAAAATTCTATATAAAACGTCAAGGCTGCCCCCTGTGCGCCTCCAGCTCTAAAAAAAATTCACGGGGTAGGGCAAACAAGTACCACGTGGACTCGCGATTGTCAAATATAATTTTAGTGTGTCAAAATATATTTAAATTTAATTTAGAAAATTTTTGTTGCAGAATAGCTTCAAGATTTTCATAGCCAAAAGTAAGGAATTTTAGTGATAGTTTAGTTCGGTATACAAGAGAATCGGCACCATATTGCCATCTTAGTGCTGTCAAAATAAAATATATTCTATAATTATTTCACGATGGGAAATCATCGTTTGACAGGAATGAACGAAACTTTGGTGATTTTTAGTCTAGTTTTGAGGCATTAATTTGTGACAAGAGAATTGGCACCAGTATCCATAAAGGGATCTGAGACACTTGCGCGAAAGACATTTTCGCGAAAGACACTTGCGCGAACCCACTTGCGCGAAAAAGTTGCGGAAATGAGATTTCTTCATAACATCACGCCATCAATTTCAAAGGGCCCAACACTTTGAAATTGATGGCGTGATGTTATGAAGAAATGTGAAAATTTTCGCAGCCGCCATCTTAGATTTACGTTTTGACATCAAAATCTGCTTTAGAATCCTCAAAAACTATGAAAAAGACACCTATGACGAAAAATCTGAATATTGTCACAGCCGCCATCTTGGATTTATATTTTGACCTCACTATCAGCTTTAGCATCCTCGAAAACTATGAAAACGATACCCATGATGAAATATTTTTAAATGTTCGCAGCCGTCATCTTGGATCTTTATTTTGACTTAAAGTAGTCTTCAGTAGTGTTAAAGAACTTCGTTCCAAAAATACTTCACTTATTGCTACAACAGCATATCGGCGCGGGCATATCGGTGACGCGAACCCATAACTTTTTCCCCTACCAAAAATCATTCAAAACTATGAAATCTAAAGTCAAAATATAACTAGTGAACCCAGCAGGCAGATGTTGTCCTGCGACAACAGCGCCACGCGAGTCCAACTATAGTTATGAACCATCCAAGTTACACAAAAAGAATTAAAAAAAAAAACATCTAAATCAGTCAAGCCGTTTAGGATAAGAAGAATTACGAACACACGTACACCGGTATTTTATTTATTGCCAGGCATGCAAAATTTTAATGTTCTTCAAAAACAAGCAAAGTACTTTAAAATAAAATGCGGATCAAAATGTGGTAGTCGACGTACAATTTCTGGAATATGTTAACATCGGACACGTACGTGCGTGTGTGCGTGCTGCGACGCAAAGTGATACGTCCTCACGCTGGGAAGGCCCGTTCGCTACTGACGGAATAGATTTTCCGCGATCGTTTATATAGTTCACTTTGCCATTTATTTACGTAATGAAGTAATTGTTTATTTATAAAATAAAATTTAGATTCTATTAAACAATTAACTTAAAATTAATATATAATTTTTAAAATTTCTTAAAAGTGTTTCTAAGTATTAGAAAAAAATATTTATTTGGCTTGAAGTTTTGAGAAAGTTACGTTATTTCAACATTTTTTTTCTGCTGTATTTTGTATGAAAGTTGAAAAAAGTGGTTCCCCTATGTACAAGTAGACCATATAATGATGTTGATGATATTTTTTAATTTTCAACATCAAAAGCAGTTTCTTCTAACGAAACGATCAAACGTCAGTCTCGCGTCATTTTTTGGAAAACTTGTTGCGAATTTTAGTGATTTCCCACGAATCCTTAATTTATTTCAAAAATCCCTTTCCCCTATGTACAAGACGAAGAATTGGACTTTTCAAATCACAAATAATTTTGTTTAAATTCTCGTCCCCTTTCTCACAACGAATAAACAAAATTGATCAAAATCAGTGATTTCGTGCGGTGCGGCGGCACGGAGCCTTAACACCTACTCAAGAATTTCAATAAAATCTTGTAAGGTTTTGAATGGAAATATTTTCAAAAGACCGCTGTCGCTTTTTTTTTACTGTTTTTATAGATAACATTATGATCAGATTATGAATTTTGTAGCAATAAAAAGGTCATCAAAACAAAATACCTGTACTCCATTTGAAATAAGATTAGACATGTAAATAAACCTTTTTTACAGTCCGTTCAACCGATTTTGACTTCTATTGCGTTTGTGTCATGACAAATGGCAGCTGCAGTAAACAGTTGGTATTGTAACCACTTTTTTGCTTTTAATGCCATCCTTATGCCTACAGTATAGAAGTCAGAATCGGTTGAACGGACTGTAAAAAGGGTTTGTTTAAATGTCTAATCTTATTTCAAATGGAGTATAGGTACCTGCAAGTCCTGCAACATTACTTGAAGTAATTTTTGCGTTTTTTCCTTAAATTAGTCGTCATGCTTGATCGTAAGTAAACAAGCGTAACGCTCTGCCCTAATAGAAAGCAAACGTCGCGCGAAGACTCGATCGACGCGATCTTTTATATGACTTACAAGGTTCTGCTCGCGAATTCTTCCGCGAGCCCATAATCTTTCTCAAGAACTGGGCTATCCACAGCATAAAAATTAAATATTTTTCTAATCCGACTGATAGTTTCGGAGATTACTCCTACATACAAAATTACAAACAAACAAAAAAAAACAGTGGCACTCCGGGAGTGCCGACAGAAGTGAAAACTTAAAAAAATCGGCACCGCGTTAATCAAGGCGCTGATGTCTTTTAAATGGTCAAAACCTGGTGTCATCACCAGTGATCGGAGTAGGTAGATTGATTTTACGTACTCGCATCATGAATAGTCATAGAAATCATAACATGGATAAGCCTTTTTTCCGGGATTTCATTTTGGTACTTACGGGATTGAATCAAATATTGTTAAAGTAAGGATTTTTAAACTAATACATTAGAAATTTATAGAATGCGATAAGTAAACATTTAAAATATATTACATTATTATATTGTTTTTATAGTATACCTATCCTTTTCTTGGAGTCCGATCACCTATATACTATTAAAAAGACAGCAAAAGGGTTAAACATTTCTTATTCATATTGATGTATTAGGTATTTATTCTACACATTACAACATTTGAAATTCCTTAAAAAAATCTTAATATTTTCAAAATCCCGGAATCCCGGAGGCATATCCATACTAATATATACGTGCTAGTTCATTGACCCCAAATCAATCTACCTACTGCGATCAATGGTCATCACAGTGTCGCGAAATCAATGGTTTAGTGCCATCTCAAAAATGCCCAACGCGCCTAAAGAAGGTTTCACTTCGGCAAATTTTGCGTCTTTATAACATTAAGTATAAATTAAGAACGCTTTTGTTAAATATTTGTGAAGAATATTTCTATCTAATTATCAAACGCAATGGGAATTCTAGTTTTGTATTAAGACAGGGTCTTACTCACAGGCATAAAAAATTGTAAGTACGTAGATACATGCTGCTCTTCTAACTGGAAAGGTGAGGCTGCTGCAAATGATGGATCCGTTTACAGCCAGGATCATACAGCATCTGAAACTAATAAATAAATAATGAATTAATTAGAATTTTTTCATAATTATTATAACATAACATAACATCACGCCTTGTTTCCCCGAAGGGTTGGGTAGAGGTGTCCCTGTAGCAGGTACACCCACATTTCGCCAGTTATGTTTAAGTCCCATATAATAGGGGGCAAGCCTATTGCCATCAACCGGGCACAAATCCAGATTCCGAGCTGCTACTGAGAAATTTCAGATAGAAAAACCCAATAACACTTTGCCCGACCCGGGAATCAAACCCAGAACCTCATGTTCAGCAATAGCGCTTGCGACCACTAGACCAACGAGGTAGGCGATAATTATTATAATAACTTTCTTGAATGATTCTATTTTATTTTATTAGGTAGTTTAGAAACTCGGTTAACATATAATATACACAAACATATTTACAACTAACTACTATATATATTATGTACAAGTATGTAAAGGAAAAAGTTAAAAATAAAGAGAAGAGCTCATTGGGCGTCAAAAAATTCGTCCGCATCGCTGTCAGCGGGAAAAGTGCCCGAAAGGCTGACAGCATTGCCACGTTGGATGGCAATGCTGATTCTTTGGCCTAAGAATTGGCCAGCCCTCTGGTCACTTAAAGAGTCGACCAACCGCTTGGCGATGTCCCGGAATACTCGGTGCGCACTCGGACCCCATGTCCCTAGTGTTTCAACCCCAAACGGCTCAAAAATATAGCTACCAGCAAGGTTGCTATATTTGCTACAAAATAGCTATAAAAATATCGTCTAATTTAACTAATAATAAGGTCTGATAAGTACTTACATGTAAAAATGTCATGTCATTTCCAATTAATTCTAACATAATAAAGTTCCTTAAGACGATAATATTAATAAGATAACTCCTACCGATAATAATACAAAATTATCAAGATATAAAAAATATTGATTAAGTACCTACGTGCACTTGGTTATTTTTAACGATTTTATTCAAGTTTTCAAATTCAATTAAGCATTAAATTGAATCATTAGAAAAGTATGTTACTATGTAATAGTCAATATGTTGCGTTTAATTGAAATGGTAACATTAAAGCCTTAACTTACTTTTCAATTTAACATTGTTAGGAACGTTTCATGTGGAAATTGCTATGAACGCAGTGAAATACATGAACGCAGTGGATACAGAGGAATATATAGAGAGGGGCTTGTGGCTAGTAATAACAGCCGCACGGGTCGATCGATCAGGTTAAGCTACGCTTACCGCGGTTGGTCCGTGGATGGGTGACCATCTTTACATACCAAGACCCAAAACTATGATGGGGTTTGCTTCCAGTCCAACGGGATGCAGCTGAATACCAGTATTTTACATGAAGCGACTCCACAACCCAGTTACTTGGGAACACGATACCCCTTGATAAGACTGGTTGTCAGACATTTGGGCTTCTGACGACCCGTAACGACTGTCAAAGATCCACGAATGACAGCCGGCTTAACGTGCTTTCCGAGACACGGTGGAGTCTCGGTATTTTGAAATCTTCATCCATCCACGGACTGACCGCCGCAAGCGTTGCTTAACCTGATCGATCGACCCGTGCGGCTGTTATTACTCAGCCACGAGCCTCTAGCCCCTCATAACTAAGGATCATCATCATTATCATAGGTAGTCACTTCATACTCTAAAATAATGTCCAATAATAACATATTAAAGTATATTAAAATGATTACAGTTTTTGTATAATCTATAATCTTATAACTAGACCATTAACCATTTATGGACGCGAGAATTATTTTTATAAAATCATACTTAGTTACCTTTGATCGGTGGCGACACCTGTCAAATTAAATATGAACTAAGTCCTGCGTATGCGCACGAAATTGAATAAATAGGTAGTTTAATAGATATTATTTAAATGTTTAAAACGTTATAAGCTTATTAGAGCTTTGTGAGATGATATCGTTGACATTTAGTTTCGTGCTTTGAATATAATTGTTGGTTTTATTTTGTTTTGCTTTAACACATTAAACGCCGATTCAAATTTAGTGATGTTCCGTTTGGGCCATGGGGCTCACCGGTGAGCGACAGTAATACTACCCGTTCAGGCCGTGGGGCTCACCGGTGACCGCGCGACGTTCTCGTGTTTGAACTCAATTTTCTCGCTGGAGGACACAGTGCCGGTACAAAACTATATTGAGCGTGCCCGGCGCGGCCCTGGAGAACAGTTTACGCATACTAGCTCGTTTCGACACTAGGTATAAAAAAAGACTTTGTTGATTTTTTGGCTAAGTACACAAGATGTGGTTCTAAAATAAAAGAAGGTTTAAAAAATATATGTTTTATTAGAAAATATTTAAAAACGTTTTATTATACGTTAGGCAATATTTGAACTTAGTAAAAAATAAACTAAACAAACTTCGAAAAAACTTAAAATACTTCTCAAAAAATTACTACGAATTTAAAAACTTTGTCATGAATATTTGGCACATAAATGAAATCAGTGTTAACAAACATAATTCCCTTCTTTGAGGCTAAAAAATTGGTCAATGATGAAGCACATTGAAGCAAGATATGCAAAGAAAAGGTTTCTCCGGGCATTGTGGACAAAACGTTCTCACCTTTTTAGTCTTGTTTTTGGCCAACTTTCTGCCGTAAGTAGCTACGTTAATTTTGTAGCAATTCACACATGTTCGCCTGCTTGTTCTTGCTTGTCCTTCTTTTTGTTGCAGTTTGTGTGCCATTCTTCTAGGTCTTACAACTGGAACATCTTGTTGGCTGCAAAACGACTTCAGTAATTCTAGCCGAAAGTCTGCCATTTGCATTTTCTTGCCAGTGACGCTTTGATACAAGACCAGTGCATTGACCACTGCTGTGTTCAGAAGAAGGTTGATTGCATACTTCTTGTACCATTTTATTGATTTCCTCAGTGGAGTTGAGTAAGCAGCCATCTGATCTGACATATCTACAGCCCCTTTAGCGCCGTTATAGTCAATGACTATTTTCGGTTTGGAAATAGTTTTGTTGCGTTTTCGGACATTCTGGAATCGCACTGAGTGTTTTGTGGACAGCAAAAAGACGTCTCTTTTATCCTTCCACTTCATAACAGTTATGCCCTCACTGCTTTCCTTCGCCACGAATTGGCCTCGCTTCAGTTTAGCATTTACTACATCCTTTGGCAGATGCTTCCGGTTCTTCCGAATCGTGCCTACGAGATGAGTCTCTGCATCCAGAAGTTTTTTGGCAAGATCTATACTGGTGTACCAGTTGTCGGTCACTAGTGTATGTCCCTTGTATAAAAGATCGCTGCATAGAGACATAACGACGTTCAACGGTGTAGTATTGACTTCGTCGTTGTTCTTTCCTGCGTATACATTTATTTTGTAAGTATATCCAGGAATGGTACATAACTTGAACTCCTTTATACCATATTTATGCCTTTTTTGTTTATTGTACTGTCGAAAAATGATTCGTCCGCGAAAAGGCACCACGCTTTCATCTATGCAGATCTCTTCGGAAGGGGTGTAGTTTTTTTGGAAGTTCTTGTTCACAACTTCGAGTAATTTCTCAATCCTGTGTAATCTATTAGATTTATTGTCTTCGTCTTGCTGAGAAAAGTGCAGCATTTGCAACAGCAGCTCAAATCGGTTTCGACTCATTATTGATCGAGGAAATTTCTGTTCAAGTACAGGATCTTTTGACCAATAGTCGGATATTTTGGGTAATTTTACGATCCCCATGAAAATAATCAATCCGAAAAATCGTTTCATCTCTGCTGCGGATGTTGGTTTCCACTGGTGAATTCGCGCAGATTTGGATGCTGCGCTAGACCCTGTGACTTTATTGATAGCAAAGCTATTCGTATAATCCGCCACCATTTCAAATACTTCGTCTGGTACTAAAAGATGATAGAAATCTGCCGGGGTCTTACCGATCATTTCTCTTACAAGTCGTGGATCTAATCCTGGGAATTCAGTGTACGGGATAATCCGACGCTGATTACCTTTTGGTTGGTGCCATATGGTAGATGATGCAGGAAGCGACGCGGTGTGACCAGAAGTACTTGGTACGGCATTTTCAAGTTCAATGTCGCTCGTGTCAGTAATGGACAGAACTCGTCGACGTCGCTTTCGTAAAGGTGGTTGTAAGTCATACTCTTCCTCAGACTCCGAACTTAGCTGAAAGCTACTATTGAGCAAGGAAATTTCGATATTATCAATCTGCGTCAAATCGTCATTTGTTATTTCAAAATCTTCAAAATCATCCATGATTCACACCACACTTTTCCTTAGAGTCAAGCAGGATACAGTTTATTCACTTTAGAGATAACCAGGGTAAAACTTTCACTAAAACAATCCAAAATAATTATGTAATATGAAATATAAACAATGCGCGTGACCTTGCATGCGATTACTCTCTAATGGCGCGTGTCTAGCGCACGCAGTGCTTCCGGGAATCCCGGAGGGCGCGGGGTGTGGCCGACGCCGCGACCCCCGCGGCCCCGCGCGAACGAAATGCAGATTTTCTACGGCGTGCGCCGTGGTGGTCACCGGTGTACGGCAGCAATTATTTCGTTAATTTTTTGGATAGTAATAAGAAATAATTATTTAGAGTGGGGTTTTTGACTATTTTAAACCGTATGAGCCAATAAAATATAATGTGTAAAATTTGTCGAAATCGCGAATCGCCATCAGCCCATATGGAAAGTATAGTGTCGCTCACAGGTGACCACCACGGCGTTCAATGTGTTAAGTATTCTTATGTCATTATATTTTCGCTTCGTTCTAGAAATAGAAATATAAGATCATGTTTTTACTTACCACCCTTGAAACGTGCCTTCATAATTTTTATTCTTTTTCTAAGATGAATTTCAACGCTCAGGAATTATTTATAAAAAAACTTTGTAATAAAATGAAAAAGACAGGCACGAAAAACGTTGCGATGAAGACACTATTATCTAGGTAAATTATTCAACATAGCTAATTACTAGAAAACCGGCCAAGTGCGAGTCGTATTCACACTCGAAGGTTCCGTACCACCGTACAATATTTATATTTTATTTTCTTTATAATTTAGAAAAAAAACATGTTTCTTGTATGGGGACTCCCTTTAATTTTTATCTTTATTTAATGTTTATTATTTGTTGTTATAGCGATAACAGAAACACCTACACAACTTGTGGAAATCCCTGTACCCGGCGAATAAAATCGTAATCGTAAAAACCAAATTTTACAGGAAAAATAAAAAACAGTTTTTTGTGAATATCTTATTAACTAATATACATAGCGGAATTGTTCAAATACCAAAACAAAAGTGATTTTTTACATTTAATTCTATACACCTTAAAATCTCGTAACTTCTGAAATAACCGTAGGAAATGAATGAAAAAATTTGACAGAGTAATCGGACCTCTAAATATCGAATATGCAATAAAGTTAAAACTATCGTAATAGCACATTACCATTTTATTCGCCGAGGACAGCGAAATTACAACTGTTTACCTAATTACGATTCATGAGATATAGCCCGCTGACAGTCAGATGGACGGACAGACAGCGGAGCCTTAGTAATAGGGTTCCGTTTGGGTACGGAACCCTTAAAAACTACACAACAAGGTAAAAAGATTAAACGTCAAATTATGATCACTACTATCTTCAACAGACAGCTGACATAAAGTTTTTTTCAGATCATCACAAACGACTATACAGGATATTTTTTTAAGCTTGTTTTCCAATTTACAACCTTATAATTAATTTTTAAACAAGACTTATCGTTATTATCGTCTGGCACATGAAAACTGAATTAGCAATAATTAAACATACATTTAATTGGAATAGCGACACAATACAAATAGCATAAATTCTGAGTGACATAATGTCTTTGACGTATGTATGTATGTGTGTTCGCGTGTCTGTCTGTCAATTCGTCTGTTTCTCTGCCATTTGAATGGATTCTTTGCGTGTATTGGAGTGATAAATTGGCTCAATGAGTAAAGAAGAAAGCCTGTGAAAGTGTGAAAGCTTTTAATATCTGTTTTATTCACTTTTTTTAAAGTGCTCATTATTATCGATGTGTGGAAATTACAAGAAATTAATCAGTTGTACAGTACACTAAACAAATAATTGTTATTTATATATTAGATATCCAAGAATTGCTGAGTGTACAAAAAGTAGCATAACCTTAAAATCTTACACAGAAGAGTCAGGCTGTAGATTTACAACACCAAAGTTTCACGTCAAAATTAAATTAATTTACCGTAAGGGTTTCTAAATAACCGGCTCAAAGCTAATAACAAATTTTCTTTTGTATACTGTACTTACCTTTACTGTCCCACTGCTGGGCAAAGGCGGAAGCCTTTGAGAGTTCCTGGAAGGACTTGGGGAGCCCAAAGCCTTCCAGGACTTAAGGATCTTTTCCCACGCCACCAAAACTCAGCCCTCACTTTACGCGTCCACGTCTATGTGCAAATCTTAAATAAATAAATACGAAATAAAAAATTATATAGCATGAAAAAATTGCCCATTTCGTTTCAGTCGATAAAAGATATGTCGACAGACTTTTCCAAAAATATTACAATTTCAAATTTTCCAGCTATTTTCCACAGACAAACCCGCAAACCAAACTAAGTGTCTTACATACAGGTGCACATATGTCTAAGCGAGTTAGAACTAAAAATAGCACCGCAGGCGCAGATGCGCCTAAAGATGCACCTAACTCTTGAAAGGTCACTCCTATTTACATAGCAAATATGCACATAATATACCTCACTAACATATAATCTGCTTACAGCATATTTTGCCTCTAATTAAACGTTGAATTAAATTAATCTTGATGTAATTAAGTACTGTTTATCGTTTCCTAAGTTCGCGTGCGTTATGTCAAACGAGTTTAGCTCTCGTAACTATTATGTTTTAATTTTTTGCGTGAACATAAAATAAATAATGATTATCAATGTCCTTTCGTTGTCGATGATATAGGGCAGTGTAAGCGGTGGGTCTGACGCCGATTAAACTGTCGATGGCAGTATCAGGTTAACTTTTGCATCGGGTTCGGTATTGAGTCTTGCCAGGTGTGGCAAAATTTCAAAGTACTAGGAGTGGTTATCATCTGTTCCACGCAAACTAATTAGGTACTAATTTAAATATCTATGTAGTCTTACATTTATAATTTAAAGACGCTTTTCGTATCAGTCTGTGTGACAGCGTTGTTCTTTTAAACCACGCAGCAACGGAGAGATTTTTTTCCGGAAGGATTACATCTCATTATTAAAATGACATATAATAAAGAAATCTCGATGTTTGACCTATTCTATCGAGGTAGTTTGACTCCCGAGCTTTAGTGAGTAAATAGAAACCGTGTTATAATGGGTTTTAGCGTCGTGTGTTTACACTCTACTTTTCACTACGATTGCGAGAAAATAAAATAACCCAATACAATATTATTTAAAAAAACATACAATTTGTTAAAAAACATACAATTTGTTCAATCCGAATTTTTAAGGAAACTTTTTATCCCGGTATGTGGTAGTGAAAAGCTAGTTTTACATAAGAATAAAGACTTTTTCACTCCTCTTGCTCAAAAAGGCCGTCATTGTAGAGTACCAGAGCGGGGAAAAAATTGCATTTCTTGCTCTAGGGGAAAAAGTGATTTCTTTTTAATTTTTGTCTGTTCCAACGAGCCTTGAAAAACGAAAAAGTCTTTATTCTTATGTAGAACAATTATGATTATGGACTCGACTTATTACTGGTTCACAAAAAAAAAGAAGAACATTTTATTTTTGAAAATGGAACTAAATGCAGCTATCTCTTCGGTAGAATGCGTGCATTGCGTTGCAGCTACAGAAGAAATAAATAAAAAAATAAAGTTTAAAAAACTGTAACCCGACTACGGGAAAATAAAAATGATCTAAAAAGTACGAAACAAGCAAATATTTCAGACAGAAATCAAGACATAGGTACAAAAATGGTCAAGGTAAAGCCGTGGTCGCATGCCTGTATACCATGTTGGTGTCAAGAACACCTACAAAATTATAATGGCATGCGACGACGGCTTTACCTTGACCATTTTTGTACCTATGTCTTGATTTCTGTCTGAAATATTTGCTTGTTTCGTAGTTTTTAGATCATTTTTATTTTCCCGTAGTCGGGTTACAGTTTTTTAAACTTTATTTTTTTATTTTATACTTTTCCGTTTTTACACTTGATAAACGTAAATAAGAGTAGAGTAATACAATAGTTCAGTAATTAACCTATTTTAAATTCCGATAGCAGTGTATAGTGCTTTGAACGAAACCATAGAGCGATTTATTTCGACGCCAACACCATATAACGATATCGAGCTTCGAAGAAATCCAAAATATAAATATTTCGTTGTACTTGTTTTTCTTCATAAGAGTGGAATTACAAATCGGTACTACTTATTAAGATTTGATTAACTGCACGTTGGTAACATCTTGCGATACTACGTACCGCAGTCTCACTTTTGCTTGTTTTTAACGATTTAAACATATTTGTTTACTTTGAAAATATAATATTATATACATATTTGTAATGTGCTCGTCAAGACCTTTCTTTTGATACCAAACATGTCATGATCATCCCATTTTAATTTTTTTCGAGGTTAGAAATTTACGTGTAAAGTCCACCAAATTAAATTTAGGGAAAAGTTATATAGCCTATGTCACCCGGACCATTATTACGAATCTATTGATACCTCATTCATCAAAATCGGTTTAGTAGTTTAGGCGCTACGGTGGAACACACGTAAAAACATACATACAAACATACATACATAGACTGCTAAAATCATAACCCTTCCTTTTGGCTTTGCCGTAGTCGGGTAAAAAGGCATTAGCGCGAAATCTTTAGAATTTTTCTCTAATTACGAATTGAATTGGTGACCGTAATATAATTTACAACAGTGAAAATGTCACCATCTAGTGAGAACATCTTCACAGAGGACTGAAATTAAGTTGCCGGAAAAAAACATCTCGTTAAATATCCAGAATTGTACAATTGTACATTTAAATAAAATAAACTATTTAATATTGTATTGGATTATTTTATTATCTCGCAATCGTAGTGAAAAGTAGAGTTTAACACACGGCGCTAAAACCCATTATAACTCGATTTCTATTTACTCCCTCGCTGAAGTTCGGGAGTAAAACTACCTCGTTACAATTGGTTATTTTAGCCCCTCGTATAACAATCTACTATTTCGTTTTTGTAGGCTCGTTGGCTACAGACAAAATTAGTTTTTCCCCTAGAGCAAGATATGCTATTTTTCCCCGCTCTGGTACGCTACAATGACGGACTTTTTGAGCAAGGGTAGTGAAAAGTAATTTTCCGTTGGAATATGTTATTTTCTTCACTTTTCACTACGGGACCATATCTGTAGGGCAGTTCCCTGCGCAGTTATACAAGTTTGAAAAATACTGAAGCCATTTGGTCATACTTAACCCTGCTAAGCGTGCATTTGTCCATGTGTTGCGTGTACCTGGCATTGGTGCCTGGGCTGTAGTATATTATGTTCAGTGAATCACTAAAATATGAATGAGGTTATAATATTAGTTTGATTATAATGGCATAAAATGGTTCATTTAAATTATCCATGCACAAATCGATAGTTAAATTCAAAAGGTCTGTGCTAATGGTGGAAAACTGATTAATTATGCATGATAACACTAGCTGATTAATAAAGTTAATCTAGCTCCGGCGGACTTATTGAATCATTTAAATTATTTTACGCGGAATACATTTAGAATAATAAATATTTTTAAATATGCCAAGGTAAACTAAAATGAAGACCATAAATCTTTCCTTTTCTAACGCACAAATTAAGAGTATTAATTGGTTGAGATAAAATCAGAATTACATTAGCATTAGCCTTTAGCAATTGACTTCTGCCGATCATTCAGTAAAAATCTCACCGTGATATCTGAAAAGAAATAATTGATGTGACCGTGATGGTGATCAAAATGAGCTTGAAGTGAGCCAGCTGTCGCTAGTGTCAAATCGCTTGAGTTAAAAAGCACTACTGTACACAGGCAAATTCAAGGCAAGGCTCAATTCCTGTTGGAAATATATCTCTACTCGTTAGATGATATAGTCCTATTCTCTTAAAACTGACGTGTGCAATTTTCTGTCTGTGGTTTATATTGTGTTCACTCGTACCTACTTTGTTTATTCATTATTGTTTGTGTTTATTTTGTTGTAAATTTTTTGGACTTAATATATGGTTTTATAACTTATGTTTGCATGGTGTTTTTCTATTTTTTTTATCTAAATAATATTTCTTAATTTAAATTGAATTGCATGTATTTTATAATATTTGTACATCGTCATTTTGTATAATTATACACAAATATAATCCAACATGAAATATAAGTATGATTCATTTTGGATTATATTCGAACGACAAGCGATTATATTCGTCATCAAGTGGAATGACAGCTCACTTCACCTAAGTTTACACGGTGAGATTTTAAAAAATACACCAGCTGGTCATAGACACCTAATAAGTACCTACCTATTTAGGTACCATAAAAGGCACCCAAAGGGCAATGGAAAGGGTGGCTACGCTTGGAGTTTTCCTACATGATCGAATCAGAAACGAAGAGATCTGCAGGAGAACCAAAGTAACCGATTTAACCCGAAGAATTGCCGAAGTGCTTTGGGGAGGCCTATGTTCAGCAGTGGACGTCTTTCGGCTGAAATAATGATGATGATTAAGTACCTATTTATGAGGCCAGTTTTCTCACAGATTTTGGCTGGGAAAGCAGGAGTAATTTGTCTACCGGGAAATTAGGTCTACACTGCTTCAAGAATCTTTTGGCGCTCGAATGACGTTGACAGGGAGGCGCTGTTGGTAAACATTTGTGCAAAATGTATTGTGCAATGTATTGAGAAATCAATATGGCGGCGTTAGTTCCGGTTTTGGCCACATGCCAAAAGAATTTGGTAGTACTATGTTTCCCTTCTGGGCAATTAGGAGTAAAGAAACTGCCTAGTTAGTCTAGTGTTAGCAAGCACTACTGCTGAGCTTGAGGTCTTGGGGATCGATTCTCAGGTCGGGCAAAGTGTTATTAGGTTTTTCTATCTGGAATTTCTCAGTAGCAGCCCGGAGTCAGGGTTTGTGCCCGGTTGATGGCAATAAGCTCGCCTCCATTACATGAGTCTTGAACATAACTGGCGAAATGTGGGTGAACAATATATATACCTCTGCCTAACCATTCGGGGACACAAGGTGTGATGTTGTATTATGTTCCCTGAAGAGAAACTGTGCTAATTTTATGCTGGGTAGGGTCAATTTTAGGGCTGGGAAGCGCAAAGATCGCTCCGTCTCTGAATATCATATCTCAAAATATCATAATCTCAAAACACCACATTCGCAAAACACAACATTCTTATGATAACCACATTCAAAGTACAGTCCTCAACATTATAGAATAGAGGCAATTTCAAAAAAAAAAAATGGAGATTTTATTTTATTATCTAGAACACATGCACAACAAGTCAACATTAAAAATGAGCTTCAAATCGACGACAAACCCTTGTGAATATGGACCTCATTAGAGATTGATTTTATGATTGGGACATAAATCAAAAAATAATCAGCCAATAATTTCCCACTACTGGGACACAGGCCTCCTCTGACTGAGGGTATGAGCTATAATCTACCACGCGGACCCAGTGCGGATTGGTAGATGTTACAAGACTTCGTTTTTTTTTTTTTGGTTCTAGGACATGCCTAAACGGGCATGAGGAAACGATGTTTTCCTTCACCGTTTTGAGAGCAGTGGTGATGAAATAAATTACACAAAGTAACACAGTGTAGTAGTACAGTAGTACAGTGGTGGAGCCGTGGTGGAGCAGTGGTGGTGGTTTAGAGGTAGTGCCTCGTGAGGGAGAAGCAAATTTCGCGCCCTTACGCCCCTAACCGCCACAGGAGACGCCCTAGGCGTCGGGAATCATAGGCCGATTCCCGGCCACCACAGGCGCGGGCTCGAGGACAGTGAGCAATGGGTAGCTCGTCGTCCGTTAAGGCCCAGTAGTGCTATTCTGTAAATATCTCACCGTGATAACTTAGGTGAAGTGAGCTGCCAATAGTGTCAATCCTTAGCAACTGACAGCTCACTCCACACTCACTTCACCTAAGATAACACGGTGAGATGGTTACAGAATAGCACTACAGGTCCGGGTCGATGGCGCGTTGTGTTCCACACGCGCCTCAAAGAGATGTCAGCAGAACTAACGGGGTCCGCTAGGACGGGAAAGTCGCAGGAAAGTCCGAAAGGCATACCGTGGCCCCTGGCAACACAAACAACTGAAGGAACACGGGTGGGTTTTCATTTAGTCAGTAAGAGTCTGACACGCCCTCCCCCGCTCCGCCCAAAGCGGGAGAAGTTTCCCACACAAAAAAAAAGATGTTTTGCCTGCACTACCACGCGCGATGTCCTGAGCTACCGCTTGCACCGGTCGCACTTACGCTGAGCGCGCTACCCCCTATTTTATATAAATGAAATTATTACAATAATTTCAAATGTTTATGTTAAAAGTTTAATTAATTAATGCCTCATGTTATAATAAGTTTGTAACCATTATTATTATATAAATAAAGGTGCCCCTAGCCTGTAAAAGTGTTGTTATTAATATTAGTGTAACTGTTACTTTATATTCTTTTTAAGTACTACAGCTATGTATATGTCACGGCTAAAACCCGAAGTGCGGCTACACCTAGTATTAGCCGGCTACAACTAGGTGCGGCCGGTAGCAGTTGGTTGAAGGAGACGTTTCATTTTTGTATGGGACTCCGGCCATAACATGTACACTTCAGAAAACCTGGGAAACGAACTCCTAAATACAATGAAGACTGTTTTTTTCCATAATATCTAATACTTTTTGGGCACAAAATAAAAACCGAAAATGTTTGACGTTTGTCAGGAGAAATACGATTATCGACAGCTAGCCATTTTCGTCCAGAAGTACCTACAAATCTACAATCCACAAAAGCAGTTTTTTATTTTTATGATGAATCATACTTTCTAATTAATCAAAAAAGTTGTATAAGATAGCTATCTTATTGTAGTACAGAAATACACGCCTTTCATATTTATTTGAATAACGTCTACATGTTAAAATGTAACACGATTTGTGGACGAAAGCAGTATGCAAGTAAAACGACGCCATGATGAATAAAATATGGCAATAATTTGTTAAACTATTATTTTTTGTGCCGAAGTAATCAGAGGAATAAACAGGAAAGAATATTTTTCCTCAATTCGTGGAATTTTTTCCTTTTTTTTCATTAACGTACACTTTATGGCCGAAAATGAAACATCTCCTTTAGTTGTAGCAAATGAAAATGGTTGAAGAGTAGGTTAGGTCAGGTTAGAACTGTGACCACATAGCCAGGGTCCATTTAGGCAAGTTTAACTAACTGCTACCGACCGCACCTAGTTATAGCCAAGCTAAATCTAGGTGTAGCCGCACTTCGGGTTTTAGCCGTAACATATTAATAAAGATTTTTCTAAACTAAACTAACCTCTAAATGTCCCAACGTCAACGTCTAAGGTCCCTAAGTCACCAACTTTGCTAAAAACAACACGACCTACGAATTACTTTCATTTGTATTTTCTTTGAGAGAAAAACAGTGCTATGCTTCCAGCAATTAATCTTTATGTTATGCTTGCTTTATAATGTAACTGCGCAACAATGTTAGTACTTTTTACACTAGCAGGAAAACATACATACCTGCTTCCAACCAAAAAATAGGTACAATATAAAAATGTTCGTGATGTCCCTCAGCAAACCTCGTGTTTCGTCAGTCGTCGGATTTCTATCAGTTGCCCTTTGCACTTGGTGCAGAACGGACGCTCTGAATAGACTTGAAAGTATATAGAGTTGTTAATACTCTTTTAACTTAGTGTAATTTATTTTAAAAATGGGAGGAAAATAGTTTTACAGCTCTATATAGTTCACACGGAAATCAAAACAAAACAACAATAAAGTACTTAGTTCTGAATTCAAATTCTCAAGAATTAATACACGATAAATCTAATACTTGATGAACATGAAAATTAGCATTCGTTTGTGTTCGGAAATCCGATGATACCCGAGGGATATTAAGAAAATAGATTGTACGTTTATAGTACGAAGACTAACAGGCTTATGTAACCATAATTAACATAAGTACAAGTACCTAATTACCAGTTTTGTGAGAAATTAAATGAAATGAAATTGTTTATTCTGTAAATAGGATATCGGAATCACTTTTACAAGTCATATAAAAAATATTAAAAATAAGCTAAAGTCCCCGTCACGAGAAGCTATAAATTTTGTAAACACACATTCAGGGGTTTGCAATCTTTGGGTACTTAAAATAAAATAAAAACAGTTTTGTACTATTTTTTACAGGGATATAATTGTATTAACACACACATCTAATAACAAACAAACAATATAACCTAATCCGCGACAACACCACAAACAAACAGACGCATTCGAAACTCGAAAGACAGCAGAGACAACGTCAGCGTGAACTTACTTCAAAATCGTGGCTCAAATGTTTACGTTCCATGAATCAGATGCGTTCCAGTACCACAAAACCTTAGACGACAGCGCTTTATATCGCTAAAATATAACCCGATTAAGTGAAATTGCTCATTAGTTTCGTATAACACGTACGTTACTTTGACTTCATTGAATTTGGGATTATTCGTTGTTGATTAAATTGTCGCTACGTAACTTGGTAGAAGTTCTTTATTTACAAAAATTATAGCTTCTCGTGACGGGGACTTTAGATGAGTTCGGCGTTTCCTATCTGACTACTCTGAGAAGAAAGGCCGAAACAAACTCAGAGGTCGCAGTCTCTTTTAAAGTCCAGATATAATCTTGGTCAGGCCATATGAGGACCATGTAGATTAGTGTCTGAAAAGGTCTTTTGAGGAAAGAACCACACAGATTTGAGTGGACTTGTCCAGTCAGTGCAAGCATTTGTCAGGAATCGTGGAGCTCAACTCAGAACTTAAGGAGCTCAACTGGACGAACAATACCAAAGAAAGGACATTTGGGTAGGCCGCAAAAACTACTCAAACTGCCAGACCATCACTAAAACTAGCTGAGAAATAAAAATAATATCCACATAGTCCTCACATTCACAATAGTTAAAATAATATAATACTTTACAAAGTAATCATGTCATTTTGAATATAATTTTCAACAATGTCAATCTTTATATATATAATTCTTCTGTGAGTGTGTATGTCACTGAACTTCTCTCAAACGACTGTACCGATTTTGATGAAATTTTTTGTGTGTGTTCAAGGGGATCTGGGAATGGTTTAGATTCACAATTGGACCCGGTAGGTGGCGCTGCGATCGAGTTATAGGAAACAGGACAACGTCTGTTCGGTCAGCTAGTGTGTTTATAAAACTGGTATTATGTTGATTTTACATAATAATTAAAATGTTTAGTTTTATGGTTTTATCACAAGGCTTAACAGAGCGAGCAGTTCAATCCCAAGCTTTTTTATCTTCTAAATAATCTAAGATATAAGCAATGTAACTATAATTTTTACTACAAATAGGTATAAAGGCTAACATAATAAGCCTAGCTTTTCCACGCAGTCTGGTGTATGCAAATCAGTGTTTAAATGTCACTTGCAAGATTACTTGGAAAGGGTGATGACCTAGAAGTGAAGTACTTGCATTATCACAGATAAACATGTCGGTTGTACCGTTATTAGAAGATTTTATGAATAGGTACTAGATATGCTAGGTAATATAATGACAGGAGGTGAATTTGTGAAATACTTAAGTACGTGGTAGATTGGAAGTAAGGCTTATAGGTGATAATTCAACTACAGGGTTTTTTGAAGTTAAAAAAAACTTCTTTAGGTGCGTTGGGCATTTTCGAGATGGGAAAAAACAATTAAACTCGCGACACCATTACCGATACCTCATTTTTGTAAACGCGATTGTGTTGTATTTATATTATGTTACGGATCAATGTTCTACGAAAGTATTTTTACTTTAAAGGTTTTTGGAAATATATTTTTTTGCAAACGCGATTGTGATCTTTATTTAGATAAGGTTACGAACCAATGTTCTATACAAATATTTTTCTTCCACCAAAGTGATCTTGTTCAAGTTTTCAGTTCTGTCGGCACACCCAGAGAGCCACTTTTTATTTACAAATAACTGTTTACGTATTTACTTGTCAATCTAAGATAGGTACAGACGCCAGCACTTCAAGCTACTACAATCTGTCAAATTTATTTAATAGATTTTCAACTTTACCGCTAAAATATAAGGTTCAAAGTTGATTGGGCAAATTTGACAGTTTCGGGTAGCTTGATGTGCTGGCGTCTGTACTTTAAATGTTGTTATGTTTTGTACACAATTTATAATAGTCCTCCGGACTGTATTTCGGCCATGGCAGCCAATCTCAACGGAGACTAGCTTCGGCGTGGGAGATATTATAGAGCACAGGAGTGTGCAAAAATCCCAATAATACTTCGTCCGACCTCGGAGTCAAACCTAGGATTCCACGCTCAGCAGTCGCGTTAGTTTCATGGTGTCCACAATTAGACATGTTTTATATTAACAAGTGCAGATTTAAGCAATCAAATGTAGATCCCAAACTGTGGATTTATGAATTCAACTGAAGAAAATTAGTTCTCTTTATATTTTGATTGCTCCTTTATCAGTTTTTAAATCTCTTGTAATTGTACAACAATTTCCACTGCTCCATTTTCCACATTCAGACACATTTTGTAGACAAACATTTCATCAGCTTGTTCGGCAATGTTTTGTTCTACTTAGGTACTTTAAAAGACTCATCTGCACAATTTGACCGTTCGCACTGCTTCATCATTTTATTTCTCTGTTTTTTACTCTCTCTCTCTCTCTCTCTCTCTATTGTTACAAGATTCATTCTTGCTATATACTTTATTCCCAAAACTACTACAAAAAAAGCAGTGGCATTCCGGGAGTGCCGACAGAAGTGGAAACTTGAACAAGATCGCCTTGGTGGAAGAAAAGTACTTGTATAGAACGTCCGTAACCTTATCTAAATAAAGAGCACAATCGCGTTTACAAAGAAAATACTTCCAAAACCTTTAAAGTAAAAGTACTTGCATAGAACATTTATCCGTAACGTAACATAAATAAAGAGTACATTCGCGTTTACAAAAATGAGGTGTCGGTAACGGTGTCGCGAGTTCAATTATTTTTTCCCATTTAAAAAATGCCCAAGAAGCTTTCATTTCAAAATTAGAAAGTAACTTAACCCCTCGTATGCTGGTCGTGTAAGCGCAATCACAGAGGAGCTCTGTATACGGCTATCTGTGATCAACACCTTGTATGAACCAAGTGAGTACGTAAGGCGGCGCCATTGACGTGTGCTGTGACAAAATTGACGAAAATGAGGGCCTTTTTATGGTGAGAAAATTTTACAATATGTAGTGTATACAATAGTACATATGCAAATCAAGAACTAAATCAGTATGTTGGTTGGTTGCATTTCCTGGCGAAAAACCTCAAATGTTCGTACAAATCGCAGACTACATCAAAATATTGTGGCGGTAGAATGATTTCCTCTTTATTATAAAAGTTTTCCAGTTCTACATCTAACTTACATGGTAAAAATAATGTTAGGAAGTACTTTAATAAAACGTGTGCGGTCGGGGGACCCCCTCAGGAACGAAGTTCCTTACGCGATATTCGCACGCACACACACAAGAGACAGAGAGAGAGAGAAAGTCGCATGGAAGACCCGGAAAATGCTTTTTCCTTACTTGACTATTTCTATCAGTCATTTCCTACTGCAAACTGCGTTAAGGTCTTAAACTTCGTTCCAAAAAATCTTATTTCGATTCCCTAGAATAACAGTTGAGGTGCTGACCATTTAATTTTCTGAGATCTTGGTTGTAAAGGAAGAAATTAAACAGTTGAAAATTTAAAAAAAAATCAACGAAATTTATAATAAATGTTTGGGTTTAACTGAACCAAACCCATCAACAATATTCATTGGACTTTTCTTGACTTCTATTTTGGTTTTCAATAGGAAGAAAAACATTGTCTATGCTACTTAGCATTCCAAGTCAGTACTAAGGACCTATTGAAAACCATAGATGTCTATCTTCTATGATGTTAGAAGGTGATAATTTATAAATAACAACCTGTCACTTTTTATGTTCTACGACCATATTTATAAAACTGTTTGCATATTAACACATAGGTAATGAGGAAGAGTAACTGCTCTAACGCCAAACCGGGCGCGAATATTAATTTAACAAGTCTTAGGATCGATGCGATTGAAGTTTGGCAAAGACAACTGCAATTAATTGTGTTGCTGTTGTAAAAAAATCTCAGGATGATTGACTAAATTATCAAAAGTCAGTCGTTCAGTCATCTGTAAAAACTGATTCATTGAGCCGAAACAGTTTTCCAATCTGGGTGACGGATAAGGATGGTGCAGTGTGGTTAGGTTAGGTCAGGTTATGACCTGGTAAAGATCGGTAGAACTTGATGAATGCGAGAAACACAGGACCGATCGATATGACGATGAAGGCAAAAAATGTGCATTCATGGTCTTAGGGGTAGCTGGTAAGTACCGGGAAGATGCCCTTGAACTTACCATAAACGGTACACCAATTCGTAAAGTCACAAACTTTAAATTTCTTGGGCATTTTCTTACCAGCGACCTCAGCGACCATAATGATACTAAGAGGGAGCGTATGGCTCTGGCGGTCAGAGGAGCTAGCAGTGGAGGTTTTGTGGCTGAATTATGAGGATCATATTGAATAGCTTATTCAACCTTTAACGTTCCCACTGCTGGAACACAAGCCTCTTCTCTGTGAGAGGGAGTGGGCAACACTACAAAGTGAAAATAAAGTAACTTTTCACTTTGTAGTGTCCGTTTTTTTTTTTACTTTTTTGTTGTGGTACCCCATAAAAATTCGAATACCAATACATGCTATGAAAATAACAGTGACAGGAAGCTATTATAACATCATCCACATGGACTGGACCATCCTACTGAAGAGGGCCTCAAACAAAAAACGTCTATCCAATTAAATACAAAAATACAATCAAATTCGTCAAGCCATGCAGTATTGTTGTTTAGTTCACATGATTCAGTATTATCCTAACATCTTAGTTACAATAGTTGGCCGATGTGTAGACAATCTTATACGTAACGCCGTAGGCACGTTTAGAACAATGGGACCAAGCCTATCTAGCTTAGAGATAGAGCACGCTAATTGTAGGGGTGCCACTGAGTTGATAATTAATTTAAATTATTTAATTCAATCACTGTCCCAATGCAGGGCAAAGGCCAAAATAATTCTCACTGAGTGTTGGTGACATCAAAGAAAAAAATAACAATAATAAATCAGAATGTTTTTAATAAGTGTTTCGAAAAGTCAATATAAGTAATGCATACATCAAAATAAAAACTGAATGAGGAAATAAAAAAAATACAATAGACGTAACCTGTTCTGCTTTTCTTTTTCCAAAGAGCCATAAAAAAACTCCTGAAAGAAATCGACACGTGTTTCACCTCTCAACGAGGCATCCTCAGGATGACGATTGACTTGTCGCGAACCCGACACGGCGTGTTGCCTCACCGAGCGCTGAACGCAGACTGAGCTTTATCGCCCGTTAAACCCACTTATATACTGCTCGGTCCACCTCGGCTCGGACCGTTATCAGCGCGATATGGGGCGAACAATCGCAGCAAAGGTGACCTTGGCATACTTGTATTTGATTCGTTCAACAGGAGGAAATAAAAGAAAGAGATGAACTAAATCCTAGAAAAGACTACCATATCCTTATATAAACAGGAGATTTTTACTATATAATATTTGGATCAGAATGTTGGGCCACAATAGTGATGAATGAAGGACAATTGCATGCAGCTGAGATGAGAATGCTAAGAGGAATATGTGGTGTTACACGAATGGATAGAATAAGAAATGAGTACATAAGATGAAGTCTGAAAGTGGCACCGGTGATTGAAAAATTGTGCGGAAATCGGTTATCATGGTATGGGCATGTGGTGCGGAGGAATGAGGAAAATGTCGTCAGGAAAGTTTTGAGTATGAACGCTATACGAGTAGGAGAAGACTAAAGAAAGGATGGATGGACTGTGTGAAAGATGATATGGCTAGAAAGGGGGTGATTACCGAGATGACAACTAATAGAGAAGTATGGAAGAAAGGGACATGATCCTCCGACCACAAATAAATTGATATGATGAATATTCATAACAATTATTGCTAGGTACTACGAAAACTTGCAAGAGAAACGAATACTCGGTAACGGTATGGTCACAATCAGTGACCATACCGTTGCCGAGTATTTTAGACTAGAGCGTCAGTCAGAAGTCATGGTTATACTATACTAGCGACCCGCCCCTCGTTCGCATGGTTTTTACGACTTGACAAAACATCGAGATATCTTTATTATTATATGTTAGTTTAATAGCAATATAAACCTTCCGGAATACAAGAAACTATTAGAAATACAGAGTATCTGAGATTCTTTATAAGGTCTTTGTTTAAATTCCTTTTAGATAGATGTTACTACTCCATCACTGAGTTTACTACTGATAAACAGAGGCATTACAATTCCGACTTGCTAATTAAATACTTATGATTTTATTTATTGTTTAAATATAAATATGTTTATTTATCTAAAATTATATGATCTGTTTACCTATCTGATATATTTTAAATTGTTTTATTTTTTTAATGTAATCTATTGGCATGCCACCTTAATTTTAATTGATTGTTTATGTTAATTTCGTACGCCATATATTGGCAAAACATAGTGCACATAATTTTAAACAATATACTTTTTGTGACTAATAGGTATAGTCACAAAAAGTATATTGTTTAACAAATAAATGATTGATTGATGAAATAAATTCTGTAAAGGTTGATAAAAACCTAATCAAAATCCGTTGCGTAGTTTAGAAGAATAACGCGGTCACATAGACAGACACGAAAAGCGACTTTATAATATGTATAGATATAGAATTATCACAGGGCAATGCTATCTTCGTTATTAATTAATTAATTTTTATTTTAATGACAAGTCAGTTTTAGTATACTTAATTTATTTCGTAATTGTATGGAATTTTGAATTCGAATTTTATGTACATATTTTATTTTAATGATCTAACTAATAAATTGTGATGTAGGTACTTATTTTGTTTTAATGATGTTATGAATCAAATTAATTGTATGTATTTGTGATTAGTATATTGAGACTTGGTGCCTTAGTAAATAAAGAAATAAATAAGGGAGTGCCTCCGCTGTCGGCGCCGGCTGCCAAAAATAACGCTATTGGGAACCGGCATGACATTACCGGCTCCCATAATGGACACCGGCGCGGCGCGGTGGCGGTGCGGCATTTACGGAAACCCTTCCAGTATTCAGAACTCCAACTAACTAACCCTAGCTAAAGTATTTTTTTCTATATATTTTAGTCGTTTTTGGTATGAGTCACAGTTCTAACCTAAACTTTTTTTGCGAGTAAAAATATTTTACCTAATCTAACTAGTTCGGTTCCGGGTACTTAGTACTTGATTACTGGAATATGGAAATCATTTATTAATGGATAAAAATAATACTTTATTAAAAAAAAATTATGCCTACCCCGACTATCTACTCCAATATGCCAAATTGCCAACCCCGTTTTCCACTTCTTTTTTTCCAAACTCAGCGCCGGCAACCAATTCAGCAACCGGCGTCGGTTTGATAAAAATCCAACATAAATACTGTCACAAAAATAGTAGAACAATTTCTCAATCTCGCAGGTAATTACCGCCTGCCAGCCCTGTATAACCAAAACTAGGTTTAATGTCACCAGTCTACAAACTACAAAGCAACGAACACTACACCTACAGGGCAGTGTCAATCACGACCTACCTACGGCTATAAATCTTCTGCTATCTTCCCGATCTAATTAGCATTAAATACGACAGACACAAATAATTATTGGGTAAAATCGAATGATCGGTGCCTTTTCAAGTCGTTAAAAGGATTTTGTTAGAGGAATTTGTGTTTGTGGTGTAAATCAAATTGTAAAGTGTTTGGCTGGGTATTTTAGCTTTCACGGGGACTTTTATTTTTGACCGCCTCGTGGTCGCAAGCGCTACTGCTGAGCATGATCCTGGGTTCGATTCTCAGGTCGTGATCACAATTACAAAAATCTGTAGATTCAATTGAAGCATCTCTTCAAACAACTTCTATGATAAGATTGGAGACGCTATGCTCAAAGTTGTGGAGGAGTGTTTACCTAAGACAAACTGTCCAGCTAGGTAGATCCATTTTCGAGACAGAGATCAATCGTCGAATCCAACTCGGCTGGGCAGCGTTCAGGAAGCTACAAAAAGTCTTTGACCAGTGCGTGTTGCCAATGATGACCTATGGTACTGAAACGTGGTCGCTCACAATGGGCCTTATCAGAAGGCTAAAAGTCACCCAAAGGGCAATGGAAAGGGCTATACTTGGAGTTTCCCCACGTGATCGAATCAGAAATGAACAGATCCGCAGGAGAACCAAGGTAACCGACATAGCCCGAAGAATTGCCAAACTTAAGTGGCAATGAGCAGAGCACATTGCTCGCAGAACAGATGGCCGATAGGGCCGAAAGGATCTGGAGTGGCGACCACGTACCGGAAGATGTAGCGTTGGAAGGTGGACAAGATGGACCGACGACCCTGTGAAGGCTGCAGGAATCCGCTAGATGCGGGAAGCACAGAATCGGTCGAAGTGGCGGTGCTTGGGGGAGGCCTATGTCCAGCAGTGGACGTCTTTTGGCTGAAATGATGATGATGATCTCTTCAAACAATGTTTAATATTGAACAAAATCAATCAGTTAATGGGAATCGAACCCAAGACTAACCGAATGCAGCTGCATATCAGTATTTTACATGGAGCAACCACCTTTTACACAATATAATATCATCATCATCATTTTAGCTGAAAGACGTCCACTGCTGGACATACGAGTAGGCCTCCTCCGCCACTTCGACCGGTTTTGTGCTTCTCGTATCCAGCGGATTCCTGCGGCTTTCACAATATAATATAACAATTTGTTTTTCAAAAAGCTCGAATAATTTTGTGTCAATAGTACAAATAACACTGACTCGAAAGTCTGCTTTTTTGCATTTCATAAAATAGATAAGGTTTATTTGTACATTACATTTGTACTTCTGTTCCGGTTTTATTTAAATATTTTGCTGAATAATTGAGATTTAGAAAACTAAAGTTTTAATCGTCTTTCGTTGCCAACTGTAGGTACCTACTTATTATGTCCAGTTTGTCATTAAGTCGCATATTACGAGACGATTGTTGTAGGCGGTCTCTATGTAAGAATGTAAGATTTTCGTGATTGTGCATAAGAGTAGACCGTTGTAAACCTAAATACCTACTTGACATCTTTTCCTTAACAATTTGAATCACGCAAGATACATTGCATTTATGTGATCACTTGCGTTTTTCTTCTTATACATAGTTCGAAAAGAAAATCATTACTAAGCGTTGTATTTAAAAAAGTCTAAGAGGTAACGTGGGACACCCGTTTGGAACAAAATTCCTTGGCACAATGAACTGAAACTCAAAACTCAAACAGCATTTATTTCAATTAAACCATTTACAGGCACTTTTGAATTGTCAAGGGGTCGGTCAGTCAGAAAGATGAAGCTAATTGCCCATTCCAAAGCGTAGTAGGTTCCTATGGAGAAGAACGGGCAAGAAACTCCACGGACACTCTTTTAAATCAAAATATTGGTTACATCATTCATGTTGAAATTATACATGTGAGAACAATGTAGAAAGACGTGCACGTTAAAAGCGTCCGTAATAAAAAGATTAAAAAATCAAATAAATTAAAACAAGCCGTGGCAGCTAAGAGATGACCAGATCCTACTGACGGCGCCCGTTCACGAACATGACGCATGGATCATCACCATTTAGCTCAACCATTTTGAAGGGAACTTAACGACCCAACACACACGCCACCATCAGCGAGACGTTTGAGTGAGCATAATATACTCTCAGCCGCCAGGGCACATTCAATTCAATGAAAGACGTACCCAGTAAATGGTAGCTTTATAGAAGGTACATGGTCACAGTGCTCACATATGTGCTATGAAATTATGAAATAAATCAACAACATTTGTTTTTTAACCCAAAGGCTTGACACGCGACGATGGAAACAGACTAGACGGAATGACCATAATGCCTTGGAAGTAAGGTCGGCCTTTGGTGTGGGATGCAACGTGTGTCGACACCCTTGCGCCATCCCATCTTCCTAGCACGGCGGGCTGTGCTAGGGCGGCTGCTGCAGGTGCGGAAAACCTCAAACGACGAAAATAGTCCAATCTAATTGGGAGTTATTTGTTCGAGCCGTTTGGGGTTGAAACACTAGGGTTATGGAGTCGGAGTGCCCATTTGGTTTTTCAAGACATCGCCCAGTGGTTGGTTCGCCCTTCACGTGACCAGATGGCTGGCTTATTTTTTTACCAAAGAATCAGCATCGCCATACAACGTGGCAATGCTGCCAGCCTTTTGGGAACTTGTCCTATTAACAGCGATGCGGACGTATTTTTTGATGGCCTATGATTCTTTCCCGTCCTTTTTATATACATGTACATATTATTATTATTTTAAGTCTGTCAGCGTATCGATTATGTAAATACTGAACGATGTTGTTATGATTAAATAAATACAAAGTTTGAGAGTAAATAAATGAAAAAAAAAAATGCCGTGGTCAGAATGTTACAGTTTTTCGGTCTAACTCTCATTCGCCAAGTGTGCAGAAAAGAGGAGTAAGTGAGTTCCTTGACCGTTCTTCTCCATAAGTACCTACTACGCTTTAGAATGGGCAACTAGCTTCATCTTACTGACTGACCGACCTCTTGACAATTCAAAAGTGCCTGTAATTGCTTTATTTGAAATAAATGCTGAGTGTGAGTTTATAACGAACTTTGTTAAAAAAACAAAACAAAAAACTTAGGTATATACCTAAGTTTTTTGTTTTGTTTTTTTTAACAAAGTTATATGGTTTAGGAAGGAATGATATCATATGATATCATTCCTTCCTAAACCATATTTGAAGAAGTGCCCAGCGTTTATTTATTGAAACAGAAACATTCTCTTCTTACATCCGCAATCCACAAATGTGAAGTTATAGTCAGCATCCACCAAAGCTAACAGAATAATGCTTAAAGTGGTTTTGAATCTCAAGGCCCACACAGACCGACACACACCATCCGAAAAGGCTTGGTGTATGATGTATAGCTGTCTGTGGTCGTCGGCCGTGTGGGCTGGTGCGCGTGCGTCCGCAAAATCGCGCACCGTGAGAAGACCCTTGGTGCACGGTGCGTGGTCGGGCACGGTGCGGGCCAGTGCGCGTGCGCCCGCAATATTGCGCACCGTGGGAAGCCGCCTTTAGAAATCATTTGAAAAAAAATCCGTTAAAGTTGACCTAAGGATTAATCAAACGCAGTTTTCCAAGAATTATACGTTACTCATTTGACGTTGGGGAACTTTCTGTGTCCGGTATCACCATTAATAATCTGTCCAGCTAATCCCACGATCTTTGAACAACAAAAAATGGTTTCTTTATCTTATATCCTTATCAATTGTGGGCGTCAATAAAGTTAGGTATTATTAATGCCTAATTTTATTAAAAATAATAACCAGCTGCTGCTCGTGCCTTCACCCGCATGAACCCTATTTTTTTTTCTAAAATAAAGCCTATATTACTCCGTAGAACATCAGCTATCTGCCAGTGAAAGTCCGATCAAAACGTTTCGGAGATTGGCCGGAACAAACAGACAGACAACATTTTTTTTAATTGTAATTTTGTTATAAGTAGGTACGGTATATACTTTCATATGCATTTAATTGCTAAAAAAGCTATTATGTTAACATTACAATCACTTTAATTTTATTTATTTGTTTAAATAAATATAATTATATGAAGTAATTTTTTATCTAGTACCTGGGCGACCGAGCTCTGCTCTGGTGAAAATAGAGAATGCTCATTTAATAGTATAGGATAGTTCATACTAATCCATGTAGAGTACCTAATTATTCCATGCTGCCATGTCATTATTCTCATGTCATTATTCATTATCTTGTTCTAAACTTCGAGCTCTGCTCGGGTGAAAATACGGAGAAAACGAATTTTCCCAGATATGAGACCTAGCTAGATTGATTTTTCGCCCCCGTAAACCCCTATATTGCAACTTTCATCGAAATCGTTAGAGCCGATTTCGAGAACGTGAATAGAAATATATATACAAATATTGCTCGTTTAATAGTATAGAATAAGTTATCTTGGACATCACTGACCTCGGTGAATGACAAACATCGTGAGGGAAACCCGTGGGGTAATTGAATTGCACTCATAAAATGACAATTGATTGCAATATCTTTCATTGTCACTGTTCAGTCGGCCACAATCATTGCGTTATTTACGTTGTTGAGCTGACGAATTTTTCAAACCTATGAAGCAATGGATTCAACCATTTTGAAGGGAGCTAAATGACCCAACAGACCAGCGACCATCAGCGAGACAACTTTCTTTTAAAATCTCTACGCCCCTGAGTTACTTACTTACTTAGTTACTTATTCGACATAAGAATGTAAAGCGAGCGAACGAGAGGTCGAAAATGTTTACACCCCCTTGGATAGGTTAAATTTTCTTTTCACTCCTCTTGCTCAAAAAGGCCGTCATTATAAAGCTCTAGGGGAAAAAGTAATTTCTTTTTAATTTTTGTCTGTTCCAACGAGCCTTGAAAAACGAAAAAGTCTTCATTCTTAAATAGAATAATCATGATTATGGACTCGACTTATTACTGGTTCACAAAAAAAGAAGAACATTTTATTTTTGAAAATGGAACTAAATGCGGCTATCTCTTCGGTAGAATGCGTGCATTGCGTTGCGGCTACAGAAGAAATAAAAAAGGCATTGGCGAAATCTTTAGAATTTTTCTCTATTTACGAACTGAATTGTTGACCGTAATATAATTTACAACGGTGAAAATGTCATCATCTAGTGAGAACATCTTCACAGAGGACTGAAATTTAGTTGCCGGAAAAAATATCTCGTTAAATATCCAGAATTGTATAAATTGTACACTTAAATAAAATTATTTTATTTTCTCGCAATCGTAGTGAAAAGTAGAGTGTAACACATGTCGCTAAAACCCATTATAACTCGGTTTCTATTTACTCCCTCGCTAAAGCTCGGGAGTAAAACTACCTCGTTACAATGGGTTGTTTTAGCCCCTCGTATAACAATCTACTATTTGACCATTCATACAGAAAAAGGAGTTACTTTGTCGACTTATGCAGAAAAGTTAAAGAATCAAGATAATGTAGAATGGAAGAGCGTGCAAATTGAGCTCAAAAATTGTAGCACACTGCCTCGGATAGATTCGGTTTTCTTAAGTCCATTCATACAGAAGTAGGAAAACTTATCTTGTCTACTTATGCAGCAAATCTGAAACTTATTTTACAATACCTACCTACAAATTATGTAACGTTCGGGGTCTGAAATTCAGAACATAAAATTTTATATTATTTTAGCCGCCGCGCCCCCCTATTGTTCACTATACGCCTCCCGAGGGGGGCGCGCCCCACCGGTTGGGAATTTCTGAGTTAAAAGAACCCATGACTACCTAGGATCTAATAAAATGTTTTCCTACACTGTTTTTGAAGCAAGTGATAAATTATACACTTACGCAAATGAATCCGAAAGTCAGAGATGCGTGCCTTGGGTTCGAACTCGATACCTATGACTTCTGCCGGGGTTGCGAATAAAACCGAATGGGAATGGCCCCTGGTAACATGGCAACTGAAGGAACACGGGTGGGTTTTAGTCAGCAAGGGACATGCCCTCCCGCTCCGCCCAGAGCGGGAGTAGTTATTTGATAATTTCCCACCCAAAGAAAAAAGACCTATGACTTGGCAGTCTGATGGTCACACCAGTAGGCTATCACTGCTCAAGTAGAACAATAATAGCTGGTATTATTACTGTTCTCTCTTATTATATTGTTGTTCGTTGTTCAGAATCTTTAATAAGTTACGAAATTAGACGACGACTCTAAAATGAATAACTATCCATTTTTTTTTTTTTTTTTCTTGGGTGGGAAATTATCAAATAACTTCTCCCGCTCTGGGCGGAGCGGGAGGGCGTGTCAGACTCTTACTGACTAAAACCCACCCGTGTTCCTTCGGTTGCCCTGTTGCCGGGGGCCACGATTTCCCGATCGGTTTTCTTCGAACCCCCGGCAGGCATTGGCCCTAGCGGACCCCGTCAAGTCTGCTGACATCTCTTTGAGGCGCGCGTGGAACACAACGCGCCGTCGACCCAGGCTTGGTCCTTATCGGACGGCGAGCTACCCATTGCTCACCGTCCGCAAGCCCGCGCCTACGGTGGCCGGAAATCGGCTCGCGATTCCCGCCCCGGGCGTCTCCTCCTGCGGCGGTTAGGGGCGTGAGGGCGCGAAATTTGCCTCTCCCTCACGCGTTCCGCCTCCTCCTTCGCGAGCATTACCGCTTCGCAGAAGGAGGTGATGGCCTGCCATTTCCTCTCGCTCCGTACCATGGCCTGAACCAGGCCGAATGGCCAGGGTGAATGCGGCGACGCATGAATTGTCCATACAAACGTAATACATAAATCATTTGCAGTTTGAGCATATTTCCACCATGTAATGTTGATATTCGGATTGAGACAGTATTTATCTAGGCTCCTACGTCTTTTTATTTCCAAAAACTTACCTTTAAATGAAGTGTAAGCGAATTGCATTTCGTACATTTTTACAGCGTAAATGACATGTTTTCATATTGTTTTTTCTGTATTATAAACAACAATATTTGTAATATTGTTTCCGCAGAAGCATAGTTTATGTTATTAAGTTACAAATTATCGAAAAAAATATGGAAATAGATTAAGTTTTCATTCATAATTTTTTGTATTACGGAACACATCCAAATTTATCATAAATTTTCGAAAGCTAGTAGTAGTGCTATCGCGTCAAGCAATAATTGTCAATGTGTGCGTGATAGTATTGCTCACTGTAGGTGTATATCGCTCCGACAGATATTCACACTAGTGCAACGTGCTTGGAATTGAATTTTGCAAAGATCTCGATTTGTAGTTGCGAGTCGTGTCGCCGGCCTCTTAAGTGTTTTCTATGGACAAGCAATCTTAGCATATACTTAAACGTATATACCAAGTATGAAGATTATTCGCCAAACATTTCTAATCACTCAGAGCAAAATTGCCAAAGCTGACGTCACGTGGCGACAAGAGGTACCTACCACGAAACAAGAAGCTACAGTAAACCCACTTCTTCTTCTTTTTCGTCGGTATCGATGATTGCATTTATATGTTTTAAAAATCAACTTCGACCAGAATTCGGCAATTTGGACAGCGTTATCGTTGGCCTCGCAAAGGTCCATAAACCACTTCCTAGTAATGAACACGATCATCGCTAGTATCCTATTCTCTCCCTAATTATGAATGTTGGAGAAATTAAAAGAATCGTTTCTAGATAATGTGTCAAATTGACACAGTGTTACGGCCCCGCCGCCGCTAGGTGGCGTACGGTGGGACTTATTGTTGCCATGCCGTTGTGCCAGCCTGTACTCTTCGCACCGGGAACGCCAAGAGTTTTTGAAAAAAGAAAACAATCATCAGACATCGCATGGCGGACGTATCGCTTTTTCAGATCTTCAGATTTATACATATACATACATAACATCACGCCTTGTTTCCCCGAAGGGTTGGACATAGGTGTAGGTACACCCACATTTCGCCAGTTATGTTTAAGTACCATGTAATAGGGGGCGAGCCTATTGCCATCATCCGGGCACAAATCCAGACTCCGGGCTGCTACTGAGAAATTCCAGATAGAAAAACCCAATAAAACAAAACAAATTTATTGAATAAAACGGATTTATTAAACACCAAGCTTAATGTTAATTATTTTCGAAGCCTTTTTCCGGTAATAACCGGAACATACAGAAAGATTGAACTTGCTTCTATAAAGGTTATACAGTTATCTAAAAGAGCGATTGTTGCTCCTACTCAATCTCCTACTGGTGTTTTATAGCCATCATCATCTGCCTAGCCTTTTCCCAACTATGTTGGGGTCGGCTTCCAGTCTAACCGGATGCAGCTAAATACCAGTATTTTACATGGAGCGACTGCCTATCTGACCTCCACAACCTAGTGACTAGGTAACACGATACCCCTTGGTAAGACTGGTTGTCAGACTTTTTGGGCTTCTAACTACCCATAACAACTGTCAAAGATCTACAAATGACAGCCGGGACCAACGGCTTAACGTGCTTTCCGAGGCACGGAGGGGACTTGGTATGTAAAGATGGTCACCCATCCACGGACCAACCGCGGCAAGCGTAGCTTAACCTGATCGATCGACCCGTGCAGTTGTTATTACTTAGCCACAAGCCCCTCCTTGTTTTATAGCCATGCTGACTATAAATACTCGTGACCTACGACTGAACTTACTTTCCTTAAACTCCCCTTGAGTCAACAAGTTTCTTAAGATGGGTCGTTATTGTCCATCAACTTTTAAGGAAGATTTCTTTGATCATAACCGTAAAGTATCCTCAAGTTCCCGATGACCCATTGAAACACAAACTTTGTGCCGTGCATTGTATGAAATGGTCCTTCTGTGCCCTAGTTTCTCGTAGTACATAGTTGTCCTAATTCGCTAACCAATATGACGTAACTCCGGCCGCAGCCGAATGGGGTCGAGCTTTGCGCACGCGTCGATTCTCTATCGAAATGTGTTCGAGTGTTATAATTGCGATTTAAATTGTATAACGTGTTAAATCACAGGTTGCTTGAATGGAGTTGCGTGTTTAAAGGTATTCAAAGGGATTTGTTCGGAATTCTTGGTTTATTGCGGAATTTTAGTACCTATCGTAATCGATACTGAAGCAGGTGGTCACGAGGATTTAGAATACTAGTGAGAGGATTTATGAGATTTGAAAAATGATTTGTTGGAAACACCGGGGTGATAGGGAAGGCAAGAGACGTTGCCCAGCAATATATAAGTACCTGGGCGACCGAGCTCTGCTCTGGTGAAAATAGAGAATGCTCATTTGATAGTAGGTATAGGAAAATAAGTTCCCATAATTTCATGCTGCCATTATAGTAGGTACTTATTAATTCCATGCTGCCATGTCATTATTCTAAGGTAGCAGTCTTGTTCTAAACTTTGAGAATGTTCATTTAATAGTAAGTATAGGAAAGTAAGTACATACTAATTTTATGCTGCCATGATAGTAGGTACTTATTATCCCCTAAACTTTGAACGACCGAGCTCTGCTCGGGTGAAAATACGGAGAAAACGAATTTTCCCAGATATGAGACCTAGCTTAGATCGATTTTTCGGCCCGTAAACCCCGGCTATAATGCAGCTTTCATCGAAATCGGTAGAACCGTTTTTAGTATAGGATATAAAGGTTCTTGAAAAAGTCAGATGGTGATTTTTCACATTTTTTATTTGACCAACAAACTGGTACCTACCTTACTTTGGTTATTTGAAACTAGGTAGACATCCACAGTATTTTTTTTTTATAAACTACTTCTGGATAAAATCTCAAAGGACATAATCAGCTTATAATGTTCTCACTACTGGGACACAGGCTTCCTCTCTGTGAAAGGGAGTGGGCCGTAATCCACCACGCTGGTTGGTAGATATCACACGTCTTCGAATATTTGGTACTAGAACATGTCGGTTTCCTCACGATGTTTTCCTTCACCGGTTTGTGAGTAGTAATGATGAAATAATTTACAAAAAGTAAAGCGCTTGTCAGGGTTCGAACCTACGACCTGCTTGTAAGTCGCGGCCGTTACCACTGGGCCACCACAAAGGTACGTAAAATCGCACGATGCAGTCGTTGCTAGGTTTTCATATTATTATTTTGTAGCTGCTGCTGGAAAAGCCCAAACCTTTTAAACCACATAACCAAAAAGACGAAAATTATTCCACCAAACAACATTGCCAAACATTCCATGCATAAACAGTTTCACCCGACCACAGTAATGTTCTCGACAAACAAAAACGTAAAAGGTAAAATTGCTTAAACAGTCAACGAAAAAAAAAAACGTCGAAAATTAATGTTTATAAAAAGTAAATTGAGACGCATTTCTTGCGAATGGGTACGTTTGAAAGTCAGTGTGTTTGTTACGGCCAAAGACCTAAGTTAATTAGAGTTAGGGCGAGCAAGGTTACTGTGACAGACGGACATACTGTAGTCTGTGGGTACACGCTTTCGAAGATTATGTGGCTTTAAAAGTATTATGGAATTGGAGTTGTTAGTTTCTCATTTGCATGACACTGTACTAGAAAGAAAGAAAGAAAGAAAGAAAGAAAAAAATGAAACAAAAAAAGAAAGAATAAAGAAAAATTGTTTATTCTGCAAAAACAAAACGCACATTACAAAAAAAAAACATACTCATTATGTTTACTAGATGAGTGTGTGACCACATGTACTTAAAAACATAAACGAGATATTATCATTATCATTTCAGCCGAAAGACGTTCACTGCTGGACATAAGCCTCCCCCAATCACGGTCAACGCGACCAACAAGTAGATATACAACCCCTAATTTCACAAAAGATAAAAATTTGTACGAGAAGTTGGTTTAAATCCAAACAAATAACACCACGGGAAGCTTTCATTATCATCATAATTTCAGCCGATAGATGTCCACTGCTGGACATAGGCCTCCTCCAAGCATCGCCACTTCGATCAGTTTTGTGTTTCTCTCATCCAGCGGATTCCTGTGGCCTTGACAAGGTCATCAGTCCACCTTGTGGGAGCCCTTCCAACGCTACGTCACACGGTACGTGATCGTCATTCCAGAACCTTTCGGCAAGCATTAAATAGTGTTAATTGAACCTCATCATGAACTGCATCAGTATGTCTCACGTACCTAGTTTATATAGTATCAAACAACATGACAATGTCCACGGCAAGATTAAACGTCGTGTTTGGTAATAAATCTTGATCGCAAGCCGGCTAACCCTGCCCTTACGAGTGCTATATCATTTGATTACATTTTCCTCAATTAATCCAACACTTGTAACATATAACTGCTCACAACTGTGCGATCTGTATCTAGGAATGTCTTCCTATGTATTGTATAAGTTGCAGTACCCATTCAAATTCAAATTCAAATAATTTATTTTCTCTTCACAAACAATGGTATCTTATAATTTAGACAGACTTGAAAAACTGTGACAATAGTTTGTGAGAGACTGGTGTCTGCACTAGGAATACCTGTATCGCAGATCACCAGGGTCCCACCACACGGTATGTAACCATAATCAATTAGTAAATGTGTGAAGGGATAGGGCATAACATAACATATAGACTCAGAGATTTAAACAATATAAAACAAAAAAAAAAATGCTTGAACTATAATGTGTCGGGAAGTTAGAGGGATGGACTATTTTGGATGAGTTAATAATTCCTCAGTTGCATTATAATCCAAACTAAGAAGCCATTCAACCAGAGCACTCTTACAAGCCTTTTTTGTAAGGTGATAGATCGTGGTAATACGATTTATTTTATTATATAAATGGGAACCTAAGAAAGTATAAAATCTTTGAGAGAAGCTCGTTCTGAGGCCTTTAGCAGTTTTGCAGACTGAGTATTTTCTGCGTTTTCCTGAGATAGAGAGGGGATTAAATATTATGGATATCCATTATCTTCCTATACAGTGCGAGCATAGACAGTGATAGACATTATCGAACAACTATGTAGCTAAAGATGCTCAATAGGTACGTATATTTGCAGTTCATGTCACCGCTGCCTTCGTGATTGAACAGGAACGGAGAAAGTGGAAAACAGCAGAACTTATACCTACTGGTGGCGGTGTCAACAGTTCCTTATAAAATGAAGACCAAGTGACAACCATGGCTTACCGTGTAAAGATCCTTTCCTAAAAGATCTCACCACACACAACACACACACACGATCACATTACAACGATCACATTTATTATAGTAAATTAAATAGAAACTAGATTACCTTGGAAAAAAGCAATGAAAAATGTGTCAAGCAAATGAACTTTGTATAATCCGTACCTTATAAATATATTATCAACTCATTTCACACATCCGAATCTTATCATTTTTTTTATATCTGCACGTGTCCTAAACACGAAAGGCAAACGCAAAGAAAACAACCTCAAAGGAAAGACCGTGACGATTGCGACAGACGGATGAAAAAAATGACAAGAGCAAATAATCTAACAGTAACTATTAACAGTACCCTTCGCTCTATTTACAAATGAGGGGAAGACATGCTGACCTATATCCTGTGGAGCATAAAGACCCACTGTCCTAACACACACACAAACACATGCACCATCACTTTTCGCACACACACTAACTCATCATTGTGAATCAGGATGAGTATGTGTTGTGTGTGGCGTTAGAAGATGTGTTTGTGTGTGTGCGTCTTAGAATGACATGTGTGTTTCGTGTACTAACTGTGTGTAGTGCAGTTGTAATTATTTTCCAGTATGTTTTGATGGTTTCTGTTTGGTAGTTTAAAGCCGTTTATGGGAAAAAGCCGACCTACTTTAGCTTCTTCTGAGCCTATAGAGGGCAATTTAACTGTGTCAACCCAGAATATAATAATGATATTGGTGAGCTATATGAAATAATATAGCATTTCAACTTATGACTTTAATGCGCAGACCTAGAGAAGACTGTATCACTTTAAGACTCCCACAGACAGACGCAACGCGACGGTGCGACTAGATTCTGCTAGAATAATTTCCAAGAAGTTTTCACAAAAATTGTTTTACTACAGTCGCGTCACACCTGTCTGCGTTAGTCTTTATGGAAACCAATAATAACAATACCTAAAGTTGGTTTGTGGTCTTTACTAGCACTTTTTCTGAATGTCAAGTTCTAGTAAGAAAATTATTAAAATATTATCGTTATTCGAATCTAATTTCATAGTCTCTATCAACCAATTTCTGCATGTTTGCACGAATATCTCTCGAGTCTCTTTGTTTTTTTAGCTCAGTTGATTTATCTAATTGACTCTATTTGTGAGTAAATTGGATATTCGAGGACTTTCAAAATACGATCATTATAATTTCAAATCCAAGATTTGTCTAATGAAATGAAACCTGTTTGTGCCTAACTTTGACCATCTATCTACACAAAACTAGGCCTAATAACTGACATTTGCATTTAAATGGTACATACAACTAAAATATACGCCATTATTCAAAGACATGCAACATTGTATGAACTAAAATATTTAAATTCACTAGTACGAAACTTGCTTAGAAAATAGGCCTTTTGACCCGATTTAGTTTAGGTATAATAGTTGAGTACTTGGGCGATCGAGCTCTGCTCTGGTGAAAATAGAGAATGCTCATTTAATAGTATAGGAAAGTTCATACTAATCCATGTATAGTACCTACTTATTCCATACTGCCATGATAGTAGGTACTTAC
Source organism: Agrochola lychnidis (assembly GCA_963680765.1). NCBI lineage: Eukaryota > Metazoa > Arthropoda > Insecta > Lepidoptera > Noctuidae > Agrochola > Agrochola lychnidis. The sequence goes on along the minus strand of OY796849.1, from coordinate 6,334,078 downwards.
TAATTCCATGCTGCCATGTCATTATTCTCATGTCATTATTCATTATCTTGTTCTAAACTTTGGGCGACCGATCTCTACTCGGGTGAAAATACGGAGGAAACGAATTTTGCCAGATATGAGACCTAGCTAGATCGATTTTTCGCTCCCGTAAACCCCTATATTAGTGCACCCCCCCCCCCCCCCCCCCGCCGTACCCCTGTATTATTATTAGTGTAATGGTTAACAATCTGAGCTATGCAGACGATATGGTGCTGCTGAGCCCATCAATCAGTGCACTTCGAAAATTGCTTGTTGTGTGTGAGTCTTATGCGGCGACGCATGGGCTTACATACAACGTCAAGAAATCGCAGATGGTGATTTTTAAGTGCAAACATGCATCGTTAGGTAAAGTTCCTCCAGTGACTATAAGCGGAACACCTTTGCAGCGTGTTGCTCAGGTTAAGTACCTAGGACATTTGGTCACGGAGGACTTATCTGATGATGCAGATTTGGACAGGGAGCGTAGGGCGTTGGCGGTTCGGTGCAATATGTTAGCCCGCAGGTTTGCACGTTGTAGTGGGGATGTGAAGGTGTATCTTTTTAAGGCCTACTGCCAAACCTTCTACACGTGCAGCTTGTGGGTGAAGTATACGCAGAGGGCCTACAACGTCCTGCGCGTTCAATATAATAATGGGTTCAGGATGTTGATGGGGCTTCCACGCTTCTGTAGCGCTTCGCAGATGTTCGCGGAAGCCCGTGTTGATGATTTTCATGCCTTAATGAGAAAGCGGGCGGCGTCAATAATGGGTAGGTTGCGCGGAAGCTCCAACAGCATCCTGAAAACATTGGTCGACAAGGTGGACAACCCCTTTATTAGGCACTGGATGCGGAGGCACGTGCCAACATGTGTTGAGCCACGTAGTTATTAGTTGTTTGGTTAGTTTGTAAGTTTTACTAACATAGTTTCTAAGTCTTTGTTACTAATACTATATGGATTGTATGTACCTTTATGTGTGATCCGCAATAAATGAAAATATATATATATAACTTTCATCGAAATCGTTAGAGCCGTTTTCGAAAACGTGAGTACAAATACAAATATATATACTATACAAATATTGCTCGTTTAATAGTATCGGATATGATTCCATTATACTTTTCTTAAAACCTACTTTTATAATGTCACCCTTCTAAATTCAATCGTATCGATTTCCAATAAGAAACACGAATAAGAATATAAAAAATAGAAATCTTGTTTTTATTTCCAAACCTTTTATTTGCATACATTTACATTTTCCATTAAAAGTTGACATTTTACTTATAATTGTTTAATAGCACTAATTTAGGATCGAATTGGATTTCTATTCAATCTGACCCAACATATTTCAACGATCAAAGAATTTTGCAATGAAAGGTGGTAAAGCAATCAAATATTTCAAACTAAAACTCAAAACATTTATTTTAGTTAAACCATTTACAGGCACTTTTGAATTGTCAAAGAGTCGGTCAGTTAGAAAGTTGAAGCTAGTTGCCCATTCCAAAACGTAGATCTCTTTGAAGAAGAACGGGCAAGAAACTCCAAGGACACTCTTTTAAATATAGATATTACAAAATCCTGGGTACAATATTCTTGTTGCTTCTATAAGTGAGAACAATGTACAAAAAATAATCAAAAGCAATTGATAATATAAGATTGAAAATAAGCCCTGGAGATGAAGAAATGACCAGTTTCAACTGACGGCGCCCGTTCACGAACATGACGCGTGGATCAACACCATCCAGCTCAACCATTTTGTAGGGAACCGAATGATCCATTTTAATGATAATATCCATCCTGTTACTACTCAGCAGGCAATCCCTGCCGCTTCTCCTCTTTCCTTTCTCCTCCCGACATCACATAATACTCCTGCGGGGTAATTACGTACCACACTGAAATTGTTTTTTGAAGCGAAAACTTCTTTATGTGCGTTGGACATTTTAGAAATGGGAAAAAACAATTGAACTCGCGACACCGTTACCGACACCTCATTTTTGTAAACGCGATTGTGCTCTTTATTTATATTACATTACGGATCAATGTTCTATGCAAGTATTTTTACTTTAAAGGTTTTGGACATCGATTTACATCAAGTTTTGGAAGTTTTTTTTTTTTGTCAATCTGAAAGCATTTATTTCAATTAAACCATTTACGGGCACTTTTGAATTGTCAAAGAGTCGGTCAGTTAGTCAGAAAGTTGAAGCTAGTTGCCCATTCCAAAACGTGTAAACGCGATTGTGCTCTTTATTTAGATAAGGTTACGGACCAATGTTTTATACAAGTATTTATCTTCCACAGGCAATCTTATTCAAGTTTTTACTTCTGTTGGCACTCCCGGAGTGCCATTGTTTTATTTTTCTTCTTTGATTTATGTTTTTGTTTTCTCTTCTACGGTTACACACGTTGTCTACATCTCTTTTTATATACTTTCCTGTCGCAGGTATGCTGGAAGAGATTTCTTTAGAAATAAGCATTACCTTTGTACGTATTTTTCTGTTCCTTTCTTCTTGTCTGTTTATTAAATGGTTAAATAAATAAGTAAACTGACAATTGATCGCAATTCCTTTCATTTTGACAGTTCAACCATGTTCATTGCATTATTTACGTTGTTGTGGACACGATTTTTCAAACCTATGAAGCAATGGATTAGAAATTTCCTTCAAAGCCCTCGGATTGTGATTTAAAGTGTGTTACGCAATTAGAGTGCTGAGTCCTCTTTATTTTTGTGTGTCAGTACATAATAATATAATATCTACACTAATATTATAAAAAGAAAAGATTTGTATTTTTATTTTGTAATGAGTAAACTCAAAAGCTACACGAACGATTTTAAAATTCTTTCAATAGTAGAATACTATGTAACGAAATATATGATAACGAAATTAAAAGGAAAACTATCACAGCTAAGTAGGCTCTACAAGTTAACGAGTAATAATCGACCAACTTATATTTGTTGCAAGTGCAAAAAACATTTGCAAAAGCATGTTTTCCTATACATTCCCTATGGGAGAACATGTTTTTCAACTACAAAGTTAAGTTTGTTTTTGGGATAAATTCATCCCAACTATGGAACATTGTTCGTGGTCCGACACGCACTTGGCCAGTTTTTAAATAATTAAACTCCATTTGAAATAAGATTAGACATTTAACTAAACCTTTTTTACAGTCCGTTCAACCGATTTTGACTTCTATTGCGTTGGTGGCATGACAAATGGCAGCTGCAGTAAACAGTTGGTTTGTAACCACTTTTTTTGCTTTTAATGCCATCCTTATGCCTACGCAATAGAAGTCAAAATCGGTTGAACGGACTGTAAAAAGGTTTGTTTAAATGTCTAATCTTATTTCAAACGGAGTATAGGTACATTAAATCAAAAAGTTTACGTGTACCTACGTGCCTTCAATATTGGAACGCGATCGATATTTTAAATCAAGAACTGTCAGTTGTCACTTCAGTTGTCACTACTATCACTGAGTAAAATAGGCTATAATTTATAAAATTTGTTAGAGCTAAATAAATACATTTTCTCTTTTTCTTTCTTTCCTTGGGGCTCCGTCTATGGACAATGGAGGTTTACATCGTACTCCTATAGACCAATCCCCACTGTGATCTTGCTGTTTCCATGAGTCGGGAGCGCAGGATTCGCACCAATGCTCACTGAACTATAAAACAAGAAATTGTACAAATAATTAATGAATGAGATTATGTGGTGTAGTGACCATGACATGCATTATGCATTACTTTTAACACGTACCAATTATAGGTACCATCGGGGTACCGCATATCTAAGCATTTTGAAAACAAAATCCCGTGCACAAGACCCTTTTTTTTCGTAGGTAAGCGATACTATATCGGCCGAGCGCTGCAAGCAAGAATAGTCCTTATAGTGTATAGATATGCGTTTCTTCGATAGTACCTTCCTGCTTTTCCGGAGAAAATTCGGAATAGGTAAATTATTCTTGAAAATGTATGATACTAATTTTTTTTAAGCTATTGCATAGCTTTTTGTTCGCGGGCTTTGAGCGCGGCGACCGAATCAAGAAATTCCGTAACGAAAAAAACCTAACACCCCCATTCCGCCTACCATGTAATGACGGATGATGACATAAAACAAAAATTACATTCCCATGACAACATCACGTTGTCATGGCAACTATCATCCGTCATCATCCCAAGTGTAGCATTGACAAATAGGAAGCATGGAGGTTACAAATGCTATGCAATAGCTTTACCGCGGCAGTCCCCGAATGCCACACGATTTTTTTTTTTTAACTGGTGTCAATTCTATTCTAATCTATTTAAATGTTTATATTGTTTTCTTTACATTCAAAAATGCCTTTTTAGGTGCTTAATTAAAATAAATGATTTGACTTTGAATCAATAATTTGCTTCTCTCTAAACATTTTATAAACCGCAAAACAGAAAAAAGTAAAAAATATATAAAAGGCTTCTCCTTCACCAAAACAACCGAGATCTCCAGGTACAATGCCCTAGTTTAACATCCCGTACAAAATACAATAAAAAGTAGAATATAAAGGACATTGGTTCAACGTCTCCTTAATTGTGATAAAGAGCAATCGAAGATCACTCTCCTGACCTTGGACAACAGCCTTTTTCTTAACATAGGCTATCCACAAAACTTATTTATGTATTAAAATTGATGGCTATGTGAACAAAAGGTTCTTTATTTAGTACATGAAATCGGTCATAAGTGTTTTTTTTTTTTTGGAATATTTCTTTTGTGTTACGTTTTGTTGAGGTGTTAGAAAGTACGAAAACGTTTTGGTTTTTAGCGTTTCTTAGAAGGCAATTCGGTAATTTTTCGTTATATCATAAAGCATTTGAGAAAATTAAGAAAGTTTATAATTTAAAACTTTTTTATAAAAAACAAACCGACTTCCAAACTACAAAGTGAAAAATAACTTTAATTTCGGAAGTCGGTGTCTTTGGATCAGATCAGTATTTTAGTTTTTTGACACCGACTTCCGAAATTAAAGTTATTTTTCACTTTGTAGTTTGGAAGTCGGTAGTGTTTTTTATAAAAAAGTTTTTTTTTTTTTTTCACTTTTTAGTGGGTTGGTTTGTAATTTGTCTAAGTTACAATAGCCTTATGTCAACTGTTCATCAAAAATACCCAAATCGCTATAGATATGCGTTTAATATTTGAAGAGTTCCCTCGATTTCTGATCAGATCATGACCAAATGAAAATGGGACCAACTTGAAAGTACACCCTTTCAAACAAAAAAAGAATTTTTCAAATCGGTCCAGCCGTCTTCGAGTAATCGTGGAACATACATAAAAAAAAAAATATCCCGACGAATTGAGAACCTCCTCCTTTTTTTTGAAGTCGGTTAAAAAGAGTGTCCATGAAGTTTCTTCTCAGGTACCATGTACTAGGTACCTACGTAGTAGGTAGCTACTACGCACTGGAATGTCCAACTAGCTTCATATTTCTGACTGACAGACTTCTTGACAATTCAAAAGTGCCTTTAAATGGTTTAATTGAAATAAATGGTTTAGAGTTTGACTTGATCATATAAATCATGACAGGCTAATCAGCAAATTTACAAGTCTTATCAGCCGGATCGTCACCAACAGCTGGCCTCCACCCGGTCAATAGATTGTTCTCGACTGATTGCTGACGATGATGGCCGTTGCAGATGGATGGTAGCATAAGTTTGGCTTTCGATATGGTGATAATTTTTAGTGAGTAAGCAAACCATTCTTAATAATCAAAATATTATCTACACGAATAAGATGAGGGTATACTATATTCCAAAATGGTAATGCAAACTCCAAATACAAACCTCAAAGCTATTCAAAATCAACGAGAATCCATATTTCTAAATCCTTGAACCGAAACTCTAACAAATAAACACAATACAATTCGTATACCTAAATCATATAAAATGTAAAATTTTTGCTAAAAATCCAAAATGCATTCGGTTCGACCTGTATTTCTCTCAACCCACACGTGTTGCGCAAGGTATTGTCTAAACCATTGTTGTTATTATACAAAAGCATACTTTTTCAATCGTTTATAAAAACAATTCTAAACATGAGAACGCTTTTACTTTCTTCAACGTTTTTTGTTGCTCCATTGCGGGGCATCGTTGCTGCTCACTTTTGTTCCCACCGCTGGAACACAGGCCTCCTCTTAGTGAGAGGCAGTGGGGCCGCAGTCCGCTACGCGGGCCCAGTGCGGGTTGGTAGATGTCACGTCTTCGAATTTTTGGTTCTAGGACATGCCGGTTTCTTCACGATGTTTTTCTTCACCGTTTTGAGAGTAGTGGTGATTAAATAATTTACAGAAAGTAAAGCGCCTGTCTGGGTTAGAACCTACGACCTACAACTCGTAAGTCGCAGACTTTAAAACTGGGCCACCACTGCTATCACAAATATATCACTAACGATATATTCCAACCAATCAAGAACCACGGTAACCGACATAGCTCGAAGAATTGCCAAACTCAAATGGGAATGGGCAGGGCATATTGCTCGCAGAAGATAGCCGATGGGGCTGAAAGGTTCTAGAGTGGCGACCGCGTACCGGAAGGCGTAGCATTGGAAGGCCTCCCACAAGCTGGACCGATAGCCTTGTGCCTTTCAAGGTTATCCGTTATAGGCTATCGCAGAAATCAGCTAGATACGGGAAGCAAAAACCCGGTCGAAATGGCGATGCTTGGGGGAGGGAGCCCTATGTTCAGCAGTGAACGTCTTTCGACTGAAATGATGATGACCTGATATTCTATTAAGATATTTAACTAAATGGCATATAAAAGATTGCTAAAAATCTGCATGACATAAATCACACCTAAATGGTTTTAAAATAGAGTTTTTCTTCAAATATAATGCATATAAAACTAAACTACCTAATATTAAATATAAATTTAGACTGCCTAGTTGGTTTAGTAGTCGTAAGCGCTACTAATAAGCATGAGGGACGGGGTTCGATTCCTGGGTCGGGCAAAGTGGTATTGAGTTTTTCTATCTAGAATTTCTCAGTTGCAGCTCAGAGTCTGGATTTGTGCCTGGTTGATGGCAATAGGCTCGCCCTCTCTTACATGGAACTTAAACATAATTGGCGAATTGTGGGTGTACTTTATGGATCTGCACATGTGCCTAACCCTTCAGGGTTTACAGCTGTGTGTTTATAAATGTATACATACATACACATATATAAACTCACGCCTTCTTCCCATGGGGGTAGGCAGAAACTACAGAACGCCACCTGCTACGATCCTTACATACTCCTTTTGCCTCGTTTACGTTTATACATCTGGTCATACACGCACGCCGGTTGCGAGTACTACATACCTGGCCTTTCTGAAGAACATCACAAATAAGGTCAGTATATGTCCTCCTAGGGCGTCCCCGACCGGCCTTTCTCTTTACAAATGTATGATACTTTACTAATATTGATTTTATGTTATTTGAGGATATCTAGTTAAAATTAACTTCAGATGCCACTTAAATTAGATTGCGTTGTTAAAATATGAAGTAAAGTAAATAATGATTCATTTCTACACAAAGAGCCTTGACCAGGATTGGCGTTTAGATTATTTTTACTTGTCTTAAAATCACGCTTACGTAATATTATCACAACAGTTTGAATTTTCTAAATATACCATAATCATTCTCTTTGTTGCAGTACTACTACTGAACCACAACGATTCCCAACATTTACTTAAAGCATATTGCATCGTTACCTGCACGCATTCCCACACTTCATCTCATATTCTGTCTCCTGTCCCTTTCACATGCACTACTGTTTATATTGCCGTCTCATTTTAGCAAAATATCCACTCACGATTCGACGTCATCTTTCACTCTCACTATCGATAACAGTATATGTAAAAATGTCAGAAGCAATTTAATTACTTAACAGAAACAATGAATGAATTTTGTTCGGGATTTGAAACTGCAGTTATAGTTAGTTAGAGTGATTCTAAAAATTAAAAGACGTTTTCAGTAAAAGGATGTTTGGTTTCCATTTAGTATTTTTTATCATTGATAACTATGTTCTTTTAAATTACCTGTAGCGAGAGCTACCTATCGAATTTACTCTCATTGATTTTAAAATCGTAAGTAGGTAATTTAAAATATTAAAAGTCTTATAAATACTTCTGCTATTTTATGGTTGAATATTCTTCTAAACGGAGTAGGTATTAAACTCATAAAAAATGCACACTCATAATTCTTATCACTCAGTCTGTCAAAGCCAATAAATACAAAGAATATGATTAACTGACTAAATTCTTTCATATACTATGTGTGACGTAAATCCGTTCAGCTGGATGAGCGCGCGCACTTTCTTCAAACGAGACAGCGATAAAATTTTCTTTAGGTTGGAAAGAGACGGGGTTAGAAAACAATGACGCTTGAGTTTTTTCCCGTGCAATGATACTCTGGCGTAACATCACTTTCTTTCAATTTTTAGGAGTCCGTAATTGTATGGGTCAATTGAAGCATTGTTTTGATTGCAAAATGTGCAATTTGGGCACATTGGCGTCAGATAGGAACGAAAATAGCGTACATTTTTGTGTAATTGCTGCGTATTTTAATCAGCAATTTGACTGTAAAGAAGCAAAATCTACTTTTATGTAAAGTATAAAATGTATAACGAGGGCCACCTAACTAGTGTCAATTATTTGTATGTAGCACATAATATTTATGTAGAAGCAACGGTTGGCTCCACATCCTTCCTTGGCGATAAGGACTTGTGGTTCATAATATAAATAATATCCCAATGGAACAAATCATTTATATCATCTGCCTCGCCTTTTCCCAACAATGTTGAGGTCAGCTTCCAGTCTAACCGGATGCAGACCTATCTGACCTCCCCCCCCCCCTGATAACCCTCGATCCCCCTCAGGCTTCTGACTACTCATAAAATCCATTCAAAAAACAAATGAAAACGAGAACACTTCAACCTTATCCCCTATTCTAACTTGGCCGCTTTTTTCTTTGCTATCGTGTGCGATCCGTTGACTCCAATTAATTGGTGATAGAGTGAGAGTTTGGTGTCATTGTGCATGCGCCACTTTCGACTCCAATGACTGATGATCGATAGTTTTTCTCCATTTAAACTGTCATGCTTGGAATGACGCGAGTGAAAATTGTTTAACTCCTTTGTTCTGCAGTTTGTTAATGCTTTCTCTTTACGGGCGTGGTTTGGAGTTTTATTATTGTTAATCAGGTGGTTGGTTGTTTTAGGTAGGTACCTAATTAAAATTATAAATTGGATGAACACAAATAAAAAATTGGAGATATAGAAATGGAGAAGTACTTTGACGCCTTAGTGTCCATTTTTTTTTTTTGATATAATAAATTAAAAGAAATGAAACTGCCTTATCAGAAGGCTAAAAGTCACCCAAAGGGCAATGGAGAGGGCTGTGCTTGGGAGTTTCCCTACGTGATCGAATCAGAAATGAAGAGATCCGCAGGAACCAAGGTAACCGACATAGCCTGGAGAATTGCCAAACTTAAGTGGCAATGGGCAGGGCACATTACTCGCAGAACAAATGACCGATGGGGACGAAAGGTTCTGGAGTGGCGACTGCGTACCGGAAGGCGTAGCATTGGAAGGTATCCCACAAGATGGACCCATGACCTTGTGAAGGCCGCAGGAATCCGCTGGATGCGGGAAGCACAGAATCAGTCGAAGTGGTTGTGCTTGGGGGAGGCCTATGTCCAGCAGTGGACGTCTTTCGGCTGAAATGAATGAATTAATGAAACTGTTTATTCTGTTAATAGGATATCGGAATCACTTCTACACGTCATATAAAAAAATAAGCTAGGTGGAGTCTGCCAACCCGCACTGGGCCCGCGTGGTGGATTATAGCCCACTCCCTCTCATAGAGAGGAGACCTGTGTCCCAGCAATGGGAATATTATAGGCCGACTATACTAGGTGGAGTCAAAATGTCCAATCTGAATACCCCTGATAAGAAATGGCGAAACTAACTCTGGGTCAAACCGTCTTTTTTAAATTCCAGTTTATCTTGGTCAGATCATGTGAGGACCATGTAGATTAGTGTTTGAAATGGTCTTATGAGGAAAAAACCACACAATGTATGTAGTTAGTTATTCAATTGCCCTGTTACCTGTGCACTTGATGACCTTATGACTGTGTCAGTAAGTGCAGTTCGCGAAGCTGAATTTTGGGCCCAAAATGTTATATGAACTTTCTGCCATCGATATGTTAAGAAGAAAATTCAATTGGGTAGTATAGGTATATAATATGTAGTTATTTATAACAAAGTGGTAATTAAATCAATCAATCTGCCTAGCCTTTTCCCAACAATGTTGGGGTCGGCTTCCAGTCTAACCAGATGCAGCTGAATACCAGTATTTTACATGAAGCGACTGCCTATCTGACCACCACGACCTAGTTACTGGGGAACACGATACCCCTTGGTAAGACAGGTTGTCAGACTTTTGGGCTTCTGACTACCCGTAACGACTGTCAAAGATCTACAAATGACAGCCGGGAGCAACGGCTTAACGTGCTTTCCGAGGCACGAAGGAGTCTCGGTATGTACAGATGGTCACCGTTCTACCGACCAACCTCGGCAAGCGTAGCTTAACCTGATGGATCGACTCGTGCGGCTGTTATTACTTATGACTTAGCAAATTAATAGATATTTCTACCTTTATTAGTTCTTTGTCTTTTTCCGCCATAAGTTTCAAGTGATTAATATTGACTCGGAGCTATTTACCAATTAATTTCTAACGACAACATTTACACTAGTAAAATGCCTTTTATGGGTTTAAATAAAGACATTTGATAGTGTTAATAATACTGTCCTCGATGAAAGAAGATAAACCTATCACCACAGTATTATCAAGAAGGTTCATCATGAAATTCATTGCAATAAATTAAAATGTTCTGACACCCCACAACTACATTACAATTTGTTTTCAAAGCTAGTTATCATAATTTAAGGAAATTAAATTCCGATGTGTAAAACACATAGAGATCATTGTCTAGTTTTTTTTATGCAAAGGTGTAGTGCACCTGTTGGCGTTTTAAATATTGCTAGCTGCTAAATAAGCATGCATAATAGCTTGGATAATTACTCTTTATTCCCCTTACTTACCTTCTTAGGAAGAAGCTGTATTTACTTTGACGCTAAGAAACAGATAGAAAAATATATTGCGATAATAATCTATTAACCATATTACGGTTAACATTATGCTTTATAGCTGTGGTATAGTTATATCCCTAGGGATAAAACTATATACCGTAATATAGTTATATGAAAGCGGTTCATAGCTGTCGGAGTACCCTAATATGGTAACTACGACCTATTTCGACGTAGCGCTCGCTTGGCTCGCGCATTGTTGGTCACAGTTGTAACGTAACCTATTTGGTCAAACTCAAACTCAAAGCATTTATTTGAATTAAAGCATTTACAGGCACTTTTGAATTGTTAAGGAGTCGGTCAGTCAGAAATATGAAGCTAGTTGCCCATTCCAAAGCGTAGTTGGTATCTATGGAGAAGAACATGCAAGAAACTCCACGGACACTCTTTTAACAAAAAATTGTTACAAAATATTGGCTACATCATAAAACAAAGAACAATTCAAAAAAAAAAAATAAACCATGCCAGCTAAGAGATGACCAGTCCCGACTGATCCAACAGTAATAGTTATACATTTTACTAGATCATGCTCGTATCATAGTTATATTCCCAGTAAGACAATTATGAACCGCTTTCATTTAACTATATTACGGTATATAGCTATATCCCTAGAGATATAAATATATCAATCATGGCAATAATTGCGACATATGCATTAAACATCCTCTGGTCTTTCTCTCCGCATGTGTGCGAGTACGCACCCAAGGACCAATTACGTTCTAAAATTTCAAAAGATTAAAATACACACAGATTTGTTCACTTTCTTCGCTTCGTTCACTGGATTTATAGAGCCTTTCAACCAGACAATGAACACGTACAATACCTATTTATCCGTAGACACACGTAACCTGCAATTTGAAAAAAAAACGCGATATATTTTTTTGCCTCCATTATTGCCTTACGAACGTGCTCACAAAAACTACTGGCCTGATCTAAATCGGAATTCTTAAGGGTCGCTTATAGAAAAAAATAGAAAGAGACAGGAGAAATCAGAATTTTTTGTTCGTCTGTCTTTCACATAACTTTCCCCGGAACACAATGGGGCCAGGTAGGCGGAGGCAAAAAAAGGACCTTCTGGTACCCTGATTTTGTGATAGTGACATTTTATATATTCGAGGTCATGATTCGAAGGCTTTTTTTTCTACCTTTTATTGGAATAGCGTCGAGTTTTAAAACTACTAACTTAGGTGTGAGTAGTCTTTGTTCCCGATTTTTTTCACGGAATTTCGTTTGGCGATCGTTTACCCTCTACTATGTCGTTGGTGATTCATTTCTATAAATAGATCACGAGACTAAAACAGTCATGTTTCTAGGCTAGATGCTTTTACGACTACTAGAGCACATGTTAAATGTAAGTAATTAAATGTAAGGGGCTCCTGCCAGCTCGCAATACATTATAAGACTCTTCTTATTCGGTTAGTTCATTTGCTTGCTAAGAGATGGCGCTGACAGCGGGCGAGAACATGATAATATTATCAACTGCATCGTCTCAACTTTTTAAGTTCTTATATTTTGAGAGAAAACACTGATTTTAATCAATTTGTGTTAGAAAATTAGGTAGGTAATTTTCTAAGTTTATTTTTTCCTTCACTTTCATCACATTTCCATGCAAAATTGCACTTTAGCTTTACTTAAAGCATGCCAGAAAACATCTAAGCATTAGCATACTATTGTATATTTTTCTATTTATCTAAAGACTTCGCGTCGTCAAGGAGTGTCCCGAGCAAATATGCCATAAGGCATAACAGAACTAATAAGTCTAATGTCAAAGCAAAGGTTACATGTCCCTTATCAATTTGACCCTGAAAGACCGTCAACCTTCGCACATTCTACTTATGTTTGTCCACTATGTTTGTGCGTTTGCGCAAACAAGAATACTTTGAAGAATATTTTTTCTTCTGCATTTTTTGCCAGAAAGTTATTCCGAGAAGTGTTTCCTTTGACTTTTCCTGGTTGCTAAGTAATATGACGAACTTAAGAGGTCATCTTGGTATAGTCAGGGAAATTGATTGTTTATCAAATCGACCCACAATGTCAATTTGCCATCGTTAATACAACTGAAGAAACTCAAACTGTAGAATGCCATTTGTGATTCGAATATACAGACAATTTAAATTGGTTGTCAATTTGCTAAGCAATTCATTTCCCTGACTTTACAAGCGATTGACAATTTAAAATGAACAAACTTGAGTAATGCCCAATTAAGCATGTTTGCGGATATTATATTAAATGAGATGGAACTTTGGTAAATTACTTTCTCATCTTTGCAATATCAAGTCTCATAACCTCCAGTATTTTCGATTTTCCAAATAAAAAAGTCAATAACGAACAAAAGAACTATCACTTGAATCTAAAAGTTCTTAGAAACGATTTCGAAGTCTACCTTGCTAGATCGTAAAAAATCCATTACGATATATATTTTTGCTGCTGTTTTTTTGCTATATTCAAGCGAGTCTAGACTTTCTGAGATGACGAGTTAGTTGAAATCATTGTCATTTTCAAGTGAGTCTGAAACACTAAATGGTTCTCGAACTTCCATTAAAGTACGAGTAATATGAAAACCGTTGCTCATCCAGTAATAATGTCACGATAATTTCAAAATTTCATAACGAGATCCTTTCTCACCACAACTACTTGAATCCAACAATAAATTGCTAACTAAACACAGATGGCCCCCTATTTACAGTGCCTTTACAAGCTTACCACACATAATTGCATCAAAATCCTCTAGTATACCTCTTGTAAATGATGTAGACATCTGCCAACCCGCATTGGGCCCGTGTGGTAGATTACAGGCTACCAGCTTACCTCTCGAAGAGAGAGGAGACCTATTCCCAGCAGTGGAAACATTATATGCTTATTATGCTAGATAACGTAGAAGTTATGAAAATTAACAAGTTGAAAGTGGCTGTGCACCTCGGCTGTGACGAAATATCAACTCATGCTAGCAATATGTGAAAGGGGATCTCGTATCGATATGGCCTATATTACCTTTTTATTTTTAGTCTAGCTACTTAGTGGTTTTAAGATCTAGATAATCAGATAAAAAAATAAAGAAATGATCTTTATGAACAGTATGAGAAGTGAGCAGTAAGTAATGATTGTATTGCATAAGTGCAGCCAAAAACTAAAGCTATTTAAATCAAAGTACTCCCTAATTACAAACAAGAACAACATCAAAACTCAATCAACGAAAATAAAAACGAACGTCAAAATAAACAGAATATATTTATTGAGCTAAAAATATAAATGCTAAATATAAATACGCAAGAACAGCATGGACCTAGAAGATGTGCGATGATTCACACGGTGGTCGTAATCTTTATAATCAAAGTTGGAGCTGTGACCCAAATCCGTGCAACCGCCGAGTACTTTCATTGTGAACGCTAAACTACTCTCACACTTACATAAAATACTAACACAAATCTAAAACATGCTGTAACAACACAAAACGCACAAACACTAGCGAAAATATTTTGCACACTGATGCAAATATGAATATAGAATGCCTACACATAGAGCTACCAACACTAACGCAATTTGTGTCTGGATAGACGTATGCGTGAAAGACATTTGCATATATAATGAATTAGGTATATATTAGGGCAAAGGAATTCTGTTTTACTTAATTTCGAGTTTGGTGCATATGTAACGGTATTATTATATATGGAACTTATCACAGAACATAATGCACACATACACGACCGTACGTTGGACAACACAAGTACATGTGTATAGTGTAAAGAACACTGTGAATGTGTGACACTAGCGTATTGTGCTTCGGCATTAGAGCGAGAAGAGATGCGTATAATGTATCATTTAAGATCTAGGACATCATTCCCGCCTTGTTCTAATTACACATGAGAATGTAGAATTGATTGATGACGACAGCTAATACAGCTACTGAAGAATTGTAAAGAAAAAGAAAGTTAGTGGGGAAACCGAATTGTGGGTCAGTAATGAAAGACTTGATGACAAGATATGGTATGTTGGAAAATATAATAGTGAAAGTGAAGAGCATGTAATTGCAGCAAATTGTATAACACTGAGCACGATAGTGTCACAATGACAAACATCATCAAAAGACGATTAGGCAAATAGGAAAATAAGCATAACAAGGCGGGTAACTTTGTCGTAAGGGTTTGTGTAATCGCATTTAGTAACGTTTTGCTAACCATCTCAACATTTTAACCGCTACAGTTAAATTTCGTTTCGTTACTAATCTCGTTCCTATGCAATTTTAGTGGAACTAACTCAAGCTGCAATAAATTCGGAGCATATTTTTATTACCAACCTTGTAATGTAAATTTTTATTATGCTGAATTCGAGTCATCGTTTATTCAGTGCACGCTTTCTAATTTCTAATACATTGCGTTTGTTACGTCAACTAAAATCTTTATCCGTGACCTTTTAGATTTTTAGACATAAATCCTTTTTATCCAGTCTATGATCACTTAAATAAGATATTATCATTGATCAAGAATTAAGACACTTCGATATCTCGCAATCGACACCGGAAGCGAATCCAAATGAAATTGATTACTTCCAACGATCATTCAAATCAGTGTCATACAGTCATAATCTCTTCACAACAGTTGCGTAAGTTGCGCTGGCGCTGCCGTGACGTAACCGAAACGAGCTCAGCGAAAGTTGCTACGGCAATTTCTCTCTCCTACCTATCTTTCTCTTGGACTGCTATCTCTGTCGCACATATTGTTTTCACATTATCGTATCTTGCTTCCACTTCGGAACGTTTGATGTCCTTATCGTATACATTACTTTTGCGGTATGTTGCCATCGCTGTCTGTATCTTCTTCACGCTTGGTGTGGACCATTTTTTCGGTTTCGCACGCGTTGGAGGCGTTGCCGCTACGTAATCAATTGTCTTCTCGTTTGTTTATTCTGCGGTTGCGCCTCAAGCGAAATGTTTTTATCCAATAAATATGTGATTAAGTACAATCAATACACTGGTAATTGATGCAATTACACGTTATTAAGTTTAAGGTTAGATGTAAGCATATAAATATCTTTAAATATTTTTAATACAACATCTTTGATATTAGATTAGCATTCTGATATGAGTTTTATGAATGATTTATTGAAGTGGAGGCAATAAATAAGGTTCACTTAAATGCCGAGCCTATTTCCGCATATTTAAGTCGTAGATGTTGCCTTGAAATGTGCCCTCACATTCAAATTTCTAGTATCTACCAAGTGACGAAATTCAGTTAATTAATTGTATTAATATTGTAATTACCGCAACAATTAGTTAGTTATAACTTAAATGAATACCTAAAGGATCCCCACAATCGAAATGGGAAATCTTTCCAAGACTTTGTTCGCCCCGTTGCATGACTAATTGTTGACAACACCTTCATTTTATCAAGGATTATTTTTACATTTATGAGTCATTTGTTTGTCTCAATTTTTTTGAAAAGAGTTACTTATAATGTCCCAAAAATAATTGTAGATACCCTATTCTTAAACTGCCACGGAAACAGACAACACAGCACCAAAAGGACGGGAAGGATATCTAGAAACCAGAATTCCCAAAATAAACAAACCAACTTTGTCTACCTTCAACCAAAAGCTGCACCTACTCTCAAAATTGTCCACAAATCCATTCAAATCCTATATTTCTAAACAGCCACGGAAATAGCCTGCACAGAACTAAAAGGGCGTATATCAAGGATCGGATATTTCCATGAGATTCGGGCGATTGTGGCTGACTCAAGGTTGGTGATGAAAGTAGCCCCGCTAGCATTCCGCCGACGGTTCACAACGCACTTTCGTCCCACAAGGCTGCCGGCTCCCAATGAACTTATAGCTGCTATAAGTTGCTGTCGTGTACGAAAATGAGAGGAAAATATTTAATATTTTGTGACGTTTGGGTATTAACATTAAATCTAAGGATGCTACTAAAACTAAGGACATAGTAAAAAGTAATGTAGTAGATACCAGTCATCTTGCACATATTGAAAAGGTTAAAGAGGGCACATAGGTCAGACTCGGTAGAAAATCTATTAGATTACAAATATATTCACACGTAGGGCTATCTTATAGACTTTTATGTTATTTATGACAAACGGGCTTACTGGTTCTATTTACCTTATTGGATAGGACTCTGATTGATTTATCTGTTTACATCCACATAAAGATATATGGGAATGATAAGAGACTGTCTTAGGACAATAACACCAACAGCATTAGAGAAGAGCCTTGCTTAACACATTTTGATGCCCTTTTAAAACCGCATAGTTAGCTTACCAAATGGTAATTTTAGTAACGCCCAACATTTATTTTGAAGAGTCTCAGAAGACAAATACGTGGAGCAATGCTACACAAAGAAGAACAACTTAGAAATTGACGAAGATACGAGTGTTAATATTCACAGATTAGCAAGACAAAATGGATCAGACATAATGAATTGTACCACTAATTGTCCTACGCCAGACACAATTATAAATTCTGTTAACCAACTTCCACTGAATATTTACGACACAAACAGCAATCCTTTGCCTCCCAAATGGGATATATATCATCATGCTTGAAGCAAGTGGGTGAGATAAAATACAACTGCACACCTGTTAGGCCAGCCTAGCCAATGCTCAAATAGCTGGGGGCGCATTGCGAAGCATCGAAGATTGCCAGGTTGGAGCCATGGATTATCTGATTCAGGTCTTTGGTAACCGACGTTTGTTATCTTTTGTGTTTTATTCAAAGTATCTATCGGTTGGAGTAATTGTTTGGATTGTAAGTACTGTGGGAATAGGATTTGGTTTCTTGTGTTTGTGAATAATTTAATCTTTTGCCAATTTGGAGATACAGAGAAAGTTATTTTAATAGTCTTCAGTCTCATAACTTAGTTAGTAATAAGTTCTTCTTTTTCCATAATCAGAATTAGTCTGATGTTGCTTGATCACTGTAATAGCTTTTTTTACATATTAACCCCTACTCGTTTAAACCCCACTACATACCTACTATACATGCGGACACGTGGCTTTTCAAGGTTGTGGAAGAATGAATGCCGTCATTACTCCAGCTCTTGTTCCTTCTTAACTCACACATTCATCTTGTTAGGAAACTATATTTTAAACTAGGTAATTCTCCATTAGACCTACATAAAAAGGTTCCTAATGGTCTAATTGAGTTAGATGATTGACTTTTTCTCTACCTCGATATTATGACATTTTAAAGAGATATACTCAAGTTCTTATCCTAAAGTTTAATGTTAGGAGTGGTTCATTTATAACTTGAATGGAAATAGACCTAAGCTGACTTGATACCGATGATAGGTAGCTATCAAGTTACCTGAAGTTTATTGCCTGTCATGCCAAGAAATGTATTAGTGTTACAAACTAGCCTAAGCTATAAACACACCCTTTAATTGATATTGATGTACAAATTAACAAACTTGCCTTTAAGAACCCTTTATTCGTTATGGATTTTATGAACATTGGTGGGGAATTGGCTGCATATTGGCCCACATACGGCCACTGCTGGAAATGGTTCTACCAATAATTGGCTAAAGTGAATGATCAGACGAAATATTTGTGATCAAGCTTAGCAGCGAATTTGATGTTCACCGTTTGTTGTTGTTTGTTTGTTGTCACATAAAACATATAGCAATAAGCTCTACATCTGAAAAAAAATACGAGTAAGTCTTACAGTAGTCGCATATGATGTGTAACATCGGACATCTTGGTACCATCTGAAGGCCAACTCTAGCACTGTGCGCGCTCATTGGTCAAATCAAATAGTCCACGCTTCCCCGGCTTCCTGTTACACACTTCCGTCCCTTTTAACGAAATCACTCCCACAGATTGCAGGAAAGCGAGGGGAAAGACGTTATAATATATAATAGTAGATTGTTATACGAGGGGCTAAAATAACCCATTATAACGAGGTAGTTTTACTCCCGAGCTTTAACGAGGGAGTAAATAGAAACCGAGTTATAATGGGTTTTAGCGCCGTGTGTTACACTCTACTTTTCACTACGATTGCGAGAAAATAAAATAATCAATAAATAATAATAAATAGTTTATTTTATTTAAATATACAATTTGTACAATTCTGGATATTTAACGAGATATTTTTTCCGGCAACTTAATTTCAGTCCTCTGTGAAGAAGTTCTCACTAGATGATGACATTTTCACTGTTGTAAATTATATTACGGTCACCAATTCAATTCGTAATTAGAGAAAAATTCTAAAGATTTCGCGCCAATGCTTTTTTTATTTCTTCTATAGCCGCAACGCAATGCACGCATTCTACCGAAGAGATAGCCGCATTTAGTTCCATTTTCAAAAATAAAATGTTCTTCTTTTTTTGTGAACCAGTAATAAGTCGAATCATGATTATTCTACATAAGAATAAAGACATTTTCGTTTTTCAAGGCTCGTTGGAACAGACAAAAATTAAAAAGAGATTACTTTTTCCCCTAGAGCAAGAAATGCTATTTTTTCCCCGCTCTGGTACTCTACAATGACGGCCTTTTTGAACAAGAGGAGTGAAAAATAATAGTTATCGGTTACCCTAATCATTATCTTGTACTTATATGTGTTTGTAATGAAAGGGTTTTTATAGCAATGATGACAATTTAATACCGACTTACAAGTCCACCTACAGCTGCCCCACTACATACTTCTTCTAATACAGAAGGAACGACTCCGAACGAGCATTGATCACCACGCTCGTTCATCATCATCATCATCCCCATTTCACCTACTGTTGGGCATAGGCCTCTGGCACAGGAGCGCGGGGATTGGGGACAAGTAATGTCTTATCCTCAATCCCCACGCTCCTGCGCCAGCCTCAACTAGGTTTTGCATGCGATGGCAACAATGTCGTCCGCCCATCTCGCCGCTAGACGACTGACACCTCGTCTTAAAGTCCTTGGACGCCACTCGGTCACTGTTTTACTCCAACTGTCATCACTGCGCCTTGCCAAGTGTCTTGCCCAACTTTACTTGAGTTCCCTAATACATTTTCCGATATCGAAGACGTCTTCGGATCTCGAAGTTTGGAACACACTATTGTTCAGCAAGGCAAAAATTATTACGATGACTTTTAAAACAAATTCACACATTTCACACCACAAGAGAAATCCCAAAAAGCCCATAAGTTAAAACCACGCATCTTTAAAATTAAGCTGTCCACACTCGATGACCAGTGACGTAACATCGCCCACCGATAATTGATAACCGATCGAGTGAAAGTCACAAACACCTACAAAGTTTCCCACTACTACTGTTGAAAATTTCTCGTGTTGATTTTTACATAATAGTCGATATAAATTCGTGATTACTACTATCGTTTTATTCGAATGTGTGAAAATAATTGACTTGTATGAGCGTGGGAGCCTCTATGAAAGTTAAGACAAGTGACGACATTCTTATCCAGTAGTAAACTGCAATAGTCTGAGTTAATTAAAGGCAATTTTGTCTTCATAGTATTGTTTGATTGCCTCGATGGTGTAGTCGTCGCAAGAGCTTTTGCTGAGCAAGAGGACCTGGGTTCAGGTACACCCACATTTCGCCAGTTATGTTTAAGTCCCATGTAATAGGGGGCGAGCCTATTGCCATCAACCGGTCACAAATCCAGACTCCGAGCTGCTACTGAGAAATTTCAGATAGATTTCTGGCGAAATGTGGGTGTACCTACTACAGGGAATCCTGTGCCCAAACCTTCGGGGAAACAAGGCGTGATGTTAAGTTAGGACCTGGGTTCAATTCCCAGGTCAAAAAAAGTGTTATTGGGTTTTTCTATTACTTAGTAATTTCTCAATAGCAGTCCGGATTTTGATAGCAATAGGCCCACCCCCTATTACATAGGACTTATACATAACTGACGAAATGAGGATGTAGTATGGGACACCTCTGCCTAACCCTTCGAGGATTAGAGGCGTGATGTTATGTGTGCTTAATACTACCGTCAATGCTGGTGGTATAGATATGGATATCACAGATAACAGACATGAGACTTTTCAAACATTTAGTGAACGTGACCTATGGCACTAAACTTGCAATAAGCTAAGGTCTTGATATAGATGATAATATATTAATAATAATATATCGTCGAACTTAAAATAATTGTGTCGAATCTTGACCTATCGACTGCGAGATAATAAATATTATTATAATATAAATTGCTTAAATATAGCTATAATTCAGAACGTTACACTTCAACATAAAAGAACGTGCCAAGACGAATTTAAGTCATATCTCTTATGTCATAGGATCCATTTTACTGTGTTCTTAAAATAATTAATTCTCCTGTACCATTTAGGCAGGTATCACCTAGTAATAAAGCTTTAATTGGACAGATAAATCCTATAATATTAAATGAGCAATATTTGTACTATACATATAAATAGGTATATAATAAATTTTAATCAAGTTCTCGAAAACGGCTAAGGATTTCAATGAATGTTGTAATATATGGGTTTACGGGGGTGAAAAATTGATTTAACTAGATGTCATAGCTGGGAAAATCCGTTTTCCCTATTTTACGGCCTCGTGAATGTTCAACAAACGACCACGACAACGTTCGTATCTAGACGACATATTTATCTATTTGCACCCGAGCAGAGCGCAGTCGATCAGCACGCGTAGCATGACCATCGTAGAAACGAGTTTTGTCGACGGAAGAATAGACAAAATGACAGATTGTGATTGTTTATCTGTCATGTTGTCTATTCTTCCGTCGACAAAACTCGTTTCTACGGTGGTCATGCTACGCATGCAGGTATAAAATTATTCTAAATCCTCCACAGAGTTTATTATTCTATTTACTCATAGGATGCACTGAATTTATTAACTGCAGAAGTAAAAATATTGGTTTTAATTACACCTAGTAAATATGGATGCTGTTAAAGATCTTGGCCTGATAAATCTAGACTTTGTAAATCATTTGGATGACTGAATATGTGCTCAAGAAATTGAAGACACAGTCGCTTTTAATAAAAGTTGAAGAATTGTGCTTCTTGATTTCAATAATTGCAGACCGAAAAAACTTGCATTTTATGTTCATGTACAGATTGGAAGGCGAGTCTTAAGTAGAGGTGAAAAAAATAATAAGCAAAATAAGTTAAGGTGTAGGTACCAGCCATTTCAAATTCTTTAATTATATAGGTGTGTAGTGTACTTTATACTTTTTCAAAGTAACCTATGCTGTGATTTTTAGGGTTCCGTAGTAAACAAGGAACCCTTATAGTTTCGTCATGTCCGTCTGTCTGTCTGTCCGCGGTCTAGCTCCGAGACCCTTAGTACTAGAAAACTGTAATTTGGCATAGGTATATATTTTAATTATTACAAAGTGGTAAAATAAAATTATGAAAAACATTTTTTTTTAGGGTACCTCTCATACACGTAAAGTGGTCATGTTATTTTTTTTCTTTTTTTAACCCATAGTGAGCGGTATCATTGGAAAGGTCCTTTAAAAACATTGTGAGTTTGTGAAAACCATTTTTGGATTCAGGGATCCGTTTGCGAAATATTAAGCTTTAAAGTGCTAATTTTTGTTAGAGTCAAGTGTCCCCCCCCCCCTGCCGGCTAAATGGTTGGTTTTAGGTGTATGAAATAAATCACAACGGTAGCTTATATAACGAAATTAAAAGAAAAACTATCACAGCTAAGTAGGCTCTACAAGTTAACGAGTAATAATCGACCAACTTAACTTTGCAGTTGCAAAAACATGTTTTCCCATACATTCCGTATGGGAGAACATATTTTTCAACTACAAAGTTAAGTTTGTTTTGGGATTAATTCATCCTAACTACGGAACCCTTCATTGTGCGTGGTCCGATACGCACTTGGCCGGTTTTTCTTACTCAACTTTAACATGATAAACTACGATTTGTCACCAACAAAACCCTCAAATAGAGGCCAAACTAAAGAATCTTCCGTACACAAAAAAAAAATACAATTTACTTACTGCCCTGCTCATAAAAATAAGTCACATCTCAATTTCCGTGTCATCTGGTCCAGTTTACTGTGTTTTTACGGACATATGACGGACTTAATGCCCTTTACATCTTCCAATCGCATCTCATCTCGCCAATCTGTCCCGGGTCACCTTTAAACTGACTCATATCGGTCTTTGTGACCTTTTTTTTATTTTTAGGTCTTTAATAACCGCCGGAAGTGCCTAATCGGGATTCTTGGGCACCCTTTTTGGCAATTTCGTTTAGTTTTTTTTGCTAAGCCTAAAAAGTTTTTGAGAATTTCGGTTCAGATTAAAAAGATTTTAATGTTGTATTTAGTCTTTATAAGCGGTCTTAGAAAGCTTGGGCTTTGTAATGGATCTTACGAAATGGTGGTCATTCATTCTTTGTAAATGATTTTATGCAAAGAGGTTTGCATTGACGGTTTGTAATTGATTCAAAAGACTTTTGGTTTTATCTTTTCTATGTGGGAAAGGGATAGAATATCTTTTGTAGATTGTTTTTAGTAGAACTGTAACATTCCTGATATAATTGCATCAGTAGATCATTACCATACAATAAGTTAAAAAAACCTGTGCGACGCGAAAGTGGCACATAGATACTGCAATAATATTACCAAAAAAGTAATAAAAAAATCGTACTATTATTGAAAAAAAAATGCTGTGTAAAATTTACACTTTTAGCACCAAACTTACCCCAAATTGGCAAATTTTCAACAGAGGACATAAGTTATGAATTATGACTCGTAGACACCCGCTAAATGCTTTTTTCCTGTTAATTACTACATAAATAGACTCTCAGTATGATACTTAAAAACCTCCTTAAGGGTCGGACAGGGTTTTTATACATTTTGTTTAATGCACACATGTTATTTATAGGTCGTTACAAAAGAAAGATGCAAAAAATTTAATTTTACCTGCATTAACTTTTGATGATAAACTCGACTTCGACATAATTATTCCATTGTTCATAAAAATCTAATAATTACTTCTCAAACAAATTCGCTACGGTCTGTGAATGGGTCATTAGACATTATCATTAATTATCATAAATCGCCTAAGGAAGTTGTAGCTTAGAGAAAGTACAATTCGGAAGCCCACGGCCTCTGGTGGTTTCAACGAAAGCTTGGTTACGTAGGCACAATACTTTATCAAAACATCAAGAGTGTAGATAATATTTTTGATTTAGTATAGATAATTTCGGCAAGCGTAGCGTGGGATGCCCCCAGCTAGATGGAACGACGACCTGGGATAGACTTGATGCGGAAGGTAGAGGACAGAGTATTGTGGCTAAGCTTGGGAGATACCTATGTACGAAAAGCTAAGTAGATTGATTGATAGATAATTGAACACGAATTTTCAACAATTAGTAAGAGGACTACATTATAAAGCTTTAAGGTTCAAATTATTTTTTAAATATTTACAACCTAGATTTGAGTAGAAATCATTATGAAATCTGATAATTTCAAAATGACATTCTATTTTAAATACTTAACTTCTACAACGTGAGCCAAACAAAGCTTCTATTTTTTAAAACAAAACACAGCCGGCCATATTGAGTCATGACGTAATTTCTTCGAAATTCAAATGTCACTTTGACAGACATGGAAACAAGATTGAAAAAGGAGTGAATCAAAATATGACACATACTTGTAAGAGAAGGATATTCGGGACCCTTAATACAAATTCTAGGAAAGCGCTCACATAAATATTTTTTGCACTTTTTCCTCTTTTAATACCTACACGCATATTTTTGGTAATCTCGTTTCAAGGTTAAATGTGCAAGGATTTTTAGAGGTCGCGTTTGAATTATGATTTTAGAAGTCATGTGCATGACTGTGCATAAGCATTTTTTTTTTTTACCACAACTGAGAAGCTTTTGGCCTGCATCAAGGATGTAATTTGTGGAAAAAAATAAACAATAATTTTTTAAATCATCTGTGTATCGTTGTGAGCGGTCTCACTACAATTAGTCGAGTGATTCTCAATTAGTAAGTAACTAACCACATCACTAATAACGTAGCACAACACTAATTTCCAAAGGACACTTGCATTTCGATTGCCGCTTGCCTCCCTGAAGGGAGTGACCCTCAGGACTGTGTGCTCCGACCTAGGGGCTCTCTGTACAGGCTTAAGGCTGCACACATCGAAGGCCTGCATACCTGCGGCCTACTGCCGCACGCCTGAGTTGACAGGCGACCTTCTACGTGCTTCCACTGCCTACCTGTGGCCTATCGCCGCGCGCTTGTGCTGACAGGCGACCTCCACATGCTGCAACGCTAACTACCAGCGGCTTACGAGGGCCGTCCGGCCTACTGCGGAGCCTATGCTGAACAGGCCCCCACATCTACCATGTGCTACCAAGAACGGTACCCTTCCTTCCTATCCTAAGTGTGCGAGTGCTCAGATCCAGTGTCAGTGATCTTACCCACGACCTAGCCGTGTACTTTCTACCTACTACCGTGTTACTACTATCTAAATTATATTTGTTAACCTACCTAACCGTTAACGGCCTGCGCAGCCTACCCTGCGCAGCCCTAGCCATTGCACCTGTTGGTAAGTTATGATCAGACCAAAGGTGGAAGCGTGCTTCACCCGGAATCCTCAACCACAGAGGAACTGGGCATCTTACCTCTAAATGCCAAAATACAATATTGCTGTTACCATTATCACTATGGCAACAGACATAGATAAGATGGTGGTAGCTAGCCAGGCGGACTTAGAACAAGCCCTACCACCAACCAAACCGAGTATAAATGCCCCCACTACAAATACACACTTTTTCTGGTTTATTAAGGGTCTAATATCTTCTCGTCCCACATACCACAGTGTCTCAAGACGAAAGTCTTTGGCCAATGCGTGTTGCCAGTGATGACCTATGGTACTGAAACGTGGTCGCTCACAATGGGCCTCATCAGAGGGCTAAAAGTCACCCAAAGGGCAATGGAGAGGGCTATCTTGGAGTTTCCCTACGTGATCGAATCAGAAATGAAGAGATCCGCAGGAGAACCAAGGTAACCGACATAGCCCGAAGAATTGCCAAATTTAAGTGGCAATGGGCAAGGCACATTGCTCGCAGAACGGATGGCCGATGGGGTTGAAAGGTTCTGGAGCGGCGACCACGTACCGGAAGACGTAGCGTTGGAAAGCCTCCCAAAAGATGGACCGATGACCTTGTGAAGGCCGCAGGAATCCACTGGATGTGGAAAGCAAAGAATCGGTCGAAGTGGCGGTACTTAGGGGAGGCCTATGTCCAGCAGTGGACGTCTTTCGGCTGAAAAGATGAATGATGAAGTGTCTTTGATGACAGATAATTAAGATCTGGCAAGAAAGTATTGCCTTGAAGCAAAACGATGCGGAAAGAGACAGCTTTACTATTTGTTGTGGTGTCGTACCTAGGTAGTTCTGACAATCGGCTGATCGGCTGCTACCAAGCAGACAGTTATTCTTAAAAGGTTGGGAATAAAATCCAAATGATGAGCACAGAGTTCGCTTTCAATGTATCATTTACATGTCATCACAACATTCAGACTCTTTAAAAAATAAAGTTAATAAAAATATTAAAGGCCTCTTCTCTAATAAAGAAGGCAAGAGCATTGATCACCATGCTTGCTCAAGACTGATTGGTGATGATTTCAGAATTACGACGATGTTACAATGTTTTCCTTCACCGATTTCTGTAATGTCCCAGATAAACTCACAAAGTACATATGAATTGTAAAAGTTATATTGGTACCTACCCGAATTAGACTCCACAACCTCTTACATGAGAGGCGAGGCCTTAAGAGTGTTTATTCTGAAAGTGGGCGACGACGCAAATAGCTGTCAAATATTTCGCTGTTTTGATTAATTTGGCTGTTTGGAAATATGAAAAATACCTATGGCTAACTGTAAACTAAAACATTGATAATGAATTGCAATAATTAATATCGTAACATTGAATATTTAGTTTTAGATGTAAAAAAGTATTTAGAAACTTTCCAAATGCCTTTTTACACCAAAACATCAAATTCAGTGTCATAATTGCAATTCATTTCTAACATTCTAGTTCACTAGTTAGCGATATTTCATATTTCCATACAGTAATATTGCCAAATTAATCAAAACAGGTAAATATTTGACAGCTATTTGCAACGTTGCCAACTTTTAGAATGAACGCTCTCAACCAGTGGGCTATCACTCTATATAAAAACTACTTTTCACCTTCCAACATTCGTCCAGCACGTCCCATCTTTGATATCCTCCCCCCAGCGACGCCCTAAGGCGAGGTTCGTACCCCACAGGGGGTGCCCTTAGCGAGCGCTCGTCTAGTTTTATTTAGCATAGTTTTTTGCCCCTGGCTGGAGGCTTTGAGTGTAGTACCTTAAGGCAGCCACAGGAAAGCCCGGTTAAATAGTCATGACCTCAGAGGTCAGCTATGAGATGCCCTACAAAAAAAAAACGTACCAAGTACGAGTCGGACTCACGCACGAAGGGTATCTATAAAAACGGCAAAAAAATCACGTTTGTTGTATGGGAGCCCCTTAAATATTTATTTTATTCTGTTTTTAGTATTTGTTGTTATAGCGGCAACAGAAATACATCATCAGTGAAAATTTCAACTGTCTTATTATCACGGTTCATGAGATACAGCCTGATGACAAACGGACAGACAGACAGACGGACGGACAGCGGCGTCTTAGTAATAGGGTCCCGTTTTACCTTTTGGGTACGGAACCCTAAATAACATTTGTATATAGATCCGCATGAAAGTTTATCCGGGAGCATTTTTCTTTTGCGATAGATTGTTATTGAGCAATCAAAATTCAAGGTAAAATAAAATTGTAAATATTGCAGTCGGGAAAATACCAAAATTAATTTCAATGTCAACGCTTGTAGATTATTTCAACGGACATCCTCGTAACTTTTTTTTTCGATCGACATGCTAATAGGTTTCTATGACATCATTTTATTAACGGCTTCTATTTTTATGTTGTAAATAATAAATATGTAATATTAAAAGCATTTTTGTATTCTCAATTACTAAAAAACTGGCCAAGTATGTCTCGGACCACTCCCAATGAAGGGTTCCGTAGTTGGGATCAATTTATCCCAAGAAAAACCTTAACATTGTTATTGAAAGACATATTATTCTCTCATATATTTCAATTGCAAATGTAAGTTTGTACGCGCAATATTAAGAGATTTACCATGTTATTTTAAGATCATAAACTTTATAAAGGCTTTCCTATAATCTTGCAGTATACAAAAAAAAAACAGTTTTTCAACATTTTTGGCTCTCTAGTTTCTGAGATAAAGGTAAATTTTTATCTATTTTCTGAAATAGCTTCAAAACAATTTATTTTAAAATTATAACAATAATACTTTTGAGACTTAACGGCAAGCCCTTTCGTTTGACACGGTACAATTTGCAACACTTAAAAACAATACTTATTTGTCTCCCGAAAGTGACCCCCATATTAAAAATTTATTTATTTACATTACACGTCCGTGTTCACAGATTTTTTTTTTTTTTCTATTAAACCATTTATAGGCACTTTTGAACTGTTAAAGAATCGGTCAGTTAGTCAGAAAGTTGAAGCTAGTTGCCCATTCCAAAACGTATTCATTTGAGACAGACACACGAGTGATCCTATTTTTCTTCTTTTCGTGTCGATGGTACTCTTCTTCGTTGTATTTTTATTTATTTTTATTTTATATATGAACCCAGTACGTGGCCACGTTGATTGCGGCATCAGTGGCGTTCTAGGTGATCCTAGTTGCAGGTTAACAGGCACTTAGGACACTCCAGCAAGTGGGGCATGGTCTGATCAGAAGCACCGCACTCGCACTGGGTGTTGGATGGGTCAGTGATCCCCCACTTCGACAAATTGTGTCTGCAGCGGCCTACTTGGGTACACAATCGATTGAGGGCTTCCCATATAGGCCACTGCAGATCACGCCCGGGAGGCAAATGCTCCTGGGGTTTAACGAAGTCGAGTGGTGGGTGCTTCTCTTCCCACAATTTACTTCTCTCAGTAGGTGGTCTGTTCTGGATGGCCTGCGTAGAGCGTAAGAAGCTCTCACGACTTTTAAGCCTACCCGGGGGGATCCTATAAGGGTTCCGTTTTTTAATTCGGACGTACGGAACCCTAAACATATCTACTCTTCATAAGGGATCTCGCACACTAGACGACCACGACTCCAGCTAGTCGTGGTCTGTGGCCCGGTCTGCGGCTAGTTAGCCGTTGCAACTTGCACGTCATGTCAGTTTCTATAGTTTATCTGATCGCTACGACCACTGGTTGTGATCGTGGCCGTATATGCTACCAATTCGGCTAAAAAGTGAACATAAAGTCGCTGTCAAATTGTTATATGGTCACACAACGCACTTGAATTGTGTCGTCAAATATATAATTTTAACTGTTAAAGCCCTTAAAGTAAGTACTATTTTGGTGAAACTCTTTAACATTCCCTGCACAAGATAAAATACACCTAAGCTTTGTGTGATTATGTCAATTTTAATGTTATCATTTTACTCTTTGGAATCCGCTGGATGCGGGAAGTACAGAATCGGTCGAAGTAGCGATGCTTGGGGGAGGCCTATGTCCAGCAGTGGACGTCTTTCGGCTGAAATGATGATGATGATTTAACTCTTTTTACTAAATCCTGTTTGTATCTTTTGTTCCAAACGTAGAATTTTACATTTTCAATCAATGCTTGAGTCCATTTCAATTATTGGGATACAATTATAAAATATCAGAGATTTATTATTATTTTACCAGACATAATTAACACTGATGCAGGAAGATGCTAATAACGATTTCTATCTAACGACTTTATTTTCTACAAACCACTTATTTCCTGAGAATAAAACATGTTATTTATCATATTAAATTGACATATTAATTTTATATAAATAAAGATGAATTTTATCACTTTACTACCTATTTTAATTGCTCTTTATTGTTGCTATTTAATAAACAAATAATATTTTGTAATGATTTGTTCAGACGGGCTACTCAGTTAGTTGCTAACACGGTCACACCTAACAATTATTTTGATTTATTTTTGTTGCTTTTCTATCTAGATCCTATGAATCAAACTAACTAAGTACCTATGTTATTAAAAATAAATCACGAATGGGTATTGATTTGTTTCAAGGTGAATACATGTAATAAATACTGTAATATTCCACGTGCAAATTGTGACTGATTTTTTCTATTACTACCTATATTATTATTTTATACTCAATTCACACCTACCTATTTAAAAGTATATATTAATAATACTTTTATTTAAACTCCATTCCTTCAGTAACTAAAAACATATTTAATGGTTATTGAAATAAAAACTTTTTTAGGCGCACTTTGCTCACTTTCTGAACAGTGAACGAAACCGAACCGTCACGCTCGGGTCAGTGACGCTAAATCGGGTATAGGTACTCGGCGTCAGTCGGTTGGTGACGCTGAATCGCGTATACTCGGCTCCAGTCGTAAGTTTTCACTTTTATCGTGTGGTTATAAGCACACACCTTGTTTTTTATTTTGAAATTATTTTGGGGCAAAGTTGTTTTTAGTAGACGTCATAAGTAACGAATGTAGCCCATCTGAACCGAGCTTAGCAAAGCGATGATTTAATTGAATGTTAGTGTTACTTTATTATCATTACATTGACTAGTAATTAAATGGCTTGCATGCACATAATATGTTATACTGTGTGACCTACACGTTTCATACTGACATCATTTTAGAAGAATTCGTAGTTGTTTACGAGAACTTCATTAACAAAATAAAAAATTACTAAAACATTATTTTTTAGGATTGCATGTGACACCCAGCTTGTCCTTCATTCATGTGTTACAAATGTATTATTGTATTGCAGTTTGAAAGCTCCAGTTTTAATATTCATCATCATCATCAGCCTATAGCAGTCCACTGCTGGACATGGGCCTCTCCAATTGCACGCCATTCAGCTCAATTCTCGGCAACTCTCATCCAGCTGCTACCAGCCACCCTGGGAAGATCGTCACTCCACCTAGCCTGAGGGCGTCCTACCTTACGTTTGTGGCACGTGTTACCTATTGTGGTATAGTAATCTTATTCCAGGTGCATCGTCTTCACATATAATTATTTAATTAATGTTTATAAAATATTGTAAAACATTTTAAAAGAGTAACGGTAGAGTTTCTTGCCCATTCTTCTCCATACGAAAACTTACCTTTTGGAAGGGGCGACTAGAATCAATTCTATTTTTTGTTTTTGACGTTCAAAAGTGCCTCTTTGTGTGCCTAATTGAAATAAATTATTTAACTTTGACTTTGCCAATTCGCGGTCTCCACTCAAGAACACGTGTACCCCAATACGTGTTTCAATATTCATATTATTCCAAATCACATGAAAATTGACGCTTCTGCCAATTAAATATGTAACATACCCTGTCCGTTGCTATTCACAATTAGGTATGGCCTATGTCCAGCAGCGGACGTCTTTCGACTGAAATGATTATGATGATCATCGGCCCGAGCATGCCTCTGCTGCACATAGTACTTCGATCGCAGGCTTTAATTCAACTTGACCTTGGCCAGTCTCATCCAGCTGCTTCGAGCTACCCTGCAAAGATCATTGCTCGGCCAAGCCTGTTCGTGGAATAACAGGGTAGGAATAGGAGGAGTGACGAACTTCGAAGGATACTCTACTATTCAGTAAATCTCACGATGCCGAAAACTGTAAAAATGGAGTCATCTATACTCCGTTTGAAATAAGATTAGACATTTAAACAAACCTTTTTTACAGTCCGTTCAACCGATTTTGACTTCTATACCGTTGGCATAAGGATGGCATTAAAAGCAAAAAAAGTGGTTACAAACCAATTGTTTACTGCAGCTGTCATTTCTCATGCCGCCATCGCAATAGAAGTCAAAATCGGTTGAAGGGACTGTAAAAAAGGTTTAGTTAAATGTCTAATCTTATTTCAAACGGAGTATACACTAATATTATAAAAATAAAAGATTTGTATTTATGTTTGTAATGAATAAACTCAAAAACTACAGCACCGATTTTAAAAATTATTTCACCATTCGAATCTGAGTAACATACATTTTGTAGCGAAGGCGCTGGCGAAAGATAATCATTAATTATAGCGTCACATATTATATTATATTATACACACACACACACACACCCCTACACATATCTTTATATATATAATTCTTCTGTGAGTGTGTATGTCACTGAACTTCTCTCAAACGACTGGACCGATTTTGATGAAATTTTTTGTGTGTGTTCAAGGGGATCTGGGAATGGTTTAGATTCACAATTTTGTCCGCTGGACAATGTTTTGACAGGACAACGTCTGTCGGGTCCGCTAGCAGTATTATAAATTCGGAATAAAACCGCAAATAAAATGAAACTCAAAGCATTTATTTCAATAAAACCTACTTATTAACGAAATTTTTTAACTGTCAAAGTTTCGGTCAGTCAGAAAGATGAAACTAGTTGCCCATTCCGAAGCGTAGTTGGTTCCTATCGAGAAAAAGGGGCAAGAAACTCCACGGAGACTCTTTTTTAATTCAAAATCATCAACCTAGTATTTTCCCAACTATTTTGGGGTCGGCTTCCAGTCAAACCATATGCAGCTGGATACCAGTATTTTTACATGGGGCCAACCTTTTTTTTTTTGATAATGCTTTGAATTTCCTCATGGATGTCCACCGTCCTGGGACGGACGGAGGGGTCTGTCAGACTTCTACTGACTAAAACTACCACATGTTCCCGCGCACACTTGCGCCGGGGGCTACGGGGGCACTTAAGCACTCTTTAACGCCCAACTGGTGCCACACCGCATCTGCGGGCTCCGTCTAGTCAAGCCGGGGGAATGAGGTGTTTGACTACCCCGTGACGACTAAGACGGGCGCACGTGAAACATTACGCGCCACCACCTCGGGTCTTATATGATAGGGGGCGGCGGACATCCCGAGTCCGCCGTCCCTGGACTCATTTAGGGAGGCCGGAAAAGGGCATCTGAACTCAACAACCCAGTTACTGGGTAATAAACCCTTGGTAGGCTTTAGGCTTCTGACGACTCGTAACGACTGTCAAAGATCCACGAATGACAGTCGAGACCAACGACTTTACGTACTTTCCGAGGCAAGGAGGGGTCTCATTAAGTAAAGCTGACTCACCCATCCACGGACTGACCGCGGCAAGCGTAGCTTAACCTGATCAATCGAACCGTTTGGCTGTGATTTTTATTCAAAATATTGTAGTAAAATCCCTACGACAATAAATATAAAGGGATCTGTAATACCTACGCTTATTAAATAGCGACCTACATGAGCATCCTCAAAGAAGTCAAAGTTCGCCTCACAACCTTCGAAGTACCCAATCAACTATCTAACGAACTGGCATGCGAAATAAATTACATGCATTGAACATTGTTAATAAATTTAACCATGGGCGTAACTAAGAATATGTTTACGAGCCCTATTAGATACATAAATATGTTTAGTATGTAATATATCAATTAATTATGTGAGTAAAATTTACATACGGTATATAATAAATTCCTAGCTATGTGTTTGTTACAATGTATGTACCTAAGAGTAGGATAAAACTGTGATATGACTGCCACAGTAGAAACGGGTTTTGTCGACGGAAGAATAGACAAAATGACAGATAAGCAATCACAATCTGTCATTTAGTCTATTCTTCCGTCGACAAAACCCGTAGAAAACCCGTTTCTATGGTTGTCACGCTACGCGTGCTGGAAAGTGTTATTTTTTTAACATTACTAGTAAATAAGACCAAAATTTGCCAAATATAATTTTGTACTAACCCTAGTGTTTAAGATGTGTATCTAATTACTAACAAATTGGATTGTTTTGATCTGGAAACAAAAAGATTTGATTTGATTGGATTTTTCTGCCGGGAAATTCGGTGTAGCAGCCCTGAGCCTTCGTGCTCGTTTAATCAATCAAATGTCATTTATTCAAAATAGGCTGAAAATTAGCACTTTTCGAACGTCAAAATTACATAAGACAGTCCCCCAAAACGCCCACCCTTCACTACTTCCTAGTGCTTTAGCTGGGAAGAAGAAGTGGCGCAACAAACTCCCCGGCAGCACTGTCTGTTCAGTGACAATGACAAAAAAGATCGAGCCCTATTAAATGAGGCTTTTACAAAACTAACGAAATATGAGTGTATTATTTTCACACCTCTGCCTAACCCTTAGGGGATATACAGGCGTAATGTTATGCTATACCAATTAATTATTACAATCACATTTACATACACTGTTAAAATACGTTGGCGGTTATTCCCGCGTGTTTAAAAAGTTAATTATAGGCTAAGGTATGTAGTTGCATGGACCGGAACTGTCAATATTTCTGTTTTTTTTTTAAATAATATTTCTTTGCACACACCTGGTTGGGTTTCGCTTGATTATACTGCCTAAAAAAAAAAACATTAATTCGAATTTAGAATTTAATTAAAATTATGTGACTTGTGAAGATAAAAAAGTTGTAACGGCCAAAGACAATGTTGGACTCAAAAATAATTTTGAATGAATAAAAATTGTCTAAGCACACTATTGTAATGAGTATTCTGTGGGGTCTTAACGCAGTAGAGACCACCCGTAAATGTCATAGGCTAAGCTGGTTTTACCAGGTGTGCGCACAGCATCCATCTGTGGGCATACTAATAAGATTACAACGCACACATTTAGAGCCTATTAGGAGAGGAATAATATTAACTTGACACAGGTGAAAGAACTCTTGTTTTATGATTAACTCAAAAATTTAATAAAAGGAATATGTAAGGATCGTAGTGACTCACTTTCTCAATTCAAAATTCTCAATTCAATTTATTTCAGAAACAATTAACATTGTGTTTGAAAACATAAATAAATATTAATAAAAACACGTTCATTTAAATTATAAAACTAACACATTCAAAGTACAATAAATTATAGAAAATAACAAAAAATAAAAATTCAATAACATAACAAATTAAACATTCAATTCAATAACATAACAAGCTACTTCATTCATAAATATTACCGTGTCTCACATTAACAAATATCAATTTTTTTTTTTTTTTTGTCGTTTTGACGTCATATCATCTTTCACACAGTCCATCCATCGTTTCTTTGGTCTTCCCCTACTCGTATAGCCATCCTCGTTTATGGTCAAAATTTTCCTGACGAGTGAGGAGGGGGTGACTACGAAGAAAACGACTAATAGAGAAGTATGAAAGAAAACGACATGTTGCGCCGACCCCAAATAAATTAGGATCTTCTTAACATGTCAGTGGCAAAAATAAACCGAAAAAATATATTATGTTCTTAGTTTTTGAAGTGAAAACTTCTTCAGGCGCGTTGGGCATTTTTGAGATGGGAAAAACAATTGAATAGCGACACCGTTAACGACACCTCATTTTTGTAAACGCGATTGTGCTCTTTATTTAGATAAGGTTACGGACCAATGTTCTATACAAGTATTTTTCTACCACCAAGGCGATCTTGTTCAAGTTTTCACTTCTGTCACTCCCGGAGTGCCAGTGTTTTTAAGCTATTGCATAGCTTTTATCGCAGGCTTTGAGCGCGGCGACCGAATCAAGAAATTTCGTAACGAAAATAAAACCTAACACGCCCCACTCCGCCTACCATGTGATGACGGATGACATGACAACATCACGTTGTCATGGGAACGTATTTTTTTTAAAATTTGGTCCAAAACTCAGCAACGCGAATACCGTTCGCTGATGCAGCCGTTAGGTCCTCACGTGTGCAGGTGACAGGACATGTGGTGCGAGATAGGAGGTGAGCCATTATCTGTATAATAGAGAGACGCCACATACACTATGAACCCCCACTTTTGCAGGTTGTCCTTGCTGCGACCTACTTGGGTACGAAGTCTATTTAAGGTTTTAGTCTATTTAAAGATTACTGGACACTGAGACAAAGAAACAGGCATATTTATTATACCATAACATAACATCACGCCTGTATTTTCCCGAAAGGTTAGGCAGAGGTGTACCTATAGTACATCCACATTTCGCCAGGGGACTGCGGGCTGCTACTGAGAAATTCCAGATGGAAATCCCAATAACACTACCCGACCCGGGACCTCGTGCTCAGCAGTAGCACTTGCGACCACTAGACCAACGAGGTATCTTTATTAAACCTATTATAATTTATCGAAACGGAAATAAAAATGATTTAAAATATAATCTCACAAGAATTATTATGAATGACATAGGTCTCCGTTAGAAAATTCACACATTTTATTGGACGGTAAAACTATACATAAAAATATATTAAATTGTAATAAAACACGTTTTTTTGTGCCTAGAGCAGAGTAGAAAATTTTTTTCAAAAGTAAGTTATTTGGTCACTACCAACTCCTTTTAAAGTTTATTTTAACTTTACAGGCTACATTATTGTCTATTAATTTTTATTTTTAATATAACCGGTGCAGATACGAATAACAAAAAAAAAAAACTGAAGTCTCAAAGAGAGCGACAATCGCCAAAAAAATGACAACTCACTAACTTAATAATATCCCAACGAAATCTTTTCACACACCAACATTATTAAAATTGTATAATGACTTAAAAGCCTATTTGCATAGATAAAATAATACAAAGGAAAATTGCTTATTCCGTGCATCGTACCCACTGACCTCTGGGCGTAATTTCGCAAACCCATGGCCGGGCATGGTCCCATGATGGTGTTGTAACCCTTTACACGATGGTTGTGAAATTTTTGTCACTACGCCATGCCAGGATAATGGTAAATGCTTGTGCTAAATGTATAGATAAACTGTGGGATTATTATTTGTTAACATTTGCGAGAATGTTGTCGCGAAAAAGATCTGCTGTTATGCAATTTTTAGACCTTTTAGTTGCTTACCGGCTTTAATAAAATATTTGAAAAATTTATCAATTGCCAAGATAATTTACACACAATGTAACGTCTTGTTTCCCCATTGGTTTTACAATTTAATAAACATAATAGTACAATAATAGTATATATAAATAGAGCAGTGGTGGCCCAGTGGTAACGGCCTCGACTTACGAGTTGTAGATCGTGGATTGGAACCTAGGTAGGCGCTTTACTTTGTGTATTTAATTTCATCACCACTGCTCTCAAAACGGTGAAGGAAAACATCGTGAGGAAACCGGCATGTCCTAGGACCAAAAAATTCGAAGACATGTGACATCTACCAAGCCGTACTGGGCCCGCGTGGTAGACTACAGCCCACTCCCTCTCACCGAGAGGAGGCATGTGTCCCAGCAGTGGGAGCATTATAAGCTGATTATGATGTATAGTATAATAAACAATTTGGTTTCACAAGGAATCGCTCGAATACTGACACTGGTGTTGAGTTTCTTGCTCATATCTTCGAGGCCTCGAAAAAGTCACATGATGCTCTAGGTTTATTTTATGTGACTTGTCTAAGGCTTTCGATTTCGTTTCTAATGATACTTTGGTCAGAAAATTGCATCACTTTCTTCAAATTGAAGAAAAATCTTACTTCATTTTCCTTTTTAATCATTGGCTCTTTACTGTCATCGGAATCCAGCATTAACTTTATACCCAATCTTACTAAAATATACAATTGCTGTACCCATTTCTATCACTTCAGCATCCAAAACCGCGTTGTAAAACTTTTTCTCGCGATCCATTCATCCGACACTGCCAATAAAAATATAAAAAATACTTTATTAGATAGGAATCCTTTGGCCTTGTACCTATACCTACATGACTTTTTGTTTTTTTTAATTGTTCTTTATATACTTTGGGTTTTCATGTTTCAATGGTTGTGTTTAGTTTACTTTGTGATCTTCCTGTACGAGTCCCAATAAATACTTTTTTTTTCTTTATTTTTTAAAAACAATCGTCGGCATAATATCTGTATCAAACTTTTTCCTCAAGCAAAATTAATGTAATGTATATCTTGATATTGAAATATTTATTCCTCAATTCTCGCTATTGCACCTACCACTGTTTGTCTATGCAAGGTTGACTGGTAGAAAATGCTTTTGCAGCCTCTGTACATTTGTGTGTAGGCCAAGATTTTCCAGTATAAGTTCGAAAGTTTTGTTCTGCTAGTCAACTATATATACTTCAAACTTTCAAGATTTATTATTAGAGCCACTTAAACTTCACTTAGCAACAGCCTAATGTTGCATTAGTGCATATTAGGTACATATTAAGCAGGTATATCACTGTATCTTCAACGAATAGAATACTAATTTATTTACACCGACTGTTATAACTGCCAGATAGACAGCTCAACATAAATCTTCTCAGCCTATTGCAGTCTATTGCTGGACTGCGCCACTACACCATTTCCTCCTGTCCACCTTCTGCATCTAGTCTGTCCCTACCACCTTTTTAAGGTAGTCGGTAAATCTAGCTGGGGGGCGTCCCAAACTACGCTTGCCGATACGTGGTCTCCACGACTCATCTGCTCCACCGGTCATCGGTCCTTCGACAGACATGGCCAGCCCACTGCTTACCCTGCAAGCTATGTCAGTAACTCCGGTTTTTTTTCGGAGAGAGAATGAAAACGTTCTATGAAAGGATTCAGTAGCATAATCAGCCTATAATGTTCCCACTGCTGGGACACATTCCTCCTCTCTATAACAGAGTGGGACGTAACATGCGGGCACCGTGCTGGTTGATGGATCTCATAGTATGTCCATGAATTTTTTGTCCTTTATTTCCTAAGGCTTGCCAACACAAAAGCTAACTAACCATGCTGCTGTTCATCGCTGACTAAAATAACACACAAGATCTATTTTGTTTATTTTATTATTCTTCTTTATTACTCGAGTTAACTTATTTTTTGAGGAGTTTACTGGCACAAATTGTCACGTAACGAAAAAGCGTTATGCCCGAAAAAATAAAAGTTTTTGTTTTTTAATACAGAGCCATCTAGTATAAGTTTTTGGAAGCTAAAAACGTCTACTAGATGGCTCTGTATTAATACATAATTAAATAGCGGAAAGAACTTGATTCCAATCGGGTGTCCCGCGACATCACCCGACTTTTTGTATGCACGTACTGTTATCGCCATATACATGGCTGATATCCAAATCTACCTACTTCAAATATTTTCAACTTTAGTATATTAGAATGTGGCGGTAGTAGGTACGTTTCCCATCAATCACCTTCCTTCCTATTCATTCCTGCAGTGTCTACCATAGGTCAGAGCGAGACAGCAATACAAGGCTCGAAGAAGATTGACCTCAACGGACGCCATTTTCGAAAGGAGTTCAAGTTCGTCCTAATCCGCCGCAGCGAAAGCATCTCTCCAGAGCTTTTACCGCTATTATATCTGGATTTCGTGATAAATCCAGGGTTTCGGGTCTTTATATGAAACTAGACCTATCTACTTATCAAGTTATATTGACTTTGAAGTGCTGTGTAAGAAATAGGAATCGCTTACCCGTGAAACCACGCTGGCTTGCCGCGTGGTTAACCTACACATCGAGGACCTACGAAGTCCTAGCATCAGGAAGGCGACTCCAGACTTTTAGAAAGGTAAGGCGCTGCATCCTGTGTCCTTCTCTTATTCCTGTTTCTCCATACAAAAATAGCCTCATTCCAAGTCGATGTATACTGCCACATAAAGTTTATTACAGTCCACAAACCGCCGATTCTCATAGCAAGGCTTTGAATCACCGCTCCAGGCTTTTAGAAGTCTGGAAAGAGCTGTTTAGGCAGTTCTATACATTTTATGGTAAATTTCCCGCTCCCTTCATGTTACCGTTTAAAGGTTTCACAGTTACCTATTTCTGTGACAAACAACCTTACTTTTTCTTTATTTCAATTAAATAGTGAGGTGCAGTTTGATTGGAAATGCCGTAAATATGTGCTTGTGAGCGTGCTTCAATGTATTGTTCGCAGCGCTATGTCTTAGGAGGAAAAATTGGCGTGGTGACTTGAATCTTTTCGCGACAGATTAGTTAGGAAAGGTGACATAAAGAATACCTACGATCTTTATTCGTCGGTATATTTTGTACCTTTCCTGTTCAACTTAAATTCTGAGAAGTTCAGAATATTATTCCATAAAATAAAATACCAAATACCAAACGAGAATAACTATGAATAATAGGTGAAGAAGAAAAAAACAATCAAACAAGGTTGGGTTAGTTTTGTGTTCAGAATTTTCCAAAAAAGCATATAAAATTTGCACCTTTAGTAAAATAGTCTTTTACTGAACCTACCTACATAAAGGGTGATTTATTAGTCGACATATTTCTTTACAAGTGTCATAATCATGTAAAATACATTTCGAAACAATATCATATACGTTGATAAGTTGCAAATAGGTCACACTGCCGCGCATTAGGCCAATGGTAAGATCGAATAAAAAGTCACCCTGTATAACGTCACGTGCAAATAAGAAAAAAAAGAACAGGTGAGATTGATAAATAAATGGAACGTTTATAGATTACTGCTTAAATTTTATATTTTTACATAAATCACTATAAAATGCAAAACGTTTGCT
Organism: Agrochola lychnidis; assembly: GCA_963680765.1. Lineage (NCBI taxonomy): Eukaryota > Metazoa > Arthropoda > Insecta > Lepidoptera > Noctuidae > Agrochola > Agrochola lychnidis. The sequence continues at coordinate 6,293,473 of OY796849.1, read as the reverse complement.
ACTTACTATTTTTTTTATTATACTAGAAAAGATTTACACGTGTCAGTTCAAAGGGAAAAGCGTATAGGTATAAAATATTAGGGGTGACACATGAAACTAGCAGCAAAGAATTTTTTGAAGTTTACTCCTAGAATTGATTGAGGGGCTTGTGGCTAAGTAATAACAGCTGCATGGGTCGATCGATCAGGTTAAGCTACGCTTGCCGCGGTTGGTCCGTGGATGGGTGACCATCTTTACATACCAAGTCCCCTCCGTGCCTCGGAAAGCACGTCGCACCAACGTCCCGGCTGTCATTTGTAGATCTTTGACAGTCGTTACGGGTAGTTAGAAGCCCAAAAAGTCTGACAACCAGTCTTACCAAGGGGTATCGTGTTACCTAGTCACTAGGTTGTGGAGATCAGATAGGCAGTCGCTCCATGTAAAATACTGGTATTCAGCTGCATCCGGTTAGACTGGAAGCCGACCCCAACATAGTTGGGAAAAGGCTACGTAGATGATGACTCCTAGAATTGATTTTCTGAGGAGGAAATTTTATGAGGAGTGGAATTTATACAAGCGTTAACGGGAGTGGGAGGGGGTAAAGAGATGCGTTTGTTTACTCTCTTTGCCTATTTCATATTCAAAGACAATCATATTAAGGAGTAAACTAATAGTTTTCTGACAGCTGCGCGCACAGAATACTATAAACCGGCGGCGCACGGGTCGATGCGGACTGAACAGAATGTTGCCATTTTAAATATTATATTTTATAAAAACAACTTGTAGAATTATTGTATATTTATTTTATTTTTATGTCTTATTTATTTATATCTCATTCTATGCTGCACCAGTCGACGTTAGAACATTAACGCCAGCTATCGCTGAAAACCAGCGCTGAGGCTCTGTCTCGCATAGGGTTGCAGCACTATGCTGAGCGATGACCGTTTTGCGTGAATGTGACGCATTTTTTTTACCCAAAAAATTGCAATAAGTAATGTCCATTATTTTATTACCTAACAACTTTAAAATAATTAATCCTCGTTACTAATATTTAAAAAAGTACCTAATTAACACAAACTCTTTGCCTCAATTAACCAACATTAAATAAAAAATAGTTTTCCCCATTTCACGGAACGTTACAGTATCAATTAAAAACCATTTAACTTCTATAAACGTTAAAAATAGCACAATTAGTTCAGTTTCACTTTCGAACAGTTTATTTGTAAAGATTACGTCATTTTGTACTGTTCTGTTTAACCTTCGTGGTACAGATGAATAGTAAAGAAATTGTATTCAACATTGTTTCACGTAGATCTGGATATGGCTTAGTTGTCGAGGTTGTGTTTGTGCGTAGGTTTGTCTGTTTTAAATGTACCTAAATATTTAGAGTCTTGGTTTCCGCAGACATGCGCGATGCGACACCGGTAGAACAATTCCCTTGAAGTATTAAAAGAAATTCTCCCGTCAAAGTTGAGTCGTAACATCGAGTAGCAAGCACCTGTCTACGCGAGACTTTATGTCACTTTTCCACATAATTTGTGTCAGTCTTTTATCGTAAAGTGTGATTGAGATGTATATGTTTAACGTGACTGCCTCGTTGGTCTAGTGGTCGCAAACGCTGCTGCTGAGTATGAGGTCCTGAGTTCGATTCTGGAGTCGGGCAAAGTGTTATTAGGTTTTTCTATGTGAAATTTCTCAGTAGCAGCTCGGAGTCTGGATTTGTGCCCGGTTGATGGCAATAGGCTCGCCCCCTATTACATGGGACTTAAACATAACTGGCGAAATGTGTGTACACCTCTGCCTAACCCTGCGAGGATTACAGGCGTGATGTTATGTGTGTTATGTTATGTATAACTTAAAACGTTTCTATTTTATTTTAGTAATTTCGTTTCGTTTCTTTTAAAACTAACTTCATTAAGACGCTTAATTTTTACTAGAAAATTTGTTATCTTAGAGTTTCCTGATTTTTTTCATTACCAATTATTATCTAAAAGACTTTAAAACATTACTTTCCTTTTGGGCTCGGCCGCAGTCGGATAAAAACCAACCCTCTTAATTTGAAATTTACGATCAAATTTGAATGACGTAATAACGTAAGCGTCGTCATCTCATTCTAATTTATACCTTATTTTACCGAGATAAGACTTACACTGCAATATCTTACTAATGGTTCTACGTCGATTGTGAATTTCCTACCTTAATTTTCTAAAAACATGTACCTATCCAAAAATCTAAAAGTAACATCCGCAAAGTGCGTCCGATTCTGAAAGCGTTCGCAATAAACATATCTCGATCGACCCTGAGCGACGCACGTTATTGGACAAGCACAAGCACAAGGAACACGGAAGCGGCTCTAAAAATTCACGACGCAAATCTTACGCTAGTAATTTTCGGTGAGTACGTGTCGAGTATCTTCCTTGTGAGGTCTGAGACGCACCAGTGTCAGAATAAGGTGCCGGAAGATACGAGTAATTATAAGTTTCGAATGGAGATCGTGAATCTGTTTTTGGAGGTTAGATGATAGCGTATGAATGTTTTTAATTTTTTTACAAGTTTATTTCGTGCGTCGTTTTGATTTGGTTTTGATAATTTTAAGTGAAGGTGTGATCAGAATGTATTTTTTGTGGATTAAACGTCCTTGCTTAGTAACAAACTTTCTGATTGAATTTACACAGCTTACTGTTGCTTTCAATGACATTCTCTTTTGTCTATCATGATGCTGATTTTTTGTACAAAAAACGCTTCAACCTTTACTTGTTTCAACGATGCCTATCTAGACTACCACAGATACATGCTCTGTGACAGATACTAAAGCCATAGACAAGTAACTGATGTTACGTCGGGTACAGACACGCGGACTACTTATATTTTATTTTTTTGTGTTTCACATATCTATTTTTATTTTATTATATATTTATTTTCTGTATCTATCTATCCGTGACATCACTGCGGGCCCTATCAGAATACCAGCGCTGCGACATTTATTTATTTTTAAATGTCGCAGCATATGCTGAGATAGGAGCCTTTTGGCCTCGTACAGGACCTTCTGCTTTTATTTTAATTTTACTTTGTTTTTTTTTTTTGTTTTTTTATTATTTTTATTAATGTTCTTATTGAAGGTGTTTAGTTTAATTTGTGATTTCCTGTGCGAGTCTCAATAAATACTTTTTCTTTCTTCTTTCTTTCTTTCTTTCCTATTTTATTGAAAATACTATCTTACTTAAATTAACGTCAATACTTAATTAACCTAAAATGATTTATCTACCCAAAAATATATTCAAAAATAAAAATACACGTATTCAAAATACCAAAAATATAAAGAAGCACTCAGTGTGCCTCCGAGGAAAATCCTCAGTGCGCGACGGGGCCTATTTTACTTGCGCGTGCGTCGCTCCAACAACGTCTGCGCAGTCCTTTGAATGACAAATTTCATTGGACCTTGAACATGTACATATTTTCCTCGTGCGTGATTCAAATGTAAAAAAATTTATATTATGCGTTCGTTTTTGAGAATAGACTTTTCGTCGTATTCTACAATTGGATTGAAGTAAATTGATACATGTTTTACGTGCTTTGTTGAAATTATTATGTAGTACCCGGGCGACCGAGTTTTGCTCTGGTGATAATGGAGAATGCTAATTTAATAGTATAGGAAAGTACATACTAATTCCATGCTGCTATGTCATTATTCTTGATCTATACTTTAGGCGACCGAGAAAACGAATTTCCCCAGATATGAGACCTAGCTAGATCGATTTTTTATCCCCGTAAACCCCTATATTGCAACTGTCATCGAAATTATTAGAACGTGATTACATATCTTATATATAAAATTCTCGTGTCACAATGTTAGTTACCTTACTCCTCCGAAACGGCTTTACTGATTTTTACCAAATTTTATATGCATATTCAGTAGGTTTGAGAATCGACTACTATCTATTTTTCATACCCCTAAGTGATAAGGGTTGTCCACCCCAAACAAATAATTGGCAAAACAACATTTGCCGGGGTCAGCTAGTATATGTATATAATATTTGTAATCACGTTCTCGAAAACGGCTATTTATATAGATAATAATAGTATAGGAATAGTGCTATGTAAGCTACGCATTCTTTTTTAGTAAAAAAACACACAAGCTTGAAAACGATGCTGCTATAAAAGGCCCATTTTGATATTATAAAGGTGTTTTTCAAATAAAAAATTAGTGAAATAAAATAAATGAATTATTATTAGTAATCGTAGACTACAGATGTTGAGAGAGCAGATGGTTTAAAATTAAAACCGGATCAATAAGTAACAAATAAATAATATTAACAGTAGATACGACCAGTTTGAGCAAAGATTATACAAATTATCTAAAATAAAATATAAACCGTACCTACCATTTTTATTTTATTTTTTCTAGCTGACGTAAAAATGAGTCCAGTTTTATAGTCCTGGCAGATCTATAAAATTTTATCTATTAATCTAAAAATGTTTTTGATCTTTTTCTCCGCAGTATCATTATCATCCAGATGGCGCCAGATGTATGTGACCAACTTTTGTGCTGATTCCTAGAGAAGCCTTATTTTCTACACTGTTTTCATTTCCAAAATCTCTTCCTCCTGCAGAAGTTTTGAGTGATAGCAGTATTTTACAGTGCCAAACTTTAATACGACTGAAATCTATTTCAAAAGCTGCCACCTAAGATTGGAGAAAGGTCTTCGATTCTATGCAGTCTATAAACGTATGCCAAAATTGCCTAAAATCTTATTTGTATTTCATCTTTTTATATATCCATTTTGCACATACACATAAAAACAGACAAGAAGAAAAGAACATAAAAATACGTAGAAAAGGTGGTGCTTATTTCTAAAGAAGTCTCTTCCAGCATACCTGTGATGGAAAAGATGACAAAAAAGATGGAGACACGGTGTGTAAGAGTACTAGAAGAGAAAGTAAAATACATAAAATAAAAAATTATTCACTTATAAAAATAATAATATACTTACATCTTCTTGAGCATATGTAGATACTGCCTAGTCCTATATTTTTAAGTAAAATCTTCTTTAGGCGCGTTGGGCATTTTTGAGATGGGAAAAAATATTTGAACTCGCGACACCGTCACCGACACCTTATTTTTGTAAACGCGATTGTGCTCTTTATTTATATTACGTTACGGGTCAATGTTCTATGCAAGTATTTTTACTTTAAGGTTTTGGAAGTTTTTTTTTTGTAAACGCAATTGTGCTCTTTATTTAGATAGGTTACGGACCGATGTTCTATACAAGTATTTTTCTTCCACCAAGGTAATCTTATGCAAGTTTTTACTTCTGTCGGCACTCCGGGAGTACCATGCTTTTTTTCCCAAAGTAAGTTCTGTACTATTAATTAAACCCAGGGTCGGCGTCGACATCAATGCGGCGGGTGGGAGGACAATTACAGAGTGAACAAACATCTGTGCCCACCTAAATACCTACCGCGGCACTAATTAATTATTGTTATTACAAAAACAATGTAACTACACTTAGTTTGCACTTGTCCTTTGAAGTGGGGATATGCGTTTTGTTAAGGATTGGATTTTTTTTTGTTGACTGATTTTTTTACGGAAGGAGTCATCTTATCGGAAAAGGTTTGAATTTAGGTTAGGAAATTTAGTAATAAGGGGAGAAAAGTTTTAAACAACATCTGTCTACCATTGGAGGACCACTCTGTATGTAAGTACGTCTGAAAAATTATGAATTCTTATCAAAAGATAAGAATTAATATTTTTTCTAAAAAGAGATGGGCAAAGATCGTCACTCACTGAACGCATGAAGGACATCGTCGTCGAGGTAGACCGCGGCGAAGCTGGTGTGACGATCTAATCATGTTTGTGGGGCCAACATGGCCTGAAATGCAAAACAGAGAGATTTGGAAGGAAAAAGGGAGGCCTTTGCCCAGCAGTGGGACACAATATAGACTAATAAAAAAATAAAAATAAATCTTTAGATGAGTATTTATTTTATTTAAATAATTATCTTGTACCAAACCATTCGTTCTTTTTTTCAGATTGGGTGGAAAAGAGCATAATCAAGTGAATAGTACCTACTTTAGTATCATGCTTAATGCAAAATAGCATGAACAAATAGCAGCAACTTACCGGTAGGAATATTAAAAAAAACTAAAAGATACCCTGACAAAAATATACAGATTTAATATTATAAATACAGATATTTTGTCAGGATATTATTTAGAAAGCCAGCCTTTTCGGCATTTTTCCCATTGACAGCGATGCGGACGAATTTTTTGATGCCGAATGAGCTGTTCCTATATTTTATTTTTTTCCTATGTACATAATTTATATATTTTAGTGTTAGATGTATATGTAAAATAAATACTGTTTATATATTCTTAAAGATTCTAGGAGCGTTTCTAGAATCTATTTAAATTTTAGACAAGTATCACATTTCGATTCTCCTGCATAGCATTGAAGAGTCAGATTCCAGATTGTAAACATTTATCTTCTTTTTTAGAAGAATCGTGGTTACCATATTCAAACGGTTGTAGGATAACGCCACGCTGATAGTACGTGGGCACCGATATGATTAATTGATATGGGCTTATAGTCGCTTAATTGCTTGTTCGCTTACACTAACAATGGAGCATTCAAGTGTTTATGGTAATCTGTTGTGTGTTTGTACCGCTCGTTATGTTCACTGAAGAGGCTTTTCTTAGAAGATTTTGAGGTACCTTTTCCATCGGGAGGTTCCTGTTCAGGATAAAGCGGGAGGAAACACCCGGGTGTCACCATTGTGTGGATCGGCCTGAGGACACGGTGGAGCATACGGTGGAGGTCTGCCCAGCTTGGGCGGAGCAACGCCGTGTCCTCGTAGAAGCGATCGGCGGCGGTGATCTCTCGCGTCCGGCTCTGATTCAGGCCATGGTACGGAGCGAGAGGAAATGGCAGGCCGTCACCTCCTTCTGCGAAGCGGTAATGCTCGCGAAGGAAAAGGCAGAACGCGTGAGGGAAAGGCAAATTTCGCTCCCTCACGCCCCTAACCGCCACAGGAGGAGACGCCCGGGGCCCGCCCCGGGCGTCTCCTCCTGTGGCGGTTAGGGGCGATTCCCGAATCACGAGCTGATTTCCGGCCACCGTAGGCGCGGGCTAGCCCACGGTGAGCAATAGGTAGCTCGCCGTCCGATAAGGACCAAGCCCGGGTCGACAGCGCGTTGTGTTCCACGCGCGCCTCAAAGAGATGTCAGCAGAATGGACGGGGTCCGCTAGGGCCAATGCCTGTCGGGGGTTCGAAGAAAACCGATAGGGACATCGTGGCCCCCGGCAACAGGGCAACCGAAGGAACACGGATGGGTTTTAGTCAGTAAGAGTCTGACACGCCCTCACGCTCCGCCCAGAGCGGGAGAAGTTATTTGATAATTTCCCACCCAAAAAAAAAAAAAGGTACCTTTTCTACAAATGACTGTGTTCGTTTCGTCTTTACCATGCCCATCGCATCTTCCTGCTCTTGTCCCATGTTCCTTGGAGTCAGCCAAACCCGTGTTTTTCTTCCATTCTCCCCTCATCATTCACTCCTTTTCTCCTTTCATAACATCTCTCACACAATCCATCCATCTTTTCTTTGGTCTTCCTCTCCCTCTCCATCCATCTAGATTATTATTCATGGCTCTTTTAGTTACATGCGTTTCATCCCTCCTTATCACATGCTAATACCAAGACGAACGATTCCCTTACAAATTTTCTGTAACTGGCGCCACTTTCATTCGAACTTCCTATTTTAAACATACGCTCCTTGGAAGACTGTTCTTTTTAAATAGTTCCGACAACGAAAAAAAAAACGTGCGCGATCGAGGAACTCCCGTCAGGAACGAAGTTCCTTACACACACACATATACACACACTCGTATTTAATAGAAAGAGACAGAGGGAGAGAGACGCACGGAGCAACGTTTTTCCTTACGTCACGATTTTCTACCAGTCAACTCCTACAGCAAGCCGCAAGGAACTTCGTTCCAAAAATGAAAAATGAAAATAGCGTTGACATAATCACAGACAAGCTTCATTTAAAAATGCACGTCTAGACACTGAATAGGACGATCATCTGTCGTCCGACATAGTGAGAACAGTCGCTCAGTTGAAAAGGGGCAATTATTTTTACAACTGTTATTAATTTAAACATTAGAGAAGCTTATGGTCATTTGAAAAAATTAACGAGCAATAATTAAATTTTTCGGCGGTTGGTAAATTAGTGTGGCAGTAAAACATGAACAGTATTAAAAAGAAAAGCGGTCGGTTATTTCATCCTACAATGTCGGTACAAAAAATACTCAAGTGGTGTAATGAATGTGTAATTAGATAAATAATTCGGCAGTTCATAAGTTAGGTTGGAACTAAGTCCAACCACTCGCGAGCTGAAGTTGACCGCGGTAGCTATATAAACCAGGGCACCCCGACCAAATGGGAAAGATTAGAACTGTGACTAACTGTGCGCGAGCCGAGCAAGCGGAGCGAGCGGTGCCGCGGCAGCGGCCGGCGAGCGCTACTTCCAAATTGAATTTCTTTCCGACTTACATATACCAATTTGTTAACTGCCCACACGTAACTGCCCGTTCAGTCATTTTATTGCATTATTATTTATTTAATTACGCATCTAAATATATTTTTTATTTAGTTCTCAGTTTTTACTGCTGAACTTGTTAATAAACATGCGTTTTGTAATTTTTTATTTACTAAAACTGCAATAAACAACTGCCGTTTTAAATCAGTGCCATTGGAAAGTGCCTAAGGAGGTACAAAACATCAACTAACGCTTACATCAGTGATGACCCTAAAGGTTACGTCATTAAGGCGTAACCCCACCGATCAAGTCTGGTAGGTATGAACATTTGAACAATATCTCACATACAAGCGAACAAACATATTTAGGCAAAAGGCAAGATGACTTCAGTACCTACATGACCAGCAGCCTAAGTGAATCATTTAGAAACTGATTGCTTATCCATTGCTTCATAAATTCGACAAAAAAATGTGCTCAACAACGTAAATAACGCAATGAATATTGTTGAACTGTCAAAATGAAACAGATTACTCTTAATAATTTACGAAAATGTGTTACGCAATTAGATAGCTGAATGCTGTATCAGGTTTAAAATGCATCTAAATCCGGAACAATGGCAGCGTAATCCGACCATTACAAACTCCTCTTCGATACGATCGAAATTGTCTCTTCCCGTATCACTTCCAAAATATTGCTCAATTTATTCTCAGAAAGACAGAAAAATTGTTAATTCTACACATTAAAACGGACATTACAAAAAAAATTACACACAGCCTAAAGTCGAAACAAAAATGTATAAAAACGTATATCATCTAAATATTCAAAAGAAAAATTAATAAGATTTAAAAGTATAATTTTCTGTCCCCGGCGAATAAAATGGTAATGTGCTATTACAATAATTTTAACTTTATTGCATATTCGATATTTATTTAAGGTGTATTGTAATGAATATAAAAAATCACTTTTCTTTTGGTGTTTAAATGAGATATTCATAAAAAACTGGTTTTAATTTTTCCTGCACAATTTAGTTTTTACTATTACGATTTTATTCACCGGGGACAGCGAATTATTTAAATTATAAACAGCTGATAATCGACATCTTTTACCCTATTTAGCTACAGCTATTTTATACATTGCGAATTCCTAAGCACCGTTGTACCTATACCAAACACCTAACTTCCTACATTTCAAATTCAACGAATAGCCCTTTCAATGGCTTAGTTTCCTTACACCACAGTGTCGTACGAATGCGCCTGGGCCGCTAATTATCCATTGAGTGCGCGATAATATCGGACAAGGCGCTATTCACACCGCGAGCGTTCACACTAGCGTTCAATTAAACGCTATAGGTACGCAACTATTGTTTTTGTGGTGTAAGTGAAGGACTGAGCGGGATTTTAAATATTCGGATTATTCCACTTTGCCCCATTAATTTTCTCCACCCGTCATCATCCAGCGGCGTCAAATTGTTTTTATCCTGCTTCAGAGTCATCCTAAGCTTATGCAAATAGTTTCTATTTTGTATTTTAGTGGGCTAAAGTGGACGACAAAATTGTGATTATTCCATTTTGTCCCATTGGTGGGGCAAACTGGGATAATCAAGGTTTTGTGGAAACAGATAGCGTGTCACTTTTTTCGCATTTTTCAAAATCATTAGACCGGCGCTGGCTTTCAGCTTAGGTACACCAAAGGAACATTATCCTTTAATTTCACGCAACAGGTTAAAAAAAATATAAAGAGAAGAAACGAGCATACTTTCTATCAGTTCAAGTTTATGATAATAACAGCAGTCTTATCTTGTAGGTTACATTTACTACCATCCTTAGGAAGTACTCATTAGGAAGCTACGTCTGCCAATAAACTGCTTTCCAATTTGGCAGAGGTAATAATTATAACTGTAACCACCGAAGGGTTAGACAGAGGTGCACCGAGGACACCCACATTTCACCAGTTATGTTTAAGTCCCATGTAAAAGGTACTGAGCTTTTTGCTATCAACCAGGCACAAATCCAGACTCTAAGATAAAAATCACATCTTCAAAAAAACAAAATTTGTCTGCCTCGTTGGTCTAGTACTACTGAGCGAGAGGTCCTGGGTTCGATTCCCAGGTCGGGCAAAGGGCAAAGTGTTATTGGGTTTTTCCGTCTGGAATTTCGTAGTAGCAGCCCGGAGTCTGTAAAGGCTGCAGAAATCCGCTGGATGCGGAAAGCACAGAATCGGTCGAAGTAGCAGTGCTTGGGGGAGGCCTATGTCCAGCAGTGGACGTCTTTCGGCTGAAATGATGATGATGAGCCCGTAGTCAAGATTTGTACCCGGTTGACAGCAATAGGCGCACCCCCTATTACATGAGACTTAAACATAATTGGGAAATGTGGGTGTATTAAGGTGCACCTCTGTCTAACCCTTCGGGAAATACAGACGTGAAGTTACGTTCTGTTATAAATATTCAATAATGGGTAGATGGTAAATACTAACTACTCCCATTATTGAAGTTGTATCTACCGACCTACAGCAAGCGCTGAAAATCAACACAAAAATAAATAAAATTGAAGTGTCTGTTTGTCATGTCAAAATAACAGCTTTTTACTAAATGCATATGAAAGTATAAACGGTAATTATAGCAAAAAAAACTGTTTGTCTGTTTGTTCCAGTTAATCTCCGAAACGATTGGACTGATTTTGACAGGACTTTCACCGGAAAATGGCTGTTATAAGGCTACTTTTACTTTAGAAAAATAAAAAAAATCAAAATATTTTATTTCACATAAACCTACAAGGGCACTTATGAAACGTCAGAACCTAGGTGAAAAAGAATTAGGGCCCACGCGGGCAGAAGCTAGTACACACGGCTACACATCAAGCTACACATTTCCAGTTTATGTTGATCTCACATTGTAAAGGATTTCCGTACAATGCAAGGTCAGCTTATACTGGAAATGTGTAGCTTGATGTGTAGCCGTGTGTACTTACAAAAATATTTTTGAAAATCGCTGTCTCTCATGCCTTGCGACAAGGAACTATGAAAGCACTAGATTTTATGTTTTCCGTGTCGTTCGTTATTAGCCATTGAACAAATTGTCTGCGTGCTAATAGTTACTGGCGATGATTTAGAATGTGCTCTTATCATTTACATAACGAACGCCAATAAAATAAATTAATTCTTATTGTTTTTATGTAACAAAGGATTCTTAATATAAAGAGTTTGAGTTATGTTTTGTTTGTGTTAGGTACAGTCGAGCTCAGATGTTATAGAAAAGTTTTTCTAAAAGATACGTTCATGAATATAAAAAACCGGCCAAGTGCGTGTCGGACCACGCACAATGAAGAGTTCCGTAGTTGGGATGAGTTTATACCAAGAACAAACTTAACTTTGTAGTTGAAAATCATGTTCTCCCAAACATTCTGTATGGGAGAACATGTTTTTGCAACTGCAAAGTTAAGTTGGTCGATTATTACTCGTTAACTTGTAGAGCCTACTTAGCTGTGATAGTTTTCCTTTTAATTTCGTTAGATAAACTATTGCTGTGATTTTTTTACACATCCAAAACCAAACATTTAGCTGGCTGGGGGGTGGGGACACTTGACTCTAACAAAAATTTGCAATTTAAAGCGTAGTATTTCTTGTGTGTCTTTTTAATGGTCAAAAGCTGGTGTCGTAACAGTGTGGCGAAATCAATTGTTTATTCCCATATCAAAAATGCCCAACGCGCCCAAAGAAGTTTTCACTTCAAAAAGTGTCGATTCGCCCGTTTCAGGCGAGAAAATTCGTGCGAGTTAACCTATAAGCCGTAAAAAGGACCTGTTTCTACTAATTTAACTAGACATAAGATGTCAACACAACACCGAGATTGCCAATACAATAGTGACAATAACATCGAAGTAGAGCAATTTATTCACCATTGAATAGAAACCAAGTATCTGATCGGACAACTTTATTATAGACCTTAAGTGTTAACTCGTTAATTATCTGTTAATAGCATTTTACATATAAATGTACCCTATAAAGTCTTTTATCTACTCTCATAGCGTAATATTCGAATTATGAACTTCAAAACGAGTTTATATTGACATACTTTATAAACAGAATACCGAAATTTAAAAATAGAATCATATTATAACACTTTTCCTCTAACAAAATAATACTATAAACAATTTTTTTTTTCTATTACGAGACAGCGCTAATCCAAGAAGTTAATATCACCAAAGAGTTTCCATCAACTTTTGGCGGGGGACAGCAGCACCCGCTGTAGCGCATGTGCGGTGATGTGCTGCTGCAGGCGACATTCATTTGTTTTGTAGTAGGTACTTACTGAATTTAGTGGGATTTTTAAATTTATTCTTGATCTTTAACTTTGATTTTTTATTTAGTATTTGTTTCAATCCCAATATTTGAGAGTAGATAAAGTAGTGTATGAAACAGCACATAACTAGGTATTAAAACATTCGTGTGATACTATTAAAAACCTCGCCTACACTCATGTTTTAATACCCCTCATTATGCAACAGTTTCATAAACTACTATAATAATAGCAGAATAGAAGGGACAAGGTAATTTTTAGGAACAAAAAGATTTAAGGAAATAGCATACGTATCAACTCAGAAAGGGACCGTCATCGTATCAACTCGAGCCATTCAGTATTCTTTGTATGAAACTCCCTACTGCAACGCACACTAATCGGAATTGTAACATAATCGCCTCGCCTCGGGCCAAGCTCACGAACCGCGGCGCAGTGCTGGTCAACTTGCAGTTTCCGCGCTTACGGCTCGTCGTCCCCGCGCTTACGTCTTTTCGTCCACCCTTGCCCCTTTCACCCCTCCCGCGGCCTGTCTATAGCTCACTACTGCCGCACGGGCTTACAGTGAGCCGTAAGCCCAGCGTCGCATAGCCGTAGCCGAGACGACATATCGGAGCTGCTGATCCGCTTTGGTTACGTACTTACGTTAGGTTGACGCCTGTTTGACGGCGAGGTGAAAGGCGATACGGTAACAAATCCTTTCCGAGTTGATATGTGTGCTTGTACCTTTAATCATCAGTTTAAAGAAAACAAGAATTGGAACAATTTTCAGTTTAACTGTAGGTATTTTTATTAAAACAATGTCACCGGGAGTAAGTAATTAATTTAAATGGAAAAATGTATATAGTGGCAAGAGTTTCGTAGAAATGGATTTAAATGGTCCGTCTGGCAAATTATCTTGTAGTAAAAAATAAATGTTGATTCAAAGAAGTGGATTTACGTCAACAGGTTGAATGAAAAAGCCGCTATTTATAGGCAAGGAAACGGCTCTTCAGTGGCTTATTATAACACTAACTTTTGCCAGCGGTTTCGCTCGCGTGGATGTCGGAAAATATCCCACGGGAACGTACTATAATAGGACATTATAATAGGACATATTATTATTTATTATACCAGCTGCGCCCCGCAGTTTCACCCGCATAAGTGTAGATCCTGCGGGAATATTGGGATAAAAGGTATCATATGTCCTTCTCCAGGTCAAGGGTCAACCCATGTGCCAAATTTCATCCAAATCCATTCAGCCGTTTTAGCGTGAAAGCGTAACAAACAAACAAACTCACTTTCGCATTTATATTAGTTAGGATAGTAGGATTTATAATATTAGTAGGATTAATAAGCAGGTTAATAGAATTTTCTTTTTGTAACTTTAACTGTCCCACTTCAGCATGGACGAAGGCTCCTTTACCTTTTCTGAGCAATATTCAATTTCATTTCTAAGTCGTCAAGCCAATATTTACAAGGTTTACTACTTATGCATGAAGAAATAAAGAGGATGGGGAGAAAAAACGAAACCTTAAAAATTAATCTAACAACTGACTGCTTCGTTGGTCTAGTGGTCGCAAGCGCTACTGCTGAGCATGAGGTCCTGGGTCGATTCTCAGGTCGGGCAATGTGTTTGGATTTTTCTATCTAAAATTTCTGAGTAACAGCCCGGAGTCCGGAATTGTGCCCGGCTGATGGTAATAGGCTCGCCCCCTATTACATGAGACTTAAACTTGACAGGCGCAATGTGGGTGTACTATACATATGTTCACCTCTGTCCAACCCTTTGAGGAAATAAGGCGTGATGTTATGCATATAGGTAATCTTGCTAAGTCTTTTTCTATACCTAATAACCTTTTATTTAATTAATTAACATTCAGTCACTTACTATGATTTATGATAACACAATCGCTGATGATATTATGACGGTTCCCCATAATTGCTGTACAATGTAATTGATATAGTAAGCAATTGTTTCACACTCAATACTATTTACTAGCATTAGATTAAGTGGTTCTAAGTATTAAGCAGGGTTTACATTATGAAACTAGTGTCGTAAAACAGTATCTTGACAGTTCTGTGGTCTCAGTAATATCCAGTTTTTTGAAAACCTGATAAACTCAACTAACACGCTGTCATAATTTCATGGTAACTTATTAAGGCGACGATAAACGACTTTTAATGATTTGGAAAAAATATATGTTAAATTAGAGCATTTTCTTAATAACTTAATTTATGAATATTTTAGTTTGTGTTTATATTACATAGTGAAATTAATTTGTAAAGTTATGTCTAACGCGGATAAAAACTGAGAATCACGCAAAATCTGTCAAGCGTATTTTTCTAAAAGTATCCCCATTTTATATATCATTTAATTATATTAATCTTTTAGTATACGTGTTTTATTAAAATACCTATTGTTTTATGTATAATAAATTAATAATGCGTTTAATTTTGCTCCTTGACGGGCGAGTCCTATTACTGGTTAGACATACGACGCTTTGCGTGAGCCAAGCACAGAACACGTAAGCTAGCCACTCAAGATCACTGGCATATATCTGCGTCTTTTAAGGTATTATTCATCGAATCGTTGAGCTTCTGAGTTGAGCTACACGATTACTGACAAATGCGTGCAAGTGCACTGACTAGACACGTCCACTCAATCTGTGTGGTTCTTTCCTCAAAAAAACATTTCAGACACCAATCTACATGGTCTTCACATGATCTGACCAAGATTATGTCGGGACTTTAAAAGAAACTGTGATCTGTGCGTTTGTTTCGGCTTTTCTTCTCAGAGTAGTCAGATAGGAAACACCGACCTCATCTAGTTTTTAAAATATAATTGACATGTAAAAGTGTTAGTACAAACCTACATACAGAAATAAAATTATTTATCATTTAACTACTCAGATTAGTTGGCTGAAATAATAATTGTTATTTTTCTATAAGATACCGTGTTAGTTGAATTAATCAGCTTTTAAAAACCGGGTGTTAATAAGCTATTGCCTGATATAGAACAGTCAAGCTACTGTTTCAAATCACGACACTAATTTCATCATGTAAACCCCGCTTTAGAACAATAAAATGTGCCAGTTCAGCAATAAAATCGGTATAGTCCAATACAGTTGTTGGAACTATTAGAAACTTGAATTTATGGATACTTAATACCTAATAAACTTAATTATTTTGTCACGATGTAACTTACTTGAAATAATACTGAGAAACGATGAAAGGTGAATTTTTAATTCTGACTTTGGCCATCGTAAATGACGATATAGCGTGACTTCTGAAAGTGGGAAACGTCGCTAATAGATGTCAAATCTGTTTTGAATAATTTAGCAATATTATTGTATGGAAATATGAAATATAGCTAACTAGTGAACTAAAATATTGATTATGAAATGCTATAATTAATATCGTAAAAAAGTATTTGGAATCTTTCCAAATAAATGCCTTTTTTTACAATTAAAACGGTTTTAAAATCAAATTCAGCGTTATAATTGCAATTCATTATTAATACTCTAGTTTACTAGTTAGCGATATTTAATATTTCCATACAGTAATATTGCCAAATTAATTAAAACAGGTAAATATTTGACAGCTATTTGCGACGTTGCCAACTTTTAGAATAAACGCTCTTAATTTATACAATTATTTTTTTTGGTCATAACACTTCGTAGGTACAAGAATACCCATGGGGTGGATGGATATTCCTTCGGCAAAAATTGCAAAATTCCATACCTACATACTATTTAACTTCATTAAGGGATGAATTTTCAAAAACCCTAAAAACCTTATGCTTTTAGAGTTCTAGACCCAATGGTTAAAGCTGTGCGTTGTCTATCGGTGAATTTTAGATAGACAAGTAACTATTTTAAGTTAAGACGAACATTTTAGTTTTTAGCGATTAAAGAAAAAAACCTTATATTTTTTTTATAGAAGCAACTAACACAGACTTGTCTGTTATTATCACATAACTACTTAAACGATATTTAATTGAACCATTCAGACTAAGTCGAAAATCCTCGCGTGCCTAAGCACCTTAAAATCTAGAAAATCGTTTAAAATTAATTGTTTATTAATTAACTAAAAAGTCTAGAATCCCAATTAAAATCGCTAAGTACCTACTTATCTGTGTCTAGGTCCCAACAAAAATACCTACCTCTATAATTTTCTAACTGTGGACGTTCGACGCAAAAACACTGCAACAGCAATTTATTTTCAATGTCTATTAACCAACGGAGTAGACAAAAACAACGTAATTTCTACAATTGAAACAAAAAGTTTAATAACAATATAATAAACAGCGATACATAAATAATCATAGAAGTCTTAGCTCAAGGCTCTTTTGAATATATATAAGACTTATTTGCTGCATATATGAAAGTATGGTCACCCATCTAAAATACTTAAATATACTTCTAAATTCAGAAGTACTTCAATAATCATCCATACTAATTTATTATTAATATTAATTTAATAACTAATAAACTCTGTCTGTCTGTCTGTCTGTATGTTACCTTTCCACGGCTAAACCGCTGAACGGATTTCGATAAAATTTGGCAAGAAGATAGACGACATCCTGGATATAGGGTACTTTTTGTCTCAAAAATAATACTAAAAGGGACATATTTTATAGGGGATGAAAGTTTGTATGGGAAATCCAGCATTTTTAAGTTAGAGATATGAAAACTCAAATTTGTGCTTTTGATAAGAAATAAAAAATTACGCATTTCAGCTTTTTTGTAAAATCATCCCTCAAAAGGGTAAAATAGAGGATCGAGACTTATGAGGGTGAAACCGCGGAGCGCAGCTAGTTTTTTAACCGACTTCCAAAAAGGTGGAGGTTATATGTTCGTCGCGTATGTTTTTTTTTTTTGGACCGATTTTGAAAATTCTTTTTTTGTTTGAAAGGGTATGCTCTCGAGGTGGTCCCATATAAATTTTATTTACTTTGCTTGGATGGTTTTTGAGTTAGCTTCAATAATACGTATATTTTCCCACTTAGTATGTGGATGATATATTAAGTTCCTCTCACTTTTATTTACATAGCAGGTAGTGGTATTCGAATTTGTGTGGGGGTAAATACCACAACTAAAAAGTGAAAAACAAAACTTAAAAAAAAAAACAACCGACTTCCAAAAAACACTACAAAGTGAAAAATAACTTTAATTTCGGAAGTCGGTGACAAAAAATGAAAATTCAAAACCAAAGACACCGACTTCCGAAATTAAAGTTTGTTTTCACTTTGTAGTGTTTTTTGGTAGTCGGTTGTTTTTTATTTTATTTTATATTTATAATCGTTTGTTTGCTTGTTTGTTTGTTTGTTACGCTTTCACGCTAAATCGGCTTAACGGATTCGGATTAAATTTAGCACATGGGTAGACCTTAACCTAGGTTAGGACATAGGATACTTTTTATCCCGATATTTCCACGGGATTAAGACATATGTGAGTGAAACCGCGGGGCACAGGTAGTCTTTGATAATTTACATTCCATCGGTAGGTACTTACTTTTGAGTGATCATTTGTAGTAAAAAGGTCCTTAAATGTTGGTTGCAATGGAATTAGAACTGTGTCTTGTGTGACATTGAGTTTGTGGTTCCAAAACTTGATAATTATCTCAGATTCTGAATTTAAATATCTCTACCCCTCACCCCGACCCCGCTTGTCGATTGTTTTTCACTGTCACTGACTGCAAAACAGAAAAAAAGGCTGTCTACCTCAAAAAGGCTATCAACCTTTCTCTGATTTATTTGCAATATATTACTGGAATTTCATCAACCTTTTCATCATTTTATATGCCGAGATATTGCCAAACTCCGACTTACCAGGTAAGAGCTGTCCTATTTTTGTTGCCATTGTGATGCGGACACTTTTTAGCCAATTTCCAAAATGGAGGAGGTTATATGTTCGTAGCGCATGTTTTTTTTTTTAATGTGTTTCCACCGATTTCGCCGTCAAATTGTGGACCAATTTTGAAAATTCTTTTTTGTTTGAAAGGGTATGCCCTCGAGGTGGTCCCATATAAATTTTATTAACTTTGAATATTTTTTGAGTTGGCTTCAATAATACGTATTTTTTCCCACTTAGTATGTGGATGATATATGATAAGTTCCTGTGACTGTTAATCACATAACAGGTAGTGGTATTAGAATTTGTGTGGTACGACAGCTAAAAAGTAAAAAATAAAAAAAAATACAAAAAATATAAACGACTTCTGTTTTTTTTTTTTTTTTGTAAAAAGTTTTTTTCTCTTTTTTGAAGTCCTTATGCTAATCGAACTTTGAAAAGACACGGCTACTGCTGCTGTGCCGTAGACATAGGGGCGGGTTTGGCAAGAGCCTTATTATTCTAAGCTACGAAACCACTTGAAACGGTGGAGCTTTACCTACTTGGCTGTTATGTCAAACAAGACTAACATATTATAGTACAAACAATGTATATCGAAGCGCAAACTCGGTATGCAAATGATGTTAAAAGCCATTAATGTAAACATTTTAATTTGGTGCAAGTCTAAAGCAGATGAGATTATTGGTGCCATACTGTCTGGACGAACTCTAAAAATAATATCTTCAAACTAGCTAAAAATCTCTCATTTACTTAGCCATATTCAACTGTTCGCAAAATAATCATCATCATCGCATAATCACGGAAATATTTACTGCTGAACTAAGATTGCAAAGATGTATTGCCATATGAAGTCTGAAGAAGCATAGGATTATTGTTCTGCAGGACAGACAGAATGGAGATCGTAGTAGTTGTTACTAGTAAAAATCTAAAATCAAAATCATTTATTCAACTTAGGCTGAGAGTCAGCATTTTTTGAACGTCAAAATTACACAAGACAGGCCTTCACCATTTCCTAGTGCTTTACCTGGAAAGAAGATATAGATAGGAGAACGCTACTGCTCATTCTCTAGAATATTCCATTTTGTCGTCTTCTATGACACCTTCAAGTAAAGCGTGGGAGTGCTCTATTTGTATCAAAGGCTGCTCAAGAAACATAACACCAATATTACATAATAATAATGTCAACATAAACACAATGCTTACCTATAGCTTCTATAAGTAACTATCTCAAGCAGGAATTCTCAGCTTGGCATTCAATTGAAATAAACCAGTATACACTGTTAGTATTGTTTATCTGGTATTCTTAAAATGTAGAATGAATAAATTAAATATTTATAAATACTGTTCATAACTTGTAATTATAACGGGAACAATTAATTTTTGCAGCAAAAACGTTCGGAAACAAATTGCAAACGTAAGTAGCTTTGTTACTATAGTCACTGCGTGAATTGAAAAGGTGTGATAAGTATTAAGTATCTACATTGGTTCATTGTGATAATCTGCTAAGACACACTACAACTAGAAATCATGTTTCTGACTTACACCGTAGATTCATTGCAAAAGGTGGGACTGTATAGCATAGCACATGATATGCCGAAATTGTCTAACTCCATTCCGCATATTACATTCGTCTCATTCCGTACCGCTATGCCAATGACCTTTTTATCTTTCAAGTACCTACTTAAACTTTAACTGTGGGACTGTAGCCATTATGGGAACTATATGTATATTAAAACCAAAAATATCATGGTTATGGTTCTGCAGTCTTGAATCTTTAGATTTCAACCATATCTGCAATGTCTCTCAGAATTGCGAAAGTCAGATGGCATTCACCCCAAATATAGCAAGGAAAAGGCTTGGCCTGGCATACGGATATACACACACATCTTTCAACATTATCCTCATCATCATGGTACTTTCCTGCTTCCCCTCTTCCGCTTCCTCCTATGAACTGCTCACCACCATAGCCCGATGGTTACAAATTGTTGGAGACAAAGCCGCAGCCTTGAGGCTATTAATTAGATTCAGTGCGTCGACATGCATAACGTATGCTGAACCGTATATTTATTGATATAAAATTCTTTTGAAGTCCGGTACTACAATGTTGTGGTTACCTGCAGCAAATAAAGTTTTGGTACAAAAGTGTCTCTGATCGTCAATTTTCCATATTGGAAATTTTTAGAACTTCCATATCTAACTTGTGCTACTTGTGTTTATATTTATAAAACACAAGAAATCACGAGAAATCTTCCGTGTTTTCCCCTACATTTTCTTACAACGTTTGTTGTACATACAAAGATAACAACTTTTTAATCTTTCCTTTTGTATCCATGTAATCAGAGATATCGGTATCTATTCAGACATTTGAAAGTTCTCGAAGGGCGTCTCATAAGTATACCTACCTAAAACGACCAGGACACACAGCTGAACGGGATATCTGAGTAAAAGTCGAGGAGGTAAATAAAACTAGTTTACCACATCTACATTTTTACAAGAATAAAACCAAACCCAAGAGAGGACTAACCTATTCTAAGTTCCAGTCGGAATGTTACACAATTTTCAAGTAAGAACCTTACCAAGTACAGTATGAGAAATTCTCACAAAGAAAAAATTACGTATTCCATTCAGCGCAGACCGCCTAATTTTAGACGCATTATTAACGCATTGCAAGGTCTTCCTTTGTGTACAACAGAGGTCTATTGTGCCTAGGCATTAATGTGCTGGTCTAACAATTTCAAGGGAGTCATAATTAGCTAGACTGTGATTGACTTGTTCTTAAGTATCTACTTGAATGAAGTAAATAAAACTTTATTTATATGAGAAATACTAAGTTGTAGGTGGCCTTAGTCATTGATCTTTACCGAGACTGTAATTCATCTCCTGACAATTTCGACGGTGTACAAAACAAGAAAAAAGTGCTAACATTTTGGATTTCACCTCATCAAAATACTTTTAAAAACCCTTTTGTTTCTAAATGTTTAAGTGTATATATCTAGGCTATTCAGTAGTAGATAGCCATGATTCTAATGAATAGCAATAAAAGCAAAAACTGGTTAGCGCTTTTAAAAAATTCTTCTGATTATTGTTCTGTTCTAATAAATTAATTTTTGGCTTTCGAAGTTTCATACGCCCAAATGCAGAATATCCATCCAATAAACCAAAACGCACTAATTAAACAAGTGAACAATATCAGAGACATTCGAACGCAGCGCAAACGTATCTATTTTACTATTAAATCGTATAAATTGCTGTCCCATGAATTAAACATTTATCAGGATATTAAAACTAACGCGAATGCAAAACGGAAACACTAGATCACTTCGATACGATCGACAAACCAAAACTGCACTTGCCATTTTTGGGCGACAGGTGGCGCTTGCGACTAACTCTAATCACGTACTCACTGACAATGCAATCTTACAATCGAAACATGCAAAAATAATCTCTATAGACAAAGTGTTAGAGGTGACCGATCCATTTTTTGTGCGCAAAAATGTACCAGGACTGCATAGACGTAACCTTGGGAAGTCGGGGTATCGCAGCATATTAATAACGTATCATGTATGCAATCACCGTTCAGAAGACATAGGCAGCAAGGTGGAAGAAAGGGCATGGTATGTCAGGTAACCTCAAGGCCGACCACTCTGTATAAGCCAACTATATTATGTACTACGCTATTTAGAGGAAATCGCGGCACATATTGTACATACTACACTTCCCCGCATTATAGTTAATTGCCTGCAGTGTGATGTTCTCTTAGAAGGTAAATAATGTTTAAGTACGATCCGAGGTCGAGAAGCTTCTTTTCTAAAATGTCAAGGGTTTCTCTCTAATCTTCATTAAGCGTAATAGTTATTACAGACTGGTTTTTGTTAAATCGTCTATAATTTATTATTATGTATATTATATATTATTGTAATGTATTTAATAATATTATCGGATTTTCTGATTTATATTATGAAGTGTCAATGCCGTTAGACGGCTTCGCGTTTCGTGTCGTGTTATTTAAAATTTAAGTTATGTTGCGTGTAAGTCATGTTTTTCACAAGTATATATTATTGACAATATTGTAGGTAGGTACATACCTCTATTTACTTGGATGTAAGTACTTCGAAGTTCGAGATTAACTACGTTGCGCAGATCTTTACCTGCTTAAGTTCTATCGTTATTTTGTTAGACTACTTAATAGTTTTACATCTCTATAAGCATCAATCTTATTATATATTATGATTTTCTATAATTAATAGTGTCGACATCGATATTTTTTATTCTTGCTACCCCATTCCTACCTTTATCCCAATTGATTTAAAGCTATTTTTCCATCCATCAACTGCCGTCTCAATATTCATTTCAATCCTTGCTTTATCATATTTTACAAGACCCATCCATAATTATTTTCTTAGGTCTGTCTCTTTTTTTCATAGTCTACCTACATTTTAATACCTTTTCTTTGAATATCAATAAAATTATCCTTTGAAATTGAGAAACAGTTTTACACTATTAACACCGCACCTTTATCGATTCCCACTATTTAAATTCGGATTTAACTAATTTGGTTTGAATTGAGAATATGACGACATTGGGACCACGGATTCAATTTGAATTGAAGTCAAATGAAAAGAAGTAATCGACTCTAATTCTATGACTATTGAATCTATGAAGCAACTGAACGTTTTATCAAAATGATGAGCAACATCTTCCTTGAGCTACCAATCAATTCTATTTTTTGTAAATTTTGATATTCAAAAGTGCCTTTTATATGCCTAATTGAAATAAATTATTTGACTTTAGCTTTTACATAACATAACATAACGCCTGTATTCCCTGAAGAGTTAGGCAGAGGTAGGTGGGTCTATAGTACACCCACATTTCGCCACTAATGTTAAAGTCCCATGTAATAGGGGGCGAGCCTTTTGCCATCAACGGGGCACAGATCTAGACCTACCTTTTATGGGTGACGAATTGATTAATTGTGAGACCTGTTTAGTACTACAGATAAGCGACAAGTAACAGACAATTTTACAAGTTTGTCGTGACAATGTGTCAATTTCGAAATTTTATAACAAATACATCGCATTGTCAATTATGTTGAATAGGGGCCCCCCTGGTCGATCAACACCATTACCAAATTGGCTGTCGGGCTGATCTAACGACGCATGACTGCATACAGACAATTGACACCCGGGAGGAAAAGGCATTTTCACGTCAAGCCCAACGGGGTAATACAAAAACGATGATAATAATTTCTAAGATTTCCTGTAACAATACAACGGTTTTAAAACGCTAAAACCAAAAACATAGTCCAAGTTATCTCACATTACCTTAGCTATGTAACAACTAACACATATAAGCCTTTACATAAAAAACGTGCATTGTGAAGGTAAATAACTTGTACGACAAAGTAAATAAAGTATTTTCTAACATCTATAACATTGAGTAAACAATTTACTGTTCAAATCAATTATTTGTACTGTTCAATAATTATGCTATAAATTGCTATCCTATGCTTGTAGTAACTATAGGGAAAAACTATGCAATGGAAATAGGTGTGTATTCGTGGAATGATTTATGTGTAGTTTTATAGTAAGTAATAACCATGGTTATGTGACTTATGGAATAAACAAAGACAATGGTCAATGTCAGTACTTCATCATCATCTTGCTGCTCTTGTCCCATGTTAGGTACGTGGGGTTGGCGCACACGTTTTCTTTTGTACTCTCTCCTGTCAACCGTCATGCTATCGTTCACTCCCTTCTCTTTCATATCATTCCTCACACAATTCATTCATTAATGTCCTATAGTAATTTAAGATTAATTCTACTGGTTTTGTTTATTAGGAAATTAATTTTTCTTTTTCTTTACTCAAGTTCTGGTGACTGATAGAGTAAAAGATAATAGCTTAAATAAAAGTTTCTAATTTTCATTATCAACTAAAAAAGCATTTTTTTTGTCAGCACACTAATCGTCTCTAATTTACCTTATCAATTTACCGAATCAATAAAAATCAGAACATCCAAAGGGTGTCTTATATACACTTTCGTCCTTCCATACTCTCGGCACACGTCCATGGACACAAATCCCCACTCATTGACAGCGTAAACAAACAATATACCACCCCACTGTACTCAAATACGATTGATTGCGACATACCAACATTCATACAATTACGGGCCATTACATCGCTCCATATCCACAAGGCCGTCTTCGTGTGAAGTCGACGTCTGATGCGTTAGTACAGACGAGGAAAGAATTACTAAATATGTTTTCTTTGTGACAGTACTTTATGTGCGCAGTATGTTACTAAGGATTGTTGTGGCCAGACGTATGTCCGTAGTATGTTGGTGACGCCATCTACTGCGTTAGGTACTGTTTACATATTAACTTTGTAACTATGTGTAAGGGGAAAAATATGTAGTAGGTATACTATGAAGGAATTATGTCAGTCTTCATTTTCTATTGTTATTAACTATACTAGTTGCAGCCCGCGGCTTCGCCCGCGTGGTCTTTGGGACCACAATTATTTTTCTAAAATAAAAGTAGTCTAAGTTACAGTAACTTAGACTGCTACTTTTCGACGGCTGAACCGATATTAACGTTCACTGGCGTCTGCCAGTGAACGATAAAATCGGTCGGAGAGAATCGGAGATTAGCCGAAATAAACAGACAGATAAAAACTATAAAAATATTTTTTTATAAGTACCATATATACTTTCATACGCATTTAGCAAAAAGCTGTTATTTTGATATTACAAACAGACACTTCAATCATTTATTTGTATCATCATTTCAGCCGAAAGACGTCCACTGCTGAACATAGGCCGCCCCCAAGCACTTCCACTTCGACCGATTCTGTGCTTCCCGCATCCAGCGGATTCCTGCGGCCTTCACAAGGTCATCGGTCAACCTTGTGGGAAACCTTCCAACGCTATGTCTTCCGGTACGCGGTCGCCACTCCAGAACCTTTCGACTCCATCGGCCATCTGTTCTGGGAACAATGTGCCCTGCCCATTGCCACTTAAGTTGACAATTCTTCGAGCTATATCTTTATTTGTATAATTTAAGTATATTGTATTTGTATTGTATATGTACACATATATAGATGTAGTTTTAGCCAATGCACTCTAGATTTTTAATGTTCCCCATTAATGGTTGGGATCGTAAAATTCTTGCTTGCTTTTGCACTTTTACATCGTCAGTTGACTTAAATCCGCTATCTTTTTTATCTGATCAGCTCAGCCTTCTGTTTATCAGAGAGGCTTTCAAGGGATCTTGCCTTCCTGGTCGTAACCTCGATCTTATCAAACAGGTACCAATTAAAGCAAAGAGTAAAGATATATGTCGAAATAGACAGTCATCATCATCATCATCAGCCTATAAATGTTCCCACTGCTGGGACACAGGCCTCCTCTCTGTGAGAGGGAGTGGGCCGTAATCCACCACGCGGGCCCAGTGCGGGTTGGTGGATGTCACATGTTTTCGAATTTTCGGTTCTAGGACATGCCGGTTTCCTCACGATGTTTTCCTTCACCGTTTTGAGAGCAATGGTGATGAAATAATTTACACAAAGTAAAGCGCCTGTCTGGGTTCGAACCTACGACCTACAACTCGTAAGTCGCGGCCGTTACCACTGGGCCACCACTGCTTTCTAAATAAACAGACAGTAAAACCTGTGAACTCGTCGAAAAAATAGCGTCCAACCGTTGGCCGCTAAATGCACACACACTAGAAAAGCACAATGACAGCACAATGACGTAGCGCGAGGGTAAGACGTAGCTGTCACGCACACCAGCATAAAAAAGTTGGCTTGTTTGTTTTAGTTCTTTTGGAGCGCCACAGATCTAGACACAAATAATCAAAGGCGAAGAGGTATTCCATTTTACGTCATAAGAACGAATTATAACAATCTTCCTGCAAACTACTTCAAGAATTTGAATGAAACCGACCCTGTCAAGCTGTCGCAATTTGCCCGCAATAAAATTAAAGGAACCAGTAGCTGATTAGGTAAATAGTAGCAGTTTACCTTATACAAGAACTACAGACTAAGAAGGACATGACCAATTTCATTTGAATGGAAGTTTTAGCGGTGGACAGGCAGTGGACGTTAGAAATACAGTAAATAATTTAATGAAAGATGTAGAGCTCCCGAGATTGACACATAATAGATACCTAATGACTGTAACAATTTATTGTGAAATATATTTGCCAATATTTAGAATCAGTATTAATACATTAAAGATTTGAGAGGATAAATTGTTTACCCGTAATAATTATCATATCAGTCCTATGCATTTTTTGGTAGCATACAAATTTATACGAACACTCCCTTGACTGAAAAAGATGGAACTCAACTTAAGTCTCATAAGAACTATTTATTTATTTATAGGAGAACCAACAGTTTATATTATATTATATAAAAAAAAAATAGTAGAAATCTTAGGATCACTAACAAGCACGATAAAAAAGATTAAGTATACATATTATATACAAGGTACAATAAGCACTATGCACTTTAAAAAAAGTCAGCGTTCAGCCGAGCGCAGACAGAATAGGTTTTGGTGGTAAATGGGTCAAATGAGAACTCTTTACAAAGAATATTAAAGTCCTTACTCGTTCGCACCATGTGTGAGTTTTGCCTATAGTTAGAAGTTTAATAAATACAGTTTCACAAAAGGACATCATTCCAAATATTTTTGGCCTAAATATGAAAGGGTCAAACAAAAAAAAATGCAAATTCCGTTAGAGTAATCTCTTCGCGTTTCACAAAATAAATTAGTTTACCCCAGGTTGTCCTTTAAGCAAAAATGTAGATTTAGTGGCGCATCATACCTAATTTAGCTAATTACATATTCTGCTCTAAAAAGTGGAAGTTATAATGAAACATATGATCCTTTCAGTATGTAGGTATAATGTATGTATGCTTATTTTATACATGCATGTGAGCTATCTTATTTACATACATGCCTATAATGTCGGACTTATGATTCTTTAGAGGGTAAGTAGAGTTATAATTACAGGCTGACGACCTCCTCAGAATAAATAAGTTGATGATACATGTTTTGTATTAAGTCATCGATCAATTTTACTTGGTGTAAATAATGCTCAATTTTGTTGTCTCTAGCTAGAAAGACTATCCTCCTGCTTGCCTGTTTATGGGTGTCCATTATAGTTTTTTGAGGATTAATGGCCGAATTGTCAAATGAAACTCATTATTATGTTGCCATTAAGTCATGCTCAAGATCTTCATGAGTAACCTTATATTAATTCAGTCGTTTTTTTTAAAGATATCCAATTTCAAGTAAACTCTCTGATGGGTAAAGCTATCCAGATTTTTTTATTTGGACTTTAATAACATTTTACAACAATCCCATTCGTCTTAACCTTTTGGAAGGGGCGACTAGAATCAATTCTATTATTTTGTAAATTTTGCCTTTCTAAAGTGCCATACATGGACATATTTGAAATAAAGGATTTGACTTTGACTTAAGATATAGCCAAAGTGAGATTTGGAGATAAGAAATGGAAGGTAAGGGCCGCCGCGTCCACCTGCCGGGGTTGCGAAGAAAACCGAAAGGGAGATCGTAGCCTCCAGCAACATGGCAACTGAAGGAACACGGGTGGGTTTTAGTCAGTAAGAGTCTGACACGCCCTCCCGCTCCACCCAGAGCGGGAGAAGTTATTTGATAATTTACAACCCAAAAAAAAAGGTCCGCCGTCCGTACATAGCACACGCACGGTGCGGCACCGCACCGCAACGATTTCGCCGTACGGGAGTGCACACGTACGGTGCAGCGCCGCACTGTTACGACGCGGCAGTGGGCGAATAGTGTTGTAATATGATGAATACAATATGGCCATTCCGGATCACATCGGGGGTGTGCGCCGTCTGCGCCTCGTCTTGACTAGTTGAAGTCCAGTGTACATCCGGTGCGACGCCGGAACGCACCAAGTGGCTAACCATGGATATTTATATGTAGGACGCCGCAGCGGCACTGCTCAGACCCCGCGCCGTAGCCGCATCGCATGGTGTGGACAGATGCAAAGGTCCTGTCCGCAAATTAAAGTGCCTTCTACACGGTCGCTAACCGCGTCCCGACAGAGGTGACCGTGATGGTTTACAACCGTATACATGGTGGTTTACGCCAGATTTCAAAGAGCTTTGACTGTCAACCAAGGTCACATGTGTCAGCCGTGCAGCAGGTACTTAAATCCTCCCATGTTAGCCAGTCTGTTTACCAAGAATAGCAGTTACAACTGTTTTAACAACGAAAATGAATTGTAGTGGCCATGTAGATACAGCCGTTCCAAAAAATTTGTGAACAAAAAATAAACTTATAAATCAAATTATTTAAATAAAATATTCATAAATTTAACATCTCTAAATTACTTCTCTATTACTTAATAAGGTAATAATATAGTTGTTTGACGAAAAGGTCATTGAAAAATGTATTTCTTTGTATGGTTGACTCACTTCCGTAAAGTCTGCTTTAATATGATTCTGATGATCTTTTTTGTGTGAAATTAAAACCAGCTAAACAACATTAATATTCTTGAGAATATGATTTGCTAAATTAGTCATAGCTTTGGACTCCGCTAATCTGATTTTGAACTGTTGACTATTGGGCCTAAGTTGGAAAATTAGATCAGATTTACTCAAAATTCCTGATAAAGGCTGTAGCAAACAGGTGCGATGCGACTCTAATAAAACAATTTCTAAGAAAACTTTACGGTAGAACAATTACTGCGCATCGCGCCTGTTTGTGTGGATGTGTGAATTTGCAAAATTGAGTGCACTTTTAGGGTTCCGTACCTCAAAAGGAAAAAACGGAACCCTTATAGGATCACTCGTGTGTCTGTCTGTCTGTCTGTCCGTCTGTCACAGCCAATTTGCTCCGAATCTAATGGACCAATTAAGTTGAATTTGATACACATATTATGTTACTTCTGTGACCCAAACACGAACGTGTAACATTTATAAATGAATTTTAAATATGGGAGTCACTTTTGAGGGGTAAATTAAAATTTATACGAGCCCACTAATGTGGCAGTACAGTTAGTCAGTCCAGCGCTGACTTGCAACTGGGATTGTTTAGACACTAGTTTCAACCCAGTTCAGTGCTGACTTTGCGCCCTCAAGTCAATCCTGTTGACTAACCTACCTGTATTGTCGGGCCCAGTAGCTTCCCCCGCCTGACTTACTGTCGATTACGCCTTCATGAACCCACTGACTCGTTCCAAAATGCCGAGTCACTGGGTCCAGTCACGTCACTGTCATCGTATAAAAAAGGCATTATTAAGATCACAATATAATATAAATGGAAAATTAGATAAACCAAAGTTTTCTAAAAAAATACGAATGAAATAATATGATGCAAGAGTCATCACATCCAGTTGTATCTCCCCATAACATAGTGTGCAGATATTAAGCTATTGCATAGCTTTTACCGCGGGCTTTGAGCGCGGCGACTGAATCAAGAAATTCCGTAACGAAAATAAAACCTAACACCCCCCACTCCGCCTACCATTTACTGACGGTTCCCATGACAACGTGATGTTGTCATGGGAAACGTGATGTTGTTGTCATGGGAACGTAATTATTGTTTTATGTCATCACGTCATCATCCCAAGTGTAGCGTTGACAAATAAGAAGTATGGAGGTTACAAATGCTATGCAATAGCTTTACCGCGGCAGTCCCCGAGTGCCACACGTTTTTTTAAATTCTAGAGACATATTTTAAATTTTTTGCGATCAAGAAAAGGAATGAAAAAACCTTTGCCCTGGACAACGACAGTAGGTATAGTCGACTTTGTAATTGCCACAGACATAGAGAATTATACTGAGCTACAGAAGTGACCACTCCCTAAAAAGAGACAAAACGACAGTGCGGCCAATACCTGTAGTACTACTAAAGAGACAACTACTGGCCGCAAATTCGCTTTGTCTCTCTCGTACCTACTTTGCGGTCTGTATTCACTGCTCAACTGAATACGGAACGCTCAGTCCATTTGCTATGTCTATCTATGGTAATTGCTGTATCACACCAAGATTGAATGTCACTTGCACATCATAAAACGACAAGGTATATTTGTCTATGGGACAGTTAGATAGTTTCAACCTTAGTGACGTTTCAAGTTACTGGAAATTTTTGTCAAAAGTAGTGAAGCAATTAAGAAGTAGAGTACAAGCTGAATAAACAAAAAGGAACATTTTTGGGTAGCTTTTCCACACAACCAAATATACAAATAAAAGCAAAAAATATAAATCTAACATCGATATATTCCGTCCGACTGTACACGCATCGGCACAAGTGCGTCCGCGCACCGCGGAATGGAGAGGAAGGTCGAGAGATTTACAACCTTTTGTGTGGCTCCTAGATGCGTCTGAGCAGTTTGCGGTAACATACAATAGATTGTTTATTAATATTCTAGTGTTTGTGCCATTACTGATTAGAAGTTTGTATTTTATTTTTAGGTTTTTATTCATCAATCCTGCCTAGGTTTTG
This sequence comes from Agrochola lychnidis, assembly GCA_963680765.1. NCBI lineage: Eukaryota > Metazoa > Arthropoda > Insecta > Lepidoptera > Noctuidae > Agrochola > Agrochola lychnidis. The sequence goes on along the minus strand of OY796849.1, from coordinate 6,262,332 downwards.
TTGATAAGATGAAATCGCCTCTTTGTGTTCGATACATGCCAGTCTACTTTTTAAACTAATGTATTCCATATTCAAATCCTTTTTTCCAATTGATGTTATTTTCATTTAAACAAAAATATAAACTTAATTTAGTGTAATAGCAGATTGTTATACGAGGGGCTAAAATAATCCATTCTATCGAAGTAGTTTTACTCACGAGCTTTAGCAAAGGGGTGAATAGAAACCGAGTTAGAATGGGTTTTAGCGCCATGTGTTACACTCTACTTTTCACTAGGATTGCGAGAAAATAAAATAATCCAATACAATATTAAATAGTTTATTTTATTTTAAAAATACACAATTCGTTCAATCTGAATTTTTAAGGAAACTTTTAATCCCGGTATGCGGTAATAAAAGTTAGTTTTACATAAGAATAAATAATTTTTAGTTTTTGTAGGCTCGTTGGTTACAGACAAAAATAACTTTTTCCCCTAGAGCAAGATATGCTATTTTGTCCCCGCTCTGGTACGCTATAATGACGGACTTTTTGAGCAAGAGTAGTGAAAATTAACTTTATTGTGGGGTATTAAATATTTTTTTCCAAACACACACACTTGTTTACATGTTTAAAAACTATTCATATTCATTTATTTGCTTTCCAAAAGGTAAAAACAAGATGTTAACAAAAGGCTTAAAGCTAAGAGCCATTGTAGACCCTGTCAGGGCACAGCAAAATTTATTATTAGATTTAGATACATAGCTAATAATTAAAATTAAAAATACAAGTTGCAGAAAACTAAAACAAAACTACACATGAAAACTGAATTATCACATTCGCATAAAAGTTAATAACAATAACATAAATAATTCTATTTTTGGTAAGTAGGTAGCTATTTTCTTAAAATACTATTATTGCGTTTATATGTATAAAGTTATATTTACTTAGGTAATATTATTACAAACATTCAATGAGAGATCATATTTTAAGGTTACAAATTATAAGGTTACAATAAAGAGATAAGTTTTACTTATATCACAATTTGAGACAATTTATAGATTTATTCATGTAGGTAGCATTTCATAATTTAGTAATTGTGTATTTAGTCGTAATGTTATGTTTCATTAAATAATCTTCATGATAAATTTAAACATTTAATGATTAAATAGCGATATCAGTGTAGGTATAGTAGATACGCGACATTTGATAACCGCATAGAACTTTTGAAAAAGGCTCACACGCCTCACACATATTATGTAGATATGAGTGTAAAAGACGACGCTCCACAAACCCGAACTTTTTATAAAATTCGAGGGGCCAAATTAACAACCAGTTACTGTATCCGAGTACTTTACGACCATGAATGTACCAAATAATTAAAAAAGAGCTTATTATTTACAAGTACTTTTGTCTAACACAGTCTTCTGTCTCTTACTTTGTATTGCGCAGGATGAACAAGACTGTAACAAAGCAAATTATCTATTTCTCGTTATTGTTTACGATGATGGACAGAAATCCAAAGAATATGAATAAAGGACATCATTCAGGTTTCGAACATTTTGTACCCAAAACTTAAAGTGGCCAGAAGAAAAAAACACGGTTTTCTTATGGAATAACACCCTCAATATTTTTTACTGTTACAACGAGATAATACAATTAACTCTTCCACAGCTATTTAAGTTTAAAAATACCAAAAACCATATTTTGACTAAAATATTTTCGTTACATTTTAATGTATCGTGACCAGTGCGTATTGCCAGTGATGTGATGACCTATGGCACTGAAACGTGGTCCCTCAACATTGACGCGCAAACTGTAATAATAAATTCAGTACATGATTTTAGACCCCACAGCGTAGAAATATTGAGTCAGTTAAAAAAAAAACGTTACCTTCTACAAACTTGACACAAGTAGGTGTTAACTTTGCACATAACTTCATTAACATTACATTTATAATTTTGTTAATTTCCAAAACCACTGTCGCCGACATTGAACTTTTGTAATATTTACACGAAGAACATGTAAATATAAATAGCAATCGACGTTTCAAGGAAAAACCAACGAAATGTATAGAAATATGCCGATTGCTTAATTGTCATGTGTTAGAGGATTGACAGTTTGTTGAATAGTTTCTTAATAATGATGTTAGTGACGTTTCCTTCTGTTTGCGTCTACGCAATGGTCGTGGCCTTAGTGGAAAAGTTTCCACTATAATCGATCGGAAAGAATAGAGTGATTAGTAAGCGAGGTTGACTACATAACAACAAAAAGCTCTCATCGCCCAGCACATTCAGCCTAGCCAATTTTGAGATAAAACTTTAACGGACCCATGTGGGTTTGAACCGAAGCAGGCGCTTTATTTTGTGTAAATAATTTCATCGATTTTTGACTGGCCTTATATGGCTTAATATACAGGGTGTTTGGCAGAACGTTGAACAAACGAAAATGGTGGATAGGTGGGGTCATCTGCTACTTGCTCAGCCCTAATTTATTTGGCCCTGGCCACCTGGATCTTTTAAAAAAAATTTTTTTGCTTTCTTCTAGTTTCACCACTTTCTTAACTTTAAAGTGTAATTTTTACTAAAAACAGGCAATTTTTTTTTTTAATCTTTAATCTTGGCAGATTCTTATAAAATTATTGCTTTATTTACACAATTGCCCAGCAGTGGGACAAAATAGGTTAACAAAAAAAATCCTCAAACTTCAGAAAGATGTAAAAAATACTAAAATCTTAATTTCAACTAGCAATAAAAAAAAAAAATAACCAGGTGCCAGGGCCAAATAAATTAGGGCGGAGTAAATAGCAGATGACCCCACCTATCCACTATTTTCGTATGTTCAACGTTCTGCCAAACATACTGTATACTGTCATAACTCGACAAACAACAGTTTATACAGTATTTAGATAGACGTTTAGATACAGAAGACCTCGCGCAACCCGTGATGTGACACTGGATATGTTTGGTATGACTTAACTTTCATTTAACATTGTAATGACACTAGTGCCATCTAGGTATAAATAATTCAATCATATTTATGACAATAAATAAGGTAAAATTTTGAAGTTTTCTGAAACGAATGGTCCTACCTACGATAAAACAGATTTTCAATTTTCTAAGTTGTTACAATATTTGAGCGGAGGTGCGAAATAATCTTTGTAGCTTTTTGCTTTCATAGTAGAAATGGGTTTTTAGACCTATTGCATGAGGATCCTCTTCTTGAAGGTGTTTTCCAACATATTATCGCTAATAAAGAAATAAATTTTCAAACCCTCTGCAATTTTAAAGGCATTCGACCTTCTTGAACACAAAAATGCTGCTTAGAAAAACTGGCATTAGAAATAAAGTATCCTATTCTGGTAAACCACTCGACTAATAAGCTGGCAAGCTGTCATTATTAATCGATATTTATTCACCTCACCTCTCGATAGAACATAAAAATAAATATGTAACAAGATAATAAAGCCACTAACTGAACGAGTATACACTTGGCAGAGATAATTGATTAAATTAAGTGTTGTATGGATTATTAGTTCAATATGGTAACTTCACGCGATATTGTGAGTGTCGCAGTTAGTATGAAAAAATTTATTGTAAAAAAGTTTTGGTAAAAAAAAGGTTTGTAATTTATCTAAGTTGCAATACCCTAATGTCTGTATGCTATAGATGTGCCTATAATATTTGAAGAGTTCCCTCGATTTTTCCAAGATCCCATCATCAGATCGTGACAATGGGACAAACTTGAGAGTATACCCTTTCTAACAAAAACAATTTTTCAAATTGGTCCAGCCGTCTTCGAGTGATCGGGGAACAGACATAAAAAAAATATCCGACGAACTGAAAACCTCCTCTATATTTGAAGTCTGTTAAAAATACGAGATATACGTAATGTTCCTGACGACTATTATTTGTCTTTGAAGAAAGAAAAGTAAGTATTTAATCTACCTTTGGTATTTAATTAAGAGAGCAGGAGCTCGTGGCTAAGTAATAACAGCCGCACGGGTGGATCCATCAGGTTAAGTTACAGTTGTCGGGATTGGTCCGTGGATAGACGACCATCTTTACATACCGAGACTCCTCCGTACCTCGGAAATCACTTTAAGCCGTTAGTCCTGGGTGTCATTCGTAGATCTTTGACAGTCGTTACGGGTCGTCAGAAGCCCGAAAGTCTGACAACCAGTCTTGGCAGATATAATTGTCATATTATGCTACTTCGACTGAAAAATGTTGTAGAAGAATCTGTTGCAGCGATATCATTACTAATAGATAAACCCTACTGATTACCTGATTTTTTTTAGATTAATATCAAAAGCACTGCGAATAAGGTTTGCCTGCAGCGGAACAGCACAATGTAGGTACTACGGGTTCCGCACTGATTACAACGACGGCTTTCTCCGTTTTCACTTCATTTTCACAAAGCCTTTCTACTTCTAAAGCCCTCTCTGGGCTTTAGTTGGTTGGTTGGTTGGCCTTTAAGAATCTCTTCTGTAGTTTGCCGACACATTGCCAACCCAATATATATATATTATATTTATTCAGACAACATTGATCCATTACATTTATATTGTTAGTATGAATTTAAAGACTATGTTAGTACCTAATAACTAAGAGAGACTTGGTCCTCTGGGTGAGGCTCCACACCAGTGGGCTGTCTAACTTATTGCCTATGACATTCAGGATGCTGTTACTGCTCCCACGCAATGTGCTTAGCAGTGAGGCTGTCTTTTTGCGCCAGGTGGCATCAAAGCCGTCTGTGCGCGATTCAGCGAACATTGTTGACGCACTGCAGAAGCGCGGCAGCCGTAACAGCGCCCTGAAGGCATTGTTATACTGGATGCGCAGAGAATTGTAAGCCCTTTGGGTATATCTGAACCACAGGCTCGCTGAGTACAGAGATGTGCAATACGCTTTGAGTAAAGTTATTAATGCTTAGTTATTAGTTAGTCCTTAGTTTTTGTTAGTTATTTATGTTTATTAATGCTTTTCGGCTGGCAAGAATGGAGGTGGATAAATAAATAAACCGACACATCATCATCATTATTTCAGCCGAAAGACGTCCACTGCTGGACATAGGCCTTTCCCAAGCACCACCACTTCGACTGGTTCGATGCTTCTCACATCCAGCGGATTCCTGCTGCCTCATCATCAGCCTATAGCAGTCCACTGCTGGACATAGGCCTCTCCAATTGCACGCCATTCAGCTCGATTCTCGGCAACTCTCATCCAGCTGCTACCAACCACCCTTCGAAGATCGTCAGACCACCTAGCCTGAGGGCGTCCTACCTTACGTTTTACCTTACGTTTTACGTCCTGCTGCCTAAACCGACACAATTCAACCAAATCTCAGTTGCAAAACTGATTTTATCACCCATGTCTAGTTCAGTTATTATAGGAAAGTCTCAACTTTCGTATAATAACTGCAACATCATCCATATCGCACCGGTAGATTATGATAATGTGACAGCCGGCGCCGCATGCAGGCATTCTCATCACGAACTTAATTTTATAGGCCCTTTTAAATGTAGAGGTATGTAGCACTGACAAGCCAAATAGCCCAACACGGATAAAGATAGACTTCGGCTGCCTCCAATAAAACTAAAATTATTAAAAAAAATGTATACTGCATGTCGATTATTATTTACAATGAATTACCAAACAGTTTTCAAGACTTACCGCTGACAATGTTTAAAAAAATACTTTTCAAACTACTTCTATTTAAAAGATATTATACCATTAAGGACTATTTAAAAGACAAATCAGTAGAATCTGTAATTTGTAAGTTAGATTAATTGACATTGCTGATTGTGAATACATTTGCACGCCATGCTATGGCAGAATATGCTAAGACAAATGTGTTAACATTTTTGTTTTGATTTTAGACTCTGACAAAAAATATTAACTCACTGTGCGTGCGTTAACGGGAACAGGAAAGCATGAGAAATCAATGCAGTTCCCACCAAAGACGGCCAGTCTTACAATTGCTATAGCAAAGGCTACTGAGATTGTCAAGAATAAAGGCCTAGGTTTACATAAAAACGACAATCATGCAGTTAGTCGTGGAGGCCGGTTGAAAACATGGAATATGATGACCCTGAATGAATTTGTGTCAAACATTCTGGATTATGTTTCTTACATGAAATACTAGTGGTACTACTAAGTTTACCGTTACTTTTATATAGGTTTATTCTGCCCCCGATAATAAGAGAGAGAAAAAAAATATATGAAAAAATTATATGTTGAAGAACGGGAAAACCCATACTGTGATTTAGTTATTGTATTTATCAAAATTCTGTAAGTGTACAATTTTTGGCCCATAATCTCCTCTTAAATTTAAGAAAAACATTTTAGTATTGATAATATATTTAATTTATTTAAAAAAAAAATTACCTAGAACTAAGTAGGACAGCCGTAAAACACCATATGCAGGCCGCATATGGTGTTTTACGGCTGTCCTACTATCTACTATCAATGTAGCACAAATACAGCACTACCAATTCACCAATTACAGCAGCTATGTTCATAATATTATGTTTAAGAGTAAATTGCGCATTTTATTATTTACGACTTTCATCCTTAATACCTTAGCTGTTGCGGCTACCACATACGTCTATTGAAAGAAGTGGTGAACTAAATTGAAATGACGGAAGTGGTAAATAGGTCTTTTTCTCCTAGTAATAGCCCTAATTTTCAAATGAAAGGCACAATAGCCAGTTACGTCTTTTTATTGTCACACGCGGAACTTAATGAGTAGATGCGCCTTTTTACTTCTCGATCAAAGTAGTTATTCATTGAAAGATTAGACTCATCTACGCAAACCTATGATTATTTCTTCTTTCTTTCTTTCTTTCAAATACGTCTTTTCATTTTACTTCCATCAAAATGTGTCCTTTCATCTTAGTTAAAGTATAAATGATAATGGAGATGAGCCCTGTGGCAAATCCGAAACTAACAAAGATTAAAAAAAAAAATCTGCAGATTCGTCTTTTTTTCCTCATTCCCACAATTAATATAATATATAACCCCGTTTTGGAAAAAAAAATAGATACGGCCTTTTTAATATCGGAGGCAGTATTGTAACGACCTTCTTCAAAGGAAGACTGAACAGTAGTATCAAGTAAGTTAATTAATGATAAGACATAGAAGCAACAAAATTTCTAAGTACAATGTCTTGGGTTGATAGATATAAAATAAAATGTCAGGCACTACTGGTACAATATGTAGGCACCAAAGTGGTCTCTCTCTCATTAGTTCGAAAAGATAAAAAAAACTAGAAATCTTCTCTCGGAAAATATAATAATGATATCGACACCTCTATCTGTATTCAATCTAGTTTTTCTTCTACATCTAACCACCAGACTGTCACCGCAAACCACTTTACATAATTCTAGTTATAATCTTCCTACGCAAGTCAGGGTCAATAGGATAGGTAAAATACATCTCGTCCAAGCAAAAAAGACAATGCATGCGACCTTGGCAGCTAAGTCAAATTCTTCTGATGGGCCAATGTGTAGGCGACCGCAAAAACTATCCTATGACATTGCCACGCATTGTTGCCACATAGTCCTAAGTCTAATACATTCGTAAACTAGTTGGAACCTTGTTGGATTAAGTGCCAGCTTGAATGTTAGCTGGACAATTGCTTCAACCCACACCTCTTAGTATTGTTGTGGGGTATAGTACAAGCGATGATGTAACTATAAAATAAATTGTCTCACGGTCCTAACATGTGACTTGTATAATTATAGTTTTATTGAAATGGGCGTCAAGTTTACTTAGATATCTCATGGTCAGGGAAATAAAAGTATATTGCCTACTTGCGTTTACGAGAGTCGTAATATCATAAAGTTTACCTTTATTATTGCCAGTGGTAGTGTTAAAATTATCATAATCAACATTTTTATCTCTAGTTTTATTTTGATTTACAGTAACAATTCTATCATGATTTGAACCACTTACAACATGTTTGTCTTCGGAAAATACATTATCTTCAAAGCCATCGTTACGCATGGCTACATATATAGATACAAAATAATTCGTAATTGAATTATGCGACAATTTTATTCAAATACATTATTTATGGATATTATTCTCAGTATCAATCCAAACGTGATCAGCTGTAATTGATTTATAACGTTAAACCAAAGTCCAAGAAACTAGAAATTAAATACCTATGATTTCATTTTTAAAGCTAAAATTTGACTTTTCCTTGTTACTTTTATTTTCCTCCTCGGGGTCCTAATCTGCGGTTGTGTTACCATCTAAATGTGACTGTTTCAAAATATGGTATTTATTAGTAATGTGTTTAATTTCACACACGATTATAGTATTAATACCTGATAGTCATCAAAGTTAATAATTTTAATACTAATTAACAATCGTCATCAATTGCCCGCTCCTTTTTCAATTGCCCGCTCCTTTTATGTATAGCAAACCAACATTGTGTTTTGCAGTATCCTGACAGGGTTCATTATCAAAAACCGACAATTTATGTATTGGAATATGTGTAATGTGCATGAGAGCAAATAAATAAATAAATAAAATATCACAGAGCTTTGAAATAAATTCCAAGCCAATTTGGATCTCAAGGTCTCTTCGCTCCATCTTCGCTCACACAGTAGCGTCTGCCTTAAGTCTTATAGTGTAGGTGAGGAAATTTCGGCAGGTAGGTAGCCTCATACCAATTTAGCATGCAGGATCTTTCGTTGATAGCATCGCGTCGAGCTCCGGTGCATTCGCGCTCTTAAGTGCATTCGTACCCACGTCTGATTATTTCACATTGAATATTTAATCACCATCAACATTTTTGGGTTCTTTTGTAATTGTGTTTTTAATGAAAAAAGGTTTATGCACTCGCTCTGGGAGTGTTTTCCATTTGTGTGTAATTTTACGCTTTGTAGCTTTATTTCCACATCTTACAATTTCTATTTATGATTGTCGGTAACAATTTAATGTAAATTTTGTTTGTAACAAACTGCAATTTTCTTTGTCTTGTGTTTTTCAATTTTTTCTCTGTATTTTTGCTCGTGTTGTAAGGATTTTTTAGACAAGCATATAATTTTGAATATCTCATATCTGTTCTAAGGATCTACTTCGTAATTTTAATTTCTTTGTTTGCTAGTTATTAAAACTAGTTTATCTTGCGAAGCTATCTCAAACAAACTCATTTCCTTTACATCGTTCATAAAAAAGTCAGAATCAAATGAACAAAAAATCCTTTGCACGTGTTCATTATAATCATGTTTTCTCTTTAAAGAATTAATTAATCAATATCTCTTAATAAGGCAAAACAACTCATTCTTCTAATCAGCTGTATCATTAACATTGTTTGAAGTTTCTTTTTACATCCTTTACGTATCTAAAATCTTTGTATTTTTATTTTGTATACTTAATAGAACATAATATTATTCGTGCTACTAATGCTCGGATAATAACTATGGAAGTATTTTTTATGCTCATGTAAGGTTAAATTTTTTTGCCACATCAGCTAATGCAGGCATGAAGGTGCTGAGAAAATCTTTTGTGTTCTGCTCAGTGTAATTTTTAAAACATTTTCTGAATTCTGTCAATCAAAATCTGAATTCTATATTATAATTTTATTCTATCTGGAATTTCTCAATAGCAGCCCGGAGTCTGGATTTGTGCCGGGGTTGTTCGCAATAGACTCGCCCCCTATTACATACAGAACTGGCAAAATGTGGATGCACTTATGGGTACACCTTTGCCCAGCGGTGATTTTCTGAATTCTATCAATGCGAAAATTGTCTTTATTCACTATTTGATGAGGTTTCTATGGAACAAAAGAAGACCTTGTCAAATTGACAACTCACGTTGTGTAATTTGTGAATTTTCATTTCCTCGGTACGAGGTCAAGCTTTAAATAGATATATCATGAAAATTACCTGTTCTTTTCTCGTGTCTACGTATAATGTAAATACAATGGGAGTTTCAATTGAGATTTTATCGTTATAGTCGTTTGTTGTGATAGAGATTTACTGGTGGAGCTGACTACGGAGCTACCGTGTATTTTCTCGTAGGCGAAGACAATGAAACAACTTCTAGAATTTTATCACTTTCAACTAGGGATACTGGGCTACATAAATATAATGCTTGATTTAAAAATCATTAAAAATTTGTTATTTCAAAATTTCCTCCGTAGCAAAAGTTGTTTATTTTCATAAGTACTTTTGTCCACTGAAATAATGTCAATGAATTCATAGTCATCCAATTATACAATGTTTTTCATTGCTATAATAAGTACAGTTGGTAAATACGTTGGTTGTAGATTTGCTCATTCATTACCCTCTTCAGCCAATTAAACTCATAGTCTTACTCACGATACGACATAGTACAACCGGCTAAATTCTAACAACATCTACTGATATTCTTAGAATAGACGAACATATTTGTAACAACAACAAATGAATCGGAATATTTTTTTTGTCTTATTATGTGGTTATGATCTGCTGAACATAGACAGCTCCATATATTATAAGGTCTAGTAGCTTTTGACAGCGTCTTTGCCCATGTGGAGGTCAGAAATTCGTACTCGTAGAAAGACGTACTACTGGGATAAAAATAATCCCCCTATCCGTGTATCAAATATCTAAATGTATTCAGCCGTTTAGACGTGGAAAGGCAACAGACAGACAGACAAACTCACTTTCGCATTTATAATATTAGAATGGATAAGTATATACTACGGATTATTTTATGTCCGTGTGTAAGGCCAAAAAGGAGGACGCAAGGAGCTTGTGGCTATGTAATATCAACCGGTTGATCCATCAGGTTAAGCTACACTTGCCCGGGTTTGTCCGTGGATAGATGACCATCTTTACATAGCAAGACTCCTCCGTGCCTCGGAAAGCACGTTAAGCTATTGGTTCCGGCTGTCATTCGTGGATCTTTGACAGTCGTTACAGGTCGTCAGAAGCACGAAAGTCTAACAACCAGTCTTACCAAGGGTATCGTATTACCCAGTTACTGGGTTGCGGCAGTCGTTCCATGTAAAATACTGGTATTCAGCTACATCCGGTTAGACTGGAAGCCGACCCCATCATATTTGGGAAAAGGCTAGGCAGATTTATTGAATAGGCTAAAAACCTACTACAGTCCGACCGTCGAAAAAATGCGTTCCTGACACTTGGTCAGTTGGTCAATTTCTAGTAGTAATAAGGATCGAATTCGCAAAACACATATTTATTAGTACGAAACTGACAGGTGTCAAGAACGAATTATCTCGACGGCCGGACTGTATGTCAAAAGATCTACTAAGGAAGGAGCTGATCAGGCTTTAAGCCTGCAATGAGTTGATTGGAGCAAATGCAATAAATCTAGCTACAGTGAGTTGAAACGAAGCGGACTCTCTCAATTAGCCAGAAAACTGCATTAATGAAGAAGAAAATTAGTCATAATAAAACAAAACTACACTGTATTTAAATTACGTGCTTGCCAAATTAACCGCGATAATCCATTTCTATGAGGAAAATTAATATTACATCACAATTTCCAAAAAAAAAACTTGTCTTCCTTCCTTGTTTTTGACTTGTTTTTGTCCTTGTTGTTAAATGTAATTTCCTAACTCAAATTTTGACCGCAATGACAAAAATCACTTTTTGGATAATTATCACAATATCAAACACAAAACCAAATTATTACAAACACTTTTTCTCCTTAACTTTCATTATTATTAGGTCTTTGCTCTTCTTTCATGATTAATCCATCCAAAGATTGTCTTTAAAATATCGCTTTTAGCGATAAAGCCGCCTATTGTATCACCCTACGTAAAATTTCTTCATTCATGTCTGTAATTTGTATGGTATACATACATTATAAAAGAGTATTCTATTCTATTAGTTCCAATTGGAGTACTGTCCATTAAATCCATGTCATACATCTCTTTATGAACACACTGTCATTTCTCAAATGATCTTACACTACGAATGTATACGTTTTCATTCGTCAGTATTATTCTAGTGAAGTATTTTTGGGCCTCTGAAGGTGTTGTCTGGTTTTTTGTTCATGTTACGTGCAGTTCTTTGTGTGAATCAAACACTCTTTAGTCTGCCGTGATATTAGATGAATCATTCATGCCTTGATCTTGTATTGTTTTGTTCTTTAAGGCCCCTCGTCCACGGCGCTACTCGAAAGTAACAAACTCAAATCACCAATGAGTAGGCAGAATGTTACAGCACTAGTATTTCAATGTCGGTCCGTACACGACGCAATTGCAAACTACAGTCCGACGTTGAGAGAATGCGTTTCTGACACCTGTCAGTTGGACAATTTCTAGTAATAATATGGATCAAATTCGCAAAATATATTCATTAGTATACAACTGACAGGTGTCAAGAACGCATCCTCTCGACAGCTGGACTGTAGTTAAAACGCGTTAGTAATAGTAGTGCTGAGCAAATCTGGCTAAGTGGCTAGTATTGGTGATTTGAGTTTTTTTTTTTTGTGAGTGGCATTATATCTCACAAGCAAACATATCAACCTTGATATACGAACTTGTGGATGCCTTAATAAATTAAGGCCTCGAGCCATGGCATAAGACTTATAAACTAAGCGAATACACGTTAATGGCAGCTCCTGTGGGGTACGGACCTCGGCTTAAGGCATCGTTGGGGGAGGGCAGCAAGGGACATGCTGAATCGGATCGAAAGGTGATTTGAGTTTGTTACTGGTTACTTTTGAGAAGCATCGTGGATGAAGGGTTTTACTATACTTGTTCTAATGGCTATGTATGTTGTTCGGTTAGTACGACAAGTGATTCAGGGTTTTTATTAGCATTATCTAATTTGATTACAAAGGGAATATTTGAGTGCATTGTAATCGTGCAGAGATCGTTTGTACCGGTCATAATCAATTAGTTTAATGCAGTTTTTTTTTGTTTAAATTGCAGTTAGGTTTTTATTACTTTTAAATTTTAATTTAATAAGTATAGCCAGCTGCTGTGCCCGGTGTTCTAATGTCAAAAGTTATTTATTCAACAAGAGTATAGGTGTGTAATAATTTCTTCTGCTCAAATATATCATGATAATTTTATCTACATAGAGCAATGACTACCATACAGCTTTTTGGACCTATTTTCTTTTCTATTCTTAATTTTTTAGTCAGATTAATTTTCAGTATTATGGATAGTGAGCTTACCATCAGGTAAGATACTGTTCAATACACATTATAAATTAAAGTCGCTTTTAGTGTCGGTCTGTGTGTCCGCGTTGTTCTCTACTACGGATTTTGATGCGGTTTCACAGTCATTTAGAAAAAATAATCCGGAAGGTACAGTGTACAATACTTTGATATTAAACTTTCTTATAATAAAGAAATAACCTTGTTTTCTCAAGTCGTAAAAACCGAACGTAGCAGGAGTTGATTCGTCATAATCATCATCATCATCATTTCAGCCGAAAGATGTCCACTGCTGGACTTAGTCCTCCCCCAAGCACCGCCACTTCGATCGGTTCTGAGCTTCTCGCATTCCTGCGGCCTTCACCAGGTCATCGGTCCACCTTGTGGAGGGCCTTCCAATGCTACGTCTTCCTGTACACGAAGGAGTCGTGGAGGAGTGGGTTGCTAATGATAAATAAAAAGCTTAAGATAGCTTGTTAGCTTGTCTGCGTTCAGGGCTTGATATGGCAATACGCCGTATTCGAGTTCGCGACAAGTCAGTCGTCATCCTGAGGATACCTCGTTGAGAGGTGAAACACATGTCGATTTCTTTCAGGGTTTTTTATGACTCTTTAGAAATAGCTAAGCGGAATAGGTTACTAAATATATCCACTTCTTATTGTATTTTTTTATAAAAAGTTTATTACCTATATTTGTGAGTGGTGATAGTTTTTTCGTGCCAATAAGCTCGCCTCATATCAAACAGCATCTACCTATATAGTACCTACCGTCATCACAGACTTAAGGCTGTGGGTGTGAGTACACCTCTGCCTCGGGGATCAGAGGCGTGACGGTTGTTATGTTTAAGGTCGTTTGATATAGCGAGCGTGATCTTAATCCTTATATACCTACATATAGTTAATTACCTAATGAATGCAAAACAATGTTGCTTTGTTATGACTAGCGAATTTTCCCAAGGGTAGATACTACAACTTTATCTGTATGCACCTACACAAGAAAGTTTTCATGAAGAAACAAAAGCTAAAATGAAAGATATTATAATACATTTTAAATTATGTAAATACTATCGGAATTTGAAATAAAGAAACCTTGATTAATCCCAAAAAATAACAAAACACCATAAATGGTATCGAAGATAAGTAACCCAAGGAAAAGAGCTTAAATCACTACATATTTTATTTATTATATAAAACAAAGTCCGCCGCGTCTGTCTGTTTGAACGCGAACTCAAAATCTATCAAACAGATTTTCATACGGTTTTCACCACTGGACGGAGTGATTAATAAGGAAGGTTTCGGTGTATAATTTATTGTGGTTTCGTGTAAATTAGTTGAAATATGACGATGACTGTTGAACATGTCGAAAAAAATCATGCTGACTGGGAGAGCTTTACTGACCGCCGTGCGCCGCGTAAACCAATAGAGTTATATGAAAACAATGTATTACAGAATTAATATCAGTCGAACTCGCCGCCCTAAGCGAATCCTTACCGACCCTGATGACCCCATGACCCTCCTCCAGGAGAGCAGTAGGGAAAACAGACGCCTCCCGTCATTCCGACCGCGTCGCCGAGGTCCTTTGCGATCGCGACCGCGTCTCCGAGTAAATGATACTCCCCCGACCCTTGCTCGATAACAAGGTGCCAGCAGTTGTTGTAGCTGAGCACGTAGCTTTAAATTCCCCGACTAATAATCATGATCAAAACTTTGATTCTACCCGTCCCATCCTTGATGTCCTCCCTCCAGTTGACGCCCTAAGCCGAGGTTCGTACCCCACAGGGGGTGCCCTTAGTGAGCGTTCACCTAGTTTTCATTAGCATAGTTGATAAAGGGGTTATTAGGGGCTGGAGGTTTTAAGTGTAGTAGCTTAAGGCACCCACAGGAAAGCCCGGTTAAGTAGTCATGATCTCAGAGGTCAACTGCGAGATAATAAACAGAATTAATACATTGTTTACCTGATCAACATAGGTACTTCAATCCCGGTAGTAAATTCAAATTCAAAAGTCATTTATTCAAAGTAGGCTGGGAATCAGCACTTTTCTAACGTCAAAATTACATAAGACAGTCCCCCGAAAACACCCGCCCTTCACCACTTCCTAGTGCTTTAGCTGGGAAGAAGAAGTGGCGCAACAAACTCCCTAACAGCAGCATTACGTTCCCGTAGGATATTTTCCGACATCCACGCAGGCGAAGCCGCGGGCAAAAGCTAGTAAAATATGAACACGTTAATAAGTATATATACTATAAGTGCAATGAATAGTAATAATAGTAACAATGTTTAAATAAATTTTATTATTTGTTTTATTTAACATAATTTAACACCACGTCTGTATTCCCTGAAGGGTTAGGCAGAGGTGTAACTATAGTACAATTGCAATTGCAAATTTAATTTCGCACATTTTTACAGCGTAAATGACATGTCTTCATATTGTTTTTTTCTGTATTATAAACAACAATATTTATAATATTGTTTCTGCAGAAGCATAGCTAATTTATATTATCAAGTTACAAATTATCGAAAAAAAAATGGAAAAATATTAAGTTTTCATTCATCATTTTTGGTATTACGAAACACATCCAAATTTGTCATAAATTTTCGAAAGCTAGTAGTGCTATCGCGTCAAGCAATAATTGTCAATGTGTGCGTGGTCGTACTGCTCACTGCAGTTGTATATCGCTCCGATAGGTACTCACACTAGCGCAACGTGCTTGGAATTGAATTTTGCAAACATCTCGCTTTGTAGTTGCGAGCCGTGTTCGCAGACCTCTTAAAGTGTCACCAAAGAACAGATCTAGCAAAGTCGCTTTAAATCCCTGTAGGCTACTAACATTGTAGTAACCCATTTCGCTGAACAGTTAAACCCCGCGCAGAATGATAATCAGCTGATTCACCCAACGATAACTTATTCTTAAATTAACATAAAATTCCATGCAGTCTGTTGTAACGGACTGTGCGAGTTTTTCTAGAAATATGTATTTCTGTCAGCTTTGTAGGTACTGAGGTACAAAATGTCGGGATATTTTGTACCTAAAAAGCATTTCAAAGCTAATACATTTAGTTGACCTTTGATACAAGTATATTGGGTGACTGGTAATTTAGTGACCAATACTTTAAACAAGTGACTTTACTCATCATTATGAACAACTTTTACTTTTTGGGACCTAACTTGAAATCGCGAAAAAAAATATCAGCTGTTCCCTACATTTTGACGAGTTATGCGAACATAAATGTAGGGAACAGCTGATTTTTTTTTCGCGATTTCAAGTTAGGTCCCATAGTAAAAGTTGTTCATAATGTTGAGTAAAGTCAAATGTTGAAGTATCGGTCACTAATTACCAGTAACCTTATATAGTTAAAACCTACGAGTATTTTGTGGGGAAAATTATAATTTGAAACTTAAGGTAGGGACCGAAGAACACCTTATTTGGTATTAATAGAGGTATGAAGCAGGGCGTAAAGTTCACTAATCCTCTATAGAAAAGGGAGGATCCTCCGACCAGACGGATGAGTTTGGTGGGCAACTGCCCAACGTTTGATGTCGGGATGTTGTATATATATCAGCCGCACGGTAAACCCTACAGGATTTGTGCGACGTCACCATATTGGTATTGCCAGGACGTCAACCGAACTCACAGCAGTTTTCTGAATTCCAAATGCTACATTATAATGATGTAGCTCATTATCATCACAGTCGCGTCAATGGAAGACCTCCAAGGACCACTACGGTAAATAAAAGCCATTCACGACGAACTTATCGACTTGCTTATAGCCTCAATTAGCGTGGATCATCATCACGGAAGATGGACCCACAAGATGGACCGATGACCTTGTGAAGGCCGCAAGAATCCACTGGATGCGGAAAGCACAGAATCGGTCGAAGTGGCGGTGCTTGGGGGAGGCCTATGTCCAGCAGTGGACGTCTTTCGGCTGAAATGATGATCAACGCGGAAGGCTAAATGATGTCAGCCAAACGGGTCGCTCGAAGGTAAGGCTACGTTGCCCCGGTCTGTTCGTGGATGGGTGACCATCCATTCCATATCGAGACCCCTCCGTCCTTCGATAAACACGCTAAGCCGTTGTTCCCGACTGTCATTTACCAATCTTTGACAGTCGTCACGGGTAGTCAGAAGCCCAAAAGTCTGACAACCAGACTTATCAAGGAGTATCGTGAAACCCAGTCACTGGGTTGTGGAGGTCAGATAGGTAGTCGCTCTATGTAAAATACTGGTAGCCAGTTGCGTCTGGTTAGACTAGAAGCCGACCCCAAAATAGTAGGGAAAAGGCTGGGCAGATTGATAATCGCGGAAGGACCAAAAGAGCACATATTTCCTTAAGGAGTGCCTCCGCTGCCGGTACCGGCTTCCAAAAATAACGCCATCGGGAACCGGCATGACATTACTGCCGACAGCCGAGACTTAAAACATCGGCTGCCGGCACATTACATACTGTGTGGCCGACACCGCCGGTTTCGATAATGAATACCAGCGGCGCGGCATTCATGGAAACCCTTCCAGTATTCAGAACTCCAACTAACCCTAAAGCATTTTTTTTCGATACCGGATATATTTTTTTTACAGTCTCGAAATTTTTACAGGGTGTTCTACCCATGAATATAAACAACTTTCACTATGAGAGCAACTCTGAAATCACGAAAAAAAAATCTGCTGTTTATACAAAAGTTCAATACCTACTTGACCAAAATGTATGAAACAGCTGATTTTTTTTCGAGATCTCAGAGTTGCTCCCAAAGTGAAAGTTGTTTACATTCATGGGTAGAAGACCCTGTAAAAATTTCGAGACGGTAAAAAAAATCATCCAGTATATTCTAGTCGTTTTTGGCACTCGCCGGCCGCTGCCAGTGCCACGACACCACTCGTTTCGCTCGTTCGGCTCGTGTGCAGGAGGTCACAGTTCTAACCTAACCTAACCTAACCTAACTATTTTTTAGAATAAAAATATTTAACCTAATCTAACTAGTTCGGTTCCGGGTACCTTCTTAGAACTTGATTACTGGAAAAGTAATGCTTTATTACGTGTCTTTTTAATTATGCCTACTCCGCCTATCTACTCGAATATGCCAAATTGCCAAACCTGTTTTCCGCTTTTTTTTTCCAAACTCAGCGTCGGCAGTCAATTCAGCAACCGGTGCCGGCAGTCAATTCGGGAGCCGGCGCCGGCAACGGAGGCACTCCCATTTCCTTAAGCTTGTTACCGCAGTCCGTTGATTCATTCTATTAGTAGTATGCACCTTCCATTTATTTTTAGACCAGCATTCCTATCATGCCGTTACTTGGTAATGAGATCAACCTAATTCTAATCACACACACAGTAGGTTAATGCTATGTGAGAATCAGAGTAAAGTGCAGTTAGTAGAAATGTGCAGGTAATCGTGCGCAGTTATACGATCGGCCGCGTAAGGTTGCAGGTGGAGGGCAGTCCGCTGATATAATACTTTACAACGAGCTAGGAATATGTTGATAAGACACGTGTCTTGCAGATATAGGTAGAAAAACCGGCCAAGTGCGTGTCGAACTACGCACAATGAAGAGTTTCGTAGTTAGGATGAATTTGTCCCAAAAACAAACCTAACATTGTAGTTGAAAAACATGGTCACCCATACATTCCAACTGCAAATGTAATTTTGTACGCACAATATTGAGAAATGTACCATGTCATTTTAAGAGCATAGGCTTCTTATAGATTTTCTTGTAATCTATAAGCATAGAACTATTTCTCTGCATTTTTTTTTTTTTCAAAATTTTATGCTCAGTAATTTCGGAGATAAAGGGGGAATGGTAAATTTTCATCTATTTTCTTAAATATCGTTAAAGGTATTTATTCTAAAATTTAAAAAAAATATGTATTTGAGATATTCGCAATAAGCCCTTTCATTTGATATGTCACACGGTACAGCTCGCAAAAGTTTATTTTTATTTTCTTATTTTCCCCCAAGTGACACCCATATTCAAAATTCATTTATTTACATTACACACCTGTGTTTGGGTCACAGAAATACATGTGTACCAAGTTTCAACTTAATGGGTCCATTAGATTCGGAGCAAATTAGCTGTGACAGACGGACAGACAGCCAGCCAAACAAGGGTTTCGTTTTTTTCCTTTTGAGGCATGGAACTCTAAAAAAAAACGAAATAGTCTCGGAAGAATTGAAATTATATCTACTTAATAAAGTTCTAAAATTCACTCACTGGTAGACAACGCACAGCATAAACTGCTAGGTTTTACACAAAATTATAATTTACAATTTACAAAATTATAATTCATCCCCTAAAGGGGATAAATTAATGATGATAATTCATCCCCTAAAGGGGATAAATTATTTTATGGTTAAATGGGTTCCATGGCTGGTTAACCAATAAGAGGGTTGGAAAAATCTTGGACATTCCTAGGTCTGATATCAGGATACAAATGTTCGCAATGTCGCAATTTACCAACTACAGATGGGAGACATGAAATGAAATTTACTTTACCGGCACTGATGACAATACCGAAAGAAGCTACAAGTCTGCGTTTGGGCGCTCCTTGCGGGGGGGCTCCGCATCGCTGTCAGTGCGGTGAAGCAGTCGACCGCCTCGGACACCATGGCCTTTCCTGCAGCAAGAGCGCTGGTCGGTTGGCACAGCACGCAAGCATTAATGACATTATCCGTCGAGCTCTTGTCACCACCGGGGTGCCAGCTGTTTTAGAACCCAATGGCTTGGCACGTGACGATGGGAAGAGGCCAGACAGAATTACCATAATTCCTTGGAAGTTGGGTAGGCCAGTGTTGTGGGACGCCAACCTGTGTCGACACCCTCGCGCCATCCCATCTTCTCAGCACGGCGCGGCGGGCTGTGCTCGGGCGCAATTTTTGAGCCTTTTGGGGTTAAAACACTAGGGCCGTGGGGTCCGAGTGCTCATCGAGTATTCCAGGACATCGCGAAGCGGTTGGTCGACTCTTCACGTAGCCAATTTTTAGGTCAAAGAATTAGCATTGCCATACAACGTGGCAATGCTGCCAGCATTGGGCACCTTTCCCACTGACAGCGATGCGGATGGATTTTTATATGCCCAATGATTTGTTCCTATGTTTTTTCTCTGTATTAGTACATACCTAATTGAAAGATGTTGATGTTGTTCTCAATAAATACCATCAAACACGTATCGGAGGAAATTCTGCCAACAGAACTTTACATCCAGTTAGACCTAAGGCGAAGAAGTAAGATTTTAAAAGTCTGAAACCATTATCAGCGTAGTGTCAATAAAAATTATACAAACAAAAGTTGTAATGCAAGAGTCAATAACCTAATCAATGTTTCCTTCTTTTATCATTTTGAGAAGGAAAGCGGAACCATATAACTATAACATAACAAAAATAGTAATATCAATAAAGGAAATGGCTTATCTTGCGGTTATTGTTTTGTCTCGGTTGACTTGGTAACAGTTATTACTATTGTTTTATAAAAGTTTCCTGGTATAGTAATTGGATAGACAAAGTCGAAGTTTATCCAAGCAATTGTTTTTTTGTAAAAAATATATATTTTTGCAGTGATGGATTTGGTCTTCGAAGGGTTTACAAAATTACAGTACTTAACTGGTAGTACTGCATAATAAAATTATTTTTATACCCCGTGACCAATTGCAACCGAGAATGAGCGTCGCGATTATCATCATACTACACAATTGTAGAGAAAAATTACAAAATCTTGAACATAATAGGCCTCTGAGATATTGTAGAAATCTAGCACATACTACTAACATAAAATAATCTCGCCAATCTTGTCACATCCACTCTACTTAATACATCAACAGCAATCAGCGGTACGTCCTTTGCAAGCAATAATTACTAACATTGTACTAGCAGTGTTCATAATTAACTGATCACCCGTGAAGCTAACGCATACTGTCGTTACAATGCTGAGGCAGGGTTGTAGGATTAATATTATATTATTTTAGTCCATGACCTAGAACCGAAAATTCGAAGACATGTGACATCTACCAACCCGCACTGGGCCCGCGTGGTAGATTATGGCCCACTCCCTCTCACAGAGAGGAGGCCTATGTCCCAGCAGTGGGAACATTTATAGGCTGATGATGATGATGATGATGATTTTAGTTATACTTGACTGAGTTTTATTTTTGAGGGTACTAAAAATAGGAGTGACAATACAGTTTTATTTAAATCATGAAAACTATTTATGAAGATCTGTCCACTATTTCCTTTTAAAGCAAACAGGACCCGTTTACAAGTTTTCTTATCACAGACTAAACCAAACACGTCAATTTGAGAGCAGTAAAGGACACAGATTCATCCTCTTTTTTATTGGGGTCTGTTTTGAAATGGATTGCCTAAAATTACGTTTCAAACGGAAGAAGAAAAAAAGGAAAAAAAAATGTTTATTCTGCACAAGTATGATACACATTCAAAAATAGACATAAAATACAAGTACATACAATAAAGCAGCCAAAAGCCTTGTATTCAAAAATTAAAAAAAACAAAAGGAGAAAAGACCAAAAAATTATATAAAGTTTGTTTTTTAGTCCCAGAGACTAATTTGACATTTTAAGTTATTGTTGTTTGTTTTTTCAATTCGGAGTTTGACATTTGCACCTGTCAAATTAGTCTCTTGGATTCAAAAACGAACTGTAACTTTCTTTGCTTCTGCTCAAAAGACCAAAGAGTTAGAAAATTGTAAAATACTAAACTTTGCCTACCCACAGTTCAACCTATAATATTTCCGTCAAGGCGTCCACGTTTTGCAATACCTAGCCATTCAAAACTTAATTACATGTTGAACAAACCCTACATGAGCATACAAGCTAAGCAAAATCGCTGTCGTATATTAGCAAACTGTTTTACCTATAATTACAAACATAGAAAATAATTAAGCTGTCTTTCGAAATATATAACGAAGGTTTGTAATTACAGTTTAATTACTGTGTTAGTTTGAATAACCTTTTAGCTTACAGGCGGTAATTAGCATGTGCTGAACATGAATTTTATTAAATTAAACTGAGTAAAGAATATTTTTGTTACACCTTTAATTCCCGTTAAATCTCTCTGTCTAGCCTTTTTTCAACTACGTTGAGGTCGGCTTCCAGTTTAACCGGATGCAGCAGCTGAATACCAGTTTTTTTACATGGAGCAACTGCCTATCTGACTTCCACGTTAAGTATCATTTTAAATGCTTGTCCTAAATTCTGTCTAAGTGGTCTTAAATTGTCAATTTAATTTAAAAAATAATAAATTACAATCGCTGATATTTAATTAAAACAAAATATAATGCCATGTAGTATCTCGAAATGGATTCAGTCCCTTTTATAACTGCTATCTGTCAAATAAATCAAATAGAGCGATTTTTATTACTATTGACTAAGAAATTCGATTTTAAGAAGATTAATTAAACAATATCGTTAATAGCTAGGAAGTAATCGAAACTGCCGTAAGCGAAACCTACAGCAATACTTGAATATACCAAAGAGACCATAATATTTTAACAAAAGTCTAATTCTAAAATGCCGACCGTTCCATAGAGAAACTAAGTAGGCCCAAACTATTTCGTTCTCTCCAAGGTCTACAGCATTCTTCAAACATTTGTTTTAAACAATGGTTGCCTAGCAACAGTTGTTTTAGCATATCGTTACGACACCACACCTTCTTTCTGCACTTAGGCCCTATGTGGTAACAGTGACGTCCCATTTCAGTCAAGGCTCTAACTTCGACAACTAAACCCATGGATAAAAGGACACAAGCATTAAATTCTACACAAAGAAAACTAATCTTCAGAAGTACTTCGTTAAGGTACATATTCGTGTAGCAATAGAACACTGATGATACTGTTCCACGTCCCTGCCAAGGTCCCGCGAGGCAGTGCACACATTTGCATAGGCGTGCTAAAAGTCTAAAGCTTTACACACTTTTTACGCGAATGTAAGGCGTATGATAAAGCGATAGGTTTTAGTTTTAAATGAGCTAGTTTATATAAATAACACGTTTTACTTCTAGTAAATTACACAAAGGAATAACGATAGTATTGAAGTGTTACGCCGCTGTACGTGTAACCGCGAATGTCACGTAGTTTTAACCATAATCTGCTCTTGATTTTTTTTATTATGTCCACATATTTTTTCTAATCTCAACCCTATGAAAATTAAATAAAGTTTAATTTTCTTTGAAGGTTTACTCTATCAAAAGCTTTAGTAAATTCTAAATGACGTAGAGATCAAACCTTAGTAGTAGTACCGCAGGGCATTGTGGTCTTATGGACCAGAAAGTATGTGATTAAGATTAATGCGAACAAAGTGTGGGTGGTGGACTGATTAAAGATTAAATATATTGTTATTGTTCCTCGGAGCTATGACAAATAATTAGTTTCGGTTGTTAATAAATATTTATGGATTGTCGCGGCCTTTTCCATCATGGCCTGTCTGGGTACCTGTAAGCTACTGTTTAGATTAACTTGTTTCTTGTCTTGGCACCGATTGGCTTGAATATTGTTGTTATAGCCGAATCCTGGTGAATTTAGGACGCTTTGAAGGACGCGATACGAGCTATTATGCTCACGTTTAAACCTCCCTTTTTAACCGACTTCCAAAAAGGAGGAGGTTGTAATATATTCGACGCGTATGTTTGTTTTTTTTTTATGTATGTCCACCGATATCTCCGTCAATTGTAGACCGATTTTGAAAATTCTTTTTTTGTTTGAAAGGGTATGCTCTCGAGGTAGTTTCATATAAATTTTATTAACTTTGCTTCAATGGTTTTTGAGTTAGCTTCAATAATACGTACTTTTTCCCACTTAATATGTGGATGATATGATAAGTTCCTGTCACTGTTATTTACATATCAGGTAGTGGTTTTCGAATTTGTGTGGGGTAGGTACCACAAGTAAAAAATAAAAACTTTTACAAAAACAACAACCGACTTCCAAAAACACTACAAAGTGAAACATAACTTTAATTTCGGAAGTCGGTGACAAAAAACGAAAATTCAAAACCAAAGACACCGACTTCCGAAATTAAAGTTATGTTTTACTTTGTAGTGTTTTTGGAAGTCGGTTGTTTTTTTTTTGTAAAAAGTTTTTTTAATCATAGAATTCTTATGTCGCGTCGACAGACTAATATAAAATGGTGTACCAAATTCACTGAAACTCATAATGCAATTTCAAAACTATTGATGTTTTAAGTTGATTTAACACATAACATTATGTAATGTTATGTATTGCCCGAAGGATTAGGCAGATGTGTTTATTGACTTAACCTTAATTGTAAAAGGAGTCCAATCATTGATCAAAAGAAAACGCACCGGATACTTTCGCTAGCATCCGATCCAATTAGCTGTGGAGCATAACATACCGACTTACTAAGCGTGGAAAAATTCAGTAGAAAAGAATATTCTTAATATCTCCATTCATAGACTGTCTGATCTGTTATGATATATGTAGTATAAAAGGTACAAGTGCAGGCGTAGACCTAGATGTATAGATATAAGGTATACCTATTGTTATATACCGAAGAAAGAATCATATCGACGCATAGCTAACAATGATACAATAGTAGGAGACCCATTTAGTTAATCCCAAGTAATCAATCTATATAAGAAGAAAAATGATAACTGGGAGAGAGCAAAACTTCTTCCCATTGATAGATATTTAATTTTGTATCGTATTAAATTAACTAACAGACGCATTTTTATTTTTCAGATCTCTCAAAATGTTGTTACAAAATAAATTAATAAAGATCGTCAAGCTTTAAAATAAACAATTAACAAAACTCATCACATGGAGTGGAGTTGCACAATTACCTGCGGTCGTTGTCACTGTCTCACAAAGACGAACTATTTCTGTACATTTGAATACAAACACTATTGACAGACATTCTTTTACATTAACCTTACCTGTAGATATATCTTTTACCAAAGTATGGTCAAATACAGATGGCTTTATGTACATATATCCAACAGATGCTATTGACTTGTGGAAGTGTTTCGAAAAGATCATCATCCTCTTAACCTTATCGAGTCAGCAAAGCATGTGTTCTTCATTCATATATCTCTATTAACTGTTGTTTTAATAGACACCACCTTTCGAGCCACTTCATCATTCATTGGTTCTTTGGTGTTTCTCAACTCGTATAATCATCCACAAAGCTTTCCTTAAAACATGTTCTTCATTCTTCGGCCCTTGCTTTGCCCTCTCCTTGAGAACAGATTCACACTACTTCTCATGTGTCCTTACATAAATCATTTATAAAATTTCGAAAACTAATCAGTACCATAACAATACTCCATTATATTTTACTAATCTTATGTTAATTAACGTTTCTCTCCTTACAACCATTTGATCATCGTAAAAGTCGTCTTGGGTTTTTAGCTCAATAAAATTAGCTGCAGGTATATAACTTATATACATACTATAGTGAATAGCTATGTACATAATACAACTAGTAATAGAAGCAAGGCGGATGCGATCGAGGACGTCTGTATATACGAAAAAAGCGATGCAAAAGTGAACGGAGCATAAATGAGTATAGATCCCATTGTTCAATTATCTTTTTAACGTACCCAAAGGTCGTGAGTTGCTTGATGAGAATTAGTTCCGCTATCAGATTTTGGATTTTGGTCCTTCGTTCCGAAACTTTTGGTTTGCAAGTGGGTTTAGAAAGGAAAGACGTAGCCGACATTGGTCTTTTATAACGACCAGATTTGGTATTATGAGTTTAGTAGAAATCTTTGCAAAGGAAGTTTACTCTTGTACAATACAATATTTACAATATTTGTACAATATTTATTAACTTAAGGTTTCACTAGTCGACGGCTCAAACTCGTTGATGGCGTAGCTGATATGCATGCTATTTAGTAAAGTAATTTATTCATTTTGTATTTATTTATCTAGTTTTTATTTATTTATTTAGTGAAATAGACGATGATTTATAACGAAAACGAGCGCGTAAAATTTAATGAATAAACCTTTGGGCGTATAGATATTATAGAAAAACTACTGGAAGTATCAACTCAAAATAAGATTATTTGAATTTTTCAGTAAATTATCAATTCCTTCGACTTTTCTTTTTTTTTAATGGTTTTAAAAAAAAAAAATTGTTCCGTGCGGGAATCGAACCCGCGACACGCAGCTTACGAGTTGTAGGTCGTAGGTTCGAACCCAGACAGGTGCTTTACTTTGTGTAAATTATTTCATCACCACTGCTCTCAAAACGGTGAAGGAAAATATCGTGAGGAAACCGGCATGTCCTAGAACCGAAAATTCGAAGACAAATGACATCTACCAACCCGCACTGGGCCCGTGTGGTGGATTACGGCCCACACCCTCTCACAGAGAGGAGGCCTGCGTCCCAGCAGTGGGAACATTATAGGCTGATGATGATGATGATCTATTCCTTTACGATTTTTATTTTGCCATTTTCATACTACAAAAGTTATTGATTTACGCCCAAACATAAGTTAAAATTAGTGTTGAAATATGGAAGTTTCGACGCTCATAACTTGCAAACCAATACATTTTTCTCAACTCTGCTTCCATACAGGGCTAGATAATGACAAGTCAAATTGATATAATTTTTAGTTTTGAACGTACACTGTCAAACAGACGAGTAATCACCATACTACGTTTGTATGGAATGATGACTGACTAGTGCACCCTTAACTCATGGTTTCTACTTGTGTGCATTATCAATGTCTGGAATGGTAAATGCAACTAACATACCGTTCATATCAGTCTCTTATATTGACACCTGTCGATCAAACCAATCAATATCTTATTTATGTACCAATACAATACTTTCGACAGTTTTATAGCTAAAGAAAAACTTGTTACACTATTGCTATTACGTCCACTATAGCCTTGGAATAAACATGTCTATACATACATACCATGGCATGTTAATTATTTGTTACAACACCAACTTAGGACTACAAAAATTCAAGAGATTTCCGTAAGATAAACATTAGCATATTTATTCGAGTTACATTTAGTCACAGCTTACGATGGTGTTTATAAAAAAAAAACAACATAATGGGAACGAGAAAAAAGACTGACCCAGAAACAAAACGAGATCGACAGTTAAAACGCTGTCCAAAGAATCAGTCAAGGTTCGCAGAATTTGGAAAAAAGGACCAAAACATTTGCCCACAATTTGATGATCCCTTGTGCCAACTAAAGAAACTCTATTGTTCCCAAACATTCGTATATAATCACTTATTTGTTTGCCGAAAAAAAGCGGTCGATTCGAAATTCTAACAAAAACGAGGCAAAATTTCGCGTTGACATTGAACACGCGCGTTTCACGGTCTTTTCGGACATGAGTTCATTGCAACTTATTTGCATACGAAAAGGCATAGTGACGGCTTTGACTTTGCCGGTATCTGTCTCGACTTTCGACGAAAAAGGCAAAAACAGATCATAAACGGCGCAACTACCCAGAATTGTTTTTGCACTAATAAAATCGTAAACGCTCGTTTGTCCTACTTTTTGTCGCATGATCCAATTTTTTTCGAAAGCCGACGACAATGGCAGAATTATGTCGTAATATTTTAACAATGGTCTGTTTGTGTTGTGTACGCTGTAGGGGTCTTTGACGGGTGCCGAAGGGGGTCCGAAACGTAAAATATATTGCGCCAGTGACGTAACGCACCTCACTTTCAATTTCAGTTAGGTGGAGATGATTAAAAGTCTTACATAAACAATATTTATTTTGTTGAAGTTATTTCATACGTTTCATAATTTTTTGAATTTTGTATGCTTTCCCGGTAGTGTTACACGCATTTTGAACTCAGTTTTTGCGCTGTGGCGTCATGTAAATTTCAAAGACGTTCTCTTTCACAACGTATTTGATATTACTTAATGATTTGCTATCACTTGTCTTTCTTTGGCGTATAACTTTCATAATAACAATATTCTACAATTCGGTATTGGTGAAATCAACTCGTAAGACCAAATACGAGTATGTCTCCATGTTCTCAATAATAAATTAATCAGCACTGCAGAGAATACGAATAAATAAGAAATAGAATTTTGATTAATATATAATTTTGGTTTTGATTTATCATATAAATTTGTATAAGCACAAAATTAAATAAACATGCTATTACTCATTACAATAATTTTCAATAATCATCTCTGTCCCCCAGGACCATTTAATTTTTTCCTCTTTATAAGGCACGTATTTGGGCGTTGATAAATCTTTCCGGGGACCAAATGATGTAATTCTCAATGAAACAAACAAAAAAGTGTAAACTACATCAACTTGGATAACCCTGAAAATGCCAAATTACTGATACCTATGATATACCTACGTTCTAATTTTTCATTCGCGCAATCTGTACTTTGTAGGCACAATAAAATACTTGATCCAAGTTAAATTGATGGTGATTACAGTCATTAGGCACGGCATTTATTTCTTATATACCTACCTACTTTAGTAATAAAACTAGCGTTGATGACCGAAAAAAGGTAGGTAGCAGAAGAAGGCAGGCGACGAAACAATAACTTTTGATTTCAAAAGGGACCCCATTGTTGCATAATTATAAAAATAGAGCTAGGACCTTTTTTGTAGAAATGTGAAAGTGAGTCTTGCATTTGTTATAAAATTTTATGCTTCTGCTACTTTGCTACTTTTTTTGTTCTTAATACTTTTATGGCGCACAATTTTGGAAGTCGGAAGCTCATAGCACTTTCGCTTTCTAAAAACGACGATTTTTATACGTGTTATTTAAATGTTTTTGGTAGTTTTACGGACTGTCGGGACAAAGATGTTGTAAAAGGTAGGAATGTTTTAATTGCATTTCTTTTGTTTCTGTCGGCTTATGTTTTAATCGTAAAAGGTATCCTTTATTACTTATTAGTTTCACTTTTTTGTAGTAATTGTAAAAAGGAAAAGTTTTGTGACAGTTACTCTGTTTCAATGTTAATTTCTGCAAGAAGCCTTAGTCATAATAATGCCTTAGTGCTTTCGTTTTAATTCTAACGTCGTTTTATGCACCAGTGAATATTCGAAATCTTTTTAATATTGTTGAACATGTGAATCCTCTCCAGTGTTATTGTCTCAATTACACCAGATTCTGTAGTAAATTAACCTCCTTAGCATTATGATCTTCGCAATTAAATAATGTTTTCTATCATAAACCTTATTGCTTTTCCTATTATCTCTTTTAGGTCACGATCGATCATTTCCAAAGAAATCTTAATTAACGTGCTTACAATCAAATTGTCATTAGTGAGTGTTATAAGGTAAATTGTATAAAAATTATACATTAATAATTCGACGACATGTGTCATCTACCAATGCGCACTGGGCCTACGTGGTGGAGGATTTCAGTCCACTCTCTCTTAAAGAGAAAATCCTTGTGTCTCAGTAGTGGGAATTTTAACATAACATCACGCTTGGTTTTCCCCGAAGGGTTCAGCAGAGGTGTACCTTAGAACGTACATTTCGCCAGTTATGATTACGTCCCAGATAATAGGGAGCGAGCCTATTGCCATCATTTGAAAAAATAGAAACGAAGCGAATTTTATAAGCTAATTATGATAAATTGTGACTACAACATAAACTCTACTGTAAATGGAAGAGATAGGGAGTAATTTATTAATATTGGTGTTGTGGTTACTAACTGAAAAGAAAATCCATTTGTTAATAAAGTACATGCACTTCTACTTTTTAATTTATTTAATGAGGATAAAAGCACCTTTAGTAATTGCTTATTTGCATACAACGGAGATAACATAATTAGTATGAGTTTCACACGTTAACATAAATTCTATATCTACGATATTTCCATACTAATAAGACGATGGTTGGTAATATTTTCTCGTACTATTAAGGGCAACTAAGAAACAGTTTATTATGTTGCGACTCGCAAGTCGTCGTAAGTAATTGATGATACTTCCTTGTGTTCAATCGACGACGCAGCTTTGCATTATCAACTTATTATTTAACAGCATATTATTATTACAATAACGGCTATGTAATGTAATGTAATTATTACTAAATTATTTCTCATGTTTCCCTTCGTAACTAGTAGTTCCATTAACATCCTTAGCAGAATCTTCGATTTAGCCGAATTGTCGACTCGAAGGTTCCGTGACACAAGGACCAAACATTTGGTCCTTGCATAGAAAACTTGGCAAGACTACTATAAGTATATGGCTTACTCATTTTACACGTTTGCTACATGGTTAATTATTTGTTAAATAAATAATTATTTCAATTCGCCGAGGCCCAGGAAGCGGTGATGAGACGACCTAGACTCGAAACGCAACGGTTGGATTGAGGTGTGGAAAAGGATGCCTGGAGAGATTTGGGAGAGACCTTTGGTCAGCAGTAGGATAGTGTAAGCTAACAAAAAAAAACTCTTTCACAAGCTATACTCTAGTAACACAGCACAGTAGAAACAATCTTACCATCACCGACTACAACAAACATAACCAAAATAATCTTTTATCTTAATTATTCATAAAGTTGCACAAAAGAGGCAAGTTAATGCCGCATTTTAAACAGATTAACTTTCGGGTCAGTATGAAAATTAAAGCTCAGCCTTAGATACGTAAGATTAAGTTATAAAAACGTCTGTCAATGCCGCACGTACGATCCATCAGCTGTCAGGAGATTTATCCTTACATCAGAAACCTGCAACGCTTGGATAGATAGTGAACGAAGTTTTTAATTTAAAAAAATAATTTGGAATAAAATTGTGATGTCTGAGGAAGGATGAAAGATGGCAGGACGAGCCCGACTCCTACCGAAAGACCAAGCCAGCATTTGCAGAAATCAGAAGTATAAAATATGAAAAGGGAGAGAAGCCTTGGGTTGAATTGGGACAAGGTTGTATAGAGACAAAAAAAAAATTCGAAAGAAATATAAAAGATACGGTAATCCCCGTGACAAAATCGAATATCATTTGCTTCGCTCTCGTTGTCACAAACTTTACGATGAATGTTACTCCAAGTACAAAACAAAAATAGAGACCAACATTCCCAAAAACCCAAAAGCCTTTTGGAGTTTTATCAAAAACAAACGCGGTGGTAAATCATCTATTCCTGCAAGAATAATGCTGGGAGATGAAGTCGCTAAGACAGGCCTTGAAATTGCAAACCTATTTGCTAATCAATTTTCCTCCGTATACACAGCAAATGTTACCAAGCAATCCACACCTTCACCTTCACATTATGTTCAATCACTTGACCATCAATCACAATCTGGGACTTCGAACTTCATGTCGAGCGTAAAATTTGACGAATCTGACGTTTCTAAAGCAATTAGGAAGATTGATCCAGCAAAAGGTACGGGACCTGACCTTATTCCACCAGTATTCGTTAAAAGATGCGGTGCTGCTCTTGCACTTCCATTAATGCTGATATTTAACCGTTCCTTAAAGGAGGGCAAATTCCCTGAAGAATGGAAGAAAGCTCGTATTGTTCCCATATTCAAAAAGGGTGATCCAGCCAGTGCAGTCAATTACCGTCCGATATCCATACTTTCATGTTTTTCGAAACTGTTTGAGTCAATGTTGTGTCCCATTATCTCCAAAATGGTGAATGTAAATATTTCAGAGTATCAGCACGGATTCAGACCTGGGCGTTCAACTGTAACAAATTTGGTACCCTTTGTTTCTGAAATATCATGTGAGGTTGATAAGGGAATGCAGATAGACGCAATATATACCGACTTCAGCAGCGCCTTTGATAAAGTAAATCATCTCTTACTAGTTGAAAAACTGAGATGGTTTGGAATCGGTGGCGTACTGCTGGAATGGTTCAAATCTTATCTTTCAAAAAGACCTCAATCTGTAGTAGTAGGTGGCTTTAGATCTGAGATATATTATGCGGACTCAGGTGTTCCGCAGGGATCTCATTTAGGGCCGCTTCTTTTCCTTATTTTCATCAATGATATAACTGATCACATACGACATTGTAGAATTTCCCTATTTGCTGACGATCTAAAAATATATAAAGTGGTAAACTCCCTTACAGACGCTGTCTTGATTCAGACTGATTTGAACAATATTTTACACTGGTGTAACGTGAACAGTATGAGTCTAAACGCTGAAAAATGTCATCACATAAGATTCACAAGGAAAAAAACAACAGTTCAAACAAGGTATGATATTGGTGGCGTAACACTGAAACAGGTGAATGACATTCGAGATCTGGGTGTTATCATAGACAGCAAACTGAAATTTATCTCACACATTGATAAAGCAGTGACAAAGGCCGCCCAAATGCTAGGATTTTTAAAGCGCAATTCCAGAGGGTTTAAACACCAGAGAACCAAGGTGTTGCTCTACAATGCCCTAGTGCGCAGTCATCTTGAGTATGCAAGCAGTGTATGGACCCCTTTTTATGCAGTGCACTCGCAACGTGTGGAAAGCATACAGCGAGCTTTCACGAGACATCTTGCTTTCTCTACAAGAGGCTTTTCCCACAGAAAGCCATATACAGAGCGTTTAAAAAAATTCAAAATGGTAACCCTTCGCGATCGCAGACGTCTGATAGATTTATGCTTCCTCCACAAAATAATTAATGGAAAAATACAGTGCAGTTACCTTTTGCAAAGTATTTCTTTAGCAGTTCCAAGAATTTATCCGAGGGCTAAAAAAGTTAAAAAGGTATTTGATATCCCTTTTGTAAAAACTAATTTAGGTTTGCAGTCTCCAGTTACACGAATTAGCAACGAATACAATAATACTATATTAAACACGCCTGACTTAGATATATTCAGTGACAAGCTACAGGGATTCAAAAAGAAAATCACGCTATGCTTGCCAAGTTTTTCTTAATTTTAATTTTAATTTTTTGTTTCTTAATTTCTTAACTTTTTTGTTTTTGTTGTTATCAGTCTTATTTACTTTAGTCTATTTTAGTTTTAGTTTAATTTAATTTATTCAATTGCAAGGCAACAAGATATTGTTATCAATGCTATGTACGCCGTAATTGTCATGTACATTAGTCCTTTAGTTATAAGATTATTTTAGCATAAATTTAATGTATGTGATGTGGCTGTGCTTTTTAAAATAAATAAATAAATAAAGAGACATTAATGAATAAAGATTTTTCCTAGAAATCATTTTTAGGGCCATGATAACCCTGAGCCTATATGAACTTGTGCTTGTTTTCAGCTAAGTTCTATAAATTGGATTTTAAATTCAGTCTTGATGTTAAGTAGTTAGTACTTACCTGTTCTCCAAAAATTCTCATTAGATACTCCTACTAGGTGGAAATATGTAAATAAACAAACAATTTAGAGTCAATAAGTGTTTGCAGCTATTTATGAATTTTTAGATTTAATTATGCAAGCAAAGTTATAAATTGTAAGATAATTTGAATCACCGATCTCAAAGACTATGATATTGTACAGTTATAGAAAGAAAGAAAGAAAGAAAAAACATTTATTTGGACACAGTTCGCGAAACACCAAACACAAATTACAGTGGAAATAAAAAATAATATTTTTAAAACAATAGTGTGTGCCTCACGGCTGCGCCAAAAAGGTTCATTTCAGCATTAATGCCAGACAAATGCTGTCTGACGCTGGTTTTCTAATGAACCCTTAAGGACAAGTGACGGAGAGTACAAACAGTTTCAATATACGAGTACCTAATACATAATTTGTTTTCTTAAAAACTAAATAAATAAATAAGCACGTAATCAAATATAATAACAACATTAAAAAAACACGAACACAACAAAAACAGTCCCAGTAAAAACTTGTTCTTAGCGAGCCATGTAGAATCCGTGCACCGGAAAACTGCAAAAGTTTTATTAAATATCAGCACAAAGTAACAAAAAAGATTTGTAATTTAGGAAAGGGAATGCGAAAATGTTTTCACCAAACATCAATCAAACAAGTACCCTAAATCATATAAATAATTTGTTGTTGTAACAATTTTTTTTGAAAGAAAAGAAGTCAATAAATAATTCGAGCTCCTTCACGATAGGAAAATATTTAAAAGCGTTTATACTGAAAGTGGGCAACATCGCAAATAGCTGTCAAATATTTCGCGATTTTTATTAATTTGGCAATATTACTGTATGGAAATAAGAAATACGGCTAACTAGTGAACTAGAATATTAATAATAAATTGCAAATATAACACTGAATTTGATATTGTAACCCTTTTAGGTGTAAAAAACCGGCCAAGTGCGTGTCGGACCACGCACAATGAAGGGTTCCGTAGTTGGGATGAATTAATCCCAAAAACAAACTTAACTTTGTAGTTGAAAAATATGTTCTCCCATACGGAATGTATGGGAAAACATGTTTTTGCAACTGCAAAGTTAAGTTAGTCGATTATTACTCGTTAACTTGTAGAGCCTACTTAGCTGTGATAGTTTTCCTTTTAATTTCGTTATATAAACTACTGTTGTGATTTTTTCACACACCCAAAACTAACCATTTAGCCGACAGGGGGCGACACTTGACTCTAACAAAAATTAGCACTTTAAAGCTTAATATTTCGCAAACGAATCCCTGAATCCAAAAATGGTTTTCACAAACTCACAATATTTTTGAAGGACCTTTCCAATGATACCCCTCACCATGGGGTAAAAAAATAAAAAAGTAAACATCACCACTTTACGTGTATGAGAGGTACCCTAAAAAAAAATGTTTTTCATAATTTTATTTTACCACTTTGTCGACGTAATTAAAATATATACCTATGCCAAATTACAGTTTTCTAGTACTAAGGGTCTCGGAGCTAGACCGCGGACAGACAGACAGACAGACGGACATGACGAAACTATAAGGGTTCCTTGTTTACTACGGAACCCTAAAAAGGTAAAGGTAGTTTTTCAAAAACTTTTTTACATCTAAAACTAAATATTCGGTGAACTACGATATTAATTATTGCGTAATCAATATTTTAGTTCACTAGCTAGCCATATTTCTCATTCTCATACAATAATATTGCCCAATTAATCAAAACAGCGAAATATTTGACAGCTATTTGCGACGTTGCCTTCTTCTTCAGTAAGTATAAACGCTCTTAACACCTAAAATGTTTCCAATAATATCACACAAAGCAACCTCTTCTCCTCTTTTTGTAATTTAAATTCTTACAACTTGTCCAGTTGACTGTACGTCCATGTCCAATATGTTACCGTCCACTTCTGTCTTCAAGCCGTCATTTGTCAGGTGTCAGTCCATTGAAAACCGCCATATACAGAGCTGGTCGTTTATGCAAACATACATAAATATTAGATGTGACGTCAGTGACCTGGACTAAGAATATGGTGGTTCTCTTACTTTCTCTAGATTAGTTTAAACCGTAAAAACTGCTTGAAAAAACTTTCTAAGTGTTTATCCAAAGGCTGGAAAATCAAAGAGATGTTTTGAGTAGTGTGATTGATTTTCAAGATGACTTGCAATTCCTTTCTGTATGAACCCTTTTCCCAATAAAAACCAAACAATTCTAAGCCATATATTCCAATAAAAAATCGGTGTCGAGTTTAGATGTAGTATTTTTCGACTGGATAGTTACGAAAAAATTTTGCTTATCTATTTAAAGCGCAATGACATTAAGCCAATCAAGATACCAAAATATAATCCAACTATCCTGTAGCTTAATTTCAACAACAACGACTTAATCAACATAATACTTTTCTAACAGCTGACAGTGAAATCTCCCAACAACCTAATTTTGCGTCAAACAGCAGTTTCCGTCTTAGCACAACAAAGACGAACAAACATCAGGTTTAATCCATTCTTCCTGATCGGGATGATGCGGAGATGCGGTCAGCGATGCGTCATGGCCAACCTTCTAACGAGAGCATGATGTGCGATTGGCGCAAATTATAAGAGGTACAGTTTGAATGAGAGAGATGAAGGCTGATGGAACTAAAATTAGTAAATGGTGCGACTTAAGAACGAATTGCGTGAATTTCAGAACAATCTTTTAGGGTTAGCGCAGACAGAGCAGAAAACTGCTCAAGCTGTTTTTTTTTGTAAACATTAATAATTAACTCAATCATCATCATCTGCCTAGCCTTTTCTCAACTATGTTGGGGTCGGCTTTCAGTCTAACCGGATGCAGCTGTATACCAGTATTTTACATGGAGCAACTGCCTATCTGACCTCCTCATCCTAGTTACTAGGTAACACGATACCCCTTGGTAAGACTGGTTGTCAGACTTTTGGGTTTCTAACTACCCGTATCGACTGTCAAAGATCTACAAATGACAGCCGGGACCAACGACTTAACGTGCTTTCCAAGGCACGAAGGGGTCTTGGTATGTAAAAATGGTCACCCATCCACGGACCAACCGCGGCAAACGTAGCTTAACCTGATCAATCGACCAGTGCGGCTGTTATTCCTTAGCCACAAGTTAACTAAGTTAGCTTAATAATTAACCACGACTAAAATAGAGTTCAAAATAGGGTGCATTTCTCACTCAAATCTTGACAGCAAAGAACTCGAGCATGCTCGAGTATTTCGCTGCTCTATCTGCAATATTAATCTTAGGGTTTTTGAAGAATTGTGTGAAGCCCTAGGTACTATAATATTGTCTAAATCTGAGATATTTTCATGGGCAAAAAAGAAAAACCACTATTAATTTAAAAAGAACATTATAAGACTGACCATGGTAACTTCCAAATACATAATTTCGGTCGTTACATATCGTGCAATTCTGTATGCCACTCATAACATCACTCGGTAGAAAATCGTGATTATAAAATAAAACTAAATCTTTATGTGTTTCTAAATAGCTATAAGCCCTTTACTAACATTAAAACGCGCACGAGATGTTATTACAGGGGATGTAAGCGTGAAAGGTATATAAACAGAAGTGCATTCTGCAATTTCACTATAAAATTGAACTATATCTCTAACACAGCAAAGTTTAATTTTGCAACGCAAATTGTTCTGATCTTGAACACATGAGTTGCTGTGAGCCTTCAATTTGCAACTCTCCTTTGTTGTGATAAGATTTAAAATTGTATAACCGTAGGACTCTCTCAAATAAATAGACATTACTGCATGGACACATTTCATATTGATGCAAGGATATGTATGTAGGTACATAAAATAACCAATTACTTATATTTTTATCATTTTTGCAATTAACATAAAATACAGAAGCATTAAAGTTTAATTATAGAAGATCTTTAACATGATGAATGAGTTAGAATTCTGAACAATAATTCTAAATTGAAGACTTGTGTGCGTTGTGAGTACGAACAATGAATGGTGCCAATTGAAACAGGCGACAACGCGACTAGAAGGTATTATTCAAAGAACGTTGTATGTTAGTTAGAAAAACATGTCCTGTGAATGCAGACAAAAATAATATTGCATGAAGTAGATATGTATAAAAATGTAAGGGCCAAGTTATTTTTAGCTCTTTTTATCATTGATTTTCCGTGACCCAAGAATTCTACTCTATTCAAAAAGACCAATCGTTCTGTCTTTGGTAAGGACACGACTAGTTTCATCATCCCGGATATGGTAAGTCTCTGGTTTCAACTGTTGCGATTTGACCTATACGTTGACTTGTCTACGAAAAAGGTTTTATCAAATAATTTGTTGGCTTACTTATCTAGTTTTAGTTATCAATAACGTAATCTGTTTGTGTACCGAAGGACTAACTTTTTGTTTAGCTTAATGGACTAATTTAAAGTTCAATCGAGGAAACAAAAACATCTGTATAACAATATATTTTTAACCGACTTCCAAAAAGGAGGAGGTTATATGTTCGTCGCGTATGTTTTTTTTTATGTTCCACCGAATTCTCCGTCAATATTGTGGACCGATTTTGAAAATTCTTTTTTTGTTAAAGGGTGTGCTCTCGAATTGGTCCCATATAAATTTTATTAACTTTGCTTGGATAATTTTTGAGTTAGCTACAAAATACGTATTTTTTTCCCACTTAGTATGTAGATGATATGATAAGTTTCTGTCACTGGTAGCAGGTAGTGGTATTTGAATGTGTGTGGGGGGTACCACAACTAAAAAGTGAAAAATAAAAACTTTTTACAAAAAAAAGAAACAACCGACCTCCAAAAAAATCACTACAAAGTGAAAAATAACTTTAATTTCGGAAGTCGGTGGCAAAAAACGAAAATACAAAACCCAAGACTTCCGAAATTAAAGTTATTTTTCACTTTGCAGTGTTTTTTTTGGAGGTCGGTTGTTTTTTTACTTTTTCTATCACGTTAACTTTAATTTCTTCACATATAAGCGTCGTCGGTTGCTTTCCAAGAATATCGTCATTGATTTTCCTCTATTTGAGAAATCTCTGCTTTTTATCTTCTCCAATCAATTTGTCCAGCCTTTTCCCAAGTATGTTGAGGTCGGCTACCAGTCTAACCGGATGCAGCTGAATATCTGTATTTTACATGGAACGACTGCTTAACTGACCTCCTCAACCCAGTTACTGAGTACGATACCCCGTGGTAAGACTGGTTGTTTTTTACCTTCTCCATCATTCTTAATTACAAACATTACAAAACCGCTGTCTCCCCCTAATTACTCCACACTTTGCTTTCAAAATAGATCGTTAACTATAATACAAAACTGTCTCAGTCTCCACCATGTGGGAGTGATCTTGTGAGCAGTTAATTACTAGGAAGGTGTTGTATACTTAATGGGTTTGCTCGTAAATATAATTGGATAATCTATTGACTATCGTTTAATCTACTATTGTTCGATTTTATTGTTTTATTTTCTATTGTGCTGTTCGATTTCATGGTTTTCTTTTTGTTAGCAACAATAGTAGATTGTTATACGAGGGGCTAAAATAACCCATTATAACGAGGTAGTTTTACTCCCGAGCTTTAGCGAGGGAGTAAATAGAAACCCAGTTATAATGGGTTTTAGCGCCGTGTGTTACACTCTACTTTTCAATACGATTGCGAGAAAATAAAATAATCCAATACAATATTAAACAGTTTACACAATTTATACAATTCTGGATATTTAACGAGATGTTTTTTTCCGGATACTTAATTTCAGTCCTCTGTGAAGATGTTCTCACTAGATGATGACATTTTCACTGTTGTAAATTATATTACGGTCACCAATACAATTCGTAATTAGAGAAAAAATCTAAAGATTTCACGCCAGTGCCTTTTTTATTTCTTCTGTAGCCGCAACGCAATGCACGCATTCTGCCGAAGAGATAGCCACATTTAGTTCCATTTTCAAAAATAAAATCTTCTTTTTTTTCTTGTGAACGATAAGTCGAGTCCATAATCATGATTATTCTACATAAGAATAAAGACGTTTTCGTTTATTAAGGCTCGTTGGAACAGACAAAAATTAAAAAGAAATTACTTTTTCCCCTAGAGCAAGAAATGCTATTTTTTCTCCGCTTTAATACTCTACAATGACGGCCTTTTTGAGCAAGAGTGAAAATATTATTTTAGGCATGGTGAGTACTGCTTCCATGTTAATTTCATATTAATTAAGCAAACGGGATTTTTTAATACGATATCTAAGATTAATATCAAAATAGTATTTCATAAATTCGTAAATTGTGTTTGTATTAGAGAAATCTAAGTTACTTGAATAGTCATTATTTCTCGATAAACAACCTTCTATCTTACAAAGAACGCTTGTTTTCTTTACAAACAGTTTTTACTCGCCAATCTACATAATTCCACACTGATGATTAATCTAGTTAGTACTTGCCTTAAGTGCGACTACTAAAAGCCACGTGCAGACTATAATGTGCACCTACTGGGTTCATAGATCATACTACATAAGTATAATACTATCGATACTCTCTGAGTAGAAATTATAATTGATTGCCTTGAATCTCTTGTGACCTTGCTCTGCCGTCCTTGACTTTGGTCCTTTGAGTCGGTGGAGATGATAAGGACCAAGAAGATGGATAGATAATCTTCGTAAATTCCCAAAAAAACATACATCCATTGATAAATAGGTAATGCAAACACCAATTCATTTAGTGAGAGGCATTTGCGGTGATTATAACAATATTACTGCACAAACTTGCTCTCTCTCTTCCTCCCTCTCTTAACTCGATATCTGAGCGTGAGATCCTGAGTCCGATTCCCAGATCGACCAAAGTGTAATTGGGTTTTTTCATCTGGAATTTCTCAGTAGCAGCTCGGAGTCTGGATTTGTGCCCGGTTGGTGGCAATAGGTTCATCTTATTATATGGAGATTTAATTAACTGGCAAAATGTTATTTCCGTCGATTAATCATGTTCAATACTCTTGCACTTTAGGCGACTGACGCCACTCAACCACTATTGGCCACCACAAGCAGTGGTCGTGGTCGTCATCAACTCATCACCGACGAAATCGCGGTAACTACGGCGCTTAGCACTGAACATTGACACATTGATATAAATATACGCGAATGATTAATAATATGCACTTAATGGATGAATAATAGTACGACTCTTGCCTATCACAGTGACAGTCATATATTTAATGTTTGTTATTTTGTTTCCATTTAAATGATTCACCATTTTGAATATTGAAAAGTTTTTCCATGACACAGATAATAGGACAATAGCTATCAGTGGCTGTAGTGACTGTTCTCGAGACAAAACTACTTTCTATTCGTTTCGTGTCTCTTCCTGCATCAAGTACTTGGTTCACTGTCTAATGAGAGCACTTTCAGAGAGTGACCGAGCCTCATGTTCATCGGACTGACAGCCGTGACAACTATCAGCACATTAAATCACACACACACACACACACATTAAACACACAACACACACACACACACACACACACACATTTAATTTGGCATAATCGAACAACTCAGTCATATCACAGTCAACTACTGGACATAAGCCTCTCGTAAATAGCAGCCCTTTGAGACAGTGACCGTGCCTCATGTTCATCGGACTGACAGCCGTGACAACTATCAGTACATTAAATCCATTATCATAATAATATTATGGTACATTTAATTTGACATAATCGAACAACTCAGTCATTTCACAGTCAACTACTGGACATAAGCCTCTCCTAAGTAGCTTCACAACACCGAGTTTTCCACCATCAGTATCAAGACTATCCAGCCCATCCCAGCCGCCTTGTAAGGTCTTCAGTCCATCTAACTGAGGGACGTCCCACATTACGCTTGCCTCATCATCTGCCTAGCCTTTTCCCAACTATGTTGGGGTCGGCTTCCAGTCTAACCGGATGCAGCTGAATACCAGTATTTTACATGGAGCGACTGCCTATCTGACCTCCACAACCTAGAGACTAGGTAACACGGTACCCCTTGGTAAGACTGGTTGTCAGACTTTTTGGGCTTCTAACTACCCGTAACGACTGTATACGAGATCTACAAATGACAGCCGGGACCAACGGCTTAACGTGCTTTCCGAGGCACGGAGGGGACTTGGTATGTAAAGATGGTCACCCATCCACGGACCAACCGCGGTAAGCGTAGCTTAACCTGATCGATCGACCCGTGCAGCTGTTATTACTTAGCCACAAGCCCCTCCACACTACATTACGCTTGCCTATTCGTGGCTTATTACCGACAATATTATAATATTATTATGAAAGGAA
This sequence comes from Agrochola lychnidis, assembly GCA_963680765.1. Classification (NCBI taxonomy): domain Eukaryota; kingdom Metazoa; phylum Arthropoda; class Insecta; order Lepidoptera; family Noctuidae; genus Agrochola; species Agrochola lychnidis. The sequence goes on along the minus strand of OY796849.1, from coordinate 6,220,722 downwards.
GCAACAAGGGAAACGTGAACGATATCAAAATCCCTTCACATGATTCCGTCAGCAATTACAATCAAACCCAAAGGTTACAAGTGATTGGTAGCAGAAATGATTCGTCGATGATCACGAAGAAAATTAACAGAGTTACGTAACGTCATGAAGTATACAACCTTAACCTTTTGCGTCGTGATAATATCGTGTAGTTGTGCTTGATGCGAAGTGTGAGAAGGAGGGAAAAACTTGATGAGACGGTTATCTTTTATTTATGTTGTGTTTCCTGATCCGGGAGTGAAGAAGAGGTAATATTAGCAAAAAAAAACGGCTGACTTCCAATTAAAACACTACAGTCGGTGTCTTTGGTTTGAAATTTTCGTTTAATGACACCGACTTCCGAAATTAAAGTTACTGTTCACTTTGAAACGTTTTTTTTTTTTTGGAAGTCAGACTTTTTTTTTTTCACTTTTTAGTTGTGGTACCTACCCCACACAAATTCGGATACCACTACCTGCTATGTAAATAACAGTAACAGGAACTTATCATCCACATACTAAGTGGGACGAAATACGTATTATTGAAGCTAACTCAAAAAGCACCCAAGCAAAGTTAATCAAATTTAAATGGGACCACTTCTGAAGTATGACACCTAGAATCATTTTAAATAAATAATTTTGTGCTCAGTCAGTATGTAGTAAGTAACAGGAACCGGACTGAATGTAGGAGGCGGAGAATCGGGTGTTGTGCCGCAGCTTGAGAGAAGCCGCTGCACCAAAAGCGAAAGGGGGATTATAATATTTAGATGGCATGTAAAGCATGCTGCTTGTTTTTGTCATTGCCCAAGGATACTAGACGGAATGGCGTCAACAGAAATATTTGAATTTAAGTTTATTCACATAACAACATTTACATAATTTAAAAACTAGGTCCTAGTGTCCACTTCGTTTTTTGAGATATCGCCAAGCGGTTAGTCAAGAAGAGACTCTTCAGGTGACCAGAGGGCTGGTCTATTTTAAGGTCAAAGAATCAGCATTGCCATACAACGTGGCAATGCTGCCAGCCTTTTCGGCACTTTTCCTGTTGACAGCGATGCGGATGAATTTATTAATGCCATATGATTCTTTCTCCTTCCGTTTTTAAATGCTTGAACATATTATCATTACTATTATTATGTTAAAACTGTTAGAAATATTTTAAATGCTGATTACCGTGGTGTCTTTATCTCGACATAATAAGAAAATTGCGTAGAAAATACATATTTAATTGTGACTCTTTAGAAATACTGGCGTTGGTCGGGAGTTTCACTAATGTGGAAGGTACTATATCAAAACCTATGAAATATTTATCATCTGGCAGGGCTATCACGGCGTGCGTGACAAGGCATATGTCTCGCTAGGACTTTCCCACACCTTAAAGAAGGTTTTATGTCCATATCTCATAGCCACACGTGTATGAAGTTTCAAAATGTATACAAGTCATGTAACTATCCGAAAGGGAGAGAACGTGTTAGAAAATAGACGTTGAAATGAGAGAAGCTGTAAATATCGTGGATATTTATATGAATATTATATAATGAACATTATATCTCACGTTTTTTGCAATATCTTTATCAACTTTACAAACAGTGGGGTAAGTAGGTGCCTGAATTTCTTAAGTAAATACTATATATAATATTCGCAAAAAATTACTGTGACGCAGGAACATTTCAGTTCAATAAGTAGCATTATCATCTAAAGTAGACCACTTATCACTACCAAAGTCGAAGTCAAGTAATTTATTTCAATTAGGCACATAAAAGGCACTCCTGAAAGTCAAAATTTACAACCAAATTTTTTTTTTAAATAGATTCTAGCAATATACATATATCGGCTAGCAACTCCACAGTTACTCTTTTAAAATGTTGTATAATATTTTGTATGCATTAATTATAATATAATGATATGTGAAGACGATGCACCTAGAATAAAATTACTATACAACAATAGGTAAAAAGAATTAAATTTTAAGCAATGACAGATAGTATCGATACATGATCTATTGTATGTATGTATAAATATGCCTTTTGCGGTGTTTTTTTCTGTCTGTGCTTGGGACAGGTTTTTAGGGTTCCGTAGTAAATAAGGAACCCTTATAGTCTCGTCATGTCCGTCTGTCTGTCTGTCTGTCTGTCTGTCCGCGGTCTAGCTCCAAGACCCTTTGTACTAGAAAACTGTAATTTGGCATAGGTATACATATTAATTACGTCGACAAAGTGGTAAAACAAAATTATGAAAAACTTTTTATTTTTTAGGGTACCTCTCGTATGAGAGGTAAAAAAAAAAAAAACATTACCACTTTACGTGTATACGTAAAGTGGTAATGTTTTTTTTTTTTTTTAACCCGTGGTGAGGGTTATCATTGGAAAGGTCCTTCAAAAACATTATGAGTTTGTGAAAACCATTTTTGGATCTAGGGATCCGTTTGCGAAATATTAAGCTTTAAAGTGCTAATTTTTGTTAGAGTCAAGTGTCCCCCCCCCCCTGCCGGCTAAATGGTTGGTTTTGGGTGTGTGAAAAAAATCACAACAGTAGTTTATATAACGAAATTAAAAGGAAAACTATCACAGCTAAGTAGGCTTTACAAGTTAACGAGTAATAATCGACCAACTTAACTTTGCAGTTGCAAAAACATGTATTGTTGTTTGTTCTGTTGAACTTGTAATTGGCTGTCAGTCATATTTTCAAGCTATTAGTCTGTTTTGTTTAGCTGTAAGTCTTCCAAAGGAAATAAATAAATAAATAAATAAATACATTCCGTATGGGAGAACATATTTTTCAACTACAAAGTTAAGTTTGTTTTTGGGATAAATTCATCCCAACTACGGAACCGTTCATTGTGCGTGGTCCGACACGCACTTGGCCGGTTTTAGTATTAGAAGCAGATAAAAATCAATGGTTAAATTCGAAATATCCGATCCACTTTCTCCAGGCAAACAAAGGTCACCACGATGACTTAATTCATTACGCAAAAACGGTAAAAAGCGTATAATTTTCTTCCCAGAAATGTTACTAATGTTTGTTGACCATAAAGTGGGATATCCATAGTTGGTGCTTACTGTGTTATTAATTTGACATTAGTGCATTGCTCAGTATTACGATACGTCACTTTAGCGGAAAATGCGAAAGAGGTGTAAACCGCGAATGCGGTGTCCGAAAATGGTAATGCCCACACCATTATGAGTAACAACTTTCAGAAAAAGCCTTTTTTTCAAGTCATCATCATAACCGGTCCTAGGTAAACATCCAAAGCTGAACGTTAATCTCCCAATAATCAAGGAAAATGGTAAAATCACCTTCTACTCGTGTCACCATCAGTTATTTTATACAACGTGTTCCTTTTGATAACCCATAACTCGAAGGTATTAATGAGACCATGTCAAAGAATCAACTGGCATAAGATTATTAATTTGATTTTGATTTAATTTTAATTTAATTCTGATTTAATTTTGTATAGATTGTAATTTAATATAATTTTTGATTTAATCCCATTTTAATTTTGATTTTAATATTGGTTTTAATTTAATTTTTGGTTTTATTGTAGTATTATCTTCGATTTTAGTGCTACTAACATATTGTTGTAAGTTCTTATACTAATACAATTTTATTTGACTTTTTGACATTATTTTAATCTGTGACAATATCTATTGTAAGTGAATTGAATTTTTTAATATTATATTTGACTTTTTATGTTAATTTAATCTGTGACATTATTAATTTCAAATGAATTGAACTTTGAATTATTCCTAATTATTTATTTATTTTATTTTATAATTTCTATTTGTGATATGGATTGATGTTACATTCAATTTGTGTGTGATCTTATTTAGGTACTTGAAATTAATATTGATTCTTCCTAATGATTTCTAGAGATAAAATTTGCAAAGACGTATATCACAAATTTAAATGTGATATTATTATATAATGTAATTTTATTAGATTTTTTAATAATAATTATTTTTAATTTCTACTTACTGAATTTATTTTGAATCATACTACTACTCATATTTTATGTAATTGTTGTGCCCGGCAAGGTCCGTCCGCAAACCCGCGCCTACGGTAGCCAGAAATCGGCCTGTGATTCCCGACGCCCAGGGCGTCTTCTCCTGCGGTGGTTAGGGGCGCGAAATTTGCCTCTCCCTCACGCGTTTCGCCTCCTCCTTCGCGAGCATTACTGCTTCGCAGAAGGAGGTGATGGCCTCCCATTTCCTCTCGCTTCATACCATGGCCTGAACCAGGGCCGGACGCGAGAGATCACCGCCGCCGATCGCCTCCACGAGGACACGGCGATGCTCCGCCTAAACCGAGCAGACCAATCGGAACAAACGGGCGGCTTTAAAACTCTGACACTAGGTTAGTAACACTAGCCACACGAAAAGAAAAAGAAGACTTCACAGCGATTATTTACGGTCTTATTTATAATCATAATTGAGGCAGTCAACTATATTGTAAGCATGGCCGCCTGCATACAGGATATTTTCATGAAATAACATGAATGATTAGAAATTTAAAACGAACCGGAAAAGTTCAAAGTGCAATTATTATCCCCGAATATGCAAAAACAACTAAAAGGATAAAATATATTTAATTAACTAATTAATAAAACTCACTATCAGTTCCTCCACGGATACCAGGAATTTTTCTAACGTAAATGATTTTCCACAAACAGGGTTACTTATTTGTTATAAATACTGTTATTACTACTTTAGTATCGCTATCTGAGTCATAGCCAGTATTAATGTTATATCCTTAGGTATTTATACTTATGTACGTTCGATGATTGCTCTTTTATGGTGCATTTACATGGCATCGGGAATTAGACACGATTTATGTATAATTTAGTCAATGAGATCACGAGAAGCCAAAGGTGATTGAAGCACGAACTAGATGTCTTGTTACTTATAGACTTTCAAACCATGGATGTCAGACGCAAAAAGGGTTAAAAAAAATTAAAAAAAGAGAGACGACGACGAAGATTTTTTGAAGTGAAAAATTCTATAGGCGCGTTGGGCATTTTTGAAATGGGAAAAAACAATTGAACTCGCGACACCGTTACCGACATCTCATTTTTGTAAACGCAATTGTGCTCTTTATTTAGATAAGGTTACGGACCAATGTTCTATACAAGTATTTTTCTTCCATCAAGGCGATCTTGTTCTTATTTTCACTTCTGTCGGCACTCCCGGTTTTTTGTTTCTTCTTCATACTGTTTGTAATAGTCTCCTCCTTGTCACAACATTCGTTCCTCATCCAGTTCTTGCCTATATGATGATCTTTTGCCAGATTCGTTTGAATAAAAGTCGCATCTTATAATTTTTCCAACCTAAGAGCTGGCGTATATCTTTCGAGGCGCAGCGCAGTGCGGTTGTCACTGCCAAACAAATATCAACATTGCTTACCTTAAAATGAAGTCGAAAATAAATAACCTAAGATGCGCACCTTTTCTCGCTTAGATACGCTCTCGAGCTAATGGAAGTTTATTTATTCTCAACTTTATTTCTACTGCTGCAAGGTCGATATTTGTTTGGCAGTGACAACCGCCCTGCGCTGCGCCTCGCCAAGAGGAGATACAAGTTTTTGATGAGGGGCTTGTGGCTAAGTAATAACAGCCACACGGGTCGATCGAAGGTTATGCTACGCTTGCCGCGGTTGGTTCGTGGATGGGTGACCATCCAATACATATCAAGACTCCTCCGTGCCTCGGAAAGCACGTTAATCCTTTGGTCCCGGCTGTCATTCCTTGATCTTTGATAGTCGTCATAGAAGCCCAAAACTCTGACAAACCAGTCTTACCAAGGGGTATCGTGTTATCCAGTAACTGGGTTGTGGAGTTCAGATAGGCAGTTGCACCATGTAAAATGCTGGTATTCAGCTGCATCCGGTTAGACTGGAAGCCGACTCCAACACAGTTGGAAAACGTATAGGCAAATGATGATGAAGGTCAATTTTTATGAGCCTGTAGAGTTCTACTTTAGGTCCAGGTCTTTCTATAATTGTGATGAGTGAATTGATGATTCATTAGAAATCCATCATCTCCTTTAAAGCCTGCTGCATTACCTCTTTAAACTCTTTATACCAACCCAAAGACCATAGCTCTTCCTGCATCCGGCAGATGCAACCAACCCAGTTCCAATTTAAATTACCATGCCCAGCACCTGCGATTTCTTCGCAAAACCATAAAATAATATTCAAATGTAAACCTTCCTTAAGCACTTATTCACCGGAGATTAAAGTTCAATGCGTTATGATCAACAATAGTAAAATACCTGATCATTACATAAACATTTTCCATGAATATAATTATACCTACGAAGGAAACTACTTTACGGCTGCACACAACGTCTATATTTTGTTTTAGACGCTAATGTTTATTTAAGAGCTAATGTATAAGTTTATAGTATATTAGTATCTAGTACCTGGTCGACCGAGCTATGCTCGGGTGAAAATACATAATGCTCATTTAATAATATAGGATAGTTCATACTAATTCCATGCTGCCATGATAGTAGGTACTTACTAATTCCATGCTGCCATGATAGTAGGTACTTACTAATTCCATGCTGACATGATAGTAGGTACTTACAAATTCCATGCTGCGATGATAATAGGGTGCTTACTAATTCCATGCTCACATGATAGTAGGTACTTACTAATTCTATGCTGACATGATAGTAGGTACTTACTAATTCCATGCTGCGATGATAGTAGGTACTTACTAATTCCATGCTGATATGATAGTAGGTACTTACTAATTCCATGCTGACATGATAGTAGGTACTTACTAATTCCATGGTGACATGATAGTAGGTACTTACTAATTCCATGGTGACATGATAGTAGGTACTTACTAATTCCATGGTGACATGATTGTAGGTATAGGATGTTTTCTTTTGCGTAGATAGTTTTCAGCGTTTTTTGTGTAATTATAACTGTGAGTCCTAACGTTTATTGGCTTCTGTGCTAGAGAGAAACAGTTTAAACAATAAACAAAAATAAAATAAAACAGACATAGAATAGTATATATACAAAAATAGAACAGTAATACTTAAACTCACACCATTTCCCCATGGGGGTAGACAGAAACTACAGAACGCCAACTGCTACGATCCTTACATAGGCACTCCTACATACATAATAACAACATTAAAAAATACTAAATCATATGTAGGTTGAATCGTCTGCAGCTTGTATTTATTATAATAGAAAATAATACTAACCGATTTAATATCATCACCACTGCTCTCAAAACGGTGAAAAATAAGGATTGTAAAGAAACGCACATGTAGTAGAACCAAAAATTCGAAGACGTAATTTACCAACCCGCACTGGCCCACTCCCTCTCGAAGAGGCGAGGCCTGTGTCCGAACAATTAACATTATAGGCTGATTATTTACTAACCAATATTAAACAGGCGTTGCTCAGTTCTGGGCCAAATATAAAATTTAATTTAATATTTACTATCGACACGCTGAAGCAGAAACGAAGAAAGGACACCAATAATATTCACTAACAAATATTTTCTAATGTCAGGACACAATTTAATATCAACAACAAATACAATTATTTATTCTTAAATGACTCGAAGTCATGTGAATATCTGATCAAGATAAATAGATGTTTACTATATGATTGACTGCCCAGTCATCTACAGTAAATCAATGTCTGACAAATATCGTAAGGCAGATGATGAATACATTAAACTAAAATTTATCGTGACCAACACAATAATGCAAAAACTATTAGACATTATTATATTATGTAATGTCTTAAGAATTTGTATGAAGATACTTTAACATGCATCGTTCTCCGCGAGTCCGTTATAACTTGATGGCATAATTACCAGACAAACATTAATTTTTATTTAGAATAGAAGAAAAAGATTAGGGAGTCAGCTGAAATGCAAAACATTGCGTAGGTCATAAAAACTTAAAACAATTCCGTGAATAATTATTTATTTTAACTCATCATCATCATCAGCCTATAGCAGTCCACTGCTGGACATAGGCCTCTCCAATTGCACGCCATTCAGCTCGATTCTCGGCAACTCTCATCCAGCTGCTACCAGCCACCCTTCGAAGATCGTCACTCTACCTAGCCTGAGGGCGTCCTACCTTACGTTTGCCAATTCGCGGTCTCCACTCAAGAACACGTGTACCCCAACGGTCATAAGTTCTACGGCTGATATGGCCGGCCCACTGCCACTTCAGCTTGCTAATTCTGCAAGATATCTTTCATTCAAGTACCTTTCTCTCACTACGTAGCTGTATATGCAAAAAGAGAACCTGTTAGGTAAATAAATTAGAATGCTTTTCTGGCGCGGACGCTCACGTAGAAGACTGTTGCACAGAAAGCGATGGAGCGTTCTATGCTTGGCATAAGGCTAATGCACCGAGTTCCAAACGTCGAGATCCGAAGATGTACGAAGGTGTTCGATATCGGAAAACGTATAATGGAACTGAAATGGAGTTGGGCAAAACACCTGGCAAGGCGCAGTGATGAGTGATGGAGTAAGGCAGTGACCGAGTGGCGTCCAAAGACTGGAAGACGAGAAGTCAGTCATCCGGTGGCAAGAAAACCGGACGACATTGTTTCCATTGCAGTCAAAACCTAGATGAGACTGACACAGGAGCGTGGGGATTGGCACAAGAGAAGAGAAGACCAAGCCCGGGTCGACGGCGCGTTGTGTTCCACGCGCGCCTCAAAGAGATGTCAGCAGAATCGACGGGGTCCGCTAGGGCCAATGCCTGCCGGGGCTTCGAAGAAAACCGATAGGGAAATCGTGGCCTCCGGCAACAGGGCAACCGAAGAAACACGGGTGGGTTTTAGTCAGGAAGAGTCTGACACTCCCTCCCGCTCCGCCCAGAGCAGGAGAAGTTATTTGATAAGGTCATCAGTGGGCTGTGGATGATGACGAAGACTGGCGTTTTCTAAGAACATTAACTGATGATGTAAATTAATCATCTCAGAAAATTAAGATCAATATTCAAAATGGTCGTTTGATCTCAGTATCAATAAACACCTATTTGTAGTAAGTTTATAAGTATTTTCTGAAATCCTTTCCCAGAAGAAAAGGATTCTCAGCCGAAAGCTATCATTCGCCGAATATAAAAATAAAATTATTAAAATAATTATCGTATGAACGTATAAAAAAATAATTATACTAATTTATTTAATCGGCAAATAGCCTAATAAAGTTACGAAAACTTAAATGAGAGTTAACAATGACTACGCGTCGGTCACCCTTGACCACGTGTTCTACAAATTGGTCAATATATCAGAAATATGTTAATGTAAAATTAATGAAAAGATAAATTAAACCGATAAGCGATAGTGTTCTGTAAAAGTTGTTTCATATTCAGTAAAAGTTGTATTGATTCAATGAATATGTTTATTTTTATGCATATTGGATTAACGCAAATCGAGGTATTACCGAAATTACCAATGTATCTAAATGATTATAGTAAGAAATTCAAAAGTACGACGACGCTCGCTCATAACATAACATCACACCTCAAACACACACTTCAAATGGATAAACTGTGGGTTATAAATACTTAATGTGAATTAGAAACTGATAAAATATCTATTTTAGGGCCAAATTAAACAACGTTGGGTAAATCTACACAAATATTTTAAATAGGTAAAATTTGTTTGTTTGTTCGTTTGTATGTTTGTAAGTTTGTATGTAGGGGGTAATCTCCGGAACTACAAGTCGAATTTGAATTATTTTTTTGCATTGCATAGCCCAATATTCTTGAGCTCAATATTTTTGCATGGAAAAAATGTCACAAATATAAATTATTTCTCGAATATCTAGCATTAGAAAAATCTGCCTAAAACATAATATATTTTATCAGTTTTCAATTCACATTATTTTTAACAGGTAAATGTGCATTAAAGCTATCATTAGGACACATTAGGTACTAAAAGGATCTGGTTTTTGCATCGACCCAATTCTTAGAGCTTTTAAAATCTCAATGTCAGAAATGGGAGTACCTACCAACTACTTAAAGGGCCTACTACACGGCAGCCAACCGCGTCCCCGACAGAGCTGACCTTGGTTGGCGACAGGCAGAGCTGTTTGTAATTTGGTCATAAACCACCATCTACACGGTTGTAAACCACCAAGGTCACCTCTGTCGGGACGCGGTTGGCGACCGTTTAGCAGGCACTTAAATGGAAAAGGCATATATTATTATATTGTCGTTAGGATAATAATTATGCGATGGAAAGAAACTAAATTAGAATCAAGACGCATTTTAATGACCGGATTCAAGATTTATCAAAAGAAGTTCATACTAAAATAATTTTGAACAAGGTAATTGTATGAGCAGCTTTTTAACCATGTGGCCGTTTAAAAGATAATTTTTTAAAACGCTCCACAACAAATAACATGTAAAGAGTTTATATATCTAGATTACCTATTCAAATAAAGCATTGGCAAACCATCAGGTCTGGCAAAGAGGTGACAGAAGAAATCTAAACCAAAATAAATAAAACAGAAAAAAGACAATACATTTATAAAAAAATATAAATATAAATTCATTTATTTTCAGGTAAATAACACCCATTGCCAAACCTAAATTAATAGAAATGTTACAAATAAAATCAAAAAATGTCAAATAAAATAAAATCAATTAAAATCAAATAAAATTAAATTAAATCACATCAAATTAAAATAAATAACGTCATTTTTACAATAAAATCAATAATACAATAAAATAATGTCAAATAATACAGAATCAAATCAATTAAAATCAAATTAAATTAAATCACATCAAAATAAATAACGTAATTTTTACAATAAAATCAATAACTTCTCTCCAACACTGGTACAGCAACATGTCTGCTGGAACAATGTTGGATGAAGGGGCAGTCCAGCCTTCCCGCAATCATCGCCAGTACTATGTTGGGGCTAACCCGCACCCTGCGCACCAAGGACGCGGCGCGCTTGCGCATGGTCGCGTGAAAGCAGTCGGTTCGCGCCTCTGCGAACATACCCGAGGCGCCGCAGTATCGGGGTAACCCCATCACCGCCCTGAACGCGTTATTATACTGGACGCGGATAGCGCTGTAACTTCTATTAGAGTAGTGAGCCCACAGACTGCATGAGTAAAGCGATGTACAGTACGCTCTAAAGAGCGTAGCCTTAACTACTTTAGAGCACCGCGCAAATCTGCGGGCGATCATGTTCGCTCTAACAGACAACGCCCTCCGCTCCCGTTCCATGTCTGCGTGATCTTTAAGGTTGACAGTCAAAACATGCCCCAAGTAAGTAAACCGGTCAACCCTTTCCAAAGGAACCCCATTGAGTTTGACCGGAGGCTTATACTTACACGAGAGCAATGGTAACTTTAGCGACGTACAAAACTCAAATCTGCCTAGCCTTTTCCCAACTATGTTGGGGTTGGCTTTCAGTCAAACCGGATGCAGCTGAATACCGGTATTTTACATGGAGCGGCTGCCTATTAGACTTCCACAACACAGTTACTGGGTAACACGATACTCCTTGGTAAGACTGGTTGTCAGACTTTTTAGTTTTTGACTACCCGTGACGACTGTCAAAGATCTACGAATGATGGCTTTCCGTAGCACGGAGGGGTCTTGATATGTAATGGATGAATATACATATTCGTACCTACTTCAAATCATAAAATGACCATAATATTCGAAATAATCACTGAATGACTGTATCAATATGTACCTACTTCTGTCTTCACGCGTAAGGTCCCTCGAAGGCTGAACAAAGGACTTAATGGACAGTCAATAAATTCTCTGTTTGTCACTCAATACTATGAATCGTGACTGTATTTATAGATGACGTAGTAAAGGTATTCTCATCTCATATCTTCGAAAGAAGGTATCTTTAAAACTAGCCATAATTACATATATCGAGACGCCTCCGTGCCAAGAAAAGCACTTTGGTCCTGGCTGCATCTTCGAATCTTGTCCTTCGTTGCACTGGGTAAAGTAAGGAGATATTTTTGGAAAATTGTGAACTGGCTCACTATTTTATATACCCTTGTTAAATTAGAACAACTAACAAATTATTTTCGATAAATATATGGAACGGTGAAGGGTGAGTGTCGTTGGCGGTTTAATTAAAAAAAAAGAGAGAAGAACATTTTTAATAATCACGTTTGTTTTGATATAATATGTGTTATATATATGTTTGTCATTTTTGTTTTATGTACAATTAAGTGTTTGATAAATGACACAGACATTGAGTTTTTTTTTTTGTTGTGATTAAAGTTATGTGAATATCTTTTTGGGAGGGTGTTCGAAACCGATGGGGTGGAGTTAATCATATTTTATAATTTAGGCACCCTCTAATTACCTTCTGTTTGAACCGTTATTGTTCCTGAAGGTGGGAAAACGAAAGGCTTATTTTACTATGGTAAACTTAGGGAAATATGTGCAGTACCTTAGAGATACAATGGTTTCCCGGGGAAAATAATCTTTGTATGGATGTTATGAGATTTAGCAAAGTAGACATGTAAGTTTCATAGTTGTACACACTAGGTCAAACTTCCATACAGTTTTGTCCAATCTCCTTTAAATTCGATTGTTCATTCTCCAAGAAAACAATATACAAAGTATCTACATAAGTACCTATGTAAATCGACACGTGATATACAGTCAGTAGTTACCAATCATTAAAGCTATAGGAAATGATCGGTTGTATATAATTGTAATATGTAAATATCAGATAAACACTGCGGACAGTCACGGTTTAATTTCTAAGTGTTGGTACCGCCATAAGGATTTGTAAGAATAATAGTCCATCTTGAGTAACGTCCTTGCTGTCCATGGGATGCGTGAAGATCGCTAATTTGTAGTTGTAAACTTCATTAAAAAGCCTACACAAATAAGGGTTTTGTACATCCATTTGTCAGTAGCAGCCCTGAATTTGGAAGTTGATGGTGTGACACCCTTGTGCCACAGAAAACACGTAAAGCCGTTGATCCTAAGCCTGATCTCTCCCCGGTCGTGTCGGATTGCCTTCCCATCGGACTATTAGTTTGCAGGAAGAGGAAATCCACCTGTGTTTATGTACACATTTGTGCAATATGCACTCCTGCGTACTGGCACTTCTTACCGAAATTCGGTCGGAAGGATAAGTATTACTATTGCAGCATTCTGGGTCGTCAGTCCACCTTGCTGAGCAGTCTATCTGAACTTTTGAGCTTTCTCATGAGTCTTGTCCACTACACACGGGGTCTTCATTACAACGAGCAATGCTGTTTCCAATAGGTATTGCTGGTGTAATTCTTTGGGATCCAGTATCTACCATCTTTACCTTACAAAACACTCAATCGAAAATATATTGTTACTGCCATGAGGCTTCGATCCGGTCACATCCCATCGAGGAAGTTTACGTTCCTTATGGGAATCACATCTTCATCTAATTGCGAGAAATGTGGAATAATCGAGGAGGTACATCATATCTTGATCGAGTGTGAGCGGGGCGAACACCTCAGGAGAAATCTGCTTGATCGCTTTTATATCCACAACTGCTAACATAAAAGACGCTGTACAAAATTTTTACAGTACGCAGTTTTTTCTTCCACCAAAGAAAAGTTACTTCTTTTGAACTTACGAGGTTTTCACTCTAAGGCGTCGATAGTCAGTTTTGTGAAAAAGCTCCTTAAGAAAAAAAAATCTTACAAAAGTATAAGGTAGGATGTAGGTAACCCAAGAGAAATCTTTCACTATTAGATGTAGTGAATTCTTTAGACAACCTTTAATCTAACTTGGATTTAGTTTAAAGTTTCGCCGTTTCTATTAGACGCAAACATATTGTAATCCCATTCCTGGGCTATAAAATAGTTCGTTTCTAGCCCACAGTAGAGCCGCACCTTTACTAAATTAAGCATGAAAACTAAACTAGAATCATGGCTACAACGAGCATGAAGTCATCGGGACCTATTGCCTCATATTGTTATAAAAAATGTGAAAGAATTTAATCGTAACATAATCTAGATTTTTTGTTCAATGTCTGGGTTTTAATATGGTTGTTGCCTGCGGGTTTGCCTGTACCGTGGTGACTTACTTGTGTTATTGTTGACTAAAGAAAACTATTATCGATAAATAAACCTGGACTTATTCTACTATTTATATTGTTAATTTATCACTAATATTATAAATGCAAGTTTGTTCGTTTATTACGCTTTCACGCAATAACGGCTGAACGGATTTGTTCGAAATGCAGCAATGAAAAACCGGCTAAGTGCGAGTCGTACTCGCGCACGAAGGGTTCCGTACCATTATCTATAAAAACGGCAAAAAATCACGTTTGTTGTATGGGAGCCCCCCTTAAATATTTATTTTATTTAAATTTTATTATTTGTTATTAAAGTAAAAATATAACTGAGTATTTTGTGAATATACTTGAAATATTCACAAAGTACTCAGTTGTTGCCAGTATTGATATCGAGCAAAAAAGGGCAAAGAAATCGCGTTTGTTGTATGGGAGCCCCCTTAAATATTTATTTTATTTTTAGTATTTGTTGTTATAGCGGCAATAGAAATACATAATTTGTGAAAATTTCAACTGTCTAGCTATCGGTGTTCTTGAGATACAGCCTGGTGACAGACAGACGGACGGACAGACAGCGAAGTCTTAGTAATAGGGTCCCGTTTTTACCCTTTGGGTACGGAATCCTAAAAACGTACCGAATTAAAAAGTTTTTTTTTTTTTTTCCAAAACGATTTTTTTTTTGCAAGTTAACTTTCTACATGTTATTATAATTTATGATTTTCATTTAAAATGTAAATTATGGACTTTTAAGTATTTTTGATTGGCAACATACATTATTTATATATCTAAATTAATCTTATTCTAATCAGATATCGAAATACTAGATTAATGAGTGATTGAATTGGAAGATAATTAGATACTTACTTTATCTAGACAATCCTAACAAATATTATAAATGCAAAAGTGAGTCTGTTTGTTACGCTTTCACGCTAAAACGGCTAAACAGATTTAGATGAAATTTAGCATATGGATAGAACATGACCTGGGTTAGGACATAGGATTATCATAGGATACTTTTATCCCGATATTCCCACGGGATTGAAACTTATGCGGGTGAAACCACGGGGCGCAGCTAGTAAATATCATAAAGCTTTTCGTGTTTGTCTGTTTGATCGCGTTGTTCTTCTAAACTACGCAATGAATCTTGATGCGGTTTTCACCATAATTTACAAAATTTATTCAGGAAGGCATAAGTTTATCATACGTTACTATTAAACTTACATGTAATAAAGAAATCTAGAATTTTTGTTTTGTGTTTTGTTTTGTTGCGTTTTTTTTTTTTGTTTTGTTTTTGTTTTGTTTCACGAATTGTGTCCAAATAAACATTATTCTTTCTTTCTTTCTTTTCTTTAACTCTTAAAAACCGTGCGAAGCACAGTCGAGTCGCTAAGTTATGAGTTTATGACTATAAAAAGGCTTGTAACTGAAAATGGTTTAAAATTAGTATGTATTTTGTCATTACACTCTTCAAAGATTTTCTTTTAAAATGCCGACACCCGCCGCACGCGCAACTTCAAATTAAAATTTAGTTGAACCACTATTAGATACCATTTAATCAATTACGATATTAATAGAGGGAAGCAATGCAATTAAATCTTCGATTGCAAATCATTGGCTAATTATAAAAATTACGCAAGGATAAAACCCTTTCTACATGACGCAACTTTTCATTTTATTTCATAGTTGTTTAATCCTGTTTAAAACGAGAGTGTTTTTCGAGATTGCTCTACTTACAAAAGTCTAGGTTGACTCATTTCGTTTAAGGTACACAAAAAGTCCGTGTGTACGTGGTTTAAATGTACATAGGAACTTACACGCGATTGAAGACTCTAAAGTCGTAACGGTAAGATTGAAAATAGCATAAAACTATGACAGGAGGTAGATGGTGTGAAATGTTGCGTGCAAAGTGAAAACGATTATTTTTTTCTTACAATTATTTCCCATTTTCTTACAACTGATTTCAAGTAAGTAGCGGCTATAAAACTAACAATGCCTATGCAACATTGTAAGTAATGTTGCAGAATAATTTATGAAATTATTAATTAACTCGGAAGTTATCTTTTTGCACAATCATCTTCGTGCGAATTAATTGAAGAACACAACTGAAAAGTTCAATTTATAGGAAGGATGATGATCCAAGAAAGAAAGAAAAGGAAGAAAAAAATATTTGGGACACGCACAGGAAATACAACATTAAAAATTATAAAAACAATAACACTTTCAGAAAAACATACTATTTTTTTTTTTAATGTTAAAAAAGGAGATCTGTGCGAGGCTAAAAAGGCTCCTATCTCAGCATAATGCTACGATATTTGGAAAAACAAACACCGCAGAGCTGGTATTCTAAGAGGGCCCGCCGCCGCCGCCACCGCCGCGAGCCGAAGAAGCTGATGAGCGGCTACAAGATGATGCAGGATATACAGGGTTGCGATTTAGACACTTGCATCCGTCAAGGGGGTGATTCTACTCGTCATACTAAACAACTTTCACCAAAATACTCAGTGAAAAAAAATCAAATTCCTATACAACAGTAGACAATTTCGATTCATGTATGAAAAGATTTTTTTTTTATGAATTGTTTAATATGTGTTTAATAGCAAAAGTTGTATAATATGATAGGTAGAATCACCCCCTTGACGGATGTAGGACACAAAATCGCCACCCTGTATAATTTAAGCCGGGTCTCCTGCGCGTGTTTTTTTCGAAACATTAGACATAAACATTTGTTTTCATACAAATCATCAATCTATGTTTATTGCCACGCCTCTTTGTTGCAATGTTTTTGTGTAAAAACATGCGCAGGAGACCCGGCTTTAAATACTTTTTGGAATAATGAATACAGAACAAATCGATACAGAATTGTTGAAAGTAGATGCATTTGTTCCATTCGAACTTCGGATAAATATATTCTCTCATCTCATCTTTGAATATGTATAAATAACATCATCAATTCATCACTGATAATCAGCTTATAATGTTCCCACTGCTGGGACACAGGCTTCCTCTCTGTGAGATCCCGAGTAGGCCAGGCCGTAACCCACCACGCGGGCCCATTGCGGGTTGGCGTTCATCACTCATTAGGTACATATAACTTATGTATACATATCTATTGTTAGTATAGTACATTTACCAAAGGTGACACCGAGTGCCTCTTTTACAACTTCGTGGCAGGATATGACTCAATTCGTTGAGCAAAAAACACTGATATACACTTTCTGTTAGGTTAGGTATAGTTAGGGGTGTCCATCGTTCTTTTTCTGATCAGTTTACTTACCATCCTGCGAAGAAAGATTGCGTCCATGATGCGCAGAGCGCGGGAAGGTCATCTGTGATAAACTATGTTGCGGTACATGTATATGTGTGTGTATGTACCCGGTGCGTCAGGTGAGTGCAACAGATACTTAAATTTGAAATTTTGTATTACTTTTGTTACTAACATAGCTTATTATGTAGTGTGCATTACTAACATCATATGGATCAAGGGACAATTTTTTTATAATTATTTCTAGGAAAAGTTAGCCGCCAGAAACTAGTCCCCTTAAATCCAACATAGAAATTGCCTTTTTCTTCATGACACATGAGTCTTCTTGAAACTCTTTTTTAGGCTTCTGTATCTGAAATTGGTAATATCTTTAGTCATATCATCTGTTCTCCTTTCTAAAGCGGACATAAATTATTTAAAAAGTTTTATTGTAATAGTAATTTTTTTATTTCTCTCGAAAAGGTACAAATTTGGTACATGGTAAAGAGGTTACAGGCAGATTCAAACCTTTGTGAGAGCTGGAGTCTATACTGGGTTCGGGACCTGTATGACAGATCTCCAGGCTCACACTCTTAAAATTACAACATTAAATTGCACTTACGTACTACATACAACATTGTAAAAGCTCCAAGTACTGAGAGGAAGGGAAATTAATTTACAAAACAAAAGATGTGCTATGTATGTCTTTGGAGAGTGTTGTATGTCCGTGAGTGCAATATGGCTTAAGCTTTGAGTCATTGTTGCATATTGGTCAAATAAGTATCATTATATAAGTCCTGTACTTAAAAACATTCAAATTCAATTCAACAATGTCAAAATACTGTCAAAAATTCTGGTAAATTAGAGGATTTTTTGACAGATTGAGACTGAGCTTAACTCTGGAGAGTATCGAGTTCTTAAAAATACGAGAGTTGGCTCTGTAATCTTACTTTTCGTCAGCAAATAAAAAATATAAAAGTATTATTGTTTTATTTTTTTATCATTTTTTCTGTCAATCCTACATTAATTAATGCTAAGTCTAAAAACTAAAATGTACAACACAATAAGATGGCAGCCCTAGGTATGCATTGTAGTGACAAAAGAAATAAAGGTCATTCTAATCATTACTTAGATACAAGTCGCTTTAGGGCACAATGAATTACGTCTTATTTAATTGTTATTAGTGTTAAGTCGTTATTTTAATAGGTACCTGAGTATTTTTTATCTAAGAAGTAGGTACAGAAAATCTAATGCATTTCCTGGCCAAGGAATTAAATAAAAAAGGTGTCAGTCATCCTGTCCTGCTGTATACATTTATGACGCCATAAAAAAAATTGTCCTCTAGACAGAATCTCGGCCATGCCGACCAATCTCAGCGGAGACCAGCCTTCGGCGCGGGAGATATTATAGTGCACAAGTGCACTCTCTCTTCCATTTCCATATAAAACTAACTAAGGTCACGGTGCAACTCTATTTTCGTGCGATATTATTATTTGAGTTCAATATTGGCTTTATATTTTTGGAATGTAAAAGCACTTGTGCATTTAACTTCAACTAAATATAGTAAGGATCGCTCCTATCGACGAGTAACTATGACGATCATATAATAAATATTAAGTGCCTACTAAATAGATATTTTTAAGTAAATTTTTAACTATTTACAGGACATCATAACACCGTACCTTTTACGCACTGCAATGGAACACTGACTATTTTAACACTTTCCCCATACTGGCACAGATAAACTGATTAGGAACTATTTTTACCCGACTACGGCAAAGCCAAAAGGAACGGTTATGATTTTAGCAGTCTATGTATGTATGTTTGTATGTATGCATGTATGTTTTTACGTGTGTTCCACCGTAGCGCCTAAACTACTAAACCGATTTTGATGAATGAGGTATCAATAGATTTGTAATAATGGTCCGGGTGACATAGGCTATATAATTTTTCCCTAAATTTAATTTGGTGGACTTTACACGTAAATTAACCTCGAAAAAAATTAAAATGGGATGATCATGACATGTTTGGTATCAAAAGAAAGGTCTTGACGAGCACATTACAAATATGTATATAATATTATATTTTCAAAGTAAATAAATATGTAAAAATCGTTAAAAACAAGCAAAAGTGAGACTGCGTTACGTAGTATTGCAAGATGTTACCAACGTGCAGTTAATCAAATCTTAATAAATAGTAACGATTTGTAATTCCACTCTTATGAAGAAAAACAAGTACAAGGAAATATTTATTTTTTAACAAATTAGTTATTTTCAGATTCAATATCATCCGATCAAAGTTTTATAGTATATTTATTGCACAGAACCAGTTCCATTAATTAACATATAAAGATAAAAAAAAATAATCTAACTATTTACATTAGGTACTAAATTAAAAGACTAACTAACTATCTGTATAAATAAAAATAATAAAAACAAAACGACACTTAGGCGTCGAAGTATTCCTCCGCATCGCTGTCATCCGGAAACGTGCCCAGAAGACTGGCAGCATTGCCACGTTGGATGGCAATACTAATTCTTTGGCCAAAGAACGAGCCAGCCCTCTGGTCACGTGAAGTGTCGACCAGTCGGCGAGAAATTTCCTTAAACAGGAGACGCGCAGTCGGGCCCCACGATCCGAGCGTTTCGACCCCAAACGGCTCAAAACTGTAGTTACCAATAAGGTTACAGTATTTGCGCCGCTTGAGGGTCTCAGCAGCCGCAGCAGCGGCGCCAGCACAGCCCGCTGTGCTAGGAACATGAGATGGCGCAAGGGTGTCGACACAGGTTGCATCCCACACCAGAGGCCTACCCATCTTCCAAGGCAACAACGTCATCACGTCTGGTCTCTTCCCATCGTCACGTACCAAGCCGTTTGGTTCTAATACCGCTGGTACGCCGGCGGTGGCAAGGGCTCGACGAATAATGTCGTTGATGCTGGCGTGCCGTGCTATGCGACCTGCGCTCCTGCAGCAGGACAGGCCATGGTGCCCGAGACTGTCGACAGCTTCACCGCAATGACACCGATGCGGAGCAACACAAGGTGCACCCAAGCGGAGACACGTAGCGAGCCGAAACGATGAGTCATCCATCATAGTGCCTATGGTGGATGACGGGAGCGCTTGAAGCCACAAGCCTGACTCCCATTCTCCCACAGCCAGCAGACGGGCGCGCTCAACAGTATTAGGTGACGTGTTTAACAGGGTGTTCCGTATAATACTGCAGAGCGGTACGTCCCATCGTCTCTGGGAAGAGGGGTTGTCGGGCAGATCCGTATTGGGACAAGCCATTTTCCAAGCGTTCAACGCTTCGGTCAGGCACGGTACTTCAAAATCGGCCAGTGAGGAAGATAAAATGTTCCTAGTTAATTCATTGGTACTGTGGACCGAGGAGAGGAACGCCGGTAAACTTATACTTGAAATTTTGCGGACGCCGAGACCGCCCAGGTGAATGGGGAGTGTAGCTTGCTGCCACGCTCGGTCGTCCAGGGCCACATTTAGGATTGAAGTTAAAGTGTTTCTAATAATTTGGTCTACTTTTTCTAAAAGTTGTGGATGCTTCCATAGGTGGGAGGAACGGAGGCTATAAGTAAATTTTGGTCCAAAACAGCAGTATCGAATGAGTGTGAAGGCCGAATGGATATTAATTTTGAAAAGTCTTTCCGAGACATCGTTGAAATTTTGGATTTTCTCCTCAATGAACGTTGGAAAGGATTCATCAAAAATTGGGGACCCTAGGAGGTGAAGAGAGTTTCTTTCCGTAATTTTGATATTTGGTGCTATAGTATTAAATTTCGCTATGGTAGTCTGTCTGTCAGTCGTCTGGGGAAGATAAATTTCACATTTTGAAAGGTTAAGTTCGAGGCCAATGGAACTGAATTTTTCTTTTAAAAAAGTTAAATCTCTTAAAACTGTGTCTACATCACCTCCTAGGGTTCCGTCATCCAAATACCATACGTTGAATTTAGAATTTAGTTGTCGAATAATTGGATTTATTGCCAAACTAAAAATGACTGGCCCAAGAGGGTCACCCTGTTGACATCCGACGGCTGATTCCAAAAGGTTGTCTTTATAAAGTAATTTAGAGGGATGCCTGTAACATTGGTAGAGAAAACTGTAAATTTTGGGTATTTCTTTTTGAACTTCTGTCAACAAGGTATCCCTGTTTACGGAATTGAAGGCATTCTTTATGTCAACCTTGAGGATGACCTCACCTTTATCGCTATTGAGGTAAGTGGATAAGGCATGTACCGCAGCCTCACAGCCCCCTTTAGACCCGAAGCCCAGCTGTAGGGGCTGAAATTTGCTGGCCAGTGTTTCATTGTAGAAAGCACAGCAAATTTTGGCTGCGAGACGGCGGTAGGTGGACCCTACGGCAATGGGACGAATGCCGCCATCCTTCTTGCGCAGAGCGCACAGGTTTGCCCCATACAAAATATTAATGACGGCTTCGTTCACATTTCCGGAGAGCATGAGATTGATGAGGGCCGTCAGCTCCTTCAAAAGGGACTCACCAGCCTCCCCGGCGCCTGAACACAATAAATACTTCAGATGTTGAGGTGTCAGGCCGTCGAGGCCGCCGGCGGAGCCACTTCGAAAGGAGCACACGGCCGCACATACTTGTTGAGCTGTTATTTTAAGAGAGTTAGATTCCGGATCGGGTGGGTCCGGGAAGGAGAGGTCATCTGCCGGAGCCGGGTGTTTGCTCTCCAGAGCTGTAAGTGTCTCTGGAGAGTACGGCGCAACCACATCGCTGCTAAAAATGATCCTAGCTGCACCTCTGATATCACCCTCGCCTAGTTTAGACTCCACATGGTGCAATAAACCTCTTTGGGGGGGGTGCGCTGTTAATTTAGGGTCGAAACTTTGGGCCGAAATGTTACAATTATCTTTGATTTGTGCTGTTAAGGTTTTTTTATTTGCTAATTTTTTTTGCACATGTAGAATTCTAAACGGGAAGGTGAGTAATTGCTCCCAAGCACTGAGAGAGTTCTCTCTGGCGGCGAAACGCATACACCGCGCTAAACTTGAAGCCACGGATGGTCTCGCGCCACGAGGAACTCTCTTTAAAACTGGAGTTGAAGTTTTTAATTTCGCAAGGGTTTTCCAAAAGGGTTGAATGGGTAAATCGGGTGTTAGGGGAGTGGGTATTGACGGGCAGGATGAAGGCACATTGTGGGGTTTGTGTTTCTTACCCAAATGTACCTTCAGGCCTCGTTCACCCTTAAAAAAGCGTGCTTGGGGACAATGAGGGCATCTCACTAGGGCATCCAGCGATGTGGCAGGTTGGCTGGCGCTTCGTATGGCATCACTACTGTCGACATTGATTAACATAAATAAAAATTCTACTTACACGATTTTCCTTATAAATAACACACACTAGAATCTAAAATAAAATAGAAATTATAATAATGACACTATGACATATAAAAAAGAATTGACAGCTTGATTGAAGAATAGATTTTCAGTTCGGCGATGACAGCGGCGCTTTCACGCTGGCTTCGCCAGCCAGCCTCTATCGCGGCGGTGGGCCTTCAAGCCACCTTGCTCCTCAGCTCGCGGGGCGCGCCTACGCGGGCTTAAATTACACTCTAGGGGTAGGGCAGACAAGACTGCGTGAAGTTGGTTTTGCAGCGGTTCGTTTCTGTCACTAAATTATCTTTTTCTTTCCATATATAAGACATTTACGTAATTGGAACATTTTCGCTCGAATTTCTGAATATTCTTCAATATTATTGCCTCATTATCCCAATATTATTGCGAGCATCAATATATAAGAATTCCAGGTTCAAAAATCAAGACATAGGTACAAAAATGGTCAAGGTAAAGCCGTCGTCGCATGCCATTATAATTTTGTAGGTGTTCCTGGCACCAACATGGTATACAGGCATGCGACCACGGCTTTACCTGGACCATTTTTGTACCTGTCTTGATTTCTGTCTGAAATATTTGCTTGTTTCGTACTTTTTAGATCATTTTCATTTTCCCGTAGGTAGTCGGGTTACAGTTTTTTATTAAACTTTATTTTTTATTAAAGTGATACTTTTTTAAACGCGTTGGGCATTTTTGAGATGGGAAAAAACAATTGAACTCGCGACACCGTTACCGACACCTCGTTTTTGTAAACGTGATTGTGCTCTTTATTTATATTACGTTACGGATCAATGTTCTATGCAAGCATTTTTACTTTAAAGGTTTTGCTAGTATTTTTTTTTAGTTTTCTCTTAACAGTGCCACTGTTTTTTTTTTCTCATTTAGATACCACCCGTCTATATTCGACAACATACGATTCAGAGTCCAAAGTTATATTTAAAGAAATGTCTCACCACAGTTAGCATTGCAAGCTTGCACTTTGTCGCTACACACGATTGTAATCTTTAGAGCTATAAAGTAACAGGTTACTCTTGCGAATAGCTTAGTTTATAGCACCACTTACATTATGTTGATATCAACAACCTGACTTTATATGCACGCTCATTTATTTTACAATACCTAGCTATACACAACAAGTCGCCTCGTTTTCAACCCATTTTTTTTTTTTTGGGTGGTATATTCAAATAACTTCTCCCACTCTGGGTGGAGCGGGAGGGCGTGTCAGACTCTTACTGACTAAAACCCACCCGTGTTCCTTCGGTTGCCCTGTTGCCGGGGGGCACGATGTCCCTTTCGGCCTTATTCGTAGCCCCGGCAGGATTTCAATCCTTGGCGGTAGGATTCCAAAAGTTAGTAACTCGCCGCAGATAGCTGTCAAATATTTCGCTGTTTTGATTAATCAATATTTTAATGCATTATACAGCGATATCTCATAATTTCCTTTACAGTATTGACAAATTAATCAAAACAGTGAATTGTTAGACAGCTGTTTGCGACGTTGGCAACTTATTGAATGCTATCTTGAAGCAATGTTATTCCAAACTTCTACTTCTGAACTGAACCCATGGCTTCCGATAACCGCTAGGATGATATGACCATAGTTTACGAATGCAAGAAATAAAAGTGAAAATCTGAAGAAGAATAAACAAATTAATTATTTTTTGGGCTGGATCGTGGTGGCTCTAGAAAAGTATGTCTGGAAGAATTGGGTAGTTGCCTAGATAAAAAAAAGAAATTCTATTTAGTCCGTCTTTCAAATAATAAAAAAATATTAGACACGTATTTTTTGCTTTATCATATTAATCAAAAATAACTTAGAAAACACGCATTAAAGTTGGGGAGTGGGGGCTCGCTACGTCACAACGTCGTATAAAATCTAGCAAGGCGTGACGTCATGCCACATTTTAACTCAATGTATCGCCTGTAATCTTTTGATTACGTCAAAAAAGAAAAAATACGTGTTCAATATTTTTTAATAATCTACAAGACGGACAAAAAAATAAATTTTTGGAAACAGGCCTATTTGGGCATTTTTGGCCTTTGCTGAGCAGTGGGTCAAGTAGGCTAACTTAAAAAAAAAATGATTTCTATATCATCAATTACTTCATCTACACGTTACCAAACTACGACCCAAATTGCTGCTCCAATTATGAGCCAAACGTCAATTTTTCCCAATTTATTGAACAAGTACATGTCATGAAATCGACGCCTACGCGCTTAGCTCCGGCCCAAACCCACTGATTGCCCAATAAAAGATAGTTCGAATACTTCCACTCGAACAAGTTAGTTGGTTTGACACTGGGGAGGTTCAATAGACGGGCAACTTTATAGCCCAAAATATTTAATCAACCAATCACAGCATGGCATTTGAGAGCAATTCTAGAACAACTGACCATCAAAATATAACTAACTGTCAAAATATAGGCAATATAGGGAACTCAGGAAAGGAGTTCCTGGAAGAACTTAGGGATGCTTTTGCCTAACAGTGGGACAGTAAAGCAAAAAAAAATCATTTTAAAAGTTCATACACAATATACCTAGTCAAAATTTTCTAAAACAGCATCTCGTGAATCTCAAAATTGGAATAAGCAAAGCACCCTATGTTTAGAGAAACCTTCAATAAAACAATGCATCATTCTAGACTAGTCCAATAAAATGATAACAACAAGCTATACCTATAAATATTTACTATAAGTATTAATATTGTATATTTTATTACAAATTATGAAGTATCAGTATCAGTCTGATGCATATTAGCGGTACGTACTCATGTACCGCTGAACTTACTGCCATTCAATTATTTGATTGATTAAGCACTGCTGTTAATTGCGAGTATTTAAAATGCCATATTTGTTTATGTTACAAAAAGTTAAATTAATTTATTTTACTTCATCATTTATATTCGTTATCTTTGTAGATAAATGAAGTAGAATCATTAATAAAATCTTGTTCATTTAAATGGTAGGCGCGTCGCCTATAGGTTGTTCATTTTAAGAAGTAATAAAAGCCACATAAAAGTGGCGAGAAAGTTGCTCGCCTGCATCCCCCGTGCTGACACAAGTGAGTTAGATTTATTTGTGGTACAGATAGAACAACCTGCTAATGAGGCCCTAGTTCTCCGTTACATTTGCAACAATTAATAATAAGTTTACATTTAATAGACTAGTCTTGTTGAATATTGTTACAATTCATATTGTCACAGATAGCAATCTTTTGTACCTACTCGTAATTATTGCGGAACCACGGTACTTAGTATTAATATATTCTGTAGCTGCACACGATTATAAAAATGCTTCATGTCGTGATTTTATTGCTGCGATCTTTGAGCAATTAATCTCAAATTCTATACCTACATCCACTTGTTTATATATTACATCACTTAGTACAACTACATTTTTGAAAAGCATTTGTTACTCTGTGATTGCTTTTAGATGAAGAGCGTAACTTGCGTAGTTGAGGACACGAGCGAAACTGCCGAGTAACTTTTCCTAGAAACTGACCAGAAAATAGTTAGGCAGAGTAGAATGGAACATTATCAACACAACCTTTGCCCAGCTGTTGAACAAACAGGTTAAGGAAAATTGAATGCATCGGTAGCAATCCTGTCAAGGTTAAAAAGCTATGTCAGAAAAGAGGAATAACCCAGAAAAATAACCAGAGATGACCTCATGTTAAAATTTCACAGAATGATTTCAAAATCATTGTGTAAATTGTGATGGCTGATTATAATACAATTATAATTAAATATGTAATTGAAATTATTCAAAGAGATGCATAAGGGCTTGCTTAAGATCGATCTCATTCAAGATTCCAATCAGGAGTAATTAAATTAAAGGTAGGTGGGTGCAATCACAGATTACATACATTTATAATGCGGTGTAACTTTACATAACAATTGATAAACTATGTGATATGAGGAACTACTGAGTAACTGTACTATGAGAATGATCATGATGAAATATACTTTGGTAAATGGACGCTGCTGTAAATAAGTTACTAGATATTGCATTGATCATAAAATAGAGATGTAATAGAGTAATACGAACATGATCAAATATTTTTTTGGAAACCATTGAATAATGATGATATTGTAAACAGATATACAGAGCAGGGATGTTACGGAAGTCGTTTTACAGGAATCGGAACTGGAATTGGAGGTTTTAAATTTAATTGATTGGAATCGGAACCGGAACCGGCGGCAAGGTGGAAGTAGAAGAAAGATGTGTTAAGGGAAGGCTTAATGAAACAATAGAAATATAATTCAGTCTCTCTAATCAGTCTCTATAATTGGTCTCTCTAATCAGTCTCTTTAATCAGTCAAATATTAGCAATAACATCCACAAACAAAACAATAAACTGACTGCGCGTTTGCATTGGCGAAACATTCACAACAAAACATGTTGAAATCTCTAGTTCCTGTCAAACTTTGTATGGAACATTGACAGAAAGTAAAGATTTCAACATGAAAGACTTCGAGCGCGAGCGTGTATAAAATAAACAAACATTACCCTGGCGACGAGCGCTCTAGTCACGTGCATTGCTGCGTTTCGAACTTCGGTATAACTCCGATTCAAAATTATTGGAACCGGAGTAGAGAGAACCGAAGCTCCGTAACATCCTTAGTACAGAGATTGATAATTTTTGTTAAGGCCAGCCAATTTCGTAGAAATAAAATCAAACACTTACATAGTCACTGCAAAGAATAAGCCTCCTAATTTCAGGTGGGGTTACAACACCGAACAAGTGATCATTTATAATTTTTAATAAAAACATTATTCACAAAGTAAAGAAACATAAAATCGCACACAAAACTGACGAAAAAACAGATGATGTAATGTCTCATGATAGATACAAATTTTCTCTTTCAGAAGGCTGATCTCACCACAGTTTTGGAAAAAGAAGTCATCATCCAACTGCCCCTACCCTAATTTATTTGGTCTGGACACAGCATATCTTTGTCGTCTATCAAGTCATCTTTATTAGCTGTAATCTCAGAGCTCACGTTATTCCACGCCATATCTGCATCCAATGTTCTTAGCTATTTTTACAATCTTGAATTCATATGGTGTACATAATAAATAGTACCTTTTCTATTCAACAAAACAAGATAAGAACGTGTCAAAGAGGACTTCAACGTAGTTTTATAAACATAAAACTAAAAGACAGAGTGAAAACTACTTTGATTAGGAAAGCAACAAAATCGAAGGATGTGATTAAGCAGGTACTTAAACTAAAATGGAAATGGGCAGGCCACATTCAGAGGCTGGAACCACAAAGATGGGCCCAGGCCATGACCAACTGGATCCCAAGAAACAAGAAAAGAAAGAGAGGCAGACCTTTCAAAAGGTGGGTGGATAGTATTGAAAGAATATCTGGCAAATTTTGGGCAAGAACAGCCAGACTATGGGACGAATGGAAACATTTGGAGGAGGCTTTTACCGCCTCAGGCGGTCCTTACATAGAGGAAACAAACATTGAAGATACTAACACACAATACTAACAAATACGTATATAAAGATTTTATTTCACTACTAACATACTTATAATTATAATAGTGTCTTATACTCTAAGTGTAAAAACCTCATTGATGTAGTTGTAAGGAATTAATAAAGCCTTTTATATATTTATTTTTATACCTTTTCTATTCTATCTGTTACATGCTTATTTTCTTAGGTCGATCTCTTTTCTTATAGCCTTCCACATTCATACTTACAACTCTTCGGGAGACAGAAATTACTCTCAATATTGCTCTTGTTTCAAACACTCTAGGTATACGAAGTGTTAACACAAAAAATGACTCATACGATATACGTATTCGCGAAATGGACCACGTTTTCTTCGTTAAATTCTGAGTCATCCAATTACTACCCGTTTACTTTACAAGTCAGATGCTCCGGAATTTCTCTAAAACTCTTATGAATGAACGATGACTACAATAATTGTACACAATCTTTATTTTAATGGTGGTTATTCTTAGAAACATTGTGTGGGATTTGTCGTTTCATTGAAATTTGTATGGAAAATAATCTTGTTGAATGAATACGTGGTCGACCGTCGACGTAATATGTTTTTCTTCTACGTCAATTTGTGAGGTGTGGTTTTCTTCTGAGGAGACGATGTGGATCTTTCTGGAGAAAAATGACTGAAATTATGGAATGGTTAGCTAAGATACTATGATATAGATATTAACTACTAAACCGCTTTTCTTGCTAGCCTATTGCGCCAAGACGCTCCTATAAGGACAATCGTTAACTATCATACTTATGCCTGTTCCATTTTGAAACATTTTCATCGTAGTACTTTTTTATTATGTTAACCCATCGAAGCGAGTAAAAATCTATCTAAAAATACCCACAAAATTAACTAACAATCACAAGTTCAATGAACTTTCGACCACGTCGCACAGACCTCGAAAAAACACTTTTACCGGCTACTATGAACATTCACCGGAAAATAAACAAGCCAATGATAAAATAATTAAAACTGGAGCATTTTTCCAAGTGGTGTAATTTCGACGATAACCTTTTTCTTAATAGTATGACTAATAGTAACATTGTATTTCCTTGTTCAATGACGTCAGAATCTTAGTGTGTGAAACTTGTTTAGAAAAAGTTGGCGAATGATGCAAGGTTTACTACTTTTTTAGTACCATGTGATACTGTATTCAAACAAGCGGACTAAGATTTGCATATTGATTGATTATACCTACTGTTATAAACATAGTAATAAACAAATGTCCTTGCATCTTTAAAAAGGATCTACAGTTAATAAATAGATAGACATTGAACTATTGAGCAATTTACGCGGCCTACCCAAATGTCTTTTCTTTGGTATTGGTTTTCGAGTCGTTGAGCTCATCAAGTCTTGAGTTGAGCTACACGATTACTGACAAATGCGTGTACTGACAGGTCCATTTAAATCTTTGTGGTTCTTTCCTCAAAAGACCATATCAGACATTAATCTGCAAGGTACTCAAATGGCCTGACCAAGATTTATCAAATAATATTTTTAAAGTATTAATCACAGACACTCATAATTAAAACCTTATTCCCGAGTATCCAATAAATACTAGAATCAAATCGTGGCCCATCTAAATCCTGAGTGTAAACGGTTACTTGCCAAGCGGGTGGTATCAGCCACTACCCACAGAGTGTCGCAAGCGCCGACAATTTCGTTACATTGGCCAACCTTACCTCATTTCACGTAGATTGTCGTAGCCGATGCCTTCGTTTGCTGAGAAAATATGTTGTATTTTGGACTAGGTTTTGGTTTTGAGGAGGTCTCTTGTCATGAAAATAAGTCGGTTGTAAAATTCCCTTTAAAACATATCATCACGCCTGAATTCCTTGAAGGGTTAGACAGAGGTACCTCCACGTTTCGCCAGTTTAGTGGGCGAACCTATTGCCATCAAAATTAAAAAAAAATAACTAATGTCAAAATATTTTATTTTACATAAACCTACATGGGCACTTATGAAACGTCAGAAGCTAGGTGCACGGTTCCAATTCGTCGTTTCCTATGGAGAAGAGCCGGCAAGAAACTCCACGCTTACTCTTTAACAATTGACTTTTACAATATTTTCAAATAACAATGTTAATAGGTATGGGGAGGACAGTGTAGGTCTTTCTTTTATCGCTGAAAACCAGCACTGGGGCTATGTCTTGCACAGGGTCGTAGCATAATGCTGAGCGATAGCCAATTTGCGTGGATGTGACGCATGCTTCCCCCAACTTTTTCTCATTTTTGTAATGTAATTTTTTTTCTTTTTCTTGCGTCATGTTTACCGCAAATAAACGTTTTTTTCTTTCTTTCTTTCTTTCATCAACCGGCACATATCCAAACTCCGGGCTGCTACTGAAAAAATCCAGATGGAGCTCGATCCTGAAATCGAACCCAGGACCTCATGCTCAGCAGTAGCGTTGGCG